>CM066984.1:18065000-18690000 GCA_033977485.1 Hydrangea macrophylla
AATTACAACATGCACCAATCTCAAACAATTTAAATAAAAATTCAAAAGTCTTGGTGCTATGGGAGATAGTGACTAAACTAGCTGCAAAAGGGTTAGTCGAACGTACAACCACACATACATAACAAATTTATGTAACTATTGGAACACTTAATTGATTCACACAGTATATAAACTCTTTACATACTGAATTAGAACTTAAAACAACATCTTACTTCTCTGTCACAGTTCGATCGATTGAAGACCGTTCGATCGCTCGAACCTTCGATCGATCGAACATTGTTCAATCGCTTGAACATTCTGTTTCACATAATGATTTGAAAATTTTGCAGAATAAATTAAAATTAAAGTTTTTAATTTCAAAAACTCTTTAAAACTGTGAAACAGAGAACCTGACAAAGAGTCTGTCTCGATCGATCTAACTACATTCGATCGATCGAACACCAGAAGGTTTCGATCGATCGAAAACTGTTCGATCGCTTGAGTACAGAGAATGTTCAATCGATCGAAACATGTTCGATCGATCGAACCCGCCTTGCATCCTATGCAATCAGAGATTTGTACTCTGCTGTAATAACACTGCAGAAACAGATCCGTGACGATGCAATTTTGAAAACAGTTCTAAACTCAACATGTAAATCAAAATAGTGTTCCAAAAACACATCTATAGATCCAAACGAGCGTGGCTCTGATACCAATTGATGGAAAAACCGGCTTAAATTGAAAGTTTAAACGCGCAGCGGAAAAGTCAAGTTATAAAAACTTAATGGTAGCCCAGGATCTACTACTCGTTAATTCCATAGATGCGCACAAGAGGGGACAAGAGTTATACCTTAGTGTCTTGAACCCAATTTTGATTTTCTTCTTCTTCCTTGGTGATACAGCAGCCTCCACTAGGTTGTCTTCACCCTTATGTCTCCTGCGGATGCTTCCCGGAGGGGCTAGAGATGGTGGGATCTCTAATAGAGAGGAAGAAGAAGGTTTGGGGCTCTAAAATAGTTTCTGCAGCTTCTGACGTTCTAAAACGATGAGCTTCTTTTCCGTAACACAGCTGCCCTATTTATAGATTCCCAGAACTGACCTAACCTTTAATCGATCGAAGGACTTTGATCGATCGAACCATTCTCGATCGATCAAACTTGCCATGACTTCGATCGATCGAACTAGCTTCAATCGATCGAACCTATCTTGACAGCTTCCTCAAGTGTCTTTCCAAGCATCCTGGCGGAGCTAAGAGTTGGACCTCCTAGGCTCTTTATTGTTAGCTCAGATCAGTTGATTAATTCCCATGACCAAACTCTTTGATCAGCAAATTAATCGACTGATCAGTTAACGTTTACTCTACTATAAAACGATAACTGAACTCCAACGCAAAAGAACATATCCGAAGCGATAACTAGACTTGTATATTGTACTAATGTCCCTCTACCTTCAGCATTGGTAATCATATTCAGGTAGTCGGATAACTGTTACTGTCAACCTGAATCATGATTACTTCTTGTATTCCTTGAGTCCCATTCACCTCTCATGATTACCAAACATATTGATAACTCTTATGAACAAGACTGCAGTACTTAGTAATCGACTTGGTGACATTCTTAAGGGAATGCTTACTCTGAAATAGAGGGTAGATTCTATCTTGACAACATATGTTCACAACCCTTTGAACATGACATACCCAAGATACCCAGGTGTTGATCTTCTATAGACCTCACTGATTGGTAAGTCAAAGTAGTCATATCCACAGTCTATGTTCATAATCGTCTCAAGATTGAGAACACGTACCTTATACAAGTTTTGAGTTCCTATTGACTGTTTGACAGTCTTGAGTGTCAATAAGAAAGCTCAGGTCCTTCAATGCAGTATAAGCACTAGTATATTAACTGTGAGTTACACTCTAGTGATTGAGATTCATCACTCCATCCAATGGTAGTCAATCATGCTACAGTGTAAACCTGATGAGATATCCAGTCTCATCATCCACTGTGACAAGTTCTAAGTATCAAAGAATAGTAATTCGTATCTCACTTGTATGTATCTCATACACACACGAATTACTTACTATGACACTTAAGGATTAACAATCATCTCATGAAAGAAACATATATAATGAAATGTAAAGTTGATATCCATATATTAAAATGTCAATGTCTCATACATAAAGCAATGGTTTGAGGGCACAAACCCAACATTAACGCCTATCCTACTAGTATTCATTTGATAGGTCAGGTCAGTTAAAAAAGCTTTCGGCTCACCGCGCGGTCTTCTGAGTCAGGACTCGGCTATGACTCTGGTTGATCGTGTGCCTGAGACCATCTCAATTCCTGACTGAGTGATCCTGAGCCGATTCCCAAGTCTTGCACTCTTGCCTCACTTCCCTGGTAGCTGGCTGTTGTTAATGAGATCTCAAGTGTTTGTATTATGGTTCGGTTTGGCCCTGTTGTCGTGTTCGAATTGATTCCCAACCATACTTATCGTTTTTGGGCCAACAGGGCTTCGATCTGCAATTGGGTTTGACGCTGGCCCTCCAAGAGTTGTGCAAGAGTTGTGATGATATGTTATGGGCTCAGGGCGGCTGCTGTCGATACCAGGGCCGGTGGATCTTCTTAGTCAGTTTGTTGAATAGTCTTTTTATTCCTACAGGGAGGCATGGTGATCAGTTAAGAATTTCATTTCTGGATAACTGTCGTTTCTCACAGACGGTGCCAAACTGATGATGCCTATTTTTGGTGCAGTAAAAAAAATAGTCGGATGTCATGATATAATATAAGGAAAAAGGAGAAGGGATATTTGTATGTGGTTCGACCCTGTTAATCAAGTGATCTATGTCCACATGTGTGTCTGAGCAATTCTACTATATTGTACAGTAGCCGGTGACCCTTGGTGAACCAACAAGAGACAGGAACTACTAGAGGTTGGCCGAGTAAGCTAAGTAAGGATGCTATATATGTACCGTGTAGATTGAACTCCCCTTTATAAGAGGGTGAGGGTCTCTTTTATACATGCAAGAGACCTCCTTATACA
Organism: Hydrangea macrophylla; assembly: GCA_033977485.1. Lineage (NCBI taxonomy): Eukaryota > Viridiplantae > Streptophyta > Magnoliopsida > Cornales > Hydrangeaceae > Hydrangea > Hydrangea macrophylla. Next base: position 18,068,022 of record CM066984.1, read on the forward strand.
TGAAAATTATGTAGACAAGGCAATTCAAACGGATTAGGTCTGATTGACACAAATCATGTGAGTTCCCTAATGGGATCAGAAAACTATCTGTAGATTCCATTAGTCTTCTGGTTGGCATAGGAAACTGCCTGGATAGTTCTGGATCATGCCTTTGGTCTCAGATGAGTTTTGCCCATGATGAGCTATCGCTAGGCAACATTCTCAACCTGTAGGTTAGGGTCCATGTAACCTAACGTACTAGTCGGCTCGGTATAGGACCAAGGAATGAGCCAGCTTTGAATTGGTGCTTTTTGATGTGGCCTTAACGCTATGCTTCCATTGGTGAGCCATTTTTGTACTTATCAATATATATGTAGAGAGAGTAATGCTATGCTTTCCAAATTTCTAACCCAAATTAAAGTACTTCCCAAATGATATGGCAGTGGGACTAGGTAAACAACTTCCAATAAAAAATCAACTAGCCCCACTACCACATCATTTGGGAAGCACTTTTGGGATAGAAATTTGGGTAGCGTAGCATTACTCATATATGTATATATATCTGCATATGTAATACCTGGTATTTTTTATGTATATTAATAAGATGACATTATATGTAATTACCCTTACTATACTTGTATTTTGTGTTTTAATCGATTGAACTCATTTTAATCAATTGAAGTTGTGCAGTTTCAAGCAATTGAACCTACTCTAATTGATCGAAACCCTGCCGACATCAATACAATGATTGAAACCAGTTCAATCAATCAAAATTGTGTCAATCGATTGATCGTGTTCCACCTGTCCTTAATCGATTGAAACTGCTTAAATCGATCAAACTTGTCCAGACTATCCAAGTTTTTGCACTAGACTACGACCTTGTACTCTCTTTTCCCTATATATATGTTTTTCGTGGGTATGTGTGGGGGTTACTGAACTTAGAAAGGGAAAGAGAGAATTTGTGTTCTGTATATACCCCACTTATATACACACACACATATATACACTTTAGATATTCTGGGAGAGAGAGAGAGAGAGGGAGAGAGAAAGAGAGACAGAAGAGGGGCAAAAGGAAGAAAGAGAGGAAGAGAAGTAGAAATAGAAAGAAAGAAGGGACAGAGCAGAGAGAGGAGGAGGAGGAAGAGAGAGAGAGAGAGAGAGAGAGAGAGAGAGAGAGAGAGAGAGAGAGAGAGAGAGAGAGAGAGAGAGAGAGGCCATTGAAGCTCCACAAGCTTGCCAAACACACCACCTTCATTTAGGTGAGTTCTAAACTCACTTGGTTGCCTAGGTGTATTGTTTCACAAGTTTTAGACATAAAGAATGAACCCCAAAGCATCCTAAAAATACTAGCATTCACTGACTAGTCTTCTGGAGAAGAAGACTTTCAATCGATTGAACCTGGTTCAATCGATTGAAATCATTTCACTTTGATTGGTTAAAAACTCTTCAATAGATTGACAACACCTTGACTTCAATTGATTGAAATGACTTTAATCGATCAAACATTACAGAATATGATTATGCTCTATGGTTTATGATATGTACTGCTAAGTTGTTTAAATGTTGTCTTTATCCTTCCATTATGCAACACTATTAATCATGAAAAGATACAGAGACATGGTAACACGACGCATTGATAATGTGTAAGAATGGACTATAACATGGGGTAACGTGGGAGTTATTTAGCAGGTTGATATTCGTCTGATTTTAATCAAAGTAGTCAGGCCATAAAGGGGATGCCATGTATCGGTAGTAGTACAGAACTTAGATAGGTTTAATAAGTTTCGGGAATGGTACATGGGTGGACACTTGGTCATGATATGTTCTTAAAAGTCAGTGAACTGTCAATATGCTCTTAAAAGGTAGTGAGCTAGACCTGGGAGTTCTAAGATAACTGGTGTGTCCATGATATGTTCTTAAAAGCCGGTGAGCTGTTAATGTGCTCTTAAAAGGTGTTAAATTGTGATCACTAGTAGATGTCGCTATGTCATGACAATGGAATGATATGCCTTGTTCGAAACATTTTGTCCCTGTATTGCGGTGAGTTGTGAATATGTTCTTAAAAAATGGGGACAGACTAACGTGGAGTCCATGACATACGGTGAACTGTAAATATATTCTTAAAAGTGGTGGATGGAATATTGGTATATCCATAGAGTTGAATGATTGAGTCTGTTCTTTTAGTAAGGGTACGTTGGTTATCTATCTTAGGATAGTAGGAGGATAATGGTTGAGTAACGACGGTTGGAATGAAGGGAAAGATATTATTATTATGATAGAACTATATTTTATGTCCTGTATAATGGGTGATCAATATACCTAAGGTATTATGTAAGTGTCTATTCACTCTTCTTTCAGTAACATGACGACATTTATGCTTGGACATTACCCGTCCAGACTACCCTATCCCTAACACTGCAAATAATGAGGCTTACGACGATGGCTACTACCCAGAGGAAGGATATGTGGAGGGTGGTCCCATTCAGGACGGAGATGTTGGAGGGAACTACTATGCATATAACTATGTCTACGCCAACTAAAGATTTGAAGATATATATTAGTTTAATATTTCAGTCATAGACTTTCCTATGTTTTATATCCAGGCATATGTTGCCCAGATCTTAGTACTTCTATTATAACTCTGACGTTGTAATAACTAGGACTTGTGTAATATATATTCAGTTTAATTTTATTAATATTCTCGTTGACTAGTACTGTGTGGTGTGGACAATTGAGTGACTTCACCAGTCATTCCCTATGAACCCAAAAAGGAAATTTTAATTTTATCGATTTTTGCTATTCTGGGCCAGCACAAGATTTTTGGTATCAGAGCTTAGGTTGATACTTTCGTTCACTAATTGGCCCACACTATCTGGTCCTAGCATTTTAAGATCACTGAGATGAGATGTGAGTTTATTATAAGTTTATCCTTTTGACGATAGATAGTTTCCTTTGCAGGTTCCCCATGGATCCGAATTTCCATATGTTTGTGGATGATTCATTTGGTGGACATGTGATTCATGGGGACATAGTCGAGCCAACTTTTTAGAGATATATCGTTGCATATTTTCTAGATGGCCAGTCGGTATAGAAAAGAGAAGATGTGGAACGCACTTTATGTCGAGGGACTGACTCACCGATAAAGCTACACATGAATGCGTATTACTATGCCAGGACCCAAAAGGCCATATACCAGGAGATGACTCAATTAATCCAGAGTAAGCTAGACATGGATGCGATCGAGTTATGAGCTATTTTAGTAGGACCTATTCCACCAAAGCCTGCTACTGCATCAACAGAGGCAGTACCACCAGCACCAGACCTGAGGTACCCGTACCTAGCCACAAGATTAGCCTAAGGAGTCAAAGCTAGCAGAGCCCGAGTCGATAGGAGATGATGAGGATCCAGCCGAGGATATTAAGCCAGAGGTGGATGAAGATAATGAGGATATGGATGGGGATGGAGAGGAGGAGCTTATAGATGATGACAAGGAGCCGGAGGAGGCCAAGGAGGAGCTAGAGGATCCAGAGCCGGTAGATATGGATGAGATAGTTGGCAAGGATGTTGTGATAGTCGATGGAGACGAGGCTATCAATGATGAGGAATTGGAGAAGGTAGTTGTGCGTGAGATACAAGTTATATCTAAGTTACCAGTAGGACTTGTAGCGTAGATGGAAACTATTGCCCAGATGGCAATAGATTGGTAGCACAGATGGCTGCTCAGCCAGATGGATTCATTATAGAGGAGGCTGCATTAGCTAACTATTATCATAGCCGAGGGATTTACTGTAGTAGCCATTGATGTCGCTGATCAGGTGATGGAGGATATGGCAAGAGACCCTAATGAACTGATGATTGACGAATGGAACATTGGAGTTATCATAGGAGGTCTTGCTGCACTAGTGGTGGATGATCCACCATAGGAGATGGATATTACATTAAAGGATGGGGCACCACCAGTTGGATCAGCTACTAGCGAATTTTGAGTTAGGATCTAAAGGACTTAGATTTTGCTATATTAAGACATGTTGTCCACTTCTGTTGAGGATTTAGAGATAGCTATTGACCATAGCTCTTTGCATAGATAGTTGCCACTAGTAGCGGTGTTGTATATAGTTGACCTTAGTATTATAGCAACTTATGTCCCACGTGGTACACAGTTTGACTAGTACTTTGTGGTACATCTTTTGATATATATATATGAGTATTATCTTTTTGGGAGATGTTGTGTTATGAGTTTGATTTTGTTTATATGGTTATGATTTAGAACTATTAGTTCATCCTTTCTATTGCCTTATCTTGATTTTGTTTATTCAGGAAGACTGTCAGCTAATCGATAGGTCTTTTTCATAGCTACACAATACATAAGATCACTATGGTTGGAGTAAGAAGGGACCCACCATGACTAGGAGCCCTTATTCTGGAAGGCATGGATCCATCAGGTGTCTTTGAGGATTTCATACAAAAGATGGAGCATGTAGGTGACATCTACTACCATGCTACTCATCAATGACCTATCCAACACCCTGTTGTACCACCTCTGCCAAGACAAACCGGAGTTAAGTTGTTAGAACATTTCTGTGGATTATGCTGAGAGAAGTTCAATGGATTAGCAGAGCCGTGGAAAGTTGAGCAATGGCTATGAGAGATGGAGTTGATATTTGAAGCCTTAGAATGCAATGAGTAGGATAAGTGCCACCTTGCTATGTTTCAACTGACCTATGCAACTACAGACTGGTGGGAGACTGAACGAGCCAATATCGGGATGAACCCTGCAAGGGTGATACCTTAAGAGACATTTAAGTATAGATTTCTGGAAAAATACTTTAAAGAAGACGAGAAGGATTAGCAGGAGAAGAACTTTCTCATCCTAGTTTAAGGAGGTTGGACTGTAACAGAATATACAATTCAGTTTGAGTGACTGTCGAGATTTGCTCCATACATGATCGATACTCCGCAAAAGAGGGTGAAGAGATTTTACTAAGGTCTTAACCCTCACCTTTGGCACATGATGATCGTTCATCTGAATCAAAGCTTTGAGGTACTGGTTAGACTTGTTGTGAGTTTGAAGAAAGATGCCTATCTAGAATGGTGACTATAAATGAACTGACCCCAGTCGTCGAGGAACTTTCAGCAGAGAAGTTTCCAAGCCCCGCTGCCAAGGAATACCCAAGGTTAAAGACCTCAGGTAATTATCAAGGAAATAAGCGCACTTGGGATGGAACAAGGAGGCCGGCCACAATAGAGGTATCCTCGACCTCAACAGTATTAACAGCAAAGACCACCACCTCAGGTGCTGCATACTGCCCTGTAACCCGATGACAGAGGATATTTTAACTGTGGGATGCCGGGATATATTGCCAGTAATTACACTACCCCTAGAGCTAATCATAGGTCGGACATCATCTGTTGAAACTGCAACAAGCCTGGCCATTTGACCAAGGATTGCCATGCACCACGTAGAGGATACTATGGAGCCTCAATTCAGGGTGTACAAAGCCCCCTAGATCAGACTCGGGTGAATGCCATCATTCCAAAAAAAGCAGGCTTTAATGTTGAAGAGCAACAGTATATGGAAGGTATGCTTGTACTCTTTCACAATTAAGTTAAAGCCTTATTTGATACTGGTGCTACATCTTCGTTTATTGTTGTTGAGATTGTGCGCCAATTGCGTTTAGAATCCCAGACACTTGAGCCGGCACTTAATGTTGTGTCACCATTGGGAGTGACTGTTAAGTTGGGACAAGTGTGTAAAGATTGTCAATTGACACTGGAGGATCAAAATCTTCTAGCAGACTTGGTAGTTCTATCAATGTCAGAGTTTGACATTATCCTAGGAATGGATTGGCTTATCAAGTATGGTGCCCACATTAGCTGCCCTACTAGGACTACCGTGTTTCCGATCCTCGGATGTCCTACGATCAAATTTTAGTGTTAAACGACGAGCGACATGTTTCTTACAAGTTGTTTGTTTGTAATTGGGAGTACGAGTATAGAACTCACTATGGATCAGATTCCTACCATGCAGACTTTTGAGAATGTATTCTACGATATTCGATGATTTCCACCAAAAAGAGAAGTATACTTTTATATGGAACTAGCACCTGGATTACTGTCAATATCCAACACTCCGTATTGGATGGCACTAGCTAAGATGCTGGAATTGAAGTAAAAAGTTTAGGAACGTGAGAATTTAGGATTTGGTTGCCCAAGTATACCACCTTGGGGAGCACCAGTATTATTCGTGAAAAAGAAGGATGGGACGCTTCGACTCTATGGCAATTATAGAGAATTGAACAAGGTAACGATCAAGAATAGGTATCCATTTCTTCGGATAGACGATCAATTTGATTAGTTGCAAGGATCAAGGATATTTTTAAAGATCAAACTACATTCAGGATATCATCAGTTGTTAGTTCGACCAGAGGATGTGTCGAAGACTGCGTTCAAGACTAGATATGGGCATTTTAAGTTTCTAGTTATCCCTTTCGGATTGACTAATGCCCTAGCAGTATGCATGGACTTAATGAATAGAGTATTTATACCTTATCTGGATCAATTGATTATAGTTTTCATCGATGACAACTTGATCTATTCAAGATAGAGGACGATCACCAGGAGGACTTATAGATTGCCTAACGGATTCTCAAAGATAGTAAGCTGTATGCAAAGTTCAATAAGTGTGAGTTTTTGCTTCCGAAAGTAAAATATATGGGATTTATGATTTCATAGGACAGTATCTCTGTGGACTCACCAAAGATCAATGTAGTCTTGAGCTGGAATAGATTGACCAACGTGACAGAAGTTAGAAGTTTTCTTGGTCTAGCTGGATATTACCAGAGATTTATCGAAGGATTCTCCAAGATTACAGGACCCCTGACAAATTTGACAAGGAAGTAAAGTATTAGTGGACAGATAAGCATGAAGATGCTTTCCACGAGTTAAAGGAAAGGTTTACCACTACATTTGTACTGGTAAAACCTAGGAGTGGAGAGAAGTACATAATCTATAGTGATTGATCGCATCAAGGACTTGGTTATGTGCTCATGCAAGTCGAGAATGTGATTGCATATGGATCCAGACAACTAAAGCCACATGAGAAGAACTATCTTATGCATGACTTGGAGTTAGCTGCAATAGTGTTTGTATTGAAGATATGGAGACACTATCCGTACGGGGAAAAGTTTGATCTATTTTTTAACTACATGAGCTTGAGGTATTTGTTCTCTCAGAAGGAGTTGAACATGCACCAGCGGTGATGGATGGAGTTACTCAAGGATTACGACTTTTGGTTGCAATACCATCTGGGTAAGGAAAATGACGTAGCCGACGCTTTAGTTGTCAACCTCGACTAGTGATTGCTACCCTATTAATACGAGAATGGAGAGCATTAGAGCTTTTAGCTGAATTTGATCTTCAGCCAGTAGAAGCAACGAAAGGACAACGTCTTAGATGTCTTGTCATATAGCCAACTTTGATCAGCTGTATTATAGAAGCTCAATAAGACGACTGAAGATTTGAAGTTGTGGTTCGCAAATATGTCAGCAAAGGAACCAGAGGGTTGGAGTATTAATTTATACAAAGCTCTAATATGCAAGGGTAGACTCTTTATGCCTGATGCGAATAATCTCAAAACTGATGTTTTGGATGAAGCACATAAGTCCTGAGTGATGGTTCACGTTGGAGGTACAAAGATGTACAAGGACATAAAAAGGAATTTTTAGAAGGAATGAAGAGAGAAGTAGCTGAGTATATAGCTCAATGTCTTCTGAGTTTGTAACTCAATGTCTTACTTGTAAACAAGTGAAGGCAAAACAACATAAACCACTTGGACTTCTACAGCTGCTGCCAATTCCCCAATGGAAATGGGAACACGTAACTATAGATTTTGTGGTAGGTTTGCCGATGTCTCAGCAAAACCACAATTATATTTAGGTAATAGTGGATAGAATTATAAAGGCACGCGTATTTTATTGCCTATAGTATGATGTACTCAGTAGAATGCTTGAGTTGGATGTATATTTAACAAGTCGTGCGACTACATGGCGTACAGGTCTCAATCGTGTTATATTGAGATTTGTGATTCACTATAGAAGTTTGGAAGTCTTCAAACAACGATGGGCACTAACTGAACTTGAGTTCAACTTTCTATCCTCAGACCGATGGACAACCTGAATAAGTCAGTCAAGTGATGGAAGATATGCTACACGCTTGCATAATAGATTTTGAGAGTTTTTGGGAGACTCACCTTCCGCTGATAGAGTTTGCCTGTAACAATAACTACCATATGAGTATAGGAATGACACCATTTAAAGCATTCTATGGATGACCTTGCTGATCGTCGCTATGCTGGACCGAGGTCAGAGATACTCAACTTCTTAGGCCATAAATAGTACAAGAAACTAGCGAGAAGATTTAGGTTGTACGTAAGCAGATGAAGACAGCTCACACTCGACATAAAAGTTATATTGACAAGCAAAGCAAAGACTTAGAATTCGTCTTTAGAGATCACGTATTGCTCAAGGTCTTACCTGTTTAAGGCATTGTTATATTTGGTCAGAAGAGAGGCAAGCTATCACCTTGACTCATCAGACCGTTTGAGATCCTATAGCACGTTGAAATGTTGCGTATCGACTTGTATTACCATTGAAGATATCAGGAGTACACAATGTTTTCCATATTAGTATGCTGAGGAAGTGTGTCCACAACCCATTACACAAGATCAACTTCAAAGACATTGAAGTCAATGACAATGTCACGTTCAACGAAGGATCAGTGCGGATCCTAGATCATGGAATCAAGAAGTTCAAGAATAAAGAGATTCCATTGGTGAAGATTCAGTGGAAGCATCATGATGAAGGAGAAGTTTCGTGGGAGCTAGAGTCAGAGATGCATGAGAAGTTTCCATTCTTGTTTGAACCGTCCTTACTTCAGATCTCGAGGAAGAAATCTTTTAATAAGTGGTGGATGATATAATACCCAACATATTGATGTATATTAATAAGATGAGATTCAGTATAATTGCACTTACTATACCTGTATTTTGTGTTTCAATCGATTAAACTCATTTAAATCGATTGAAGTTGTGTAGGTTTAAGCGATTGAACCTACTCTAATTGATTGAAACCCTGTTGACATCAATGCAATGATTGAAACCCAGTTTAATCGATCGAAACTGTGGCAATCGAATTAAATTGTGCCACTTGTCCTCAATCGATCAAAGTTGCTTCAATCGATCGAACTTGTGTGGATTTTATCCCAATTTCTGCACTAGACTGCCACATTGCACTCTCCTTTTCCTATATATATGTATCTCATGGGTGTGTGTAGGGGTTACTGAACTTAGAGAGAGAGAGAGAGATAGTTTGTGTTATATATACCCTACCTATATACATACACACATACATACACTATATATATTCTGTGAGAGAGAGAGAGACAAAAGAAGGACAGAAAGAAGAAAGAGAGGAAGAGAAGCAAAAAGAGAAAGAGAGAAGGGAAAGAGAAGAGAGAGGAGAGAGAGAGAGAGAGAGAGAGAGAGAGAGAGAGAGAGAGTGAGAGAGAGAGAGAGAAAAGCCGTTGAAGCTCCACAAGCTTGCCAAACACACCCTCCTGATTTAGGTGAGTTCTAAACTCACTCGGTAGCCTAGGTATGTTGTTTCACAAGTTTTGGATGTAAAGAATGAGCCCCAAAGCATCCCAAAAATTTAGGATGTTCACTGACCAGTCTTCTGGAGAAGAAGACTTTCTTCAATCGATTGAAATCATGTCACTTCGATCGCTTGAAAATTCTTTAATCGATTGAGACCACCTTGACTTCAATCGATTGAAATGATTTCAATCGATAGAACATTATAAATATGACTATGCTCCGTGGTTTATGATATACGCTGCTAAGTTTAAAAAATGTCTTTATACTTCCATTATGAAATATTGTTAATCATGAAAAGATACAGAGACGTGGTAACACGACACATTGATAATGCGTAGGAATGGACAACGTGGGAGTTATTTATCAGGTTCATATTTGGAGGAAACTACTACGCAGACGACTATGTCTACGCCAGCTAAGAATTCAAAGATATATATTAATTTTGTATTTCAGTCATAAACTTTCATATGTTTTGTATCCAGGCATATATTACCCAGATCTTAGTACTTCTATTATAATTCTGATGTTGTAATAACTAGAACTTGTGTAATAGATATTCATTTTAGTTTTATCATTGTTCTCATTGACTAGTACTGTGTGGTGTGCACAATTGAGTGACTTCACCAGTCATTCCCTATACACCCAAAAAGGAAATTTTGATTTTATCTATTTTTGTTGTTCCAGGGCATGATTGCATATGAAGTGGGGAAAGGGAAAAAAGAGGAGAAAAAGGTTCAAATAAATAGAAGTTAAAATACCAAGGAAAGATCCGAAAGCGCGCGCGCGAGCACACACACATACATACACACACAAAAAAAAGAAAGAAAAAAAAAGAAAAGAAAATAAAATAAAAGATCAGGAAAAGAAATGATTATTAAAGCCAGTAATGCGAAGGATCTCACTTTACATTAGTGTGTATTAAAGTGATTATGACTACATTTGTCCACACATACACACATGCTTATATGTGTAAAAATATGTGCACAGTGATAAATTAGAACACACTTTTTCATTTTTCTCATGTCTCTTTTATCATTTTTTATTTTTATATCACTAACATGGTATTAAAATTTGTAGATACATGCACAAAATGTGGGATGGACTAGCATATCAGAAATCAAGAAATCACTATCCTCACAATGATGACTGTATAGGTGAGATAATTTATTGTTATAATTTCCATCAAATGTCATTCAATACAAATAAAGTTCTTAAATAAATGCTTAATTCTATTTCGACACAATTGTATCAGTATTTGTTTAATAAATCACTGAAAATTAATGTGGTTGATTGATTAATATTCAAATATATTTCTTATAGCACAAGTTTAAAGCATTTATTTCCTTTAATAACAAGTATAAATATAGTTCCTAAGAGAAAAAAAAAATTTAAACAACTTCAACGGTGACATGCCTTGCATGCGAGTTGCATAAAGGAGGCCATCCAAGTTCGCACATAGAATGATTAATAATCGTGAGCTCTTACAAAAATTTAACAAATTCATAGTTTCGTCTTATTATAATAGAAACTTGTAACGTCTTTTTCATTATTGTTTTTAATACAAAAAAGTAAACGTTTAGTTCACCGACAAATGCCATGAGCATTGCGCTATACTTCCCCTAGATATAACTGTAAATTAACCATATAACCACAATTAACCATAAGTCATCTCCTTTAGAGGTACCCATACATGCATCTAGAAACACAATTAACCATATCTAAAATAACCATGTAACTTGCAAGCTATTTCCCTAGTTCTAAATAAAATTAATCGAATGTACTGTTCCCATATATTTTGTTGTAATACACAGCTTATTTGATTCAAAACTCTTAATTTCACATAAAGATACAAATTATCACTAACTTACCATAATGAGATTGTAATATTTCCAATCATAAATGACTTTCAATTAAAAAGATAACAAAATAGTTATTACATAAATGTTTTCAGTTTGTCCTAATTCACAATCATGAATGAGATTCAAACAAATTTAATTAAATTAAACACACAATTTAGGAAATAGAATAGAGAACTGGAAAACATCATAGTAGGATACCAAAAGAGCAATTACTTAAATGGACATAATTTACAATCTAACTTAAGAAACAAACTTGACTAATTTAAACACACAATTTAGGAAAAAAATATAAATTAAATAGGTATCAGTGTTGGGATTGTAACCTTTTAAATCACAAATGGTTTTCGATTAACAGGATACCAAAAGAGCAATTAGATTAATGTCTCTCTTTTTTTGTTCATAATTTACAATCATGATTGCGATTGTAATCTTATAAATATCAATAGGTATCCAACGCACAATTGAGCAAACAATTGATTTCATATATAAAATAATTTTCTTTCAATTTTTCCACACTTAACAATCACGTTGAGATCAAACAGATTTGAGTAAATTAAAATACACAATTTAGGAAATTGAAAAAAAAAACTGGAAATTAATCAATGTAATAGGATACCAAAAGAGTAATTACATAAATGACTTTCAATTTATTTATTTATTTATTTTTTCCAGAATCACATAAATTAAATACACAAATTTAGAAAATAAAATAGAAATACGTAATTTAGGAAATAGAAATCGAAATAGAAGCCTAGGAAACAAAGTAATAGGATACCAAAAGATTAATCACATAAATGGCTTTCAAATTTTTCTTTCTAGAATTTACAATCATGATTTAGGAAATGACATTAGACTAAATTAAACATATAATTAAGAAAACAAAATTGGAAACACATCTTCCTAATCATAAATGACTAACAATTAATACAATACCAAAAAAGTAACTACACAAATAGGTTTCAATTTTTTTTCCATGATTTACAATCTTAATTGGGATTGTATCTTCTACCTGTTTGAATATAACCAAATAACAATTTATGAAACGATTGATCACATACAAAAAATGAATAGCTTTCAAAAAAAAATTATTATTTAGAATCATGATTGGAATTAAGCAAACATCAAGAAACTAAATATAATTAAATTGAAAGTACACACAGTTAATTAAAAAATGAATAGCCTACAAAAAAAAATTATTTAATCATGATTGGGATTAAACAAACATGAAGAAACTAAATGTAATTAAATTGTCTGATACAAACACAATCGTTGGAAAAATGGATTTTTTTTTTGTGTGTGGGTAAACTTCTTTTCTACAATTTTTTTAGCAACATTTTTTCCTGGTAAGCATTTTTCCCTAAAAACTTTGTTTTTGGAAAGAGTAATGACATGCTTCTCAAATCCAAATCCCAAATATCTATCACAAATGATGTGGCAGTGGGACCACTGTATTTTGATTGAAAATCATTGTGGAATCACTTCAACATTATCCAATAAAAATCTAGTGGTCCCATTACCATATCATTTGGGATATATATTTGTGATTTGGATTTGGGAAGCATACCATTACTCTTTTGGAAAACTACTTTTCGAGAGCAATACAACCTTTGGGAAATACTTTGGGGGAACTTTTATGGGAAACTTTTTCTTAGGAGATCTTTTATTTTCGAAGACCTTTTTTTGGGTAAACTTTGTCTTGACAATATTTGTTTCTCGGCAACATTTCATTTTTTAGGTAAATATTATGGAAAACATCTTTTTCTTTTTGGATATACAATTTTCTGTGGGGTTTTTTCCTTTTTCTTTTCTGTCTCTAACATGAAAAATAAAAAAAGGATAGAGATGTGATTTAAATAAGTAGGTTGAATAACAGTAGCAATAGATAAATTGTAACTAAGATTGCTTATCAACCAACATGGCAAGCATGCATTAAGATTTCTTATTCTTTGAGCACAGTTGAAGTGTAGATCATGCATAGCGATTTTTTATTCTTTGACCACGGCGAAAGAATGATTTAGGTATGTTTGAGAAATTCCTTCAACCTTGACAACACCCAATGATATCAAAGTTGTTATGCCCTAGAGCAGTAAAAATATAGAAGATAAAATTCATTTTTGAGTCCTTAGGCTGTGACTGGTGAATATCACAAAATTGTCCACAACACACAAATCTAAACATTAGAGATATAAATGCAAAATTGAAACAATAAACTGAATAAATAACTTAAGCTTACAAGATCTTATTACAAAGCCAAACATTGTGATGAATCAAATCCCAGGGCCTAAGGCACATTTGCCAATAAACAAAAGTAACATTATTCAGAATGTAATTAAAAGACAACTACAATCTAACCCTAAACTTCAACTAGCATAGGCCTCGTCATCGACTCAGTGACTGTCTCCTCTGTTCCCATCTTCAGTACGACCATCCCAGACATCTTCTTCCTCCAAATAGTAGCCCTCATAAACAGGAACTTCCCCTATATAGTTATAATTTGGAAATCTGGTCATGGGAATATCCAGCGGCATAAACGCTGTCAGCTTGTGAAAGCCGAGTGAGTATAAAACCAAGGTTTTAAAAATCGGACTAGACCGGCTAGCTTGATTGGTTGGACCATCGACCGGTCGGCTTTCCTATTCGATTTGACGTAGTAACCGTTATCGGCACAAGAGCCATCCAGAACCAGTGGGTAAACCGATTGAACCGGATAACCGAAGAACTGTAGGTTTTAATTTGTAAAAAACTTTCAATCATTAGCACAGCGGAAGATAATTTCAAAACTTCGTTGGCATACCAGGATCTACAACTCATTAACTCTATAGATGCATGGGAAGAAGGGAACAAGAGTATTACCTAACGGTCTTGAACCCAATTTTGACTTTGTTTTACTTTTGCAATATGCAATAGCTTCCTCCAAGAAATCTTCACCCTTATATCTCCTCGAATACTTCCCGAACAGGCTAGAGTAGGTGGGAACTCTAATAGAGAGACGGAGGAGGCTAATAAAACCCTAAACTGGTTTCTAGAGAGCTAGGGCTGTAAAACGACATTTTTATTATTCTAGACGTAGCTCTCCTATTTATAGGTTTTCAAATTGACCTTTGGGTTTCAATCGATCAAAACACTTTCGATTGATCAAAGCGTCTTCAATCAATCGAGAGCACCCATGTTCAATCGATCAAAACTTATTCAGTCGATTAAACTCCTCTTCATGCCTTTCCATGTATTCTTACGGAGCTAAGAGTGGGACCTCCTAGGTTCTTTATTGTTGGCTCAGATCAGTTGTTAATTACTATGATCAAACTCTTTGATCAGCTAATTAACCAACTAATTAGTTATCATTAACTACACTATATAACAATAACTGAACTCCAACAAAAAAGAACAAATCCAAAGTCATAACTAGACTTCTATGGTGTGCTAATGTCCCTCTACCCTACCATCAGCACTCATAATCATATTCAAGTAGTCGAATAACTATTATAGTCAACCTGAATGATGATTACATCTTCTATTCCTTGAGTTTCGTTCACCTCTTATGATTACCAAACATGTTGATAATTTATTATCAACAAGACAGCAATTCTCAGCAATCAACTTGGTGACATTCTCAAGGGAATGCTTACTATTTATTAGAGGGTAGATTCTATCTTGACAATAGATGTTCAAAACCCTATGAATGTGACATGCCTAAGATACCCAGGTGTTGATCTTGAAGACCTCACTGATTGGTAAGTTAGAGTAGTCACATCCACAGTTTGTGTCCATAATCATCTCAATATCAAGAACACATATCATATACAAGTTATGAGTTCCAATCGACTGTCAACAGTTTTATATGTCAATAAGAATCTCATGGTTTGTCAATGCACTATAAGCACTAGCATATTAATTTAGAGTCATACTCTAGTGATTGAGATTCATCACTCCATCCAATGGAAGTTAATCATGCTACAATGTATACCTGATGAGATATCCAGTCTTACCATCCACTGTGACTAGTTCAAAGTATAAAAGAATAGTAATTCGTATCTCACTTATATGTATCTTATACATATACGAATTACCTACTACGATACTTATATATTACAAACATTCATCTCATGAAACATACACAATCAAATGTATAAATGATATCTATATATAAAAATGCCTAATGTTATATGCATAAAGACTGAGTTTGAGGGCACAATCCCGACAAACTCCCAATTATACTCACAATCCATTTCATCTGAGACCTAAACTATCTAGATAAAATTAAAGACTTTGTGGCAAAGCCATTGTAAACAGATCCACAAGATTGTCAGCACTGGTAATCTTGGTGACAGTCACATCTCTACGCTAGACAATATCTCGAATGAAATGATACTTCCTTTTGACGTGCTTTCCCTTTCCGTGGTTCCTTCGCTCCTTGGACTGAGCCACTGCTCCACTATTATTGTAGTAGCATAATAGGTGACAATAACACTGGTGCTACCTCGAGTCCCATGAGCATGAGCTAAACAGCTTCCTTTCTGACTTCACAAGCAGCTACATACTCAGATTCTGTAGTTGAGTTTGCAAAGCATTTTTGCTTAATGCTCCTCCAACTAACAGTACTACCTCCCAAGGTAAAGAGATGTTCGGTTGTCAACTTCCTTGAATCTTTATCTAACATAAAGTTTCAGTCAGTGTATCCCACTGGAATCAACTCATCACCGCCATACATAAGCATGTAATCTTTAGTCCTTCTTAAGTAATTAAGAATGTACTTAATGAATATCCAATACTCTGGACCAGGATTTGACTAATACCTGGTAACCATGCCAATGGCAAAGTAGATATTTGATCTAGTACATAACATCGTATACATGAGACATCCCACTACGGAGGCATTGAGAATTCTTGCCATGCGATTCCTCTTCTCTTGTGTCTTAGGACATTGGTCCATGAAGAACGCTAGACCATGCTTGAAAGGTAATAAACCTTTTTTCGAATTATCCATGGACAACTGAGTTAGAACCTTTCCGATAAAACCAGCTTGAGAAAATCCCATTATCTCTCTCTTACTATCTTGAAAGAGCTTTATCCCAAGGATATAGCTCACCTATCCTAGATCCTTCATATCGAAAGTACTAACTAGCCAAACTTGATTGATGACAGTGTCCCTACATCATTCCCAATGAGTATAATGTCATCAACATAGAGTATAATAAAAGCTACCACCTTACCTTCACATTTCTTTTGTATACTAGGCTCATCCAGATTCTGTATGAAACCAAACAACTTGACTGCTTGGCCAAATCGAATGTTCCAATTCCTGGATGCATGCTTAAGCCCATAAATGGACTTTTGTAACTTGCATACCAAGTTGCCTCTCCTGCCAGCTATGAACCTTTTTGGTTATTGCATATAGATGTCCTCCTCAAGTTTTCCATTCAAGAATGCTGTCTTGATGTCCATCTACCAGATCTCAAAATCTAGGCATACAACAATGGATAAGAGTATTCTGATGGATTTGAGCATGGCTATCGATGAGAAGGTTTCCTCATAGTTAATGACATCTCTTTGAGTATAACCCTTAACCATAAGTCTTTCCTTAGAGGTCTCAATCTTTCCATTAGATCGATCGAACTAAGTTCAATCGATTAACCTAGAAATTTCATGAATTGATTTAAAAATTTCCAGAATAGTATAAAAAATTTAAGAAATAATTTTTAAAACTTTTAAAAATTGTGAAAACCATCTGAACAAAGAAATCCTTCGATCTATCAAACAAAGATCAATCGATCGAATAAAGCAGTGTTTGATAAATCAAAAATAGTTCGATCGCTTGAAGCCCGCATTGTTTCGATCGATCGAAACACCTTCAATCGATCGAACACGGACAATGTCAATTGATCAAAACACTTTTGATCCATCAAAACTACCATGCATCCAATGCAATCATGATTTGTTTCCTACTGTAAAACTGTTGTAGAAATAGATCTGTGATGATGCAGTTTCAAAAACAGTCCTAAAAGATCATGCAATCAAAACTACTGTTCCAAAAACGCATCTATAGATCTAAATAAGTGTGGCTTTGAGACCAATTGTAGGATTTAGTCGCAAAAAACTTTAAATCATAAGCACAGAGGAAGATAGTTTCAAAACTTCATTGGCATACCAGGATTTACAACTCATTAACTCTATAGATGCATGGGAAGAAGGGAACAAGAGTATTACCTAATGGTCTTGAACCCAATTTTGACTTTGTTTTCCTTTTGCAATATGCAGCAACTTCCTCCAAGAAATCATCACCGTTATGTCTCCTCGAATACTTCCCGGATAGGCTAGAGTAGGTGAAACTCTAAGGGCACATTTGGTAGGCAGGAATGAAATAAGGCAGGAATGGAATGGACTCAGGAATGGAATGAAACATGATTAGAATAGCAATAGTCATTACATTCCTCTGTTTGGCTAAGTTTCTAGGAATTAAATGCCAATTACATTCCACTTTGGGTTTTAAACAATCAATTAGTGGAATAAAATCATATTTAAGCAAAATATTTTATACTTGTACAAAATATTTATGGTACAAACATTCATTATTATTTATGCAATATCTTGAAATTTTGAATTTTTTAAAATATTTTTTAGCCTAAATAGTTAATATTTAGTTTTTTTATGAAACAATATTGCATTTTTAACAATTTTAGTCCACCGTATTTTTATTCATCTATTTGCAAAATCTCTTTAAAAATTTAATATGTTTGCTAGTTATAATTAAAATTTTTTTAGTCCAATGTTAAGTTTAATAAGTATTTTATGATTTTTTTAGTATGAATAATATTTAATCAAAATATTTAATATTTTATATAAAATTAATATTTAAAAAAGTATTTAATATATATATTTTTAATATTTTAAATAATATTTAATATATACATATTTTTATAAAATATAGTTTAAGAAAAAGTTTTATATTTTATAATTATGGTCAATCCTGTGGGAATGGAATGAGCATTCCTTGGGTTTTGGCAAGGAATGCCTAAAGTAGGAATGACCATTCCTGCTAAAGTAGGAATGACCATTCCAAAAGGAATGCTCATTCCACTGCATTTGGTCACACCAAACACAGGAATGGAATGAACCTAGGAATGACCATTCCATTCCAAAGTGCATTCCTGCCTACCAAACGTGCCCTAATAGAGAGAGGGACAAAGCTAAGAAAACCTTAAGCTATTTTTTGGAGAGCTGGGGTTGTAAAACAATGTTCTTTTTATTCTGGACGTAGTTCTCCTATTTATAGGTTTTCAAACCGACCTTTGGGTTTTGATCAATCAAAACACTTTTGATTGATCGGTGCATCTTCGATCAATTGAGAGCACCCATGTTCAATTGATCAAAACTAGTTCGATTGATCTAACTCCTTTTCTTCTCTCTCTAAGTATTCTTACGAAGCTAAGAGTGGGGCCTCCTAGGTTTTTATTGTTGGCTTAGATTAGTTGTTAATTACTATGATCAAACTCTTTGATCAGCTAATTAACCAACTGATCAGTTATCGTTAACTCCACTGTATAATAAAAACTGAACTCCAATGCAAAAGAACAAATCCGAAGTGATAACTAGACTTGTATGGTGTATTAATGTCCCTCTACTGTCAGTAATCATAATTATATTCAGGTAGTTGGATAACTATTACTGTCAACCTGAATGATAATTACATCTACCATTCCTTGAGTATAATTCACCTCTCATGATTATCAAAGATGTTGATAACTTATTATCAACAAGACTGTAGTTCTCATTAATCAACTTGGTAACATTCTCAAGGGAAAGCTTACTCTTTATCAAAGGGTAGATTCTATCTTGACAATATATGTTCACAGCCCTATGAATGTAACATACCCAAGATACCCAAGTGTTGATCTTGAAGACCTCACTGATTGGTAAGTCAAAACAGTCATATCCAAAGTCTGTGACCATAATAGTCTCAAGATTAAGAACACGTACCTTATACAAATTATGAGTTCCTATCGACTGTTGACAGTTTTATATGTCAATAGGAATCTCATGGTCAGTCTATGCACTATAAGCACTAGTAATAAGTGGGTATATTTGTAGAATATATCCACGCATAAACATTAAAACATCAAAAATAAGTTAAGAATTTCCCATTTTATCTACAATTGTGCTACAATGTACATTTTGATACAATGAGATGATTCCTTGAGGAATTTTGTTGTATTAGTTCATTTTATGTACAGATATGCTGTGTACCTATTTACAAATAAAATTGGTGTTGTAGTGTTGGGCATGCCAGAGTCTACGTGGACTCAAAAGAGGTTGCGATAACATAATCTAACTTCTAATTTGTGCGACTCATTATTAAAATTGCTCCTAAAATAACGAAAACTCTACTCTGATGCAAGCAAGTAATTACAAATGGAAATTGAAAAAGAAACAAATCAAATACTAGAACTTAAAATAACTCCATGCACATTATCATCTTCATTGATTAAATTCTGGAAAGTGTACAATCACTTACAAGAGATAAGAAATACTCGCAATCATTCAAGAACAATGGTAGCACTGTTTTGAGGAAAATAAAACAAAGTCTGCTAGAGCAGATGTGGCGTGTGTTTTAGCCCCCTTTAAATGTTGCACCACCTGCCCTATTTATAGACTTTGAGCGAATAATTGCTCATGTTAGTGGGGTTAGTGGGTAGTGGTCTCTAATTTCTAGGAACGAATAAGTTACTATACCCACTCCTTATCCCATGATCAACTTCTACGATCTATTTGATGATCCTACTTTTGCCACATTCTCTTTTCATGTAACTGCTTCTTTTCTAGCTTAGCATAACCTGAAGCACATGTTCTTTCTCCATGCTAACTACTTAAAAGCCTTATGAACAGATCCTAGTTGACCAATTGCAACCTTCTCTGAGCAGCTTGACCCTCGTTGGTTGATGGATCTCGGTCTTATACTCTGTAAGAAGTCTACTGGTGTCCATCGGTCTTGTTTGACCGATGTATCTTAATTTATACTTTATAGATTACTTGCCAATTATTCGTAAGCCCGATATTATATCTTCTTTCTTACCTACCTTTCAGTCCCAATGCTTTAGAACCTTCATGGTTAGTCATCGATCTTGATTGACCGATGTTACGACTATCATTGCACCTAATTTGTAACCTTGGCCTTGCCTGTTAAGGCCGAGCTATCTCTTAGAGAACCCAGTGCTATCCTATCCTCGGTCTTAACACCGATATTCACATATTAGATGTATCATCCTTACTAGTAGGTAGCTTTGATATCGGTCTTTCCTCCATGATCGGCCTCACTCCCTGTTCATCTGCCTACCTGCTCTTGTGATGATGTCATCAAGCCATGTGATTATCATGTGCCTTTGGAAATCCCTAATTAGGGTGTAAACAATGCCACCCAAACATCTTGTCAAACGTTGTGCAATCAGTTTGATGAGACATTTGGAGTTCAAATTTAATGCTAACTCTACAACTGATGGTGTGTAGCTCCACGTGTCTTTGCCCTAGTGGCTCATCCTGTCATTTCCAGAATTGAGGTGTGCCTCTTGGGAACTCTTTCCTAAGTCATGATGACCCCCTTCTTAATTTCCTATATAAACCACCACTCCTTGTAACTTGTTACTTTCTTTCACCTTTAACTTTTTCAGAAATTTTTCTTTTTCTCTCTCTCAAATTTCCATGGCTTCTTCCTCTGCAACCAGTGCTTCTCAAACCGCCGGTGCTACTTATTCTTTCCCTGCTGCCACTGATACTATGTCGGTGGCCAAAACCACCAATGCTAGCGCTGTTAAACAAGCCCTTGTAACCATTCCTGGGCTAATAAATTCTCAGGTATTAATTCCTCTCTCTTCTGGTTCTTCAACAGGACTTGGTCCCGCTTTTGATTCTTTTCCTCCATCATTTCTAAATCCCTATTTCCCTTTAGTTATAGAAGATAATGAATTACTTTATCAATCTCCTGATTTTGAGTTGGGCTCTCAGTATGCTCCTTCAAACCCTTTGAGGAATTGGCCTATTCCATCTGCTGACTGGATTTCCTGGGTAGACCGATTGGCAGAGGTGAAAAGGGACCTATAGAGGGCCCTTGACATCTATGATGATATCATGCTTAGCCGAGAGAGATTCTACCTTGATAAGCCTCTCTTCTTTTCTTCCTTCTTCTTCTGGTCGACCTCGGCCAATGCTTTTTTCTTGTGTTGTGGCCTTATGATCCCAACCATTCAGGACGTTTGTTTTCTCATTCGGTTTGCCTGCTCTTGGTGAGGAAATTATCCCCAAACTTTCTTCTTCTCTAGAATTTGAACACCCAAAGATCGATAAGGGCAAGGGGTCTAGGGTTATTACGGCCTTTGGACAGTTCATCTGGGCTAGCATGGGGCAAGGAGAGGTCACTGATCAAGAGCATGTTGCTTTCTTGATCTACTGGCAGAACCATTTTGTTTTTTTTTTTGGCCTCCTATGGGGCTACAAAAGGGTATCATCACATCGCCCTAGCCTTGGCCTCGGGCAAGAAACTTGATCTCGCTCCTCGCGTCCTCTCCCATGTTTACTATGGCGTCCTTGAACTCATTTTTTCCAACTTCAAAACTTCAGGAGGACACCTTTGGCTCCTCCAATGTTGGCTCCAATCTTATTTTCCTGAGAAAAGTTTGGTTGATAACTTCGACCCCACTACTCTCCCCGAACAATCTTCTGCTTTCGCTTTCTATTTTGCTGGATTTAGCCCAAAGGGTCTTTGTTTTGATCCTATGTTTTCTTTCTTTTATGAACATATGGGTAACCGATTACCCCAACAATTTTTTCCCTTTCACAATCGGATTCGATGTCCGAGCTGGCTTTTACATGGTCCTGGCCAAGCTCCTGAGACCAATCAAGAAGAACATGAAGTCATCTGGGCTAGCTTCTTAGTAGGCCGAGATCTCTTGTACAACCCCATTTTACTTCAACACAATAACAAGTCTAGGGTGGAGTATTACAATGCTCCAGCTTTAGCCTGACAATTCGGGCTTTGTCAACTAATTCTGATACCCCTTTCCGGACATTCAACCGCTCTATGGCAGGGCGGTCTCTCTTTTCTGATCTGGCCATGGTCAAAAAGTGCCTGTCTTTCAACACAGCAGCCCGAGCGGGGTTGGAGTTTGTACCTTTTCAAGAGCTTCCTTCAACATCTACCAAGTTTGACACTTGGTGGTCCAAAATTATATCAGGCTTGCGATTTGAGCCCGTCTTTCTGTACTTAAACGAGTTTCTCCCCCTCTCTCTGAAAAATCTTCTCGTTCCACTAACCCCTCTCTGATTCAGGCTGCAGGTCATAAGAGAAAAGCCCGGACATCCAAAGGTAAATCCGCCTATCATGCCGTTCTTGCCTTTGAAAGGTTTTTTAAATTCAAATTCAATCCCAGAGTGCCCGAGATCATGCGGTACAATATAAAGTGGCATCTGAGAATGTTCGAGCAGGAACACAAGGAAAAGACAGTGAGGGTGTAAAAAAATCTTTAAACGGTAGATTATTCATTTATAATCCCTTACGAGCAGTTCTTTAAACCTTTTGAATGTCGAGCTCCACCACTCCCTGAGGCCGATTTTGCTATTTCCTATCCAATGGTGAATAAGAAGACATCGTCAATAGTGGAACCGTGGGAAAGAGTTATATATACCACCGGGCTACATGATTTGGGAACTGTCGATCACTCATCGACCATCTAGGTTTTAGAAACCAGAGCACCAGTTTTAGGTATTTTCTTCTTACATTTCTCTATGCTTTTCCAATTTGCTAATTTATTTTCATTTCCTCTTCTGTCTAGAGGCCCTTCCCAGAGAAAACCCCATCGGCATAACTGATGTGGAGTCGGACGAAGATGTTCCCCTATCTACCCGTCAACGCCGAAACGTAACAACGGCAACCCTCAAATCGGCCAAGGTACAAATTTGCTCTTACGTATTTTGTTTCTTATGTGTTTTGATGTTATGAAATATTTATGTCACTTTTAAAAAACATTTATGTCACTTTTAAAACATTCATATCGCCTCCATTTATGTCACTTTTTACTAGAAAAAAAAGTGACATAAATACCTATTCATGTCACTTTTTAAGTGACATAAAAGGCATTTTTCCTTGTAGTGTGCTTTCCCGGAAATGGGGCTAACCTGTCTTTTGCATGGTTATCGGGGGTGGGCGGCCTTACTTCCAAGAAAGTAGGGCAAGTTCAAATGAAGCCCCCTATTTCTTGGGCTAATGTAGCAGTTCCTTCGTCATCATCTCTTCGTCCTCCTACCCCTGCCACTTCTCAAGCGACTCCTACCAAGGCCACCTCTCAAATGACCTATGAGCAATTAAAGGCCGAACTCCAATGGCTAAGAGGTCTTGATGCCGCAAGTCAGGCCATCTTTAAGGGTGCAAGTGAGGTATTGTCACCTAACACTGACAGGTACTAGTGATACATCGGGAACTATTAGGGATGAGTGGCTCTTGGGATCAGATCACCATGATCCCATCGACCTCGGTGACTCTAGGACTCCCATTAATGAAGAGATCCTGGTTGAGAAGGACATCACCGAAGAGCCTCCATCTATCGACTGCTCTTATACCGAGACATCGGCCTCGCCTCCTGTGCTAGTGAAGAAACCTGTTATCCCACCACCACCACCGGTCGTGTCTTCTACCACTCCCCTGTTGTTCAAGTAACATGGCTAATGCATTTGTTATTTCCTAAATGCCTTTTTCATTTATCGTTTTGCTTATTGGATCTTCTCTTGTAGGTTTCTAGCTCTCTTCCCAGCCCTCACTTCAGCTCAATCTCCTCTATTGAGGCCTTCTTTGCTCTTCTAATCCTAAGCAGCTCCTTAAGACCGAACCCACGGTGGCTCGGGCTAGTGCTGCTCCTTCTACGATTGAGTATCAAAGGGTCGAGGAGTGGTTTAGGACTACAGTCCAGCGCAAACTCTCCCAACACCTGGACTTTGAGGAGTTTCATTCGGCCATGGGCCTCCTACTCTCTTGCTTAGAAATATCTGATGAAATGAAGGCTGATCTTCAGAATCTTCAAGTGAGGCTACCAGATTATCTGAATAGATATTGGGCTACTACCAAGATTGTATCCGATATTGAAGAAAAATCAAGGTACACAAAGCCCAAGTCGATAATCTGGGGGTTTGCAAGAAGCAGTATGAAGCCTCTGAGGTTATAAAGGAGCGATTGCTTTAGGAAAAATTGAGGCTTGAGACCGAGCTGGCCAAAGTACAGGCCAAGCTAAAAAACACTAATGCCGGCCTCGCTCTCTTTGAAAAGGCCATCATCAATGTTGGGCAAACTATGCAGGAGTATGTGGAAGCCTTGACCAAAACTGCGGCTGCTGTAAGTAGGTGGGAGACCGATAAGACCCACGTCGAGAAGGAGCTGGAATACTTAGATCAGGCTTGGGAGGAGTTGAGGCTTAAATTTGCAAAGAAATAAGTAGTGTTGATGTATTTTTTTTCTTTCATCCGTTTTGTTCTATATTCGACTGATACCATGTAAACTCTTTTGAAAGTCAATGAAAAGGAAATTTTGATTTTACTCATATAATTTTTGCTGATTCCCAAAGAGATGGTACATATTGCTTTAAATATTTTCCATTTATCGGTCTTGCATGCATTTTACCATCTAGATCCATTAATCGATTTGCTCCACCCATAATAACTGACATAACTTGGTATGGTCCTTCCAACTTAGCTGACCATTTACCATATCGGCCATCTTTTTCTCCTAATGGCAATATAGCTTTCCACACTAGGTCTCCTTCACCAAAAGACTTGTGTTTGACCCTCTTATTGTATGCCTGAGTCACTCTGTTCTTCTGTGCTTTGATGCATTCCAAAGCTTTAAGACGAACGACATCGAGCTCTTCCAACTCGGCTAACATTGCCTTAGTATACTCTGCTGATTCAAAACGAAGTTGAAACGCCCACCTTGCTGATCGGACTGTGACTTCCATAGGCAACATTGCATCATGACCATAGGTTAACATGAATGGAGTGATGTTTGTGGTCGATCTCTTTAATGTCCGATATGCCCATAACGCCTCAGATAAAAAATCATGCAATACCCTAAGATTGCCTTCCACCATCTTCTCTATTATCCCTTTGATTGTTTTGTTTAATAACTCGGCCTGCCCATTTCCTTGGGTGAAATATGGAGTTGAATTAAGGATTTTAATACCATAGCTTTCAGCAAATGCCTTAACTTCATATCCCATGAAGACCAATCCTTGATCTGCTGTAATCGTTTCTAGAAGCCTAAATTGGTGAATTATGTGCTCGTTAATGAACTTGATTACATATGCTTGATTCGCCGACTTGGGTGGTACTGACTTCGCCTATTTTGTGAAGTAATCAGTAGCCACAACAATGAAATAGTGTTGGCCCGATGATGGTGTGTATATTTTTCCAATCAGGTCCATGGCCAAGCCTCGAAACGGCCATGGCCTTACGATTACCTGCATCTCGGTAGCTGGTACTCATTGTATTGGCCCGTGCCTCTGGCATGCCTGGCATCCTTTTGCATAATGGATGCAATCTTTTAGCATGCTCAGCCAGTAGTAATTGTATCTTCTAAGAAGCTACTTCATTTTTGTACCTGCTTGGTGCACTCTGTAAATACCTTCATGTGCTTCAACCATTACTTTCATGGCCTCGGGCTTGTCCAGGCATCTTAGTAGCACTTCGTCCTTTAGGCTTTTCTTGAATAATTCTCCATCTAGTAAGATGTAGTTGACCGAGGATAACTTCATTTTTCTCTCGGCCTGCCTTCTTGGACACACAAAGCACCTGATTATTGGAATTCTCCAGTCTGGATCATCCATGAACACCGAGAAGACTTATGTTGCCATTTCCTATTCCTTTACTGATGGTAAGATCCTTCTTTGCACTCTTATCAACTTTTCATTATCAGTTACTTCTAACTTGGTTCCCAATGGTACTTGTGATAAATTGTTGGCCTCAGCATTATAGGTTCAAGCCACATGTTGGACTCTAACGTCATCGAATTCACGTAATAATTAAAGAGCAATCGAGTTGAAGGGAAACAACTCCCAACTCTTGCACCTAAACTCACCACTGAGTTGGTTAATAACAAGGTTTGAGTCACCGATAATGTGAATCACTGATATATTCTTCTCGGCCATGATTTCAAGGCCGATGATTAGCGCTTCATATTCGGCTTGGTTACTAGAATACTCAAATTCTAGCTTGACTGAAAAAACTACTCTTCTTTTTCTCGGTAAAACTATAATTATCCCTACCCCTACCCCGTCAGCATTTTTTGATCCGTTAAATATCAGTGTCCAAGGGGATAGAGAAATTGTTGATAGCGGGGTGGCATCGATTTCTTTATTTAACTCAGGGCCGATATTCAAACAAGGATGACCAGCCAGGAAAGCAGCAAGGGCCTGTCCCTTCACCGCCCTCTATGGAACGAATTGACATGTGAACTCCATCATAGCTAGAGTCTATTTTTTGATACGCCCATGCATTATAGGTCTTGATAATATGTACTTAATGATGTCAGTTTGACAAATTAAATAAACCAACACAGGAAGCATATATACTCTTAATTTTTGTGAAGCAAAGTACAAGGCTAAACATAATTTTTCTATCGGCGTATATTTACGATCGATAGAAGTTAAAACTCTACTCAGGTAATACACTACTTGTTCCTTTCCCCACTCATTATCCTGTCCTAGCATGCATGCGATTAATTCATCTGAGGCCGATGAGTATAGCTTCAATGGTCTCTTCTTTCTTGCAGGCATGATTACTGGTGGTTCGGACAAATACTGCTTGATGGCTTTGAAGGCTTGTTGGTGCTGAGTCTCCCACCTAAATTCTTCTTTTGCCTTGAGCTTGAGTAATAAAGACCACACGTGTGTTCATCCTTCACAATTTGAGATGAACCTCTGCAAAAAGTTGATCTATCCGAGAAGCCTTTGTAGTTCCTTCTTGTTCCTTAGGGGCTCAGCTAATTGAATAGATCAGACTTTGTTTTTATTGATTTTAATTACTCTTTGGTGTACTAAGAAACCAAGGAAGTTTCTTGCCGATACTCCAAATGCACACTTCAAGGGATTTATCTTTAGCCCATGGGTCCTCATTCTTTCAAATGATCTTCTTAAATTAGCCAAATGCTTCTCTTGTGTGGTAAATTTAACCACCATGTCATCAATGTAAACTTCCATGATCTTCTCTATCATATCATGGAAGATTGCATTCATAGCTCACTGATATGTTGCCCTAGCATTTTTTAACCCAAACGACATTACTACCCATTCAAACGTTCCAATTGCTCTTGGGCATCTGAGTGTTTAGCTATATTATATCTGATTATAACCTAAATGCCCATCTATAAAGGATAAAATTTTATGTTTGGTCGTGGCGTCAATCAGTTGATAGGCCATAGGCATTGGGTATTCATCCTTTAGAGTTGCCATGTTCAGCTTTCTAAAGTCTATATAGGCCTTTTATCTTGCTATTTTTCTTGACCACTGGTACTATATTGGAAATCCAATCGACGTACTTGGTTGTTCTTATAAATCCGGCCTTCAACAATCGTTCAATTTCTTCTTTGACTTTCAGAACAACTTCAGGGGACATTCTTCTGGGTAATTGCTTGAATGGCCTGCACCCTTCCTTGATAGGTAATCGGTGTTCCATAAGCTCCCGTGACAACCCTAGCATTTCATGATAATTCTAGGCAAAACAATCTTTGAATTCTCTGATGAGAGAAATCAATTACGCTTGGAAATCGTGCTCGAGTAACTGATTTATGAAAGTAGGCTGGTATTCCCCGCTTGCCCCCAAATCAACCTCAAGGAGAGGATCTTGTACATCAGCCTTTCTGTCATCGAACTTTATGGGGGCCAATGACAACTCCTCTAGCTTTATGCAGTCTTCCATTATTTTTTCCTGATAATCTTCAATGATATCGGCCAAATCGGCCGATGATGTTTGTAATTGTCTATCTGCCAGAAAAGCTTGTATTCTGACTACATTAGGTAATATGGCCAATGTCCTTCTATGCCTCACTGATGATGGGTTCTGGTCCATTGGGAATGTTGAGTTCTATATCATTGTTAATTGGCGTAATCACGATTAATGGTCGATCGAGTTGTTTGTATACTTGAATCAACTGATTCTTTTGATCCTTCACCTTGGTGGCCGATTTCGGCCTTCCGTTGTTATCTCTTCCAACAAATTTGACTGGGTCGATATCATCTTCATACAAAATGGCCTCGGAGCAATGAACTCTAGCAATGAAAGGCTTATGATCATCCCAGACTACTTCCACCTCATCACCATTCCAAAAAGTCAGGAACTGGTGCAAAGTTGAAGGGATACACCAATTGGTATAAATCCAGTCACGACTGAGCAAGGCATTGTATGAAGCTCCAGAGTCCACCATAAAGAAGGCTATCATGGTGGTCTTCTTCCCTGCAATAAGCTCTACTGGGAGGATTCGTTTTGTCTTCGCTAGTGTCCCTGTGAACCCACAAACAGCTCAGTAGGGATCAACTCACTCTCATCGTGTTGCAATTTTAGCAACTTAATTGATACTAGGATGTTCACCGTAGCTCCATTATTGATTAACACCCTCGAATATGGCACTCCATCAATAGCCGCGTTGATGTATAATGGCTTCAGATGCTATGACATTCCTTCTGTCGATTTTTCAAAGACTACTTTAGCGGGCTTTTTCCCTATTTCCTTTTCAGTCTTTAGCCTTATCATCGATACCTTTTGTTTCTCTGCTTTCACTTCACTATTGACAAATATGGGTGTGGATGGGCACTTCTGGTCCTTATGTACGTCACCCTCCATTTGACTCCCCTGGTCAGGTCTCACTCCTAAAGACATCGGCAACGTGTACACCATATTCACCGAGAAATCTTTTGGAATGCTTCTAAACTGGATGTATTTGTCCAATGATTCTTCGTAATCTGAATCGATATCGGCCATTTCCAAGTCCGATTCGTTCACCTCCGAAATAGATGGTATTTCAAACTTTTGAGATTTATTATCCCGGTCCTTGGCCTGGATCTTCTCCTTTCCTTTACGGCTTAGGATCGCCCTCGGCACCATGTCCTTATAGTTTTGTTGATCTACCCACCTTTTCTCCAAATGGTACTTAGCTTCCCAATCCTGAGCTACTGCCTCAATCTTTGCACTCTCCTTTTCCGTGTCTTAGTGAAGTAGGCTTGCACTGGGAATTTGGGATGCTCCACCCTTTTCCAATGGTTCACTTCTGACCGCGGTGGAATAACCATCCGTGGAGATCGGTCTTGGCGTTGGTAAGCTTGCCTTCTTACATCCCTGTTCTCCCGTCTTGGATCATCGTGGTCATGCTCACGTCTCTGGAACTCGTGCTTCCTATGGTGCTCCAGATTTAGATAAGTGAGATAGCTTTGAATTGGCCTCCTTGGGCTAGGTGGCCGATACCCCCTTTCTTTCTTTGCACTAGAAGTGTAATTACTTTGGTCTTACACTTGGGACATAGCCCTTGTTCGATCAAATCGACCATCCATTGCAATATTGGGATCTTATCGCCGTTCACTAAGGTACTATCTGATATCAATTTGGAAGCTAATCTCGCCCTTGACTTTTGTTCATTTTCCTTCGAGCTCGTTTCAGCAGCTTCAGCCCCTCTGAGATTGATCTTTTCTCTTGGCCTGTACAGGATTGTAAAATTGGGCACCACCATGTTTGCTCTCAATACCTCTGGAAATGGATCGCTATCAACTCCCATGACCTCTTTCTCCTTTTCGGCACACTTCAGAGTTCCCTTATCAATCATACCCTGTAAAGCATTTTGGAATACCAGACAATTGTTAGTGTTATGTCGCCAAGAGTTATTTCATCTGCAATACTCTTTTCCTTTCAGCTCGTTAGCCGAAGGTAATTTTACATCATGTTGTAACCAAATTTATCTATCAGCCATCATGAAGTCAAAGATTTGATCAGCCATTGCAATGTTATAAGAATACTGCTTGCTAGTTTCAAAAGGCTGCTTCTTGACCAATGATAACTGTGCATCAGTCAATTTTGGCAAAGGTTGACATAAATATGGCCGTTTCGACACAATCTCAGCCACATCCACTTCGGTGCTAATCTCACATTCTATAGTATTAATATCATAGTTGGGATCTCTGTAATAGGCCCCCTTGGACGAATATTTCCTTTCTTGTTCTTCCTCAAGCATGTGCTCATATCTGGCAGCTCGAGTTGCCAGCTCGAAGAGCTCGTGGAAACCCATACCTTCAAACTTTTTCCTAAGTTTGAAGGTAAGTCCTCCTAATGCTATATTGATAAATTCCTCTTTGGGCAACATGACCTTGCAGTGATGTTTAGCCCGTTTGAACCTGGCGATGTATGCCTCAGCTGATTTGCTTGGAAGCTGATATAGCCTTGTCAAATCGGCCATAGAGACTTCGGGCTCAGTCTAATAGAATTAGGCATGAAAAGCTTCTTCCATTTGGTTCTAGGTATGGAAATAATTTGGAGACAAATTTATATACCAGCCGAAAGCCACCCCAGTTAGAGAATTAGGGAACAATTTTAGTAGCATATCTCCTCGATGACTTACCTCTCCACTCTGAACCAGGAAGCGGCCGATATTCTCCACAGTCGATTGATCACTTTTACCAGAAAACATTGTAAAGTTGGATATCTTATATCCCCGAGGAAGAGATACTCTCTCAATGGCATTGCTATGTGGCCTCCTATACACGGGCCGCTAAGTTCTTCGGAGAAGGCCACCGAAGTCCTGGTGGATGACCTTGGTGATCTGCTCTCGATCAACCTTCACCATTTGGGGTGGGATACCCATTCTCATGCCGGTCTCATGTCCTAGAATCATTCTATCATTCCTAATGGGTTCATCCTTGGTGACTAAGTTATCCCCAAACAACGGGTTCATTCTCCCCCACTGATGGTCTGAATCTTACCTAGTTAGACTGATCACTGGCTCCCTGATGGTGATGCCTGGACGGACTACAACCCGGGGTAGGTTCTAAGTCTTCCCTAAGATTTCCTTGCCATTCCTCTTTGGCGAGGTAATGTATTTTTCGGTCTGGGAGGAAGAAGAGGCATTTTGACTTGCCCCCAGCCCAACCTGAGACAGGAAGGTTGGTGGAATAGATTGCTGTGAGGGATCACCCTCTTGGTGGTCCTTCCACTCCCTCATTTCCCGGAATATCTCACTTACTTGGGTAAAAGTCTGGTCTTGCCTAATGGACATATCAGCAAAGCGGTGGTTGAAAAGTCCTAGAAAGTTATTACTCATATTAGACAAGTCTGCCTGACTGGCTAAGCTATCTGAGAATTCTATGACAAGTTCTAAGACAGGTTCTAAGACAGTTTCTACGACAGGTTCATGGGAACCTACCTCCTGGGAAAGCCCCCTAGATTGTGTTTCCTTTCCAGCCATTTGACACTTGTCCCACTGGGAGTGCCAAAAAATTGTTTACAAATAAAATGGGTGTGGTAGTGTTGGGCATGCCAGAGTCCACGTGGACTCAAAAGAGGTTGTGATAACCTAATCTAGCTTTTAATTTGGGTGACTCGTTATTAAAATTGCTCTTAAAATAATGAAATGGGTTTTTACTCTACTCTGATGCAAGCAAGTAATTATAAATGGAAATTGAAAAAGAAACAAATCAAATACTAGAACTTAAAATACCTCCATGCACATTATCATCTTCATTGATTAAATTATGGAAAGTGTACAATCACTTACAAGAGATAAGAAATACTCGCAATCACTCAAGAACGATGGTAGCAATGTTTTGAGGAAAATAAAACAAAGTCTGCTAGAGCAGATGTGGCGTGTGTGTTAGCCCCCTTTAAATGTTGCACCACCTGCCCTATTTATAGACTTTGAGTGAATAACTGCTCATGTTAGTGGGGTTAGTGGGTAGTGGTCTATAATTTTTAGGAATGAATAAGTTACTGCACCCACTCTTTATCCCGTGATCAACTTTCACGATCTATTTGATGATCCCACTTCTGCCATGTTCTCTTTTCATGTAACTGCTTCTCTTCCAGCATAGCATAACCTGAAGCACATGTTCTTTTTCCATGTTAACTACTTAAAAGCCTTGTGAAAAGATCATAGTTGACCGATTGCAACCTTCTCTGAGCAGCTTGACCCTTGTTGGTTGATGGATCTCGGTCTTATTCTCCGTAAGAAGCCTACTGGTGTTCATCGGTCTTGTTTGACCGATGTATCTTACTTTTGACTTTATAGATAACTTGCAAATTATTTCCTAAGCCCTATATTATATCTTCTTTCTTACCTGCCTTTCGGTCCCAATGCTTTAGAACCTTTATGGTTACTCATCGGTCTTGTTTGACCGATGTTACGACTATCATTGCACCTACTTTGTAACCTTAGCCTTGCCTATTAAGGCTGAGGTATCTCTTAGAGAACCCATTGCTATCCTATCCTCGGTGTTAACACCGATATTCACGTATTAGATGTATCATCCTTATCAGTAGGTAGCTCTGGTATCGGTCTTTCCTCTGTGATCGGCCTCACTCCCTGTTCATCTGCCTACCTGCTCTTGTGATGATGTCATCAAGCCACACGATTGTCATGTGCCTTGGAAAACCCCAAATTAGGGTGTAAATAGTACCATAAGCAGGAACCATTTACTGAAAAAAGGGTAAAGTGAAGATTCAGAAAGGATATGTCAAAGTTGAAATTTGAGGTTCAAACGATAGAAGTCATTCAAGCAATTGAGATTTCAATCGATCGAAGACTAATAAATTTCAAGTGATCGAACATATTTTGATCGATCGAACATGGCTTTACCAAATTTTTATGGGCAGCGTAGAAAAATGCGTGTTTACCAACCCTAACTTAGGTTTTCTTATGAATACTCATTGTAAACTCGTCCAAAGGATGCCCAACTTTTTATCACTTTTAGATTGAGAGAGAGAGAGAGAGGTTTACATTGTTTTGTAGGTTTTTATTAGATTATTGTGAAAATAAGTTGGTTTTCTTAAAGATTAATATCAGTCTACATTCTAGGTCAGTTTTATAGTTTTATTGTCAAAATAGAGAGAAATAGAGCTGCCATGTGGAGTCACAAATGAACTGAGAGCTGTAGGGTGGAGATGTTCAGATCTGGAAGGAAAAATAAGGCATGGAGAGTAGAGAAGTTTAGATCTATTCGTCTTATAACAATTGTCATTGCCTTTTTGTTCATCACTTTCCCTCGTCTTTCCGTCCGTCTATTGTGGTTCATCAATTGCCATTTCCTTGTTCCTCTCTCTGTATTTCTCATCTTCTCCCTTCCTCTCTCTCTCTCTCTCTCTCTCTTTCTCTCTCTCTCTCTCTCTCTCTCTTCCTTTTTTGCTTTCTTTTTTGACGATGAACAAGTAAATGGGGAAAAAGTAAAGTAAATGGGGTCAAAGATATGAAAAGTTGGTGTGGGCTTGTATTTATCTGTATTTATTAATTGACTAAGTGATGCTGATAACCTGACTCTTGAACTTTAACGTGTACATATAGGTTTTGTATTTTTTTTATCGTAATACAGGATTTGTATTTACTGAGAGTATATAAGGTGACTTTCCCAATTTGTATCCTTCTTCGATAAATATCCAACGTACCCACTACCACATTTGGGATATAAAATTTGGAAAACATTATTTTTATAGGTATAGGATTAACATTCATTTATTTGTATTTTTCTTTTTTAATGCATATCATTATTATATATATTGAATATAAATATAATAACTATATATTTATGACATCATGATTTGATTCTGGTTTACCCAACAGTTGAACCATTAACCCGTGACTTGGTCAAATTTTCGGTTCGATGAACAGTCTGATTTTCAAAACATTGTGTAAAACTAACAAAGTATCATTAACAAGAAGTATTATATAATGATTCCATTAATAAAGTAGTTCTCCCAACATTCGTATCCCTACGTATTCCAATTCACTATATACGACCATACGACATGGCGTACAATGTCATGGACTAGGGGCCCATGTTCTGGCACATCCCTCCCATGCATGTCCAACCGTACTTTGCTTGGACGTAATCCACCTTCCAAAGATTTTGGTTCACTTTCTGACATTCATAGTAATGGTGAGCCTGGTAAGAAACCCCAGCTTTCCTATTCTGGTAATATAATGGTTAGACTGGAACGGAGCCCCAACTATTCCATTCTCAACAAAAAGCCTTGGCATGAAGAAGCGTTCATTACGAAATCTCAAAATGATAAACCTTAGTACCCAGTGTCGGCTATGTCCCATTATCAATCAACAAGCCTTGGTATGAATATACCAGCCATGTCCCATTCCTAATCTTCATTTCTCTTTTCATAATCATGGATATCACTCTGCTCCAACTAATCATAATCCTCGCACGAAGACTCAACCCAACATAACTGATGATTTCTACGATAGCTTACATGCATACCATCATAGATAGACATCCTCCACAACTAACAGCATATCATGCTATGCATACCAACTTATTACGGATAACCTTATAGTACTGATTTATTCATCCAACTATATTAAGGTTCATTATTCAATCATGTATCTTAATAACATGCTGAAGTCTCACCCTGGCATAGTAGTACAGTAATAAAAAAACTATGATACCACTTGTGATAGTGTAGTATAACTTAGCATGAAAGCATCAACAATTTGTTAATCATAATCGATTGAAAAGCATCAACAATCGATTAGAACAAACCCAGATACAATCAATTGGGGAAAAGGCAATCAATTTGGGAAAACCAAGTGCCAATTGATTTGTAAAAGTACCAATTGATTGGAACATAATCCAATTGATTGGGACTTCATCTTCTTCACATAAACATGCAGAAAATGTCCAAAACTCATATTACACATTGGAGGTCCCATTTCTTTTGTACAAAAGTTCATAAGAACTTCTAACTAAGCTACTAAGTGAGTTTAGAGTACTCACAAGTGATGAGAGGTATAGTGGTGTGTTTGGGAAGTTTGAAACTCAAAGTTTCATTGGTACTAAAAATCTCCCCTCTGTGTGTGTGTGTGTGTGTGTGTGTGTGTGTGTGTGTGTGTATGTGTGTGTATCTTTTTTCTTCATCTTTTTTTCTATCCTTCTTCTATTCATCTTTTCCTCTTGGTGAGTGTGTGTATATTAGTGTATATATATGTGTGTTTAAGTGTGTGTGTGTGTATATATGCAAGCTCCTCAAGAATTCATCTAAATAGAACTTAGTAGAGAAATTAGGTCATATTTAAAGGCTTAGACACATGCAAGAGTAGCAAGAAGTGTCACTCTTGTAGCAATACTTGGAAACCAAGTTCTTCCAGTGCCAATCGATTGGTCTCAGGTGGCAATTGATTGGACTAAGGCAGCCAGTGCCAATCGATTAGTAAAGTCAACAATCGATTGGTCTTGCAAATTAAGCAATCGATTAGGAAATCATGGCAATTGATTAGATCCCAAAATCCACCAAAAGCAAGGGCAATAACATTAAATCTCGTTGCATTTATGAAATTACAATTATAGTAAAAATATGAGAAATACAAAAGTCATGAAAAAACCTCACTATGGCTACCTAATATCTAGCCACTATAAAAATTTAAAATGAGTAGATTAGTCACAATGTGTACGTGTGTATGTCAAGGTTCCTATGTGTTTGGTTGTATGTATGTTGTGTGTGTATGCCTACTATGAGAGATAGAAGAGAGGGTTGTGGGACAGAGAGTGGTGTCTACTATGAGAGAGAGGATAGAGAGATACGGGATATAGATAATACCATTTCTGACGGTAGTGTTGATGGTGCTTTCCATTGGTGGGTTTCAGAGGTGGAGAGTTAAACAGAGATATAGAGAGAGAAGCACAAAGAGCAACGAAAGAGTATACAATATGCATTATGAGATAGAGAGTGACAACGAATGTTTTATGGGGAAAGAGAGGAGAGAGTTCTGGGGAATGTCAATTTGGGAAGAAATTATGGGGGGGGAAAAAAATAAAGGGATTTAATTAACCAAATTCTACCCCGAAATTATTGTCCTAGTCATCCTCTTTCTTATCTAATGCAATAAATCCTAGTCATCAAATCCTTATCCTAGTCATAAGTTGTCTTGTCCTCATCAGCACTGACTTCTAATATAATATAGATATTAGGTATATTACACTGACCTCCCTCGAATAAAGATCAGAATATGGGAACCTCTCTTGTAGTATGAAAAATTACAATGACCTCGCTTGCAGTTTGAGGTTGAGTAACACTTTCATCCTTCTGTTATTTAACAGCCAGTTTTCGATTATTTGTTTGTCAAGATTTTCTCTGATGGCTATTTTTACCTTACCA
Source organism: Hydrangea macrophylla (assembly GCA_033977485.1). Classification (NCBI taxonomy): domain Eukaryota; kingdom Viridiplantae; phylum Streptophyta; class Magnoliopsida; order Cornales; family Hydrangeaceae; genus Hydrangea; species Hydrangea macrophylla. Next base: position 18,104,886 of record CM066984.1, read on the forward strand.
AAGTTAATAAAAATTTCGTACAATATTTTTTTTCCCTAATACGTATATGAAAGTATATATTTTTTCTAAATGTAAAATTTGTCCATTCACAATTTGTTAATTGACCTTACCTAATCAGGGACATCAATATAATTTATGCATTATTTTAATTTGTTCATATCACTTTGGACCGTAAAATATAGAAAAGAAAATAGTTAGATATAGTCCTTGATGACACCTAAATTTGGATTAGAGAAAAAGAAGCAGGAGACCAAAATTTGTATGTGGTTTGGCCATGTTAATGAAGAGACCTACATCCACAGGTGTGTCAAAGCACTTGTACTATAATATCAAATCGTCGGGGGTATTTGGTGAACCGAAAATGGGGATAGAGCCACAAGAGAATTATCGGGTTATGCGTGCGTGTGTATGATAGAGTTACGATACCAAAATATGCGATCCCCTTCTATGAGGGTGAGGGATCTCTTTTATAGTACAAGAAACCTCCTTGTATAAGGTAACTTAACTGATTAGGGAATACAATTTGATTGGGTTTGATTAGCACAAATCATGGGAGTTGACTAATCAGATTAGTAAACAATCTATTCTTTCCATTATTCTTCTAACTTGTGTAGGAAACTATCTAGAACATTCTAGATCACGTTCTAGGATGTGGCTGGGCTATGCCCGCGAAGAGCCAAGCCCACGCGTCGTTCCTGACCTGTTGGTCACTCGGGTTAGGCAATAGTGGAGCTTTGCTTTCTCTGGATATTTTTGTACATAATAGCTGTCCCCCATTTCCAAGGCTAAAGTGGTGCTTCATCAAATGAGGGTTAGAAATTTGCATAGTTTTGGCGAACTGTCTGGGATGCAGCTCGTGAAATTGTTCGGGAGTATGGGGTCGGTATCGACCACGTGTTTCAGAGCGATTGGTCTAATTAGGATCTAACAAGATCGGTATAAGTGAAACTGAACAGTTACAACCTAACTGAACTGTCACATCATGCCATTAATGTGCACGCCTTTTGAGGCACCGCTTGGGCTGCCTAAGGTACCAACTGTTGGTCATTTTAGTGGTAAGATGGGTAGATCGTTAGATCTGAGATCATCTGGACCGTCCGTGTTGTCTATATAAGGGACACTTGAGCATTTTTACTACTTCTACTACCCATAGGAAGAGTCTACCCAGCGGTATAAAAGAAAAAGAGTCTATTTAAGACTTCTGAGCTCTTTCCTGCACCCTTTTCTTGAAAGTCTTTGCCTTTCCAGCCTTACAATTCACTACATTTTTCTGCTCTTCTTCATTTGTTAGCATTCCCGAACGAGGCTGGAAAATAGGAACCTGTTAGGACTAGTGAGGGAGCGGGACTTCTTTTCCCTTAGGTTTAGCTTCTTCCTTAGGTCAGGTGGTTCCCGTTCCTTGGTAGAGCAGGTCGGGGTGTCCTAGAACCGTTTTTTCTGAGTGTTATTTGACCGTGAAGACTTTGTACGCCTTACCATACAGGCTCTTGATCTCGTACCCTTATATCTTAGACTCGGGGTTCTTGACCCCTACTTAGGTCACCACCTACTCCCTTATCCAACCATAGGGAACTTAGGAATGTGCGATTCATAATTTAACTCATCTTCCCAATCAGAATATTAGTCTAGGTCGTGTACCCCGGACATAAGCTTGGACCTTCCTTCGATGACTCCGTCAAACCACCATAGTGAAGATATGATTCCTATTCGTGTGTCTGACGATGAGTTGAGCCAGGGGCTCTAGGTAGCCTCTGTGTAGCGGTGGTTGGGTGATGAGGCCTCGGTCTCAGTTATTCCAGGTATAGCCTTCTCTGGCGAGTGGATTCCCAGTAGTTTGCTTTTTACTGACCTGGGATGGATTAGGGACAGATACAAAATCCCCAGCCACTGTTCCTTGGCCATACCCACCGGTGGGGCTCATCTGCACCGGTCGGGTTTTGTCACGCTACATAGGATGTCTTCATGGCAGTTCTTCATCTCCCCTTCCACCTGCTGGCCCGGGACAATTTGATCTACCTCGGGATTGCTTTCAATCAACTTGCCCCGAATGGGTGGAGGTTTTTAATGTGGGTCATACACCTTTGGCCCCAAGCATAACTTTCCTGGGAACAACCTTAATTTTGAATTGAATAACCAGACGCGTTGTCCAACCTTGAAGTTCTTTCTTACAATCATTTTATCATGAAAAGCTTTTGAACGTTCTTTATAGATTTTGGCATTCTCATATGCCTCTTTTCTCAATTCTTCAAGTTCTTGTAATTGAAGTTTCCGATGGCACCCTACCGCCCTTATATCTTAGTTAAGCAATTTTACAGCCCAGTAAGATCTATGTTCAAGTTCCACCGGTAGGTGGCACGCTTTTTCAAAGACTAGTCGGTAAGGGGACATTCCTATCAGAGTTTTATAAGCTGTTCGGTATGCCCAAAGCGCATCGCTTAGTCGTTGTGACCAATCCTTGCAATCTGGACGAACTGTTTTTTCCAATATACTTTTCACTTCTTGATTTGAGACTTCTACTTGGCCTTGGGTTTGCGTATGGTACACAATTCCTACTTTATGCGTGATGGAGTTTTTTCGGACAAGCGGCTCAAAGTGACGATTACAGAAATGTTTTCACCCATCGCTCGTGGTTTGCCGAAACGACAAAATATATTATCTTTTATAAATTGAACCACGACATTGTGGTCGTTCATTTTTGTCGCAACTGCCTCCACCCACTTAGAAACATAGTCGACCATAACTAAAATGTATTCGAACACAAAGGACGACGGAAACGAACCCATAAAGTTGATGCCCCACATATCAAATATTTTTATAATTAAGATTGGGGTCAGGGGCATCACATCGCGACGTGACATGTTACCTGTTTGTTGGCAACGTACACAGTTTTGATAGAATTCATGTGCGTCCTTAAACAGGGTTGGCCAATATAATCCACTTTGGAGGACTTTGGCGGCCGTACGATGGGCTCCAAAGTGACCTTCGCATTCTAAAGAGTGACAGAAGTTTAAAATAGAATTAAACTTGCTCTCTAGAACATAACGTCGTATAATTTGATCAGAACAATGTTTAAATAACAATGGGTCATCCCAGTAATAATGTTTAATCTCAAAAAAGAAACGATCATTGTCTAAACGAGACCACGTATGAGGGGTATATCCCGTGGCTAAGAAATTTATGATGTCACTAAACCACGGATGATTTAAGGCAGATAAGGCAAATAATTATTTGTCCGAAAACAAATTTTGGAGAGGTGTAATATCGTTAGATTCAACAAGAATTCGTGACAAGTGGTCAGCTACAACATTTTCAGACCCCTTTTTATCTCGTATTTCGTAATTAAACTCCTAAAGGAGTAAAATCCATTGGATTAATCGAGGTTTTGTTTCCTTCTTATTCAATAAATGACGTAATGCGGCATAATCGGTATAGACTATAAGTTTTGACCCCAATAGATATGAACAAAATTTGTCTAGGGCAAACATGACCGCAAGTAATTCCTTTTACGTAGCCGTATAATTCAATTGTGCATCATTTAAGGTTTTACATGCATAGTATATCATATGAGGCACTTTGTTTACTTTTTGGCCTAGGATGGCTCCAATAGCGTAATCGGAAGCATCGTACATTAGTTCAAATGGTAATGACCAATCGGGGGAATGGATTACTGGAGCCGTGGACAGTAAAGCTCTCAACGTTTCAAAAGCCTTTAAACATTCATTATCAAAGACAAAGGGAACATCCTTGGCAAGCAAATTACACAAGGGTCGTAAGATTTTACTAAAGTCTTTGATAAATCATCGGTAGAAACCGGCATGCCCTAGAAATGAACGGATTTGATGAATTGAAGATGGTAGTGGAAGTTTGTCAGTTAACTCAATTTTTGCTTTATTAACCTCTATACCACGCTTAGATACAACGTGTAAGACTATTCCTTCCAGAACCATAAAATGGCTCTTCTCCCAACTCAAAACCAAATTTGCTTCCTCTCATCGGGCGAGGACTTTTGTAAGGTTTTGAAGGCATTCATCAAATGTAGGTCCAAAGATCGAAAAATCATCCATAAATACCTCTAGGAATTTCTCAACCATGTCTGAGAAAATGGCCATCATACACCGTTGAAAGGTGGCCGGTGCATTGCACAAACCAAATGGCATACGACGATAAGCAAAAGTAGCAAAGGGACATGTGAACGTTATCTTTTCTTGGTCATTGACGGGCACCTAATTATAATGAAAGTATCCATGTAGAAAACAATAGTAACTCTGACCAGACAGACGTTCTAGAATTTGGTCAATGAATGGGAGAGGGAAATGATCTTTACGAGTCATCGTATTAAGTTTTCTATAATCAATGCATACCCGCCAATCGGTAGTTTGGAGGGTGGGTATGAGGACTCCTTTTTTGTTTGGTACAACTGTAATACCCGATTTCTTTGGGACAATCTACGTGGGGCTGACCCAATTACTATCGGAGATTGGATAAATGATACCTGCGTCTAAGAGTTTTATAACTTCTTTCATAACTACCTCCTTCATGTTAGGATTGAGACGTCGTTGCATTTCTCTAGATAGTTTGGCATTTTCTTCTAAATTTATTCTATACATGCAAACTGATGGATCAATTCCTTTTAAATCGGTGACTGTCTATCCAATTGCTTTCTTATGATTACTTAGGACTTGCACTAGTTGTGATTCTTGAATTATAGTCAAATTTGATGCAATTATAACTAGAAGTGTTGTATTAGGTCCCAAGAATGCGTATTTCAATGAATCGGGTAATAGTTTAAGTTCAATTGTCAGGAGACACTCGATGGAAGGCAATGCCGGTTCATGCGCGAGAGGCGGCAACGCCTCTATTTTGGGTGTCCATGGAAGTACATTAGTCATATTTGCTGATTCCAATAATTTATTCACATCTTCAATATTTGTGTCAATGTTGAAATCATTAAAATTGAAATGAGATAGACATACTTCCAAGGATTCCTTAGTCAACATGAAAGGCACTGCCTCTTCGACTAATTCGTCAATTAAGTCTATGGCATAACAGTCCGCCTCCTCGTCATCTCTATATGGTTGATTTGATGCATTAAATACATTCAAACGAACGGTCATATTACCAAAAGTTATATCCATAACCCCAGTTCTACAGTTAATAATAGAATTTGTCATGGCTAGGAAAGGGCATCCTAGGATGACTGGGACATGTTTGCTAGCATCTAGGACTGGTTCGGTGTCTAGCACGATGAAATCAACCGGGTAATAGCATCTACCAACTTTTACGAACACGTCTTCTACTACCCTGTGTGGAACTTAAATTGACCTATCTGCTAACTATAAGGTAGCAGCAGTTAGTTTTAATTTTCCTAAGCCCAAATGTTTGTATACCGAATAAGGTAATAGATTCACACTCGCTACTAAATCAAGTAGAGCCCGGTGGATATATTTGTCACCAATGTGACAAGCAATAGTTGGAGTACCCAGATCCTTGTACTTCAGAGTAGGCTAGTGCTAATGCCAAAGCATAATGTGCTAATGCCAAAGCACAAAGTCTCACTAAAAGCTTTAGTGACACATATCAAAGCGTAACTAAAAGCTTTAGTGACACATATCTAGAAAGACTTTCTTAGAAAATGGTTTCTCAATTTCCTCTTTTGGGTACATAAGTCTTTTAAGAATTTAGCGTATGGAGGTATTTTCTTAATAGCGTCGAGTAATGGTATGTTAATCTCTACCTCTTTAAACGTTTCTAAAATATCCTTCGGACGTGTTCCCTTCATCGAGAAGTGCGATGGGACATCTACGCTTGGGGGAAACGGCATCCTAGGTATATAGTTTGATGGGTTTATCATTTTAGACATATTAGGTATCGAAGGAGCATGTTCCTTCATGACTTTATTCGCATTCTCATCATATTCCTTACTAATTTTTTTACCCTTATCTTTGTGAGATTCATGAGGTGGTATGATTTCCTCAGGACGTTCAGTCACTCTTGTCGACATCGCATTAACTTGGTCACTTGCCGTACTTACCTCATATTGCCCTTTAGGGTTTTGGGCCGGTTGACTAGGTAACTTCCCCTCATTACGATAGTTTAAGGTATTAGCAAGTTGTCCCATTTGGGATTCTAACTTATCTATTGATTGCATGCGGGAGTTAATAAGTTGAGACTGTGATTGCGACTGGCATATAATTTTTTAATGATGCTAACACACTCTCTTCGAAAGTTTTATCCCTAGGAGGATTAGCACGGAAGGGAGGTTGTTGGTATTGATTTTGTTGAGGCCTGTGTGCATTCGGGAAATTCGTTGTTGCAGGTTTCGAATACGAACCTTCACTATTAGATTTCCATGAGAGGTATGGGTGAGGTCCCCATGTCGAGTCCGGTTTATAACCCGCGGGGTTATAAGTGGGTCTTTGGAATTGTTGAACAGCATTAATATGTCGTTCTACAAATTCTGGAAACTGTGAAGCGGACAGATATGCTAATGTAGAATAAGATGAATCTGAGCATAATTGACATATCTCCACAGGAGGAGGTGGGCCTTGCATGTGACCCATCATCACAAGTTGGACCATTTTTTTATTTAATTCTTGAATTTTAAATGAATGGTTTGACTCAATTTTCGCCTATCTTTTTGGTTATGGTGGGAGGTGTCCCTCGGGGCGTACAAACACAGTTTGGTGCATAGAATTTTCACTTAACGGTTTGAATATCTTCCAAGCTTCAGCGGCACTCTTGTGGAGGAACGTCCCCGCACAGATAGCATCGACCGTGTTACGAACAGCAGGAAGTAGTCCCGAGTAAAAGACTTGTACAAGTTGCCATTTAGGTATCTGATGATGAGGGCAAGAACGTAAAAGTTCCTTAAACTGTTCCGACGTATAGTAAAGAGTTTCTCCATCTTCCATTGTGAAATTAGTTATAGATTTTCTAATTTGGTTTGTTCGGGTGATGGGGAAAAATTTATATAGGAAAGTAGTATGCAGTTCATCCCATGTTCTTATAGAATTTGGCTCCAAAGATTGGAGACAATACTTCGCTTTGTCGTTAAGTGAAAATGGGAAAAGATGCAATTTTCACTCATCATCCATTAAGTTTGGAATTTTTATAGTAGCATAGATACCCTAAAATTCGCCTAAATGGTTGTAAGGATCTTCTTTAATGCGATTGTGAAATGAAGGAAGGAGTGCAATAGTCGACGATTTGATTTCAAGGTGGGCTGCAGTCACTTCCAGTAATTCGATACACGACGGTGGCGTGTAAGCGGTAGGAGTAAAGTAATCCTTTAAGGGTGGTGGTGGAGGTATGTTGAGGTTATCTCCATTATTCTGATTATTTTGGTTATGTCCAAAATCAGCCATTGGGATAGGTTCGATTTTTATCATTTTAGTTTTCCTTAGATGGTTAAGAGTACTTTGAATTTCTGACTCAAACAGAGAGGATGATTCAAGTGTGGATTTGTCGTCTAGCATCAACCGAGCTCTAGAAGCTTGTGCTGATGACCTAAGGACTCGAAGGGTGTGTTCAAGTTCAATATTAAGCAGATTAAATTTAGGTTTACTTAAACGGGTACCAAACATAAACTAAAGACTGACTCAAATAAGAAAATAAATGACGCTAATGCTCAAGTTCACAAGCACACAGTACTACTATGATGCATGAATTTATCCTTATACAGTGTTCCGGGTCAAAGCCATTGCCCCGGGTTTCCTAGCTAATGTAGTGTTCACTTCACGCCTACCTAATGCAAGTAATGCGTCTCAGCGCCCTGACTTACACTGAGTTGATGCAAAATTTAAAGTGAAGCGATTTTACTTGTTATTTTTAAATTGATTGCAATTTACTTATTCAGGTCCGCGTAAGCTCCGTTGGCGTGCATAGCTACTCCACTCGAACTTTGCTAGAGTTTGATGACTTGTAAACTGCAAAAACACGGATAATTTTAGTGACTCAAAAATTAAACTAAAAATAATGAAGATAAAATCTAAGCTAATATTTACTAACTAATTAAATTAAGATTCTAGAAATTAATGACAAAAATACTTTAATCCCCGGCAACGGTGCCAAAAATTGATCTCATCAAAATCAAGATGAAAAGTATGCTTTACTTTCTTAAGATTTGTAGTGTGGAAGTAAAGGTTGAACCCGCAGAGATTGTATATTTTTGTCCTTTATAAATAAAATCTGAATCTATTTAGCTATTGAAAAATAGAAGTTTGAATTGGTTGATGATTTAAATCCTAATATTAACTTAACTATGAAATTAAACTATGAATTATGAAAATAAATTATGAGATTGAATCTAAGTAAACTATTGCAAAATTTAAGATTGTTTAAAATATACGTGGATGATATCTAGGAATGCAAATCCACCACTAACTATGCATCGGGGGTCTAGACATTCTATTTTAAGTTCTATGTTTGGATAGTCACGATCTATTGTAGCTACAAGCCCAATAGTATCAACAAGAGGATATCGCTAGTTTAATCTAATCATAATTCATCTTCGGTTCACATAAATTATCTACCTATAACTAGGGTGTAGCATAACTCATCTTTCCTAGGCATGAATCATAAAAGATGTAAACATCACAGTCACATAAGCACTATTGCATGTAAATATTCCTATCCATCACAGAAATCAAGGACTATTGAGTTCAATAAGCATAAGGAAAAATCTAAGACAAGAATAGATCCAAAATACTCTTGATTTTTATCATTAAAAATTGATTATATATAAATAATCCACGAGCATACAATTACTATCCAATACATAAAATCCTAAAATAAGAAAGCATAGAATTCCCCTTTTACATAGCTAGGGTTTCATTGAAACCCTAGAATAGGAGTTTAGTTGAACATGGTTGATGAAAGCATGAAGAATGAGTTGATGGTTTCCATTAGAGACCTTCAAGCTAGTTCTTTTCTGTCTTCTTGCCTTCAAAGTGATATATAAATGAATGTGTGTAACCCCTCCATTGATTTAGAATAAGATATATATAGTTGTAGAGAGATTAGGAAGGTTTTTGTAAACCTTATCCGACTGAAACTGCTATAATTTGCTTTCTGGATGTTATTAGGCAATTTCGTCCACACAGGGGTCTTCAGCACTTCAAAATACACATTTTATGTTTTTTCGAACGGATCGCACGAGCGGGCTGTGCGAGTGCGTAAATAGGAGGTCGCGCGAGAGGGCCGTGTGAGCGATATGTAGGATTCTTGCGCGAGCGGGCCACACGCGCGATTGGGCTTTTTCTACTTATTTCTTCTTTTTTGACCCCATTTAACCTGGAATCCTTGCTTTCTTTTAAAACCTGATCAAAAGTGGAAAACAAAGTAAAATTATACAAAAATAGGATTAAAATGGCTAACAAATGTGAATTAAGGTGTATAATTAGGATTTGTTCTCTCTCGATCAGCAACCATGGGGAGTTTTGACAATGACTTATATTTTGTTTATTTTAAGAGGGTTGTGGAATGATGAAGAATGACCTACAAGTGCAATGGCTTGATCATCACTTGCAGGATATGTAGCTCAAGTATCAAGTTTTCAAGTTTGTGACCTTGAGGGAGAGTAATGTTGTTCGTCATTTGAATGTTTTGCATGATATTTAGGAGTGTAAAAATAACTAGCTATAGAGAATGCCTGAGACAGACCGTCAGATTTTGCCCTTTTGGTCCCCCCAATAACTTGTTTGCTCTTGACTTTCTCATAGTATTTCCTTTTCCTTGCTACTTTCCTTTTCTTGTTGCTTGATCCTTTAGGAGCATTACATTTATGGATTAGCATTTTATGGACTCGAATGGTGAGTTTAGTGGTCATATTGGTGGAAGGGGAGAGCGTGATGCTCATTCTACCTTAAAGGAGAAGAGCGTGTTGCTCGTGCCGGCGTGAGGTTTAAACGGGGGATGGAACTCGAATGAGGCAGGGGAAAAGTATGACACTTGTACCGCACTAAGGTGGAGAGCATGATATTCATGCCACCTGAGGCTCAAATTCAAAAGGGAGAGGGTTTTACCTGTGCCGCCCTAGCGAGGCTCACAAGGGAAGAGCGTGATGCTCGTGCCACCCTTCTCAAAAGGGGAAGAAATTGTTGCTCATGATCCACCCTAATGAGGCTCCTCAAATGAATGGACGGCATTACCCGTGCCACCCGAGTGAAGGAGGGGGAGAGCGTGATGCTCGTGCCGCCCAGAGATGGAAAGCGTGGTGCTCATGCCACCCTTCTTTAAAAGGAGGAGAGAATTTTGCTCGTGCCGCCCTGGTGAGGCTAGTAGGGGGAGCGCACGATGCTCATGCCACCCGGAGGTGGAGAGCATGATACTTGTGCCACCTTGATGAGGTGTGATCAAAACTATTTTTTGTGAATCGAATGGAGTGTTTTATGTGTTCGGAGATGTGAAGTTGAGTTCTTAGATGGCAAAAACTTAATATTGGAAGGCATAAAGTTGTATTTTGCAGCAAGTTTTTCCTCCATTTTTATAATGATAAGAAGAATATAATGTTGAAGCCAAAAATTGTGGTGTGGGGAAGTTAAAGAAAAATGATGTGAAGAACCTACTTCTTCCTCCCCTCCCCCCTTTTTTTTAAGATGGAGGAGGATGGAAAAGAAAAACTTTGTTCCTCTCCTTTTTTTTTTAAGATAATTGAGGAAGGTAAAAGAGAAAAAATTTGGAGAACTTTGTTTCTCTCTCTTTTCTTTTTTCGGAAAGAAAAATGGAGGGTAAAAATCAAGAATTTTATGATGTCTTGATGGGGTGTGGAGGCTGGTGATGTCTTTGAGGGGGTGTAAGTACGATTTCTGATAGGAATATGTTCTTCCATAGAGGCATGTGATGCAATGTTTGCAGAAGGGAATATACTCCTTTGCAAAAAGGTTGAGTATGGTAGTTAGTGATGGGTTAAGCCATGGTGACTCATAGTTAAAGCATGGGAGTAGTAGGAGGGCATAGGTTGCAGAGGGGTCAAGCTATGTATTTAGTAGTCGTTAATAGAGATGTGCCCCATAGGCCAAGGGTGTAGCAAGAGACGAGAGCTATGGTGCTACAAGAGGGCTGCAAGCGACAAAAAAGTTTCAACTTCCAAAAATATTAAAAAAAAATTTGGAATTTTGAATAGTTTTGGGGCCATTCTTTAATTTTAAAAAAATTATAGTCTTTTGTAACTTTTTAAAAAAAACATGGGGCAATTTTGAGATTTGAGAAGATTCTAGGGATGTCACCATAATTTTTGAAAGTTTTGGAGTTGTATTTCAAAATATACAAAATTGAGCTTTCCAACTTGAGGAGGAGGTGATTGTTGGGTTTGTGCCCTCAAACCATTACTTTATATAGGAGACATTGACATTTTAATATATGGATATCAGCTTTACATTTTGTTATGTATGTTTCTTTCATGAGATGATTGTTATCCTTAAGTATCATAGTAAGTAATGCGTGTATGTATGAGATACATGCAAGTGAGATACGAATTGCTATTCTTTGTTACTTAGAACATGTCACAGTGGATGTTGAGACTAGGATATCTCATCAGGTTTACACTGTAGCATGATTAACTACCATTGGATGGAGTGATCAATCTCAATCACTAGAGTGTAACTCTTAGTTAATATGCTAGTGCTTATAGTGCATTGACGGACCTGAGCTTTCCTATTGACACTCAAGGCTGTCAATCAGTCGTTAGGAACTCATAACTTGTGTAAGGTACGTGTTCTCAATCTTGAGACGATTATGAACACAGACTGTGGATATGACTGCTTTGACTTACCAATCAGTGAGGTCTATAGAAGATCAACACTTGGGTATCTTGGGTATGTCATATTCATAGGGTTGTGAACATATATTGTCAAGACAGAATCTACCCTCTGTTTCAGAGTAAGCATTCCCTTGAGAATGTCACCAAGTCGATTACTGAGTACTGCAGTCTTGTTGATAAGAGTTATCAACATGTTTAGTAATCATGAGAGGTGAATGGGACTCAAGGAATTCAAGAAGTAATCATGATTCAGGTTGACAGTAATAGTTATCCGACTACCTGAATATGATTACGAATGCTGAAGGTAGAGGGACATTAGTATAACATACAAGTCTAGTTATCGCTTCGGATATGTTCTTTTGCGTTGGAGTTCAGTTACCGTTTTATAGTGGAGTAAACGTTAACTGACCAGTTAGTTAGTTTGCTGATCAAAGAGTTTGGTCACGGTAATTAACAAACTGGTCTGAGCCAATAATTAAGAGCCTAAGAGGTCCCACTCTTAGCTCCGCCAGGATACTTGGAAAGACACATGAGGAAGTTGTCAAGACAAGTTTGATCGATCGAAGGATGTTCGATCGATTGAAGTCTTGGAAGTCTCGATCGCTCGAAGTCTAGGTCGGTTCTGGGAATCTATAAATAGGGCAGCTGCGTTCTGGAAAAGAAGTTCGTCGTTTTGAACGTCAGAAGCTACGAAAACTGTTTTAGAGCACCAAACCTTCTCCTTCCTCTCCATTAGGGTTCCCACCAACCCTAGTCCTTCCTGCGAGCATCCATAGGAGTCATAAGAGTGAAGGCCATCTAGTGGAAGCTGCTGGAAGTTCAAGAAAATTAGAATTGGGTTCAAGACACTAAGGTATAACTCTTGTCCCCTCTTGTGCGCATCTATGGAATTAACGAGTAGTAGATCCTGGGCTACCAATCAGTTATTATAACTGAATCTTTTCCGCTGCGCATTTAAAATAATTTTAAACCTATTTTTTCCATCAATTGGTATCAGAGCCACGCTTGTTTGGATCTATAGATGCGTTTTGGAACACTAGTTTTGATTTGCATGTTGATTTTAGAACTGGTTTCGAAACTACATCGTCACTGATCTATTTCTGCAGTGTTATCGCAGCAGAGTACAAATCTGTGAATGCATGGGATGCAAGGCCGGTTCGATCGATCGAACATGTTTCGAGCGATCGAACAGGTTTCGAGCGATCGAACATGGATATGTTTGATCGATCGAATGATATTCGATCGATCGAGACAGATTCTTTGTCAGGTTCTCTGTTTCACAGTTTTAAAGTGTTTTTGAAATGAAAAGCTTTAATTTTAAAAGTATTTTGTAATTTCTTAAATCATTCTGTGAAATAGAATGTTCAAGCGATTGAACAGTGTTCAATCGATCGAAGGTTCGAGCGATCGAACGGCTGTCGATCGATCGAACTGTGACAGAGAAGTAAGATGCTATTTTTTGTTCTAATTCAGTATGTAAAGAGTTTATATACTGTGTGAATCAATTAAGTGTTCCAATATTACATATATTTGTTATGTATGTGTGGATGCGTGTACGACTAACCCTTTTGCAGCTAGTTTAGTCACTATCTCCCATGGCACCAAGTCTTTTAAATTTTGTATTTAAACTGTTTGAGATTGGTGCATGTTGTAATTTAAGTTTGGTTTGACACTAAGGCATATGTAAAAGGCGCTGCGACTTCAATCCTACGAAAAGGAAAGTCGCACCGGTTTCCCTAGCCTTTTATTTTGTTGTTGCTATTTCTATTTCTAGACTAATTGTAAGCTTCGAAAGAAGCATAGGACAAATGTAATAGAATTAGAAAATCCATGAAGATGGAGCAAGGAGCCATTGTCCATGAAGATGGAGCTGGAGGCTATCAAATCAAAAAGGAAGTTCTATGGATATAGAGCCATGGGAGATAGAGGCATCGTTTGGATGTCTTTATTTTCAATTTTAGTTTTTGTTTTATGTGCTTGGTTGTGATTGGCATTTAATTATATTGTTACTACTTGCATGCACATAAAACAAGTTTTCTAAAATAAGATTCAAAAACTATTTTTTAACGCATTAGTAAACATTGGATGTTTATGGGTAATGTATAAAAACAAATTTTTCTAAAAAAGCAAAATCCTTAATTTACCAAATCTAGTGGGAGAGGGTCTTATTTATTGACACCCACGATCTTCCATTAACGGTTCACTGTAAGATGAGTAGTGCATTCTGTGTCACCTCGTCAGGGGTGATCATTCCATACGGAGGGTGCATTACTTATTGGTTACTAGATGTGAACTTCTTTTGATAGGATCAATCAGACGTGTTAGAGGGTGACCACCACACGGAGGCGGTACTTGAGACGGTTGTGATTGGATCTTAGTTAATGGTACACACTAGCTAAGCTATGGATAAGGGATCCCACATGGGGCATTGTTCAGAAACTTAGAGATCAAAAGGGATCGGGAGTCATAACTTGTTTTTTGCAAGAGTTACATAGCGGACAAGTCTTGATTAATCGAAAAATAGAAAATTGACCTCCACACGGAGGCTTTATTCCTTTGTTTTGATATTCTGGCGACTTTGTTTTAAAATAAGAGTTTTAAGGATTCTTTTATTTCAAACTGTCAAATCCTGATATCCATATTTATTTTGTTTGTTTGATTTTCAGTAATCATAATGTCTGGATCTGCATTTAGTCCACTTGCCACCATACTCACTCAAAACAAGTTAACTGGAAACAACTACACTGAATGGAAACGTAACCTTGACATCGTGTTAACTGCGGAGGATCACATATATGTCCTCACCACCCCATGCCCCGAAGAACCCGCGGCAAATGCTTCGGCAGCTGCCAGACGCGAGTTCGACAAATGGAAGAAGTCGAATGGAATGGCTCGTTGCTATATTCTGGCCTCAATGGCTGGTGTGTTGCAACACCAATTCCAATCGAATGATTCTGCCAGTGACATTATCACATCCCTGAAAAAGATGTTTGGGGAGCATGGCAGGCCTGCCAGACAGGTAGCCATGCAAAAGATAATGAGTGCAAAGATGTCGGAAGGGACTCCAGTCAAGGAACATGTTTTAAAAATGATTGGTTATTTAAACGAGCTGGAGACCCTAGGTGCCAACATCGATGCACAGACCCAAGTTGATATGATCCTCAATTCGCTATCGCCTTCATTCGCTCAATTTAAACTTAACTATAATATGAATCAAATGAATTTTTCAATGAGCGAATTGATGAGTTCTCTTTTGGCAGCGGAAGGGGTGATCAAACCTGGGGTCAACGTTTTGAACGTAGAGAAAAGTGCTTCCTCTTCCCGATCTACACCAAAAGGAAAGAAAGGGAAGAAGAAGGCTGGTACTGGTGGTCCAAGTGTTGGACCGATCCCTAAGATTGCAAAATCTAAGGGAAAAGGTAAGGGCAAAGGGAAGGTGGGTGGCCATGGCAAAGGAAAGTGTTTCCAATGCGGAGAGAAGGGCCACTGGAAGAGGAACTGTCCAGATTTCTTAGCTACAAGAGTTCAAGGTATAATTGAATCACATGTGATTGAAGTAAGTTTTATTACGGATACTTCAAACACTTGGTACATTGATTCTGGTGCGACTAACCATATCTGTAATTCATTGCAGGGGTTCAGATCAACCAGGAGGTGCAGTGATGGGAAAATCGTACTTACTCTAGGTTCTAGCGCAACCGTTTCTGCGGTTGCTATAGGAGTCGTAGTTTTAGAATTTCTAGACAATAAAGTTTTGAATTTATCAGATGTACTTTACGTCCCTTCAATGAGACGTAATTTAATTTCAGTTTCTAATTTATCGAATAATGGTTATTCTTTTCATTTTGGAACTGAAGTTGTGATTAAAAGAAATAGTTCTTTTGTATGTTCTGGTGTTAAATCAAATGGTTTGTATGTGATTACTCCCAATATTTCTAAAGATTCTTGCTTGGAACTTAATAACTCAATGGTAACTATACCATCTAAAAGAAAAGAACCTTCCACTAATCCAATAAGGCTTTGGCACATGAGGCTTGGCCATATCAATCTAAATAGGATTGGCAGACAAGTCAAAGAGGGGATCTTAGGCGATTTGGTTCTTGAACCAATGGAAGTCTGTGAGTCTTATTTAGAGGGTAAGATGACCAAAAGGCCCTTTCCCGCAAAGGGCAATAGGACCAATGCATTGTTGGAATTAGTTCATACTGATGTGTGTGGACCAATAAATATTAGAGCAAGGGGTGGTTATGAGTATTTCATAACATTTACCGATGACCACTCTAGGTATGGATATGTGTACCTAATGCAGCACAAGTCTGAAGCCTTTGAAAAATTCAAAGAGTTTAGGGCTGAAGTGGAGAAGCAATTGGGCTCACATATCAAAGCCATTCGATCTGATCGAGAGGGCGAGTACCTCTCTAATGAGTTTATTGATCACCTCGTACAGAATGGGATTCTGTCACAGTTGACTGCACCTGGCACGCCTCAGCAGAATGGTGTAGCTGAGAGAAGGAACCGGACTCTTTTAGACATGACTAGGTCAATGATGAGTTATTCAGAGTTGCCATTATTCCTTTGGGGTTATGCTTTGGAAACCGCTGCATACATACTAAATCTAGTGCCAAGCAAATCTATTCCCAGGACACCACGAGAGATGTGGATTGGGCGCAAGCCTTCTTTGCAACATCTTTGGACATGGGGGTGTCCGGCACATGTGCTGAAAGGAAAGATGAGCAAGTTGGATTCTAGATCAGAAGTATGTTATTTTGTAGGGTATCCAAAGGGTACTTATGGATGGTATTTTTATGATCCAAGAGAACAAAAGTGTTTATCAGTACAAGTGCTGTTTTCTTAGAGGATGATTATATCATGAACCAGAAACCTAAGGGAAGGATAGATCTAAGAGAAATAGAAGGAGAGCCCTCAGTCCAACCCGCAGTTGATAACGATGTAAATCAAGAAAATACCACTTCTTCACCCATTTCTGCACCGGTACCTCGTCGTAGTGGGAGGATTATCAGCCAGCCTGATAGATACATGTTCTTAGGAGAAGTTTTTGAAGCTGTCTCCATAGAATCTGAATCTGATCCTGCCACATACGAAGAGGCAATGACTGATGTTGATTTAGAACATTGGGTTAAAGCTATGAAGGCTGAATTAGAATCTATGGATTCTAATCAGGTCTGGGATCTTGTAGAACTTCCAGCCAATATTAAACCCATTGGTTGTAAGTGGGTCTACAAGAGGAAAAGAGCATCTGATGGAAAGGTTGAGACCTTTAAGGCTAGGCTTGTAGCGAAAGGTTATACTCAGAGGGAGGGCATTGACTATGAGGAAACCTTCTCGCCAGTAGCCATGCTCAAGTCCATCAGAATACTCTTATCCATTGCTGTATGCCTAGATTATGAGATCTGGCAGATGGACGTCAAGACTGCATTCTTAAATGGCAATCTTGAGGAGGACATCTATATGCAACAACCAGAAGGGTTCATAGCTGGTCGGAAAGGTAACTTGGTATGCAAGCTGCAAAAGTCCATTAATGGGCTTAAGCAGGCATCCAGGAGTTGGAACATCCGATTTGACCAAGTGGTCAAGTCGTTTGGTTTCATACAGAATCTGGATGAACCTTGTGTATACAAGAAGTGTGAAGGGAAAGTGATGGCCTTTCTTGTGCTTTACGTTGACGATATTCTACTCATTGGGAATGATGTAGCGGCATTATCAACGGTCAAGGTTTGGCTAGCTAGTACTTTCGATATGAAGGATCTAGGAGAGGTGAGCTATATTCTTGGGATAAAGCTCTTTCGGGATCGCAAGCGAAAGATAATGGGATTGTCTCAAGCTGGTTATATCGATAAGGTGCTAACTAAGTTTTCAATGGATAATTCAAAGAAAGGTTTGTTACCTTTCAGGCATGGTTTAGCGTTCTCCAAGGACCAGTGTCCAAAGACACAGGAGGAGAGGAATCGCATGGCAGGATTTCCATATGCTTCGGCAGTTGGAAGTCTCATGTATGCGATGTTATGCACTAGACCAGATATCTGTTTTTCCGTTGGCATGGTTAGCAGATATCAATCGAATCCAGGTCCAGAGCACTGGACAGCCGTTAAGCACATTCTTAAGTACTTGAGAAGGACTAAAGATTACATGCTTATGTACGGCGGTAATGAGTTAATTCCAGTTGGATATACTGACTTGGACTTTATGTCAGATAAAGATTCGAGGAAGTCAACATCCGGACATCTCTTTACCTTGGGAGGTGGTGCTGTTAGTTGGAGGAGCATTAAGCAGAAATGTATTGCAGACTCAACTACAGAAGCTGAGTATGTGGCTGCTTGTGAAGCCGCAAAGGAAGCTGTTTGGCTCAAGAAGTTCCTTATGGAGCTCGAGGTGGTACCAGCGTCATTGTCACCTATTACGCTTTATTGTGATAATAGTGGGGCAGTGGCTCAGTCCAAGGAGCCAAGGAACCACGGAAAAAGGAAGCACATAGAGCGGAAATATCATCTTATCTGAGATATTGTTCAACGTGGAGATATGACTGTCACCAAGATTGCCACCGTTGACAATCTTGCTGATCCGTTTACAAAGGCTTTGCCACAAAAGGTCTTTGATCGTCATCTAGATAGTCTAGGTCTCAGATGTAATCCTGTATGGTTGTGAGTGCAAGTGGGACTTTGTTGGGTTTGTGCCCTCAAACCATTACTTTATATAAGAGACATTGACATTTTAATATATGGATATCAACTTTACATTTTGTTATGTATGTTTCTTTCATGAGATGATTGTTATCCTTAAGTATCATAGTAAGTAATGCGTGTATGTATGAGATACATACAAGTGAGATACGAATTGCTATTCTTTGTTACTTAGAACATGTCATAGTGGATGTTGAGACTAGGATATCTCATCAGGTTTACACTGTAGCATGATTAACTACCATTGGATGGAGTGATCAATCTCAATCACTAGAGTGTAACTCTTAGTTAATATGCTAGTGCTTATAGTGCATTGACGGACCTGAGCTTTCCTATTGACACTCAAGGCAATCAATCAGTCGTTAGGAACTCATAACTTGTGCAAGGTACGTGTTCTCAATCTTAAGACAATTATGAACATAGACTGTGGATATGACTGCTTTGACTTACCAATCAGTGAGGTCTATAGAAGATCAACACTTGGGTATCTTGGGTATGTCATATTCATAGGGTTGTGAACATATATTGTCAAGACAGAATCTACCCTCTGTTTCAGAGTAAGCATTCCCTTGAGAATGTCACCAAGTCGATTACTGAGTACTACAGTCTTGTTGATAAGAGTTATCAACATGTTTAGTAATCATGAGAGGTGAATGGGACTCAAGGAATTCAAGAAGTAATCATGATTCAGGTTGACAGTAACAGTTATCCGACTACCTGAATATGATTACGAATGCTGAAGGTAGAGGGACATTAGTACAATATACAAGTCTAGTTATCGCTTCGGATATGTTCTTTTGCGTTGGAGTTCAGTTATCGTTTTATAGTGGAGTAAACGTTAACTGACCAGTTAGTTAGTTTGCTGATCAAAGAGTTTGGTCAAGGTAATTAACAAACTGGTCTGAGCCAATAATTAAGAGCCTAGGAGGTCCCACTCATAGCTCCGCCAGGATACTTGGAAAGACACATGAGAAAGTTTTCAAGACAAGTTCGATCGATCGAAGGATGTTCAATCGATTGAATTCTTGGAAGTCTCGATCGATCGAGAATGGTTCGATCGATCGAAGGTTTGATCGATCGAAGGTCTTCGATCGTTTGAAGTCTAGGTCGGTTCTGGGAATCTATAAATAGGGCAGCAGCTGCGTTCTGGAAAAGAAGTTCGTCGTTTTGAACGTCAGAAGCTGCAGAAACTGTTTTAGAGCCCCAAACATTCTCCTTCCTCTTCATTAGGGTTCCCACCAACCCTAGTCCTTTCTGCGAGCATCCATAGGAGTCATAAGAGTGAAGGCCATCTAGTAGAAGCTGCTGGAAGTTCAAGAAAATCAGAATTGGGTTCAAGACACTAAGGTATAACTCTTGTCCCCTCTTGTGCGCATCTATGGAATTAACGAGTAGTAGATCCTGGGCTACCAATCAGTTATTATAACTGAATCTTTTCCGCTGCGCATTTAAAATAATTTTAAACCTATTTTTTCCATCAGTGATACCCTTGAATAAGAGGTGACACACTTGGGGAGAAAGTGATTTTGGTGTGGTGACACCTTGGAGAAAGTGACCCCCTTAGTGTGGTGATACTGGGAGGATTGGGATGAGAGAGAAAGTGAGGGGGTAGAAGGGACAGTAGTGTGATGTAATATTAAATTTCCGCCCCTCACCCCCCTTTCCTCCTGGAGTCTTACTTTATTTTATTTTATTTTTTTGAAGGAGGGAGTGGAGCCTTAGAAGGGGGTTCGAAGGTGGACGGGGAGTGTTGTCCCTTTTTTTTTATCTTATTTTGCGAAGTAGGGAGGTGGAGCCTTGGAAAGGGGTCCAAAGGTGGATGGAGAGTACTGCCCAATTATTTTTATTTTTATTTTTTTGTGAAGGAGGGATGTCTTCATAATTTCAAGGGACGTTTTTGAGATTTGAGAAGATTCTAGGAATGTCTCCATAATTTCTGAAAGTGCTGGAGTTGTATTTCAAAACATACAAAATTGAGCTGTTTAACTTGAGGAGGAGGTGACATCCATGATGGGGAGGTGATACCCTTGAGTAGGAGGTGACACACTTGGGGAGAAAGTGATTTTGGTGTGGTGACACCATGGAGAAAGTGATCCCCTAAGTGTGGTGATAGTGGGGGGATTGGGAGTAAAGAGAAAGTGAGGGGGGTAGAAGGGATGGTAGTGTGATGTAACATCAAACTTCCACCCCTCACCTCCCTTTCCTCTTGGAGTCTTTGAGGGGTGTCGATGCACCCATTATTTTATTTTATTTTTTCGAAGGAGGGAGGTGGAGCCTTGGAAGGGGGTCCGAAGGTGGACGGGGATTGTTGTCCCTTTTTTTATTTTATTTTGCGAAGTAGGGAAATGGAGTCTTGGAAGAGGGTCTGAAGGTGGAAGGGGAGTGCTTCCCAATTTTATTTATTTATTTATTAATTTTTATTATTATTATTGTTTGTAAAGGAGAGATGTCTCCATAATTTCTAGGGATGTTTTTGAGATTTGAGAAAATTCTATGGATGTCTCCATAATTTCTGAAAGTGCCGGAGTTGTATTTAAAAATATACAAAATTGAGCCATCTAACTTGACGAGGGGGTGATATCCTTGATGGGGAGGTGATACCCTTGAGTAGGAGGTGACACAATTGGGGAGAAAGTGATTTTGGTATGGTGACACCTTGGAGAAAGTGACCCCCTTAGTGTGGTGATAGTGGGGGGATTGGGAAGAGAGAGAAAGAGAGGGGCGTAGAAGGGACGATAGTGTGATGTAATACTAACTTCCACCCCTCACCCCCATTTCCTCCTGGAGTCTTGGAGGGGGGTCGATGCCCCCATTATTTTATTTAATTTTATTTTTTCAAAGAAGGGAGGTGGAGCCTTAGAAGGGGGTCTGAAGGTGGACGGGGAGTGTTGCCCCTTTTTTTTATTTTATTTTGCGAAGTAGGGAGGTTGAGTCTTGTAAGGCGGTCCGAAGGTGGACGGGGAGTGCTTCCCAATTTTATTTATTTTTATTAATATTATTATTATTTGCGAAGGAAGGATGTCTTCATAATTTCTAGGGTTGTTTTTTGAGATTTGAGATGATTCTAGGAATGTCTCCATAATTTCTGAAAGTGCTGGAGTTGTATTTCAAAATAGACAAAATTGAGCAGTCTAACTTGATGAGGAGGTGACATCCTTGATGGGGAGGTGATACCCATGAGTAGGAGGTGACACACTTAGGGAGAAAGTGATTTTGGTGTGGTGACACCTTGGAGAAAGTGACCCCCTTAGTGTGGTGATAGTGGGGGGATTGGGAGGAGAGAGAAAGTGAGGGGGGTAGAAGGGATGGTAGTATGTTGTAATATGAAACTTCCACCCCTCACCCCCTTTCCTCTTGGAGTCTTGGAGGGAGGTCGATGCCCCCATTATTTCATTTTATTTATTTTATCGAAGGAGAGAGGTGGAGCCTTGGAAGGGGGTCCGAAGGTGGACTGGGAGTGCTGCCCCTAAAGGCCTACATCTTGAAATAGGCATGTTGCACGAGTGTGACCCCTTGAGACCTACCCCTTTATTTTATTTTATTTTATTTTGTGAAGGAGGTTGGTGGAGCCTTGGAAAAGGGGTCTGAAGGTGGAGGGGAAGCACTGCCCCTTGAAGGCCTGCCTCTTGAAATATGCATGTTCCACAAGAGTGCCCCCCGAAGGCCTGGCTCTTGAAATAGGCATGTTACACGAGTGTGCCCCTAGAGACCTCCTCTCTCTCTTTTCTTTTTTATTTTTTTTTTATTTTTTTTGTTTCATATAGGAGGAGACCCGCCTCTTGAAATAGGCATGTTACATGTGCGTGCCCCTTGAAGGTCTGCCTCTTGAAATAGGCATCTTACAAAAGTGTGCCCCTGGAGACTTGCCACTTTTTTTTTCATGAGGAGACCTGCCTCTTTAATTAGGCATGTTACATGAGTGTGCCCCCTGAAGGTCTGCCCCTTGAAATAGGCATCTTACATGAGTGTGCCCTTGGAGACATGTCACTTTTTTTTATGAGGAAACCTGCCTCTTGAAATAGGCATGTTACACGAGTGTGAAGGCTTGCCTCTTGAAATAGGCATCTTACATGAGTGTGCCCTGGAGACCTGCCACTTTTTTTATTACTATTATGAGGAGACCTGCCTCTTTAAATAGGCATGTTACACGAGTGTTCCCCCTGGAGACTTGCCTTTTGTAATAGGCATGTCACATGAGTGTGCCCATGAAGGCTTGCCTCTTGAAATAGGCATGTTGCACGAGTGTGCCCCTAGAGACCTGCCTCTTGAAATAGGCATGCTGCACGAGTGTGCCCCTCGAGACCTGCCCCCTTTTTTTTAATTTTTTTTTTGCGGAGACCTGCCTCTTAGGCATGTTACACGAGCGTGCCCCCTGAAGGCCTGCCTCCCCTTGGAGACCTGTGCTTTTTTTCTTTAATAATTGTTTCAATAAATAAATTTGGGATAAATTGGGAAAGTTTGGAGGGAAAAAAATGTTGAAAGAACTTGGAGAACTTCTCTTGATGTGGAGATAAATGTTTGAAGAACTTCTTCCTCCCCTTTTTTTGTTTAAAAAAAATGAGAAGCTGGGAATTTTGGAGAAGAAAAAATAAATAAATAAAATTTGTTGAAGGATGGCCCCAACAAGAGGGACGACCCCAACAGGAGAGGGACGACCCTAGCATTACGAGGGACAGCCCTAACAGGAGGGACGATCCCAACAGGAGAGGGATAACTCTATCATCATGAAGGATGGCCCTAGTAGGAGGGATGACCTTAGCAGCGTAGATTTTTTTCCTGTTTCTTTGCCTTTTGGTCTTCTTTTGGTATTGCTTTTGTGCGTCCTCTAATTTTGGGAGCACTTCGAGCTTCATCGGTGCAAATAGATGTTTCTGGAAGCTCCTCATCTACGATGGTGACGTGACCTGGAGATCTCTGTTTCTCTCCTTTCGTGGTCAAGGGGGTGGTACCATTGGTGGGTATTTCCTTCGTGATTTGCATAGGGGGTTGGAGACCGGAAGAGGTCCACAGCAAATTGTACATCCTATAAGTTGCACTGGGTATGGGTGTGATGCGACTCCTCGTGCCATGGCAGCTTGAGTCTCCATAATGTTATATTATTGTTTCTCAAGTTTCAAGAACTATTTTTGTTACGCCTCCATTTGTTCAAGCCATTTGGGGATACTGAAATATACATTGACAATTGACTCCTAATAGTTGTGAGTCCGAGAATGGGTAAGTTCTTCCCTACAAGAACTCGTGCTCTGGTGAGTAGTGGACCTAGTAAGTAAGACATTGGACTTCTTTGTTTAGGAAGTTAGTTGCTGGTTTTGCACACTAACCATGTCCACGAGTATACCTCCAACCGTGGTCGCCAAAATGTGTGAGCTCTTTTTATTGTGGATGAGGTGTAAAGAGAGGTATAGCACATAGGCAGGCTTGGGAGTATAAGATATAGCAAAATAATAGAAAAGTAGTAGTATAGTCAGATGGGTCCCGGAGAAGACATGGCTTGAGTGAGAGCCAAGGAAGTTCCAAATGAAAGAGAGAGAAGCAATAGGTGTCCTACGGTGAGGATATGAGTGGAAGGTATGGTTAGGATATGAGTGGAACGTACATACGGAGTGAAAGGGGAGAAGGAATGGTACTAAGGTATAAGTGAGGGTGGAGGAGGAGTGGTAGGTAAGGTACGAGTGAAGGTGGATGAGGAGTGGTAGATAAGGTATGAGTGAAGGTGGAGGAGGAGTGGTAGGCAAGGTGTGGAAGCATTGACTAAAAAGTCTAGGAGGAGTTGCTTGGATAATAGTAAGGAGGGTGTGAGAACTTGATTAATTGCTCAAGCTTGGGGTTGATTCAGGTTGTTGGATGTATTGAATGAGGCTGGTATTTATAGCAGGGTTATGAGGGTATATGGTGTAACTGGAAGCTCTGTTGGTGTGGTGTGGTGTAGTCTGCAGTGCTGTGCTGGCACTCTAGGAGAGGTCCCTCTGTTTAAGGTAGATGAGAGCCTTAAATGCTTATGTTCAAGGTAGTTGAGGGTATTGAATGAGATTTGACCAGGCGATGGTCAAGCAATGATGGGTTATGTAAAAAAGTAAAGCTGGCATTGGTGAGTGGTAGGTGAGGCAGCAGGTGCTGCAGGTGGTCAACGAAGGGGTGGCTTGTTATTGGTTGCAGTGGCTTAAACGAGGAAGTGTATCAAGATCATGCTATTAGTCTACAGAATGTGCTGCAAGGTTGAAGTGATAAGGCAATGGGAAAGTTAATGGCCAAGCTGGTCTTACAGCCATAGTTTGCAACTTCCTAGGGAGGGCCTCCCATAATCATGGGCTTGGCCCTTGGAGATGCTATAAGTAGTGGAGTTGCAGGACCCTCTTGGAGATTTGAGTTAGTAGGTAAGTAGTCTATGTGGATATATAAGTAATGACGACGTTGGAGATACATTTCCTTTTTGGTGACGTGTGCAACCACCACGTGGCGGATGAATACACATTACCTACAGAGCTTAAGTATCAACTTTTAAGTTTGTGACCTTGAGGGAGAGTATTGTTGTTCGTCATTTGAACATTTTGTATGATATTTAGGAGTGTAAGCCTAACTTGCTGCAAAGGACGCCTGAGACAAACTGTCGGATTTTTCCCTTTTTGATTTTCCAATAACTTGATTGCTCTTGACTTTCTCATATTATTTCCTTTTCCTCGCTTCTTTCTTTTGTTTTCTGCTTATGTAGGATCCCTTGGGAGCATTATCTCTATGGATTAGCACTTTATGGACTCGAATGGTGAGTTTGGTGGTCATATTGGTAGACGGAGAGGGTGTGATGCTCGTGCTACCTTAAAGGGGGAGAGCGCGCTGCTCATGCCGCCCTGAGGCTCAAACCGGTGATAGGGTTGCCCAAGCCAACCAAGTGAGGCAGGGGGAGAGTGTGATACTTTTGCTGCCCTAAGGTAAAGAGCACGATGCTCATGCTACCTAAGGCTCAGAAATGGGAAGGGTGTTACCCGTGCCATCCTAGCGAGGCTGGCAGAGGAGAGCACGATGCTCGTGCCGAACTCTATGGTGGATAGCACAATGCTCGTGCCACCCTTCTCAAAAGGGGGAGAGCATGTTGCTCGTGATCCACCCTAATGAGGCTTCTTTAACGAACAGAGGATATTACCCGTGCAACCAAAGTGAGGAAGGGGGAGAGCGTGATGGTCGTGCCGCCCTGGGATGGAGAGCGTGATGCTCATGCTACCCTTCTCAAAAGGGGGAGAGCATTTTCAAGCTCTCTTATTCCTTATTTGCATATCATTCTTTCTTACTAGTTGAATTATATGGTTTTGTATGATTTTTATCTTTAGCAAATTTTACACCCTTTTCAATATGCTTTTGGAATATATATATGTATTAGTTTAGGGCAGACTTAGATTAAAAATTTGATTAAAAAGGATGTTGAGTAGAGGCCTATCATGAGATAGGATGATAGGCGGTGTTTTAGTCGGCCAGGCTCCTTCCCCTCTCATTCCATAATCCCCGAACCTAGAAATCTCTCCTTCCCCTCTCATTCCATAATCCTCGGACCTAGAAATCTGTGGTTTCCAAACGATCATTTTGCTTTTAAAATGGTTTCTTAATGTTCCTTTAAAAATTAAGTGGCAACTCGTATTTGAATTTAAAATTTGAAAAAGGTTTAAAAGCGTGGCTAGCCTACGATATCCACAATCTAGCAACTCTGCTGGAGATTGAACCCAGAATCTCTGTTTTTGCAGAGCAAAATTTCTAATTTTGGTTCACTCGAGGATTAGACTTGAAAGGATCCTTTTAATCGAATTATTAATTTTTGTATGCTCGTTGCATTGCACTTGCATGTCTAGCCAATCAATTGCATAGAACTATGACCTTGGGGGCTCAGGGCAACCCGGTCAGTCAAGCCATCATGGGACTGTGTGGTCATCCTTGATCATATACCATGTGTTGGTATAAAAAGCATCTTATCGGATGTGTGTCAAGGGTCCCTTATTCAACCAAAACCCGACATTTGCATGATATCATTTCGAGAGCCTTTTAATCTTAGGAAATCAATTCTTCATTAGGATTATGTGCTAGGTAGTCTTGCGTGCCCAGAAGGGATTACTCGAGATGATGACAATACTTGCTTAATGAAAAGTAAGGTGATAATCCAATCATGTGATCCTTTTTACCCAAAGAATTTTAAATCCATCTTTGAAAGCAAGCGGATTTTTTATTTCAAAGTTTTCAATCGCTTTTTCAAAAACCTTTGGAGTTCAGTTTTGATTAAAGCTCCAAACTAATCTTTGCTAATGATCATCTTCAAAATCCAAAATCTTGGGAATTGTTTTGAGTAGACGTGCTTTTCAAGTGAAATTCAAAGCCAAATTTCAACCTGATCATTTGTATTGAGAAATGTTTTCATATCCTCAGATTTAGGAGTTTCATTGTTCACAGCCCTTGACAAACTGGTGGCCAAAGGGCACCTCCGTTTGTTGAAACCACGACCGATACCGAACCTACTTCCTCTAAACTTTAGGATCGACTTGTATTGCAAATTCCACCTAGGATATGGGCATTCTATTGATCGATGTACAAGACTGACGCACGAGATTCAAGACCTAATAGACAAAAAGGTGATATCTGAACCCCCTACCAATCCACCCAATGTTACCAAAAACCCATTGCCAAATTACCATGCTGTGCTACCACTAGGTATTTATTGTTTAGAGTATGAAGAGAATTCTTTCAATCCATCCGAACTGATCACCAAGCTGGGTCACCCGAAGAAATCCTATCAAATACCGGAAGGTATAGTAATCTACACTTTAGGTGAGCCGTTAGAAGAATACGGAGGAAAGATGACAGACGGAGCTGCTGTTTTAGATTGGTAGGCACCGAAAATTGACAATTCCATTTGGTATGAAGAGGACAATAGCCAAAGTATCAATCGAATAATGGAAGATCTGTGGTATGAGAGTGACGAAGGTGAAGAAGAAAATCCAAGGTTCGCTGGTTTGCCAAAGCACAAGATAATTTGTGGATGAAGGAAGAGGTTAGCCATTTGACTCGATCGGGGAGGCATTTCAAGCCACGTGAGCTAGAAGAGGATAATCTGGGTCAAGAATTGGGCAAGGGGAAAGGAAAAATAGATGAAGGAGGAGGATAGAGTATTAAAGCAAATGAAGAAAACTCAGGCCAATATCACAATTAGAATATAAGTATTAGTATTAAGGGTATTTCTGTAATTTTGTGATTATATGATTAATATATATATAAGTGGGCTAACCGAATTAGGTTAATCCTTCTCATTCTCTCTATTCTCTCTTTGAACATGGTATCAAAGCCACCCGAATCGGCTTCTCTGTGCCGTACACCACCACTACCACCACCATCACAGACGTAGCACTATTCATGCAGCACTGTTCATGCAACACTATTCATGCAGCATTGTTCACACAATTGTTGTTGACACAATACTGTTCACGTAGTTACTATTCATGCGACATTGTTCATACAGTAACTATTCATCGAGCACTGTTCATGATCTAATTTCTTCAGTTTCTTGAATTTTAACCATCCAAGGGATCATATTCACATACATCGGAACTCGATTAGGCAATTTTGATTGGTGATTTCTTCGTTCGTGTTGTCTCGGTCCCTTTATGGACCTTATTGGTTAGTTCCGTTTGGGTTTATTGGTGTTGATGTTGCTTCTTGTTCGTTGTTAGTATTTTTCATTTATTATTGGGTATAAGACTCCTAATATTTTTGGTTGATATGGCTGACAAGAATTGTTCTATTTCTTCAGCCAATGTTGTGAGTATGCAGATTATCACTACTAAGTTGAATGGGTCCAATTACTTGTTGTGGGCTCAAACTATGAAAGTCGCCTTAGGGGCTAGAAAGAAGTTGAAATATATTGAGTCTATTGCTCCTGCTAAGGATAGTAAGGATTATGAAGATTGGGTATCTGAGAATTATGTGGTTATTTCCTGGTTATGGAATAGTAAGGAACCTACTGTGTATTTGAGTGTCATCTTCTTGTCCTTAACCAAAGAGATTTGGGAGTTTGTTCATGAGATATTTTCCATGGAAAATAATGTTTCTCGCGTTTATGAGGTATATCAAAATTTGTTTCTGCTTCAACAGGGTGATAAGCCGGTCAGTGAATACTACAGTACTTTTAAGGGACTCATGGATGAGTTGAATCAGTATCATCCTATCACTAATGATGTTGACGTTATCAAGAAGCAACGAGAGGAATTTTAAGTCACCCAGTTCTTATCTCGGTTACTTTTGAATCTTCAGTCTGTTAAGTCACAGATTTTGGCCGATGATGGTAGTGTTCCATCCTTGAGCAATGTGTATTCTCGTGTGCTACGCATTACTATAGAGTCTTCCTCCTCCACCTCTTCTGAGCCTATTGGGAAAGAAAAATTTGTACTTGTTACATTTATGGGATATAGAGTGGCCTTTCGTGGTTGTGTCAATTTTCCTGGAAATAATCGCGATCGCGATGGTCATGGTTTTGGCAATTCCCCTCCTATGTTTAATGGTAATCGAGGACGAGGAGGTCCTCTAAGATGTGGTCTTGGTTTTGGTCGAGGCCGTGGATCTCTTTATTGTACACATTGCGTGGGTGACAATCATACTTTGGATAGGTGATATGATATCTATGGTAAGCCGTGGGAGACCCAGCCATGTACTCTTCGGATAAGGCTTTTAGGTCTCAATAGGAAGTTAGTACTCCTACTTCACCTATCATAGCATCTTCAAATGAGTCTATCACTCTCTGTTGAAAGGATACAATGCCTTAATCCAACAACAGCAACAGTAATCCTTGTCTAGTACAGCTGGTTTTACACAGTCAAGTAATATTGCGTGTTTTTCTTCATCCAATCCTTTACCACGGGTCATCAACTCAGGGGCTTTGGCATGTATAACTGGTAAGTCCAATGTATTTACATAATTGCTTAGTCCACCCACACAGCCTTCGGTTGTTTTAGCTAATGGACGATCTTGTCCTATTATTGGTCATGGTCCTATTTCTCCCACCTCATCTCTTTCCTTGTCATCTGTAAATTATATTCCTCAATTTCCCTTTAGTCTCCTATCGGTCAGTCAACTTACTAAATCTTTAAATTATTTAGTAACATTTTATCCCTCTCATTGTGTTGGTTAGGACCTCAACTCAGAGAAGATGATTGATGGAGGTCGTGAGCATGATGGTCTTTATTACCAAGAACAACAGTGAATAAATTGACGGCTTTACATACAGCTGTTTCACCACATCAATGGCATTGCCGTCTGGGTCATCCTTTACGATAGTCCTTAAAGTTGGTTTTTCCGTCCTTTAAGTCTATGTCTAGTTTAGAGTGTGAGGCTTCCCAGTTAGGTAAGCATCATAGATTGTCCTTTCCTTTACGTAAAAATAATCGTCGAGCCACTCCTTTTGAGTTGGTTCATTCCGACGTTTGGGGTTTGTTTAGACATAAGAATCTGTTAGGTTTTTTTTCTTTTTTTGTGTCTTTTGTGGATGATTGTTCCAGGATGACAAGGTTATTTTTAATGAAAGAACGTTAAGACATTTCTTCTATTTTTCAATTATTTCATAAAGAGATTATGGCTCAGTTTGGTTGCACTACTCGTATTTTACAATCTGATGATGCTTTGGAATGTATTAAAGGACCTCTTCAGTCCTATTGTGATTCTCAGGGGATAATTCATCAATCCTCTTGTGGTTATACATCACAATAGAATGGAATAGCTCAGAACAATTATGTTGCACACCCACGTTCCTAAACAATTTTGGGGGGATGCTGTACTCACTGCCTATTATCTTATTAATCGCATACCTTCATCTGTTCTTAGTAGTGGCATTCCTCATTATGTTCTCTATCCAGAGAGATCATTGTTTGCCTTACCCCCAAGTGTGTTTGGTTGTGTTGCATTTGTTCATGTTCTTACTTTTGGTACTGATAAATTGGATCCTCGAGCCACCAAATGCATATTTATGGGATATTCATGCACTCAAAAAAGGTTATAAATGTTGGAATTCTCAGAGTCATCATTATATGGTTACTGCAAATGTCACCTTCTTTGAAGGTATACCATTTTTTTCGTCCTCCGATGCTTCCTTGGATGTTGATGTTCTTGCTCCATCATCCACTACTCCCTTACCCATTCCTGCTCCTTCTAGTTCTCCTCCCTTGTAGGTGTAATGTCGTCGTGATAAGCCATCCAGTATTCATGACCCGCCAGCCCCACCTCCATCTTCATCCACTTTGGCCGAGGTTCCTCAATCTCATGATCTACCCATTGTTCTTTGAAAAGGTACTCGTTCTTGCACTCACCATCTTATTGATCAGGTTGTTTCATATTCTTATTTATCATCTCTAATTCGCTCCTTTGTTATTGCTTTATCTCCAGTCTCTGTTCCTTAGTCTCATACGCAGGCATTGGTTTCTCCGGGTTGGAAGAGTGCTACGGATTATGAGATGCTGGTGTTGTCAAAAAATGGTATGTGGTAGTTAACTGATCTTCCTTTTGGGAAACATGTTGTAGGTTATCGCTAGGTTTATATGGTTAAGTTTCATCCGGATGGTACTGTCGAATGGTTGAAAGCTCATTTGGCGGCTAAAGGGTACACTCAGACTTTTGGTGTGGATTACTTTGAAACCTTTTCCCCTGTAGCTCGCATCAATTCTGTTCACATTTTATTGTCTGTTGTTGTTACTCAAGGATGGCCTCTATAATAACTTGACATAAAGAATGCCTTTCTTCATGGTGACCTACAGGAGGAAGTGTATATAGAGCAACCTCCTAGGTATGTTGCTCAGGGGGAGTCACATAAAGTATGTAGATTAAAGAAAGCCATTTATGGCCTTAAAAAGTCTCCAAGGGCATGGTTTGACAAGTTTAGCCAGTAGCTAGTTTATATGGGTTGAAAAGAACTAGTTCTAATCATTCAATTTTTGTGAGACACTGTGAGAAAGGCACGATAGTTCTAGCAGTTTATGTGGATGATATAGTGATTACTGGCAGTGACAGTAAAGGTATATAGTTATTGAAGTCTCATTTATGTAAGCATTTTCATATGAAGGATTTGGGGCTACTACATTATTTTTTGTGTATTGAGGTAGCAAGATCTAAGGAAGCAATTTTCTTATCCCAAAGAAAGTATGTCCTTGACCTTCTAGATGAAACATGATTGATGGGTTCAAATCCTATCGACACTTCGATGGACTCAAATATTAAGTTTAGTAAAGATGATGGAGAAGACTTCAATGATGCTGGAAGGTATAGAAGACTTGTGGGTAAGTTTATTTATTTAACCGTAACTCGACCTGATATTACATTTTCTATTAGAGTTGTTTGTCATTTTATGCAGAGTCCCAAGTTATCACATTGGGAGGCAGTGTGTCATATATTGAGGTATTTGAAATGTGCCCCTGGTAAAGGCTCAGTGTTGAAGCCTTCAAATAATTTGCAGATAGTTGGTTTCTCAGATGCAGTTGGGCAGGAGACAGTCTTGATAGATGTTCAGTATCAGGGCTTTGTGTGTTTGTTGGTTAAAATCTCATCAGTTGGAAGAGCAAAAAGCAAAATGTAGTTGCAAGATCAAGTGCAGAGGCTGGTTATAGAGCTATGGCTCATACTGCATATGAGTTATTATGGTGAAGACTATTCTGCAAGAGATGGGATTTCCAAGTAGTAAACCTATAAAGATGTGTTTTGATAATCAAGCAGTTATGTACATTGCGAATAATCCAGTGTTTCATGAGTGGACCAAACATATTGAAGTTGATTGTCATTTTATCAGAGATATGGTTATGAGAAAGGAAATTGTTACTTGCTTTGTTAGGTCTAGTGAGCAACTAGGAGATATTCTTACCAAGGCACTAAATAGAGAACCGTTCTATGATCTTTGTAATAAGTTGGGAATGATAGATATCTATGCTCTAGCTTGAGGGGAGTGTTAGAATATAAGCATTAGTATTAAGGGTATTTTTGTAATTTTCGTGATTATATGATTGATATATATATAAGTGCGGGCTAACCTAATTAGGTTAAGCCTTCTCATTCTCTTTATTCTCTCTTTGAACAATCAGGATTTGGGGATTGTTGATTACTTCAAAGCATCACAGACAAGCTGCCTTGGATGCTCTGAACCAATCGAATGTATCTATTAACATCTCTCTAGAAGATCTTGTGGGAATGATCATTAGAACTCTGGCTCTCACTATCACATTTACCTCATATGATTTGCCTCCTGGAGGACGTGCGTATAATAAGCTATTCTGCATAATTGTTGAACGTTTAGGGAATTCACTGCTTGCCTGCCTCGTTGGCAATGGGTCTACATTGTACATGTTTTCGTTCTGAAGCTACAAGAATGGGTCTAGATGAGTCAACTTTTATACCATACGAGTAGATGGTGAGAGCATACGACAACACTCAAAGGCCGATTATGGGCATCATTTTCCTTAATCTTACTGTTGCACCATTAGAAAAAGAATTTGTGTTTTAGATCATTGACATCCCTGCCTCTTTTAATCTACTGTTGGGTAGGCCTTGGCTGGATAGCTTGAGTGCAATGCTATCAACAATTCACTAGAAGGTTAAATGCAATTGGCAAAACAAGGTTTGTGATATCTTTGGGGACATATGGGTCTATGTGAATGAAGCAACATCAAGCACCCTAATCTTAGAGGTTCAATTACAAGAGGATGAAACATGTTTAGGAGGATTTGAATTCATCAAAATGTTGGAGGATGAAAAGTTGCGAGAGTTTCTACTGTTATATTTCGATAAATACGTAAGCCTGCTAGTCGCAGGAATCATGAGAAAAATGGAATTCTTTCCAGGTATGGGTTTAGGAAGAAGGCACCAAGGTTTTTCAGAATTTCTAGACATCAAGACACAAACTCATACTCATGGGTTAGGATATTAGCCATCAAAGCAAGAGTCAAAAGAAAAGAAGAAAACAGCTAATGCGCCATTGCAGCTATATGCAAAATCACTCAATGGGTACTTCATCAAGGAAGGAGAAGATTTCCCCATCTATGGCTTTCCAGAGTCGTGGATGGATCGAGAGGATAAATGTTTAAAGCCAGGGTTTGAGATCTTCTTCCCACATGAATTCACCAATTATGAAGACCCATACTTACAGATGCCTGCAAAGCCAACCTCCATTAAGGATTGGATTTGTACATTAGATGGTTCAGCTATGAAGAATCTGTTCGTGGAAGAAAGCAAGGAGACTAAAGGGGATGGTCCTGAGAAGATCATGAAGAGAGAAGTTGGGAAAGGTCAGATTGAAGAAGAGATCAAAGAAAATGAAGTAGGGGAAGAAGAGATAGAGAATGAGGAAGGAACAGAGGGTCTACCGGGCTGTAACACCATAGAGCTCAAGAAAGGGGTTAATAATGAGTGGGTTTTCGAGTCTAGTGATAGGTATCCCTCTTCCACGGAGTCTGTAATGGCCCATATGAGGCGTCTTACTATTTCATTCTCTGTTGTAATCACTCCAAAGAATATCAAATGTCCATAATAAATGTGATACATGTAATGAATGTGATGAAATACCAATTGAACTGCAAAAATTAATTGAAAAAGAAAATGAATCTGCATGTAAAATCATAGAAAGCAATTGGACAATTAATCTGGGAAATGAAAATAATCCGCAAAATGTTTCTATTGGCTCCACATTTAGCAATACGGAAAGCAAAGAAGTAATCGATCTATTAAATAAATTCAAAGATGTCTTTGCATGGTCTTATGATGATATGCCAGGAATTGATCTAAAAATATCCCAACACCATTGCTCTTTCTTCCCAAACTCAAAACCCATAAAACAAAATTTGAGGTGAATGAGGCCTAAATGGGCGCTTAAAGTAAAATAGGAAGTTGTAAAGCAATTGAGAGCTGGATTCTTGATTATCATTGAGTACCTTGAATGGGTCACTAGCATCGTGCCGGTTCCAAAGAAGGACGGTCGTGTTAGGGTTTGCGTTGATTTTCACGATTTAAACAAAGCTAGCCCTAAGACGATATCCCCTTACCCCACATCGATGTACTAGTTGATAATACTGTGGGACATGAGGTTTTGTCTTTTATAGACGGAGTTTTGGGGTATAATCAGATTCTTATGGCACCGGAGGATAGGGAAAAGACTACTTTCATCACACCTTGGGGTACTTATTGCTATAGGGTAATGCCGTTCGGGCTTAAGAACGCAAGTACGACTTACTAAAGGGCTTCCACTACATTACTACATGACATGATCCATAAGGAAGTGGAGGTATATGTGGATGACATGATCGTAAAATCCAAAGAGAGAGGAGGTCATTTAGGAGCATTAAGGATGTTTTTCAAGAGGTTGAAAAAATTCAGGATGAGGTTGAACCCATAGAAATGCACTGTTAGAGTTACCATTGGAAAGCTACTAGGATTTCTTATAATGTAGAGGGGGATTGAGGTGGACCCAACTAAGATAAAAAGCCATAGTTGAAATGCAACCGATGAGGAGTGAAAAGAAGATAAGAGATTTTTGGGTACGATACAATTCATTAGCCGCTTCGTATCAAAACTCACCATGACCTATGACCCACTTTCAAATTACTAAGGAAAAAAGAGAAGTTTGAATGGGATAGCCAATGCCAAAAAGCCTTTGAAAAGATCAAAACCTACCTCCTAAAGCCGCCTATCCTATTACCTCCCAAACTCGGAAAACCTTTATTGCTATACCTGTCTGTAAACAAAAATTCGATGGGGTGTATGTTGGCCCAAGAAGAAGAAGAGGGGTGTGTAGAGAAAGCTATTTATTATTTGAGCAAAAGGATGACCAGATATGAGTTGAATTATTCATAATTAGAGAAAGCATGTTGGGCCTTGGTGTGGTGTACCTGTCGTCTTAGACATTATATGTTAGCTTTTCCTGTTACCTAGATATCCCAAATATACCAACTCAAATACCTGTTCAGAAAGCCCACACTAACCAGTAGGATTCTCGGTGAACCATGATGCTAGCCGAGTTCGATCTAAGATATGTCACTTCTAAATTTGTCAAAGGGAGAGCCATCGTCGAATAACTAACTCACCTTATTTTAGAATTAAAGGAAAAACGAGAGTTTAAGTGTCTTGATGAAGGAGTGATAGAGTAGGAAATCAAATAAGATATAGAGTAGGAATCATTCTTATATCACCCAGTGGAGCCCCCACCCTGTTAGTCGTCATAGCTTAAGTGTAATTTGACCAATAATACAGCAGAGTATGAAGCATGCATAATCAGAATGGAGCCAATCTTGGCTCTAAAAGTTTAGATGATTGATATCTTTGGAGATTCTAACTTGATAATATCTCAAGTGCTTGCTGATTGGAGAGTAAAGCATGAGAAGTTAAGACCTTACATGAATATCTAGAGTTTGAAAGTACAATTCAAGAAGATTTCATTCTATTACCTCCCCCGTGAAGAAAATAATTTAGCTGATTCCCTAGCAACCCTAGCCTCAATGATCCAAATCCCCATAGGAATTACCATGATACCGTTGTCCATAGAAGAAAGAACCCAACCCTCATTTGAGATGATTGCAACCATTGAAGAAAGAGAGAAGGGTGAAGTAATTTGGTATGTGGATGTTTGGGGTTGTATTGAAAAAGGAGAATAACCCGTGGGAGCTTCGGAGAAGGATAAAAAGGCAATTAAGAGATTTGGTTCCCAATTTGTGATCTATGCAAATCAAATATGGAAAACGTTCTACACCAGGTATAATCTAGATGTGTGTATGGGAAAGAAGCTAAGAGAATGATGAAGGAAAGACATGAAAGAGTTTGTAGACCCCACATGAATGTCCACATGTTAGAAAAGAAAATAATTTGACAAGGGTATTATTGGACGAGTTTGGATAGATATCGCTGTGAGTATGTCAGAATATGCCATAAGTGTCAAATCCATGCGAATCTGATGCATACCTCGCCTTCACAACTCTATAGCATGACCACCCCGTGGCCGTTTTCTATGTGGGGTATTGATCTTATTAGGGAAGTCGTTTCAAAGGCTTCCAATGGACACTGATACATAATTATGGTGAAAAGATTATTTTACTAAGTAGGTAGAAGCAGCGTCATATGCGACTTTGAAAGGTAAGGATATGGTGATTTTTATTGAGAAGAAAATAATCTACAGATATGGGGTTCCGAATGAGTTCATTTCTAATCATGGTAGTCATTTCCAAGGAAAAGTCATCCCACTCTTAGAGAAGTATAAGATCACCCACCATCAATCTTCCCTGTATAGGTCTCAAACAAATGGAGCAGTAGAAGCAGCAAATAAGAATGTTAAGGCAATCCTGGGAAAAATCACAGATACATATAGGGATTGGCACAAGAACTACCATTTGCATTATAGGGATACAGGACTTCTCTAAGAAATTCAACGGATATTACGTCTTATTCATTAGTTTATGGGATGGAAGTTGTCCTCGCAGTTGAAGTAGAAATACACTCTCATAGGGGTTTGTCAGAATATGAAGCAACCAAGCTTGAATGGCTTCAAGGGAGGTATGAAGAGTTAATTCTACTTGACCAGAAGAGGTTGGCAGTAATAAATCACACTCAGGGATATCAGAAAAGGATAGCTCATGCTTTCAACAAAAAGGTCCGCCCAAGAAAGCTTGCTAAGGTGACCTGGTCCTCAAAGAGCTTAGAGTGCCTGTTTATGATCCTAGAGGAAAATTCAAACCCAACTGTGTTGGATCATTAAGACACTCCTCTTCGGAGGGGCTATGTATCTTATAGACCTAGATGGGGTTGAATTTAAATAGCTAATCAACCTCGATTGCCTAAAAAAATACTTTTCTTCAGACCTTTTGTTTTTTTCAAAACCTCCTATGTTGTTGAACTACGCTTGACCTGATTTCCGCTAGGGCATACGTAGGCAACCTACTCTGTTCGATCATTAATAAATTACCTAAAAAGGCACTATTCCTTCAAGCCTCGGTTGAACTGCTATGGACCTGACACCTACTTAGGGATAAGTAGGCAAGCTCCCAAAGCCTTCGGTCCAATTAAAACCAAACAAAACAAAACCCTATGTCTTGGGTTCCTCCATACTAAAATGGGGCAAACACGGTTTTGCCCAAGACCACAAGAAAGCCCCAAAACCAGGGGCAAACTTTGTTCGCTACCTGAAGAACCCAAATACGTGCCCTAAATTGATATCTAGATCTACTAGCTATCAAAATGAGCATTATGTGAAAACAAATGATAATTCATGGTATAGAATGATTATAGATCTAAGCAAGACTCAGGGCAAGGTAATGAAAGCTAAAAGAGACATTTAAAGGAAAATTTTCATAACAAAAGATAAATTGAAAGAGTGAACACTTTGATTGAGCATGTTAGAGCATTTTCTAATACAAGAACATTTTGTTAAAAGGAAAAAAGCAAATCACATTCAAGAGCACAAACAAGAGTAGACAAGATTCGTCAAAGTGTTGGAAAAATTCTGCTGTGTGAAATTATGAGTGTGTAGATTGCATGATGATTAAAGAAAAAAATCACCGAAATAATCGTAGAAGAGATTCTATATATGAACTTGAGTATTAAGAAAGATCCTAAATTATGCTTGAATTAGTTCTTTGCTAAACAAACCAAAAGTTGTTGCTCTATTCAAAGAACCAAAAAAGATTTTTGACTAAGCTCTAAAAGGCATACTCAGAATGAATCCCAAACCCATTTGTTTTCTATTCAATCCCAGCTTTTGTTAAATAAGACTAAAATTAGTGCCTAGATTAAGGAAGTTGATTTTATTCAAAGCTTTGTTAAACACATGGTATAATGCCTTTCCCTATAAAAAAAATTGAAGGTAAGAAAAAAATTTGTCCATGTGGGAAAACTTCATGGACCTCGAAAGCTATCAATAAGAAGAGTAAGAAATAATCGTGTCAATACTTACTTTCAAACATGTGGACTCGGAGAAGGGTAGAATGTATAGAGAAAGATAAAAAAGAAAGAAATGAATTATAAAAGAGAAAAAGTGGAGAAGAATGCAAAAGATAGATAGTGACAAAAAGGAGGGAATAAAATAAGGAACCCATAGCTCGATATTGACTATTGTGGGAAGGGGAAGTGAGAAATACGCCTTATTCATTGATTAAAAGAATAAAAGAACAGTAAGGTAATATTGGCTATTGTGGAAAACTCGAATTGAACATGTACCTAACTCTTTGGAGATGAATATGGTGGGATGATATAGATTTTGATAAACAAAGAGGTACAAAAGTTGACTCGCATTGATGAACAAAAAAATATAGAAATACGGCTCGCTAGGTTGAAAACCCGAAAGGGTACCTAGGCAAAAGACAAAGTAGAAAAAGAATAATAGAAAATGCTCGCTAGGATGAAAACCCAAAAGGGTGCCTAGGAAAAAGTTAGAGCGAGTAAAAGAAAAGAAAAAAAAAGGAGAAGGCATTATACCAAAATAGACCTATGCTTGTTGACATATGTTTTGAGCACCAGTTTTGACCTGAACGTTGAATTCAGATTAAGTTAGCTCAGATTTAACACTGTTAAATAGTTTTCTAGAAAGTTCATTCCATGTAGATCCCAATGTGATTGATCTTGAAATTTATCAGCTTGACCATGTTTAAAACCTCATTTTATTTAAGATCAAAAGTCTCATGTAAGGATTCAACTATGTTTGACTACTAGGGGATACATAGACAACCTTTCAAAAAGTTCAGCCTCACCAGTGTTTAAGCCCAACTCTTTGGGTCTCGCCTTTGTCCAAACTCCGCTCCCTTGTTCGAAACTACATTTGTCTTGATTCTCGCCTAAGAGATACGTAGGGAACATCTCAAAAGGTTCGGTCTCACCCGTGTTTATGCCCAACTCTAAGGGTCTTACCTTTGTCCAAACTCCGCTCCCTTGTTTGGAACTACATTTGACCTGATTCCCGCTAGGGGATACGTAGGCGACCTCTTAAAAGGTTCAGTCTCAACCGTTGACTCAAACTCATTTGTGCTTCACACTAGGGACAAGGCCCACTTAAATCTTGTCAACATCCCTTGCCCTTGTACTAGGGGCAAGATCTTGTCATGATGATTAAGGTCAAATATTGCATGATAAACAAGTGCCTGACCGGTGGGCTTCCTTCAATGTTAAACAAATCATCACTCTTTGATCTCCATGCTAGGGGCATGCCCTCATACTAAATTTATATCAATCAAGTACAAGGGACAAGTTAGTTCTGAGGTATTATCTTTGCATGAGGTAGATGAAATCGTATTTTTGCTATTTGATTATAAATAAGAGTTTAATGGTTATGATGCAGAGAGAGTAAAGAATTGATTACAAACATGATTAGGGAAAATTTTCAATCCTTGAATTTATCCATGAAGTCTCATCTCAAAGAATTGGGTGAATAGAAAAAGAATAATCTAGATCATGCACAAGGTACATTACTCGTAATAAGGCACTATGTCAAACCAAAATAGAAAAAGATGTATGATTTGATTGTTTTTAGGGTCTATGATTAAATTTAAATTTGAGTCATAGAGTTGTAGACTTTGTGGGTGTATCTTGAGCAATAAATTAAGATTTTTGAAAGGTAAAATGGAAATAAGGAGTCCATGAGCATACATGCAGACTTCTGAAATGATCAAATTTTACGGTAGTATCATATCATCAATCATAAATGTCTAACCTAGGAAAACTATTCACGTCTCTCGGATTTCATAAATTTAATCCCCACAACTTCAAGGATATCTATAGCAATAATTGTGCAATGCATATATGGTTCGCCTCTAGTAGCTCCACAATGTTTCCCCTTTAAGAGCAGTTCGTCTTTACTGGCTCTACATGGTTTTTATAGTTGAATGGGTGTCTCTTGCAGAGCATGATGATTTTATTGCATATTATAGTTTCATGCACCACACTTATTGTTCGCGTTAAATTGACCAACAATGTGTTTTCTTGAGAGTAGCTCGCCTCCTAGGCTCTACATTGCAATTAATTGATAAGCAAGCAACCCCTGCGTGGGCTTTTGATTTTATTGAGCATATTTTTAAAATCATGCATATGTATTTATAATTGAATCAACAATAGAGTAATTTGCCTTAGTAGCATTGCATTGCATTAGTTTCGAGAATCTCCCGCACTGTTGCATTGATTATGTTGAACATGTTTTAAATCATGCATGGTGTCCCTAGTTCGTCTTAAATGTCTCCGGAAGTACTTTTTCGCCAACAAAGTGATGTCGCATTTATGTTCAATTCCTCAGCAGAATAGTTTTCTTCATGAGTCTGTTGTTGAGAAGTTACTGTATCTGTGCATTGATTTCAACATCTCTTATAAGCCATGCATTGCGTTAACTATTCATGTCATCTATGCTGTCTATCATCCATGTTTTCTATGCTCTTTGCAGATCCACACTTCCTTTGCTCCTTGCAATCCATGCAGTCCATAAATTCACGCTTTCTTTGCTCCCTATAAATCCATGCTCTTGCATTTATGCTGCATTCATATTATATTTTCTCTTTACCTTTATGATGCCTGCTCCCTATGCATTCTTATTATCTTTGATCCCTGCACTCCTTACCTAGCATGAAATGTTATGTATGGACAACTCTGTATCTCAGCTCTCTACATCTCAACTTCCACTCTGTGTGTCAGCATCTCTGTACTCCCTACCTAGCATAAAGTGCTGCATATGGACAACTCTGTGTATCAGCTCTCTACATCTCAGCCTCCACTCTCTACTCTCAGCAACTATGCACTCCCTACATAGCATGAAGTGTGTATGGTGATCTTTGTATCCTAGTTCTCCGCATCTTAGCCTCCACTCTTTACTCTCAACATATTTGTACTCCCTACTTAGCATGAAGTTTCCTGTATGGAGATATCTGCATCTCAGCCTCAGCTCTCTACAAACACTCGTGATGTTCATTATAACTGGCTCATCACTACGAATTCTAGGCATAGTTCTCTTTAAGTGGCTCCATGAACCCTTCTTGTATCCACTTAGCTCGCATAAAGAGCTATGCACGGAGATGTCGCATGAATCATCGGCGCTTAGGACACCCTATTATTCCATCGTCTGTGCTAAGGACACCCTTCATGAGTTTTGGATCCCTGTTACGCCGTGAACCATAACTTAGGTCCTTCCCCACGTATAATGCATGTTAGTATTAGTTTAAGTTTTATATCATTCATTATGTTTTACTTGAATTATTACTTGCATGTGGTATGGTCCTTGAATAATGATTGGTCTGATTTCCTGTGAGGGAATACATAGGTAGCTACTTTAAGCACAGACACTTGATTTTTGAGATTTAATTTGCTTGTTTTCATGTTTGGATTTTTTCATTTTTTTTTCCTGAAGTCTTTCGAACTCACTAAAGGTTGCCATCCATGCTTTGTCATTCCCTTATGACACGCATTACATGCAAAGCTCTATCAAAGAGTGGCAAATTGTTGACACCTTATTTTGGTTTGTCCGTTCGATAGAAGTTACCCTGGTTCAAGAACAACCCGATGACTGGAATCAGGTTTTGTTGATTTATGAAGCAGAACTTTGTAAAGCACTATGGTCTCTTAAACACATTAGAATAAACTCTAGGATGAGTTAGGTATGTTAGAAACTCAATTTATAGACAAGAGCCTGAATTAGGATAGCATTTTACATAAAATGATAAAAGTTTGCCTTTACCGAGGAAAATTCAGACCTTGGGCTAGGATCCTGAGAGCTCCCTTTAGAAATTATTCCTAAATTAACTTAAAATGATGCCTTGAGCCCTCACGTTGGCCAAAAACATCTTAGGATAATTTTCATGCCAAAATAGCCCTTCTACGCATTTTGGTTAACTCTATTTCGGAGTCAGCCTCACTTTTTTTTTTAATCATAACTCAAAATCTACAAATTAATTTTGAACGAGAATAAAAGAATTCTAAACTAGACTTTTATACCTTTTCAATGGTATATTACAAGCCCTTTTTTGATAATCGAGGTAAGAGAATGAAGTTTGGGAAGTTCAGAGATAAAAAATAACTTTTGGGGCTGAA
The DNA here is from genome assembly GCA_033977485.1 of Hydrangea macrophylla. Classification (NCBI taxonomy): domain Eukaryota; kingdom Viridiplantae; phylum Streptophyta; class Magnoliopsida; order Cornales; family Hydrangeaceae; genus Hydrangea; species Hydrangea macrophylla. Next base: position 18,147,378 of record CM066984.1, read on the forward strand.
TGCCATATTTGCATTCAGCCAGAGTCGCTATGGCCTTCAACCCCAAAACTCAATCTTAACCGTTCATTTGTTCCCGATCTTCACGAACTAGAATAAATTCGACCAATCAAAGCCAAGTACGTCCAAAACCTCCTAGGTACACCTCAAACAACCTAGGTGCAAGCCTCTAAAGCTTGTATTTTCGTCCCAGATCGCTTAAACATGAAAAACACACCCCAGAACCCAAACTATAAATAGAGGCGTTCACCTCTCCATCCAATGCACCATAAAATCCTAAGAATTAGAGAGCTCAAGAAATCCCCATTGGAAGATTCTAAAGTACTTATAAAAGGTTTTGGGAATAGTTAATCTTTTAACTTTAGGGTTTTGCTCTTAGATATCACGGTGCTAGTGGAGTTGTACCGAAGGAAAATTCTGAGGGATGTTCTTGGCATAAGCTTTCTTCTTCTTCTTTTCTTTCTTGTTTTTATTAGTATTCTTAGTTTAGTTCTTCTTAGTTCATAGTCTACATTTATTTTCTTGTTTGCTCATAGTTATTCTTCTTATCATAGTAGTTTAGATCTTCTAGGCTTCTAGGTTAGCCTACTGTCCCGTTTGTGGACCATGAAACAAGAAAGAAAAGAAGAAGAAGAAAGCTTAAACATGAAAAACACACCCCAGATCTAAACTAAGAAAACTAATAAAAAAAAGAAAGAAAAGAAGAAGAAGAAAGCTTATGCCAAGAATAGCCACTGCTAGTGAGGTTTGTAACCAAGTTATGGCTATTCCAATCTCACTATGGACCATGAAACCCTAATTATGCTTTGCTAACCTAGTTTAGCTTTTCCATGCTTATCCATGCACCCTTGCATACACATGTACACTATTCACATATAGAATAGAAAGATATCACGATTAAGGTTTATACATGCACACATGCACTTAATAGCCATATTTGGTTATTATGCTTGTACTGTCCTAACCCTGATTAATTATGAAGCTATAATTTTGGAGTGTTATGCTATCCCGGGTAAGTTCTCCAAAAGTTCCCTTTTATTTAGTGCTTTCCTAAATCATCTAGAAGCATGTTTAGGTGGATAAAACTGGTTTAACTTTCCTTATATATTACTTGTGTATAGAATTCCTGTGTTTCTAGAGTTTGAATGTGTTTTCACGTTTACTTCCTTTCACATGCATAGGGGAGTGTAGTAATACGTTTAGTCCCCGAATTATCACTTTAGCACGTGCATTGCACATGAGTGCACAATTTATTGCATACATTTTTTTTCTTAATTTGTTTTGGAGTTGACATAGGATTGTATTAGTGTAAATGAAATGGTTCACAAAATGTCTAGTCAAATACCTTGAAAATTGAGTAGAGGCTTGTTTTCGAACAGGGCTAGAGAGGGTGTTTTAGCATGATCAAGCTCCTTCTCTCTCGTACCTTAGCCCCCAAATTGAGTTATTTGGTGATGATGGGGGTGGTGTACTCTTTCATTGGACTTGATAGATTTAGTTTTCTTGGTTTCCTTTATCAAACTAGTGAGGATCTCTCCAAATTTAGTCTTTTGGGATATAATTGGATTACTTAATCATGTAGCCTCAGTTATGGATCATGGGCATCGATTGTAGCCTCGGGTGGGATAAAAGACCCCATGGAATCCAAATACGAGTAATTTAAATCAATCAGATCGGATAAAGGCTAATATCGGATAAAGGCTATTGAAGGATGGTGAACCTCTCTCATAGTTGTTGACATGAGATTTGTAATGGGATTAATCGAGTGAGTTTGGTCTTTCTAGGTCCTATACTTGGTTAAGGTACCTATAGGCTTGTTGTTAAGATATGTAATAGTTGAGACTTTGTACTAAGGCTTGTTGTTGATATGTAACGATCGATACATTATACCAAGGCTTGTTGTTGAAGGTAATTATCGGTACTTCATGCCAAGGCTTGTAGTTACGAATGGGATAGCTAGGGCTCTGTGCCAAGCAAACCATTATGTTATAAGAATGGGAGAGCTGGGGCTCTGTGCCAGGCTTAGCATTACTATTTCTGCGGTTTCTAGAAAGTGAATCAAAATCCTTGGGCATGAGTTTCGTCCATCCAAAGTATGGTTGGGTATGCATTGGAAGAATATGTCAGTAACATGGACCCATAATCCATGACATTGTAATTCATGTAGAATGGTCGCATATAGTGGAAAGTTGTCTATAGGGATACGAATGTCAAAAAACTAATTCTCAATACAATTACTCTATAATGCTTCTTACTAATGATACTTTGTTAGTTTTATACTCACTCAGCTTTACAAGTTGATAGTGTTTATGCCAAAGGATGTTCCCACGTCGAGCTTTCTAGATGTATGGCTGTGCAAGGGAAGAACCGGTTGACGAGGGATTACTCGAATGAAGGCTACTTGGATGGAGGACATACTAGAGAAGGACCTGAAGGAGAAGCTCACTAAACGGATGACGACATGTATGCCAGTTGAAGACTAGGGCCAGATCGTATTTGTCTTTTGTTTATACTTTGGATGACGCTACTTTTATAGTTGGCGAGTGTACCATAGGTTTTGGATATTGGAGTTTATAACAGTTGGGTTTGTAATAAGACTATTAAGTTTGAGTTTATTATATTCAGGTTTAATGTTTCATTTGCTGTAATCATATCTCTATTGTTTAGACTTATATGTTGTGGACAATAATGTGATATTCACCAGTCACGGCTACGGACCCAAAAATGAATTTGTAGTTTCTCTATTTTTGCAACTTCGAGGCATGACAGTCCATAATCCTCAATTATCACTATATGTACTGTCTATTTTACCCCCAACACATATATGGACATCAATATATATATGCACACTAAATAGGTTAGTGAAGATATTTATTTGCTTATCATATTTGATTTATTATTAATATCCCATAATTTTAGTCATTTACGTTTCAAAATTTTTTTTTCTTTCCTTAAGTTATTATCATCACATCATTGTCATTCATCACCTAATAGTCCTTCCTTACACCATTGAATATATTTGTGTTTAATTAGATCATGCGAATTCAGATAAAGTGTGAAATTTCATACTATTCAACCATCATTATTGTTGGTTATGATTTCCCTAGATGTTTGAATGGACTTTCCTAGTTCTTTGATCCTTCTTCTATTTTTGTTGTTTATGTTTTACTTTTGAGATTCTTGGATATCTTCGATATCTCTCTTGAAAACTCTTGAGTTTGATGTTTTAAATCTCATGTAAGCTTATACTTCACATGGGAGTCAAAGTTTGATCATCACTTCATTTTATAAGCAAATAGATGTTTCATGGAATCCTTTCTATATTCCTTTGAGATTCATGAGTATTAGTTATATCTTCATCTCCAATGACCATCAAATGGTAGGAGAAAGTAGTATTGAGCCCAAGGCCATCTCCATGGTTTGGATTCATTATCTTGAGATTTTATGAAGTCTATTCATACTTCATTTGAAATCTACAAATATAAAGGTCATTAGTCTCCTATGACCATCAAATGGTAGGAGAAATTGGTTTAGTTTAAGTCCAACTTCATGGTTTAATAGTTTGGGTTAACAAATAAAAGTTGAACTTGACAATGAAACAGTGGATTCATAAACCGGTTTTGATCAAAGATTTTTAGTTCAAAATCTAACCGTTAGAATCAAGTGAAACCAACGGGAAAATGTCACTAATTCGAAGTTCTACCACTGTAATTTTTGTTTTAAGGAGATTTCATGTTTAAAGTGGTTTGGTCATGAGTTTTGTGAAGTCACTACAATCTGTCCAAAGTTTTAGAACAGTAACACTCTTTTGAAATAAGTAAATCAGAACCTTAATAAACTATTTGTGATCCAAAATAATTTTTTATAAGTAGATTATTGTGTTAGGAAGTCACCCTAAAAAGAACAAAGCATTTTTGATTTTTTTTCTATTTTTAAAAAATCAAGCAAGAACTATGGACAGAAGGTTGTAGAATGCTGAGTGATGCCTGGTTTTTGTCCAATTCCCGGAGATCCAACCGTTGGAACTTTGATTTCTTTTTTGGGTTAAAAACTAGACACAGAGAGGCATCTTGTGTCCAAAATTCATCAAGACAAACCACAGGAACCATGCTTTTGATTTTTTTAAATTTATGATCTGCTCTCAGCAATTTTCAGAATTCTGCAATAGTTTTAACCAATCTTATGAATAATGGCTTAGATGATATTTTCATGAGTTAAGGGTCAAACCATGTTTCAATAATGATTAATTAAGCTTGAATTCACAGTTTAAGTGATCTAAATGATTGGGTATTTCATAATTTATTTTTGTTCATGAACATATTCATCCATATGGCTTGACACTTGTAATTAGGATTTATTTGCTTTAGATTCAATTGCATTTGATAGATTTAAATGTAGGATTGTTATTTCTAACTTTATATCTTGTATATCATGTGGACTAACCCTTTGTTTTCTAGCGCTGTTAAGGTATGACTTCTTGAATCCCTCTTTAGTTTATTTTAATTTATTGATTTTATCGATTTTTCAACCTCATGCGCGACACATTAGAATTAAGATTTTGCCTTACATGTATATATGTGGATTAGAGACTCTTTTCTTAGGTTTTATTTAATCACATGCATTGCACGTTTAATACCCGCGACTGGATCCCGGGTAAGTTTTCTTGTTCTTTATTGTATATCATGTTGCTTGCTACTTGAATTACGTGGCTTTTGAATGATATTTTGTAAATTGGTAATTTTACAACATTTTGACATGTTTGTGTAATGTATACGTATATCTATGTATTAGTTGAGGGCATGCTTAGATTAATAATTCAATTAAAAGGAGGTTAAGTAGAGGCCTATCGCGAGATAGGATGAAAAGGGGTGTTTTAGTCTAATGGGCTCCTTCCCTTCTCATTCCATAATCCCCGGACCTAGTTAATCTTTAGTTTCGCAAAAGATCAGCTGCTCTAAAATGGTTTCTTAATTTTCCTTTTAAAAATTAAGTGGCGACTCATTTGTTCTGAATTTGAAATTTAAAGGAATTTTAAAATAAAAGCTGTGGGTAAGAAAATTGCGATATCCACAATCTGGCGACTCTGCTGGGGATCAAACCCAGAAACTCTGGTTTCACAGACCAGAATTCTGATTTTGGGTTCACTCGAGGATTAAACTTGAAAAATATCCTTTTAATCGAATTAATTAATCTTTGTGTTCTTGTTGCATTTCACTTGCATGTCCAACCAGTCGATTGCACGGAACTATGACCTTGGAGGCTCGGGACAACCCGGTCAGTCAAGTCATCATGGGACTGTGTGATCACCCTTGATATCGTACCATGATTTGGTATATTAAGCATCCTATCGGATGTGTGTCAAGGGTCCCTTATTTGATCAAAATCCAGCTTTTGCATAGTTGTTTCTATAGAACCTTTCAATATTAGGAGATCAACTCTTGATTAGGGTTATGTGCTAGGGAGTTTTGTATGCCCGGAAGGGATTACTTGAGATGATGATGATACTTGCTTGATGAAAGATGTAAAATCTTCTAATCACCTTTTAGCAATTTCTCCTCATATTCCACGACATCTGGAGAACATGCCGAACCCTGATTATGAGATTATACTTCTTATATCATGTTTAGTTAAGCATCATTGACCTTGTATGCACCCGAATCCATGAAAAGTACGGTGATAATCCGATCATATGATCCTCTTACCCAATAAATTTCAAATCCATCTTTAAAAGCAAATGGATTTTTGCCATCTTTATTTAAAAAAATTTCAATCGTTCTTTCAAAAAAAAAAATTAAATAAATCTTTGAGGTTTCACTTTTCGATTAAAACTGTAAACTAACCCTTGTTAAGGTATATTTTCACAATATCATCTTTGAAGGAAGAATCCAAAAATCTTGGGAATGATTTTAGGAGAAATGCTTTTCAAATGAATTTCAAAGTAAAATTTCAACCCAATCATCTTTCGTTAAAAGATGTTGTTGCCTTCAAAGGAAAGCTTTTTAAGAATTTGAAAGATCCCATCATCTAGGGAAATGCTTGTCAAACGAATTTCAAAAATTCTAAAATTTTCAAACTTTGAAGGGGTAAAGAGGATCACAATGAGAGGAGAAATTAGCGCACTTAACATGGGTGAGGATTTTATGTGATTGTATGTTTATGTGTTAGGATTAGAATTTTCCTTTCTTTTGCATATAGAATAGGCACACACACACACGTGCATTTCATCTGTGTGCTATATGTGCGGTGCATGCATTTAGCCACATCAAATCATCAAAGCATTGCATGCATGTAAAATAGAAATTTAAACCATCCTCTTTCCAGTCAAGACCAAAGTAATCCAATAGTTCCCCAAAATTCCTTGCCTCCTGAAAATCAATTCTGCATGCGGGCCTTTTCATGTCGTGGACCCGTAGAAAGAGTGGAATAATCAGATCCCCTAGTGAGGACACTTCTAATCTTCTTGGGTTCGTCTTCTTGATTTTAGGAGAACATGGACCATCATCTTGAGATTGATCCGCTAATGGTCTTAAGAGCTTTGGGAGAGAAAGTGAACAAGCTGCAAGCCACTATTGAGTAACAGAACTTAAGGGTGAATCAATTAGAGAGAGTAACGCTTGAGCTCTATCAGTTACTCAAAAAGCAAATGGGTTTGAATGAGGTAGTGATGAACAAATTAGAAAAGAGAATAATGGATCACCCGGCCAAGCACCAAAATCCACATCCAAACCCAACCAATCACCAAAGCCCATGTCCAAACCCAACCAATCACCAAAGCCCATGTCCAAATCCAATCTATCCCCAAAGTCCATACCCAAGCTTAACCATTCACCAAAGCCCATATCCATGCCCAATCCCAACAAACCAAAGAGTTATTTCGAGCCCACATCTCAACCCAAAAGCCAACTCAAGTTCAAAGTCGAATCCGAAATTAAACCGAGCCGGCAAGTCAAGAATATTCACCAACCTTGGCATGACATTATCCATGGCCCTTGGTCACCTCATCAAGAGTGGTCACCTCAATCCCCTGGACCCAAGGCCGCTATCAAATCCCTTACCTCGCAAATGTGGCCTATATTTGTACTGCGTCTACCACCAGACCCCTGGCCATACGACGAATCAGTGGATAAAGCTCCGCCATGATATCCAAAATCTCATTGAGCATAAAATCATCACTCCTTTGCTAAACCCATCGAGTGGCATTTGGCATGACGTGCAATCCTTTCAATCACAGCCGTTGCTGAGCACTCTTGAGGAATTTGTGGCCTCCACGAATGCGCAACAACCAATTGGCCCTGACCCAATCAACAGAATCAAAAAAAGGCATTGACAACACTCGGTATGAGTCAGGGAAGAGTCATTTGACTAAAAAATGGGTCATAAGGGCAGATGATGTTCCTACAAAGAAGCAGAAGGGGAATGACAAACCTGAAGGAGATGATAGTGAAGTGATAGTGTTTGGAACTGCTGCTGCTAAAGCAAATGTGGATGCTCTTGAAAATCTAACAAATTGAAAATCATCTATAACACTCCTATTGAGATCAAGTCAAGTCTAGCCGAGTAATCGAATCATGTCAAGTAGGAGTCAAGTGTCAAGTCCAGTCGAGTCTTTGAGTCAATCGGTTATCGAGTTTTTTTAAGTCTTTTATCGAGTCGAGTGATGTAACCCTCCTTCTATCCTAGTTGAATGAAGTCTCATTTTGCTTGATTTAGTGTGCTAAGTCGTGAATGAATGGATCATTAAGCCAAAAAAAAAAAATCAAAAATCACTTTTTCAAACATTGAAAAGGATCCCCAAGTGATCAAAGAAAATTTTGTGCCAAAACCAAGGAGGAGTAGAGAATTGGTTAGCTTTACTTTAAGAATTTAAAATGCTCTTGCTCAATCTTAAAAAGATAAAATCAGAATTTGAAGCTTGCTCGCTCAAATACCAAGTCTAAAAGATGAGCCCAACCAATCCAAAGCCATAACTTGATCCTTGATGGTAGCCAAATGCTTTAAATGAACTTCTTCTTCTAAAATAAGGAGAGAGAGAGAAAAGAAAGAGCTCGCTAGGATGAAAACCTGAAAGGGCGCCTAGGTAAAAGTTAGAGCAAAAATAAGATGCGTGTTGATTTCAAAATCTGAATCCTAGCCAGTCAAAATCATGAAGAGAATAAGAGAGAGTGAGGTAGAGAAAAGAAAGGAAAAAGCAGAGAATAAATAAGATTGAGAATCCTTGAGCACTTCAAAGTACATGAATTATCCCAAGGCTTTGTGTTGGTCTTAACAAAGAAAATAAATTGGAAATGAAAAGAGAGATTTGAACATATCAATTAAATTTTTGTGAGAGACTCAATGGATAAGTGATAAGTGGGCCTAAAACAATGTAAAATTATCTTTGAGAAAGATAAAGAGTGATTTGGAGGGCTAATATTACTTTGTGAGTATAATAGAGTATGATCAAAACACGATATATTATGAGAGTTGTAAAGATTGACTGGCTAGTGATAAGGTGAAAAGAATCAACCGCCACAAAACAAAAAAGGGAAAAGAAAAAAAAAGAAGGAAGAAAAGAGGAAAAGAAAAAAGAAATGCATAAAAGCGAGAAGTAGTTCATATTCCTGTTCAAAGGCTACCACAAGCAACCCATTTCAGAAAGAGCACTCATTGGACCCAAATAAAAACATGGCTTGAAAAGCCCACAAATTCTTGAAGCCTTATTCCTTCAAGACCTCCAGAGTCGCCGAACTACTTTGGACATGCTTCCCACTTGGAGATAAGTAGGCGAACTTTCCAAGGTTCTCGGTCTATAACCATTCCTAAACCAAAAGCATCACCCTTTGCACCTTTGGTTTCCTTCCTTCGGACTAGGGGCAAACTTATGTTTGCCTGGAGCCATATATCTATTGCCAAACCAGGGGCAAACAAATTTTGCCCATCAGTATTGGGTTTCTCGCTTTAGCCCACCATATTCATGATGATTATCTCTAGGATGGGAGCAAATGCACTGCAGGCATCCTATACCATCATGTTCTCAAAACCCTTGGATGAGTCTATTTGCCCTTAAGACTAGAGGCAAACTTTGTCTGCCAAAAACCCTCTATGCCAGTGGCAAGTTCTCAAGTAATTGAGTTTGTTTTGAAAGATTGAAATAGATCAGTGCCTTTCATTCTATAAGCTAAAGCGTTAATTCGAAGCACATTCTAGATGGGCAAAGAATTTGCTAAATCAAAAAGCGAAAGTTTTCAAAGTTTAGATTTATCAGCAAAGCACTACCATTTGTAAGATGATGAATAAATGAAAGGTGAGATGATACATCATTCACGTTGAAAGCACATTGATTCATAATAATACAGAATTTGAGTCAGTCGTCTTGTGTAATTGGCTTTGTCAAGTCTGTTCTCCTTTGATGAGTCAATAAATGGTCTCCATTGTGTGGGTTTAAGATGATGAATAAAAATTTGACAAGTCTCCATGAGCATCCCAAGAGCAATACGAGCAGAGGTTTCGAACACTATCACAACATAATGTTTAAGTGAAGATATGAGAAGAGTCCAAGACTAGGGGCAAAGGTGACTTTCCTCTTTTGACAGAATCAATGTGTTTCTTCCAAAGGTCTGCAAATACAAAAAAAATTCTCTCAGCTCCATTCAAATTCTTTGAGTCTCATTTAGAAAATAATTTGAATTAAGTCTGATCAACTCCTAATAAGTGGAATTCGAACTTGATTTGAGTCAAAATGACTCCGGATTTTGGTAAAATTGAACTTATTTGAGTCTAACTGACTCTTCATGTGGAAAGTGAAATAAATGGAGTCTGATTGATTTTTGATTTTGAAAATCTGAGTTGAATGGAGTCTGATTAACTCCTGATTTTGAAAAGTTGAATTGATTTGAGTCTGATTGACTCTCGATTTTTTGAATAAAATTTACGTAAGTGTCCTTACAAGGTTGTTGATCTCCACTTTTTCAATGTAAGTCCCTGAGTGGCTTTTGACCATCATTTTTGCAATATAATGAGTGGCTATTGACCAATATCTTCTCTTCTCTAAGCATAAGTCCTCAATGGCAGCATCTTTTGCATTAGTCCTCAATGGCAACCTTGCATTAGTCCTGAATGACAGCATCTTTTGCATTAGTCCTCAATGGCAGCATTATCGGTGTTAATCCTCAATGGCAACCTTGCATTAGTCTTCAATCGCAGCATAATTTGTGTTAGTCCTCAATGGCAACCTCGCATTCGAGTTGTTCCTCAATAATTCTTTGAGTCTCATTCAAACTCCCGATTTTGAAAATTCAAATTCTTCTGAGTCGAATTGACTCTAATAAATTGAAATTTTTGTGTAGTCGAAGTGACTCCGATTTTGAAATTTGAAATTCTCTTTGAAATTTTGAATTCGTTCGAGTCAATTCGACTCCCAAATTTTGGAAATTTGAAAATTCTTTGAGTCTAATTTACTCCTGATCTATCCAAATATGGTTGCCCCATTTTTTAGTGTATAACGAATTTATATTCTCGATCCTCGTAACAAATTTACGTCGATCCTTTGTCTTGAGAATGTAACGAATTTACATTCTCGGTTCTCGCAACGAATTTGCGTTAACCCCCATTTTGAGAATATAACAAATTTATATTCTCGATCCTCGTAACAAATTTACGCCGATCCTTTGTTTTGAATGTAACTAATTTACATTCTCGGTTCTCGCAACGAATTTGCGTTAACCCCCATTTTGAGAATATAACAAATTTATATTCTCGATCCTCGTAATAAATTTACGTCAATCCTTTGTTTTGAAAGTAACGAATTTACATTCTCGGTTCTCGCAACGAATTTGCGTTAACCCCCATTTTGAGAATATAACAAATTTATATTCTCAATCCTCGTAACAAATTTACGTCGATCCTTTGTTTTGAATGTAACGAATTTACATTCTCGGTTCTCTCAATGAATTTGCGTTAACCCCCATTTTGAGAATATAACAAATTTATATTCTCGATCCTCGTAATAAATTTACGTCAATCCTTTGTTTTGAATGTAACAAATTTACATTCTCGGTTCTCGCAACGAATTTGCGTTAACCCCCATTTCGAGAATATAACAAATTTATATTCTCAATCCTCGTAACAAATTTACGTCGATCCTTTGTTTTGAATGTAACAAATTTACATTCTCGGTTCTCGCAACGAATTTACGTTAACCCCCATTCTGAGAATATAACAAATTTATATCCTCGATTCACGTAACAAATTTACGTCGATCCTTTATTTTGAATGTAACGAATTTACATTCTTGGTTCTCGCAACGAATTTGTGTTAACCCCCATTCTGAGAATATAACAAATTTATATCCTCGATCCGCGTAACAAATTTACGTCGATCCTTTGTTTTGAATGTAACGAATTTACATCCTCGGTTCTCACAACGAATTTGCGTTAACCCCCATTCTGAGAATATGACAATTTTATATCCTCGATCTGCGTAACAAATTTACATCGATCCTTTGTTTTGAATGTAACGAATTTACATCCTCGGTTCTCGCAATGAATTTGCGTTAACCCCCATTCTGAGAATATAACAAATTTATATCCTCGATCCGAGTAACAAATTTACGTCGATCCTTTGTTTTGAATGTAACGAATTTACATCCTCGGTTCTCGCAACAAATTTGCGTTAACCCCCATAATCAAATCAAAAGCGTCTTCATGACCCCCGTAACAGATTTTGCATCAGTCAAGCACCAGGTAATCTTCTCTGACTAAGGCATCACGTAATGTACGTCATGCATAGAGAAGACATGATAAGCATGATGCTTGCATAACCAGTTCTATTCAGGAATTACCATTACATAGCATACGCATCACGATAGGATAAGTCCATCGATCCGTGTGACTACTTGCGTTTGTGTGTGTTTGACCCCGTGCCCGAACTACGCCTTGGTCTGATTCCTGATGGGATACGTAGGCAGCTCATCATGGAGCATGACCAATTAGAATTCTTCTACGCGCTCGCTTCCTTTTGCAACGCATTTTGTTTTTCCCTTTAATCTGACAGTTTGGTCAAAGGTCTGTCTTTACACAGGCTTCGACATTTTGCTTGCGGTTCGCGTTGCCCCACAAGCTCCGTCGAAGAGGGGCAAACTATAGACACCCCAATTTTGACCAAACGTCGAATTTAGGAGAGTGTCACCTCCAAGTCCGATGATGATAATGACCAAAAGATTTGAAGTATTCCAAGCTCTTCTGAAAGTTCTCCAATCGCGATAAAAGTTTTACAGGAAAAGAGAAATACTGGGTGTTTAAGAAAATTCGGGTATAAGACGCTATTTTTGGAAAAATAAACTTTTTAGAAGAAAAAAAGGAAAAGAAAAGGTGAAAAAGAGGAAATTTGCTAAAATGCGGCACTTGGCAGTTTCAGCGGCACTCGATAAGTGTCGTGCGGCATTCACCAACTGCCGTTGCGGCACTCATCAACTGCCGCCAACATTTTCTGACTGCCGTTTACTTTTAAAGTCCGTATTTTGTGGTACAATACGTATATGTATGCGGATAAAAACAAAAAAACTGATAAAGTAAGGTTGATAGAAACGCGGCAATCAATAATCTGGAGCGACTCTCAGTAAGTATCGTGCGACAGTCATGGAATGCCGCAGCGGCTTTCACGGAGTGCCGCCGCGGCATCCACTAACTGCTGCAAGAGATTTTTGACTGCCGCCCTGTACAACAGTCTGTCTATTTTCAGGAAGTACGTATTGTACCACCAAATGAGATATTTACACCTGTGTTTTACTCCGAATTCACTGAAAATACTTGGTAATTTTGTCTATAAAAGAAGGAGGATCTTCCTTGGGAAGAAAAAAGAGAAGAAAAACAATACACACAAGAGATCATAATTACTACTACAACAACACATATTAGAGAGAGATAGAGAGTGTTGGAGAGCTTGAAGAAGAACTTGGAAGATATTCAAAACATAGAAATTTGAGGATAGTCTTGGAGGTGACCCTCTAATCTTAGTTGTGTTTTCTTTCTTTTTTAGCTTCTAATCCTTAAGTCATATAGTTTTTCTTGATTAAATTTTAGAGTTTTGTTAAGTAAACTTGGAAGTTCTTGCTTCCTAGTTCTTTGATCCTTCTTCTATTTTTGTTGTTTATGTTTTACTTTTGAGATTCTTGGAGATCTTCGATATCTCTCTTGAAAACTCTTGAGTTTGATGTTTTAAATCTCATGTAAGCTTATACTTCACATGGGAGTCAAAGTTTGATCATCACTTCATTTTATAAGCAAATAGATGGATCCAAGTCCATATTTATGATTTGGGTCCTCTAGCTTGATGTTTCATGGAATCCTTTCTATATTCCTTTGAGATTCATGAGTATTAGTTATATCTTCATCTCCAATGACTATCAAATGGTAGGAGAAAGTAGTTTTGATCCCAAGGCCATCTCCATGGTTTGGATTCATTATCTTGAGATTTTATGAAGTCTATTCATACTTCATTTGAAATCTACAAATATAAAGGTCTTTAGCCTCCAATGACCATCAAATGGTAGGAGAAAATGGTTTAGTTTAAGTCCAACTTCATGGTTTAATAGTTGGGGTTAACAAATAAAAGTTGAACTTGACAATGAAATAGTGGATTCATAAACCAGTTTTGATCAAAGATTTTGAGTTCGAAATCTAACCGTTAGAATCAAGTGAAACCAACGGGAAAATGTCACTAATTCAAAGTTCTACCACTGTCATTTTTGTTTTAAGGAGATTTCATGTTTAAAGTGGTTTGGTCATGAGTTTTGTGAAGTCACTACAATCTGTCCAGAGTTTCAGAACAGTAACACTCTTTTGAAATAAATAAATCAGAACCTTAATAAACTATTTGTGATCCAAAATGATTTTTTCTAAGTTGATTAATGTGTTAGGAAGTCACCCTAGAAAGAACAAAGCATTTCTGATGTTTTTTGCTATTTTTAAAAAAATCGTGCAAGAACTCTGGACAGAAGGTTGTAGAATGCTCAGTGATGTATGGTTTTTGTCCAATTCCCGGAGATCCAACCGTTGGAACTTTGATTTCTTTTTTGGGTTAAAAACTAGACACACAGAGGCATCTTGTGTCCAAAATTCATCAAGACAAACCACGGGAACCATGCATTTTATTTCTTTAAATTTATGATCTGGTCTCAGCAATTTTCAGAAGTCTGCAATAGTTTTAACCAATCTTATGAATAATGGCTTAGATGATATTTTCATGAGTTAAGGGTTTAAGCTTGAATTCAAAGTTTAAGTGATCTAAATGATTGGGTATTTCAGAATTTATTTTTGTTCATGAACATATTCATCCATATGGCTTGACACTTGTAATTAGGATTTATTTGCTTTAGATTCAATTGCATTTGATAGATTTAAATGTTGGATTGTTATTTCTAACTTTATATCTTGTATATCATGTGGACTAACCCTTTGTTTTGTAGCGCTGTTAAGGTATGACTTCTTGAATCCCTCTTTAGTTTATTTTAATTTATTGATTTTATCGATATTTCAACCTCATGCGCGACACATTAGAATTAAGATTTTGCCTTACATGTATATATGTGGATTAGAGACTCTTTTCCTAGGTTTTATTTAATCGCATGCATTGCAGGTTTAATACCCGTGGCTGGATCCCAGGTAAGTTTTCTTGTTCTTTATTGCATATCATGTTGCTTGCTACTTGAATTACGTGGCTTTTGAATGATATTTTGTAAATTGGTAATTTTACACCATTTTGACATGTTTGTGTAATGTATACGTATATCTATGTATTAGTTGAGGGCATGCTTAGATTAATAATTCAATTAAAAGGATGTTAAGTAGAGGCCTATCGCGAGATAGGATGAAAAGGGGTGTTTTAGTCCAATGGGCTCCTTCCCTTCTCATTCCATAATCCCCGGACCTAGTTAATCTTTGGTTTCACAAAAGATCAGTTGCTCTAAAATGGTTTCTTAATTTTCCTTTTAAAAATTAAGTGGCGACTCATTTGTTATGAATTTAAAATTTAAAGGAATTTTAAAATAAAAGCTGTGGGTAAGAAAATTGCGATATCCACACTAATCTACCTTGGTATAGCTCCCAGGCAACTCGCCCTAAATGGCTGGAGATTTCTTATGGGGGCTATTCACCTCTGGCCCCAAATTTGTGGGTATAACCTTACCCTCCAAGAGTTCTTGTAGACCTACCGACCATTCCCGTTGTATAGGGAGGTCGGTTTCTTTTCCCTAAGCTCTCGACAAGGGAGAAAATTAACACATACATGTTCGACCACCTAGGCGAGTGATCTGAGGGGTATGCTTTAGTCTTGAGTCTGCATTTTTACTTTTTGTTTTGTTTTTCCTCGTTGCCTAAGTACTGACTAATTCTTGTTTTCTTGTACAGTTAGATCTATCGATCTTTTGAGCATCCCAGACGAATGTCAGGACTGCATTAGGGCATTGATTGATTAGCCTGACAACATCATCGACCTATTGACCTAATCGGGAGTCCAAAATGATACTTTCAAACCCCAAGAAGTCCCTGAAGCACCAAATGTTACTCCTATAATCCCTAGTAAGCATCTGGTTCTCCAATCTTTTTCACTACTTTTTTATATCCCTTCCTTTGACTGACTCGCTTCTTTCCTGACTCTACATAGATGGCACCCAGGAAAGACCTCAAGACCTTGAGGGAGAAGGAGGCCGCCATTGTGGCTCGGGCTAGCCAAAAGAGAAAGAGGCCGGGCACTGCTACCAGCCAATAGCTCAGGCATTTCAAGCGTGGGCCATACTAAGAACCAGTCAGCCCATCTATCCGTAGGGTCGAGGTGGTGTGAGCCAGTGAGAGCCCCTCGAGAGGCATCTTGGTCAGGGTACATATGGCAGAATCTGTAGAGGAGGTTTGGGAGAGAATTTGGTCAGCCCTCCTACTGAGTCAGGTTGAGAAGTATGAGGGGATGGCCCCTTAGTAGCTCATTGGGTGGCTCTAAAGCATCTCCCATTTTGTAAGTAATTCATTCCCTTTCCTTCTACATTCTCCTTCCCATTCTTTTCTGATGGTTAATTTTCCCCCATCTTTCCTTTCAAGTTGACTGTCTGGCGGCCGAAGTTGAATCCTCTCTATCTAGGCTGGTTGAAAGGTCAACTGCGACTGACTCCACTTATTTTAAGGAGAAGGCGGCATTGGAGGCTAAAGAGTCTGCCCTGGTTGCGGAGAAGGAGAAAACCAAGGCGTTGGCCTTAAGTTTGGGAGAGGTGCAGGAGGAATTGGAGACCACTTGAGAGGGTCTAGAGACTACAGAGCCCGAGAAGAAGGCTATGGTAGAGGTATCAGTAGCTTAGGAGGAGGCAGAGAAGATGACGAAGGAGGAATTGATGATGGCTTCTTTTCAAACTAGGCAGACATGAAAAGGATGGTGGCCTTGGATGATCTCTAACAACTTACTCGGGGGCTGAGTCTAACTTTTGGGATGTGGGGTCTCTCCTTGCTAAGGATGCCACTACCGATGGAGTCTTTGCTGAGTAGGAGGCTCTTACTGGAGAGGTCAGGGAGACCGAGGATGAGGTAGTCTTTATGGACGTTCCTCAGCAATGAGCCTGCCCAAAAATCCAGGAGGCGTATTGCCAGGCAAAAGAAGGCAGTAAAGATTTTTCAAAGGCGTACTTTTGGATCATTTTAATCTATTACTCTCGGCCTATTTTGTATTTGCACATGTATTTTTATTAGGAGGAGGCTACTATAATTACACCTTGTGTACTTGACTTCTTTTGAACTAGTAATGAAAAGGCCCTTTGAGGTCACCCTTAGTAGGAATTGTCCATACTTCATACTTTTATTGTGTCTATTTATGATTGCCCGTGTCCAACCAGCTGTTAGCTGTAATACCTGTAATTTTCTTTTCTCTAATAATAATAGTTTCTGAATTATTTTGGCATTTGACTGTCTAACTTTATATTATTATTTTAATACTGAGATGATTTTGACGTATCATAAGATTACTGACTAGACTGTAGTAACCATACCGACTCGACCGTAATTAGAATTAACTTAGTCCCGTACTTGGACTCGGACATTAGAAATAATACCCGTCTGCACGTAAATCGAGATCGACACGCATAACGAGGAACTTATGCATGCAAACCGAGAAAGTAGCATGCAACCCAAGGTAGGCCCCATATGGCCAGCCACATGGAAGCTACATGCAACCCCAATGACACATGTCACCACCCCATGTGACACTTGTCCACTTGTTGGACACATGGCATGGCATATAACCATGCAAATGACACCTAGCACTTGGGTTTTTCTATATATACATGCCTATAGCATACATTACCCTCTCTTACTCTTCATAATCTGCATTTAGAGAGGAAGTTAGGAGACTTGCATGTCCATGAGAAAAATAGAAGAGAAGAAAGAGGATTAGAAGAGGAGGAAGAAGAAGATTCCATCACTTGAAGCTTGTGTCCAAGCTTCCTAAGCTCTAATCCAAAGCCCAAGCTCAATTTCAAGTTTAAGTGAGTATTCTAACTCACTTTAGAACCTATATAGTATGTAGTAATGTTTATTATGTGCTTGATGTTGATAGTTTGAGAGATCCATGCCATGCAAGATAAATTTTCACATCTGGGAAGCAGAAACTTCCTGCAGAATGTTGTCTTAGTAAAATGAACATTTTGAGCAGTTCAAAAATGGAAATGAGGCGAGGTGTTTTTGTGAAGAAAGATAACTCATTTATCTACAAATAACTCTTCTATAGCTCAGTCTGAAAATCAATTCTTCATAGGTGAAATGTACATACAACGTAGTACTTGAAATCTGAGAAACAGAAACCTCCAGCAGAATGTAGTCTGGTAAAATAAGTGTTTTAAGCAGCTCCGAAATCTGAATTAAGCTAGGTTTTTTTGTGGAGAAAGCTAACTCATATATCTACAAATACCACTTCTATAGCCTGGTCTAAAAATGGTTCCTTGATAGGTGAAATGCACATGCAACGCAGTACTATAAATCTGGGATAGAGCTGTCCGAAAATATAGAAATGTCTAAGTAAAATAAATATTTTGAGTAGTTAAAAAATGTGATCGAAGCTAGATTTTGTTGTACATGAAGATAATCCAATTATATACAATGTTCTAGTTTTGAGTTTGATCTACAAAGCAATTATCATGCCCAAATAAATCATATCAATTCAGTCGACATAGTAAAATTAATTCCTGGCAGATTGTATAAGTACTTGTATGATGTGTTTATTGATGATGCTTGCTTCCGGTACCTGTGTGGTAATGGATATCTTGTGCTATCGCATAGATGAGTTGTTAAGGCTTTCGTCCATATGGTTATTGATATCAAATCCATGTTATAGATCTATGAGCTACATGCTATATTTTTCCGTTGTCGCGAATATAGTGTAATGACCATTAAAAGTTCTTACCCAAGCTTTTAGTATGTTGTATGGCACGATTATTGCGTAGATAGCGATTGGATAAGTTTCCATCGTAAGTATATTATAACAAAATAGAATGAAGGATGTATAACATAACTTCAAAAGTATAAATGAAAGCAATTAACAAATTAAACCACGGAACGAGTGATGCGAATGCGGTCAAGGATATATAATGATTGATTGTGCTTGGTTAGGAGTAGTGTATGTCAAGGATAAGTGTTGGATAGGTAAACCAAGCCGCGGGGGGCCAGGATAGTGAGCAAAGGCTGTGTTTGATGGGTTGCGAAGTGATGAGTATTGTGTATCATTTCGGGTCTTCGTGACGAAAGGGGTATGGTTAACGCTTCGGTTCTTCGTGATGGCGAAGTGGTGGTTCTTAGAGTGAAGACTCCTTTTGGTTCTTCGTGATGGAATGGATGTTCTTGCACTCCGTAAACACTTCGGTTCTTTATGATGGCGAAGTGGTGGTTCTTAGAGTGATGACTCCTTTCGGTTATTCGTGATGGAATGGATGTTCTTGCACTCCGTAAACGCTTCGGTTCTTCGTGATGGAGAAGCGGTGATTCTTTGAGTAAAGACTCCTTTCGGTTCTTAGTGATGGAATGGATGTTCTTGCACTCCGAAAATGCTTCAGTTCTTCGTGATGGAGAAGCGGTGATTCTTAGAGCGGAGACTCCTTTCGGTTCTTAGTGATGGAATGGATGTTCTTGCACTCTGTAAACGCTTTGGTTCTTCGTGATGGAGAAGCGGTGATGCTTAGAGTGAAGACTTCTTTCGGTTCTTAGTGATGAAATGGATGTTCTTGCACTCCGTAAACGCTTCGGTTCTTCGTGATGGAGAAGCGGTGATTCTTTGTGTAAAGATTCCTTTCGGTTCTTCGTGACGAAATGGCTGTCCTTGTACTCCGTAACGCTTTCGATTCTTCGTGACAAAGCGGTGATTCCTTGAGTGAAGATTCCTTTCGGTTCTTCGTGACGAAATGGATGTTCTTGCACTCCTTAACTCTTCGGTTCTTCGTGACGAAGTGGTTGATGAAAGATGTTTTGGTTGATGAAAGATGGTTTGGTTAGCAAGAGATACTTTGGGTTTGTAAATGACGTCGGATGTTAGAAATGAATGATAGTGGCGTTAAGAATGTCGAGACGAGTTTTCTCAGTTGGACGTTTTCTTTTTGAATACGTGGTTAGGTATATTGGTAGTTATAGCCCGACGGTGAGAACGCAAAGATCTTAAAAGACGTGTTAAAAAGTAATAAAGGTATCTTGGTTGTGCATTACTATAAACGTTCCATTTGATTTAATTTTCTCACTCGGCTTTCATAAGCTGACGACGTTCATGTCGCTGGATATTCTCATGTCCAGCTCTTCTAGATAACGATTACACTGGATGTGATGCTGGCCAGGAGGAGTACAATGAGGCAGATTTCACCGAGGAGGGCTATGGCTATGCTAGTTAGAAAGAAGACTAGTGTTCGTATCTTGTAAATGTTTTTGGTTGTAACCTCTAGCAGAGGACTTCATCTATCTTTTGTAAGGCCCTAGAGCCATAAGACTCTGATGTATCTACCATGATGTAATAGTTAACTAGTACTGTGACCTCTCATTGTAATATATCCTTGTAAGAAGATATTGGTCTTATCCTTTCGGTTGCGTTATTTATTATTAGTTTTTGGTCATGGACAAATTCGGCACTGCAACCAGTCACGCGCCTCAGGGTCCAAGATGAAAATTTTAAATTTTTCCATATTTTGGCTACGCCGGGGCGTGACAGGGATTTTTAGTATCAGAGCCTTAGGTTAAGAAGTGTGCACCGATTTTCCTACACACTTAAGATATGAACCTTAAGATAGTTTTGTGATTAGCATGGTACCTTATTACATCCCGGATGGATGTGGAAGACTTTTGGGATAGGATTCCCAATATCTGGAGCTTTACTTGTAATAGGGCTAGTAGCTCATCTTTTGTGTATATAGCTGTATTCAGGCTTGTGACACGTGTTAGTAGTAACGTGTACGCCTTTTCTATGTAAATGTTTTCTTTGTAGCTGTGTTGTACCATGAAAATATTTGAAGTTATCATTAAAGACTTATTTCTTTTATATGATGCTCTGCATGATAATGTGAATACTTGATATATTATGTACTTATATTAGAATTTCTATCTATACATTCAGCCGTTTATATCTCATATCCCTATTTAGGATTGGAGAGTAACCGATAGATATTTATGTAGGTACATAAGCACACAAGCACAATGGCGGGAAGACGAAGAAGAAATCGTAATGGAGGACCACCAGCTCCTATTCCTGAAGGAATTGATCCTACTGAAATCTTTGGTGCATTTCTGCAGCGTCTGGACCAGATAGATAACAACCATGGCAATGGAAACGGCAACAACAATGACAATCGCCAAAGACCACCACCTCAGACACGCGACAGATTGATGGAAGGATTCAGGGCTTTGCGTCCTGATAGGTTCGACGGCACCGGTGAATCCTGGCGAGCAGAGCAATGGCTAAGGGATATGGATCGTATCTTTGAATCAATCGAATGCCCCGAGACAGAGAAGCGCCGTCTCGCCACTTTCCAACTCACTTATGCGGCAGCCAATTGGTGGGAAGCCGAGCGAGCAACTATTGGAGTAGAAGCTTCAAGGAGGATGACATGGACTACCTTCCGGGAGAAGTTTTTGGAGAAGTATTTCCCCGACGATGAAAAGGACCAGAAAGAGAAAGAATTCATCGATTTGACACAAGGAAATGGGAGTGTGAGAGAGTACACGACACAATTCGAACGTCTGTCCCGCTTTGCCCCTCACATGATTGACACTCCTCAAAAGAAGATCAAGAAGTTTCACTGAGGACTCAATCCGCACCTCCGGCATCTAACATTGGGACACCTGAATCAAACTTTTGAGGTTTTTGTCAGGTTAGTAGCAGGTTTGGAAAGAGATGGTTGCCAAGGCCCGAAACAAATGGTACACCGACCACCTCCACCAAGGAGCGGACCAGGAGGAAGATCTTTGACTCGTTTCCAAGGAAATAAGCGTCCATGGAAGAGCGACAAGAAACCAGGACCCATCTTTCCTCGAGATAGGAGCGCGGTTCCTCCTGCACCACAAGTACCAACCACTGCCACCGGGAACAACAACGGGAGATGCTTCAAATGTGGGATCCCCGGACACATGGTTCAAGACTGCGTAGCCCCCAAGGATAATAATCGAATTAATGTTGTCTGTTACAACTGCGGCAAGAAAGGACATATAAGCAGGGAATGCAAGGCACCAAAAGGAAACTATCATGGGCCTACTACTCAAGGCCAAGCTGGTAAGGCTCGACTCAATGCTATCATACCCGAGGCAGCGGGCTATGATGAAAAGGAACAGCAGAACTTGGAAGGTACACTCTCATTATATGCTAGTTGAGTTAAAGTACTTTTTGATACAGGTGCTATGAATTTGTTTATTGCCTTTGAGATTGTACGACGATTGGGTTTAGTACCCCAAGCACTTGAGGTAGCCCTGAACTCAGTATCACCTTTGGGAGTGACTGTGAAGCTAGGAAAGGTGTGCAAGGACTGCACTTTGACATTGGAGGATAGGAACCTACATGCAGACCTAATTGTTCTGTCAATGAAGGAATTCGACGTAATCTTAGGATTTGACTGGTTTACTAAGTAGCATGCAAAGTTAGATTATGCTGGTAGGTCGATCACATTTTTAGTACCTGGAAGTACACCCTTTAGTTTTCAATGCAACCCCACTTGTGACGCCTTTCTTACAAGTCGTTTAGCCGCTATGGAAACTACAGGCTCAAATTTGATGATTGCTCAGATTCTAATAGTCCGAGACTATGATGATGTCTTTCAGGACGTTTCTAGATTACCACCAAAGCACGAGATCAACTTTTGTATTGAGTTGGTACCCGAAACGACACCGATATCCAAGGCTCCTTATCGTATGGCCCCAACGGAAATGCTGGATTTGAAGAAGCAAGTACAAGAGTTTGAAGATCTTGGATTTATTAGATCAAGCACGTAAACTTGGGGAGCCCCGGTTCAATTTGTTAGAAAGAAGAATGGAAATCTTTGACTCTGTATCGACTACAGAGAGTTGAATAAGGTTACTATTAAGAACAAGTACCCGCTTCCCAGGATAGACGATTTGTCCGATCAACTACAAGGACCGACGACCTTTTCGAAGATTGACTTACGATCTGGGTACCATCAGTTACTTGTCAGGCCAAAAGATATAACGATAATAGCTTTCAGAACAAGATATGGGCACTACGAGTTCTTAGTTATGCCTTTTGGATTAACTAATGCCCCGACGGTATTCATGGATTTGATGAATTGGGTGTTCAGACCCTTCTTGGATCAATTCATCATCGTGTTTATCGACGACATCCTTATTTATTCGAAGAGTGATGAAGAACACGAGAAGCATGTAAAGATTGCACTTCAGACACTTAGAGAAAATCGTCTATATGCTAAGTTCAGTAAGTGTGAGTTTTGGCTGAAAGGGGTCAAATTCTTGGGACATGTAGTCTCACAGAATGGAATTTCAGTGGACTCAACCAAGACGGACACAGTTTCTAGTTGGAATAGACTAACCAACGCATCAGAAGTACGAAGTTTCCTTGGATTGGCTGGATACTACAAGAGATTCGTGGAAGGTTTCTCAAGGATCGCGTCTCCTTTAACCGGACTAACAAAGAAGGATTCAAATTTTGAGTTGAAGGACAAGCACGAACGCGCCTTTCAGGAATTAAAGGAGAGGTTGACCTCAGCGCCAGTGCTAGCCATACCCAAGAGTGGTGAATAGTACACTATCTACAGTGATGCTTCATATCAAGGACTAGGATGTGTACTCATGCAGAATGGTTAGGTGATCGCTTATGGATCTAGGCAATTAAAGCCACATGAATTAAACTACCCTACGCACGATCTGGAATTGGCTACAATTGGCTTTGCACTCAAAATTTGGAGGCACTATCTCTACGGAGAGAAGTTCGACTTGTTTAGCGATCACAAAAGCTTAAAATACCTGTTCTCTTAAAAGGATTTAAACATGAGACAACGACGTTGGATGGAGCTACTTAAGGACTACGAATTTAGTTTGCAATACCACCCTGGTAAGGCAAATGTAGTCACAGATGCTCTAAGCAGAAAACCCCAAAGGTTAATCGCCTCACTTTTAATCAGGGAATGGAAAGCCTTAGAAGCTTTAACGGAATTTGACTTTCAGACTACAAGACCAGGTATTGGACGACCTTTTGGATGTCTTATGGTGCAGCCAATCCTCATTAACCGAATACTCGAAGCTCAAAAGAAGGATGAAGGATTGAGGAAATGGTTTGAGAAGGTGAAAGCAAAGGATCCGACTGAATGGAATATTAGAACAGACAGGGCATTCAGATGTAAGGACAGGTTATGTGTACCCAACACGGATAATTTGAGGAAAGACATTCTGAATGAAGCCCACAAGTCAAGGATGACTATACACCCCGGCGGAACCAAGATGTACAAAGACTTGAAAAGGAACTTTTGGTGGGAAGGCATGAAGAGAGAAGTCGCAGAATATGTAGCAAAATGCCCTACTTGCCAGCAAGTCAAGGCGGAACACCAACGACCTCCAGGATTACTACAACCTCTACCAGTCCTAGAATGGAAATGGGAGCATATCACCATGGATTTTGTTATGGGATTGCCAAGAACCCAGCAGAACCATGATACCATTTGGGTATTTGTTGATTGACTGACCAAATCAGCCCATTTTATTGCATATAATATGACCTATCATGTCTAGAAGATGAGTCGACTTTATCTGCAATAGGTTGTGCGGTTACATGGGGTATCAGTGTCAATAGTATCAGATCGAGATTCGAGATTCACCGCTGGATTTTGGGAGAGTCTTCAGAAAGCGATGGGAACATCTCTGAAGTTAAGTTCTACATTTCATCCACAAACTGACGGACAAACAGAAAGGACGAATCAAGTAATGGAGGACATGCTTCGAGCCTGTGTAATCGATTTCGAAAGTTCGTGGGAAACTCACTTACCGTTGGTTGAGTTTGCTTATAACAGTTTTCATTCGAGCATATGGATGGCACCATTTGAAGCACTATACGGAAGGCCGTGCCGATCACCTTTGTGTTGGGCTGAAATTGGGGATGGCAAACTATTGGGACCAGACTTAGTCCAGGAGACCAATAAAGGAAACAATACAGTAAAGGAAAGAATGAAGGCAGCACAAAGTAGATACAAGAGTTACGCGGATAAACGACGTCGAAACCTAGAATTTGAAGTGGGAGATCATGTTTACCTGAAAGTTTCCCCGGTTCGAGGCGTGGTAAGGTTTGAACAGAAGAAGGGAAAGTTATCGGCACGCTACATTGGACCGTTTGAAATTCTGGATCGCGTAGGAAAAGTCGCCTATAGATTGGCGTTACCACCCAAGATGTCGGGAGTTCATAATGTATTTTATGTAAGCATGCTAAGGAAATGTCTTCATAACCCGGCACACGAGATCGACTTCAAAGATATCGAAGTAAATGACAATGCTACATTCATTGAAGGACCTGTAAAGATTCTGGATCATGGAATCAAGAAGTTGAGAAACAAAGAGATTATGCTGGTAAAGATTCAGTGGAAACACCATGACGAAGGAGAAGCCTCTTGGGAGCTGGAATCGGAAATGCGAGAGAAATTTTCTTTCCTTTTTAGTGCCTAGATAGCTCAGATTT
Source organism: Hydrangea macrophylla (assembly GCA_033977485.1). Lineage (NCBI taxonomy): Eukaryota > Viridiplantae > Streptophyta > Magnoliopsida > Cornales > Hydrangeaceae > Hydrangea > Hydrangea macrophylla. Next base: position 18,172,539 of record CM066984.1, read on the forward strand.
CGAGGACGAAATCCTGTAATAGGTGGTGGAAGATGTAATACCTGTAATTTTCTTTTCTTTAATAATAATAGTTTCCGAATTTTTTTGGCATTTGTTTGTCTAACTTTATATTATTATTTTAATACTGAGATGATTTTGACGTATCGTAAGATTACTGCCTAGACTATAGTAACCATACCGACTCGACCGTAATTATAATTAACTTAGTCCCGTACCTAGACCCGGACATTAGAAATAATACCCGTCTGCACATAAACCGAGATCGACATGCATAACGAGGAACTTATGCATGCAAATCGAGAAAGTAGCATGCAACCCAAGGTGGGCCCCACATGGTCATCTACATGGAAGCTACATGCAACCCCATTGACACATGTCACCACCCCATGTGACACTTGTCCACTTGTTGGACACATGGCATGGCATATAACCATGCAAATGACACCTAGCACATGGGTTTTTCTATATATACATGCCTATAGCATACATTACCCTCTCTTACTCTTCATAATCTGCATTTAGAGAGGAAGTTAGGAGACTTGCATGTCCATGAGAAAATAGAAGAGAAGAAAGAGGATTAGAAGAGGAGGAAGAAGAAGATTCCATCACATGAAGCTTGTGTCCAAGCTTCCTAAGCTCTAATCCAAAGCCCAAGCTCAATTTCAAGTTTAAGTGAGTATTCTAACTCACTTTAGAACCTATATAGTATGTAGTAATGTTTATTATGTGCTTGATGTTGATAGTTTGAGAGTTCCATGGCATGCAAGATAAATTTTCAAATCTGGGAAGCAGAAACTTCCTGCAGAATGTTGTCTTAGTAAAATGAACATTTTGAGCCGTTCAAAACTGGGAATGAGGCTAGGTTTTTTTGTGAAGAAAGGAAACTCATTTATCTACAAATAACTCTTCTATAGCTTACTCTGAAAATCAATTCTTCATAGGTGAAATGTACATACAACGAAGTACTTGAAATCTGAGAAACAGAAACCTCCAGCAGAATGTAGTCTAGTAAAATGAGTGTTTTAAGTAGTTCCGAAATCTGAATTAAGCTAAGTTTTTTTGTGGCGAAAGCTAACTCATTTATCTACAAATAACTCTTCTATAGGTAGGTCTACAAATGACTCCATGATAGGTGAAATGCACATGCAACGCAGTACTATAAATCTGGGACAGAGCAGTCCGAAAATATAGAAATGTCTAAGTAAAATAAATATTTTGAGTAGTTCAAAAATGTAATTGAAGCTAGATTTTGTTTTACATCAAGATAATCCAATTATATACAATGTTCTAGTTTTGAGTTTGATCTACAAAGCAATTTATCATGCCCAAATAAATCGTATTAATTAAGTCGACATAGTAAAATTAATTCCTGGCTGATTGTATAAGTACTTGTATGATGTGTTTATTGATGATGCTTGCTTCCGGTACCTGTGTGGTTATAGATATCTTGTGCTATCACATAGATGAGTTGTTAAGGCTTTCGTCCATATGGTTATTGATATCAAATCCATGTTATAGATCTATGAGCTACATGCTATATTTTTCCGTTGTCGCGAATATAGTGTAATGACCATTAAAAGTTCTTACCCAAGCTTTTAGTATGTTGTATGGCACGATTATTGCATAGATAGCGATTGGATAAGTTTCCATCGTAAGTGTATTATAACAAAATAGAATGACGGATGTATAACGTAACTTCAAAAGTATAAATGAAAGTAATTAACAAATTAAACCACGGAACGAGTGATGCGAATGCGGTCAAGGATATATAACGATTAATTATGCTTGGTTAGGAGTAGTGTATGTCAAGGATAAGTGTTGGATAGGTAAACCAAGCCGCGGGGGGCCGGGATAGTGAGCAAAGGATGTGTTTGATGGGTTGCGAAGTGATGAGTATTGTGTATCCTTTCGGGTCTTCGTGACGAAAGGGGTATGGTTAACGCTTCGGTTCTTCGTGATGGCGAAGTGGTGGTTCTTAGAGTGAAGACTCCTTTTGGTTCTTCGTGATGGAATGGATGTTCTTGCACTCCGTAAACACTTCGGTTCTTCGTGATGGCGAAGTGGTGGTTCTTAGAGTGAAGACTCCTTTCGGTTCTTTGTGATGGAATGGATGTTCTTGCACTCCGTAAACGCTTTGGTTCTTCATGATGGAGAAGCGGTGATTCTTTGAGTAAAGACTCCTTTCGATTCTTAGTAATGGAATGGATGTTCTTGCACTCCGTAAATCCTTCGGTTCGTCGTGATGGAGAAGCGGTGATTCTTAGAGTGAAGACTCCTTTCGGTTCTTAGTGATAGAATGGATGTTCTTGCACTCCGTAAACGCTTCGGTTCTTCGTGATGGAGAAGCGGTGATTCTTAGAGTGAAGACTCCTTTCGGTTCTTTGTGACGAAATGGATATTTTTGCACTCCGTAAACGCTTCGGTTCTTCGTGATGGAGAAGCGGTGATTCTTTGTGTAAAGACTCCTTTCGGTTCTTCGTGATGAAATAGATGTCTTTGTACTCCGTAACGCTTTCGGTTCTTCGTGACGAAGCGGTGATTCCTTGAGTGAAGACTCCTTTCGGTTCTTCGTGACGAAATGGATGTTCTTGCACTCCTTAACTGTTCGGTTCTTCGTGACGAAGTGGTTGATGAAAGATGTTTTGGTTGATGAAAGATGGTTTAGTTAGCAAGAGATACTTTGGGTTTGTAAATGACGTCGGATGTTAGAAATGAATGATAGTGGCGTTAAGAATGTCGAGACGAGTTTTCTCAGTTGGACGTTTTCTTTTCGAATACGTGGTTAGGTATATTGGTAGTTATAGCCCGACGGTGAGAAAGCAAAGATCTTAAAAGACGTGTTAAAAAGTAATAAGGGTATCTTGGTTGTGCTTTACTATATACGTTCCATTTGATTTAGTTTTCTCACTCGGCTTTCATAAGCTGACGACGTTCATGTTGCTGGATATTCTCATGTCCAGCTCTTCTAGATAACGATTTCACTGGATGTGATGCTGGCCAGGAGGAGTACAATAAGGAAGATTTCACCGAGGAGGGCTATGGCTATGCTTGTTCAGAAAGAAGACTAGTGTTCGTATCTTGTAAATGTTTTTGGTTGTAACCTCTAGCAGAGGACTTCATCTATCTTTTGTAATAGTTTTGTAAGGCCCTAGAGCCATAAGACTCTGATGTATCTACCATGATGTAATAGTTAACTAGTACTGTGACCTCTCATTGTAATATATCCTTGTAAGAAGATATTGGTCTTATCCTTTCGGTTGCGTTATTTATTATTAGTTTTTGGTCATGGACAATTCGGCACTGCAACCAGTCACGCGCCTCAGGGTCCAAGATGAAAATTTTAAATTTTTCCATATTTTGGCTACGCCGGGGCGTGACATTAGCCTCATTGTGGCCCCGCCTTGGCAAAGGATTTTAAACGGTGACTGGTAGGGAGTTCTTGGCCGTTTGGGGACCTGTAAAGTCTTGGAATTTCTTAAGCTGTTGATACTTAGGACATTCCATGTTTGTAGGTCCTGGTTGGGGTATTGTAGGAACTCAGGAATGCCTCAGGAATTATACTTAGGGAGTTCTGCAAATGCCCACTCGGGCTGGTAAGTGCTCGGGAATAACTTAAAAGTTAATCAGAGGCCTTGTAACAACCTGATATGAATTCTGAGCATTGTGGGTGCTCAAGATTGTCTAAGGTTTTATACATAGATAATTCTGAAGCCTGTGAATGCTCGATATGACTGCCTATAGTTCACTATTCCTACCTATCCCCCAAGCTTTTGGTAAGGTAGGCATTGTAGAAGTAGTACCTGTAGGTAGCCGACCTATAGTGTATGAGTTTAAGGGTCTTTTGACTTCTTCATTTTGGGTCACCTAGGTGATTTTTTCCCATTGTAGGTTATGAACCTAAATGGTCCAATGGTCTTAATTACCGAGGGGTTTGACCCTTGGTCTTCTAATGCCTCGGGGGTGACCCGTGTGATCCTGAGGTCTTGTTAGCACCTCGGAGGTGATCCCAAGGTCTTTTTTGTGCCTTGGGGTGTGATCCCGAGGTCTTTTTGGTGCCTATGGGGTAATCCCAAGGTCTTTTCTTAAGTATCTGATAGGGAAAACTATTTACAAGATTAATTCTTTACTTAATCCAAAAACTGTTATGAGTGCTTGGGATGAGCTATAACTTTTTCATCAAAAAAACATGCAATCCCTAATAAACCCTAATTTTGATTTACTGGTAGTACTTTTCCAGATGCTTCATGTTCCAAGGGTGTTGTAAGTCCTGCCCTTCTAGTATTTGTAACCAATAGGTCCCGTGCTGATTAACCCAGGTAAAATTCTGGGGTCCTTCCCAGTTTGGCCCCAGCTTCCCATGGTTAGGGTTCTTGGTGGACTGGTTGACTGCTTTAAGGACCGGGTTTCCCACCTAGAAACTGTGTTGCTTTACTTTCTTGTTATAGTACTGGGAGACCATCTGCTTATGGGTTTCTATCCTGAGATATATTGAATCCCTTTTTTCTTCTACAATGTTGAGTTCCCCTCCAAGAGCCTCTTCATTACCCTTGTCGCTATAATAGTATACCACTTGGTAAGTCAGTAACTGAAGCTTGGTCAAGACTACCACCTCATAGCTATAGGTAAACGAGAATGGGGTTTCTCCAGCATTCTCTCGAGGTGTAGTCCGGTAGGCCTATAGAAGGTTCGGCAGCTCCTCTGCCTAAAGTCCCTTTGCCTTTTCAAGTCACTTCTTGATGGACTATAAAATGGTACGATTAGTTACCTTGATTTGTCCATTGGCTTGAGGGTGCTCGGGAGCTGAGTAATGGTTAGAGATTCCATAGCTGGATTAGAATTGCCTGGACACCGATGTGTCAAACTGTCACCCATTGACATTGACTAGTACCCAGGGTACACCAAACCTACTATAGATGTTTCTTTCCACAAAATTTTCCATTTTTTCTCGGTTATGGTAGCCAATGGCTCAACCTCCGCCCATTTGGTGAAGTTATCGACCGCTATAACGGCAAACTTGGCCTGACCCTTCGCCATGTGGAACGGTCTAACGATGTCGATGCCCCACTGGGCGAACGGCCAGGTGCTAAGGATGAAGTTTGTACTTCCGATGGGTGGTTGATCATACTTGTATACCTTTGTCACTTATCGAAACTCTTCATATAGTCTTGCAAATCCTGGGCCATTGTGTGCCAGTAGTAACCTTGAAACACGGCTCTTCTAGATAGGGCCCTACTCCCAATGTGTCTCCTACACTCTCCTTCGTGGATTTCATATAAAATGATATCAACTTGAATCGAGTGAATGCATTAGAGGTATAGAACAATAAATCCTCTCTTATAAATCCTCTCTTATAGAGTACACCATCAGCGAGTTGGTACCTTATCGCTTGGTATTTGACCAGTTGGGCTTTGGTCTTCTTGGTTAGGAGGTTTTCACTCGTGATGAACATTGCTATAGGGTCCATCCAACTAGGGCCCATGTTAACTACATCGAATGGAAATGTAATCTGGATATCATTTTAACTGCGGAGGATCACATAGATGTCCTCACTACCCCATGCCCTAACGAACCCATGATAAATGCTTCGGCAGCTACCAGGCGCGAGTTTGACAAATGGAAGAAGTTGAATGTAATGACTCATTGCTACATTCTGGCTTGTATGGCTAGTGTGTTGCAAAACCAATTCCAATCAAGCGAGGCCACCAGTGCCATTATCACTTCCCTAAAAGAAATGTTTGGGGAACATGGTAGACCTGCTAGGCAGATCGCCATGCAAAATATAATGAGTGCAAAAATGTTGGAAAGAACTCCAGTCAGATAGCACATTTTAAAAATGATTGTTTATTTAAATAAACTGGAGACTCTGGGTGGTAACACTTATGCACATACCTAAGTTTATATGATCCTCAACTTGCCTTCACCATTGTTCAGTCAATTCAAACTTAATTAGAATATGAATCAAATGAATTTCTCAATGAGTGAACTGATGAGCTCTCTTCAAGTAGCAGAGGGGGTGATTAAACCTAGGGGCAACATTCTGAACGTTGAGAAAAGCACTTCCTCTTCCCGATCTGCTCTATACGGAAAGAAAGGAAAGAATAAGGCTGGCACTAGTAGTCCAAGTGTTGGACCAGTCCTGAAGATTGCAAAATCTAAGGGAAAAGGGAATGGAAAAGGGATGACAAGTGGTAAAGGCAAAGCAAAGTGTTTCTAATGCGGTGAGCAGGGCCTCTAGAGTAGGAGAATTCTTAGCTACAAGAGTTCAAGGCATGATCGAATCACATGTGATTGAAGTGAGTTTTATATAATAGATGTTTTGAACACTTGGTGCATTGATTTTGGTGCAACTAACCATATCTTTAATTCATTGCAGGGGCTCAAATCAACCAGGAGGTGCATTGATAGAGAGATTGTGCTTACTCTAGGTTCTAGTGCTACCATTTTTGAGGTTGTTATAGGAGTGGTAGTGTTAAAATTTACAGACAATAAGACTTTAGTATTATCAGATATACTCTACCTCTCTTCAATGAGACATAATTTAATTTTAGTTTTAGAACTTTTAAATAAAAATTATTCTTTCTCTTTTGGAACTGAAGTTGTTATCAAAAGAAATGATTCTTTTGTGTGTTCTGGTATTAAGTCAAATGGTTTGTGTATGATTACTCCAAATGTTTCTGAAGATTCTAATCGGAACTTAATAACTCAGTGGTAACTCAATCATTTAAAAGAAACGAACCTTCCACTAATCTAACAAGACTTTGGCAGATGAGGCCAGGTCATAGCAATTTAAAAAGGATTCACAGACTAGTCAAAGAAGGGGTCTTAGACAATTTGGTTATCAAACCAATGAAAATCTGTGAATCGAGTTTAGAGGGTAAAATGACCAAAAGGCCCTTTCTTTGGGGTTAAGCTTTGAAAACTGCTATGTACATGCTAAGTCTAGTTCCAAACAAGTCTATTATTAGGAGACCACGGTAGATGCGTATTGGACGCAAGCCCTCTTTGTAACATCTTCGGATATGGGCGGTGTCCAGTACATGTGCTGAAAGGAAAGATGAGCAAATTAGAAACTAGATTAGAAGTATGTTACTCTGTAGGATATCCAAAGGGTACTTATGGATGGTATTTTGTATGATCCAAGAGATCAAAAAGTGTTTGTTAGTACAAATGATGCTTTCTTGGAGGATGATTATATCATGAACCATAAACCTAAGGGAAGGATAGATCTGAGAGAATTGAATGGAGAGCCCTCTATTCCTCCAATAGTTGAAAATGATGTAAGACAAAAAAATACCACATCTTCACCCATTTCTACACTGGTACCTCGTCATAGTAGGAGGATGGTCAGCCAGCCTGATAGATACATGTTCTTAGGAGAAGTTTTTGAAGCTATCTCCATAGAATCTGAATTTGATCCTGCCACATATGAAGAGGCAATGGTTGATGTTGATTCAGCCCATTGGGTTAAAACTATGAAGGCTGAAGTAGAATCTATGCATTCCAATCAGGTCTGGGATCTTGTAGAGCTTCCATCCAATATTAAACCCATTGGCTGTAAGTGGGTCTACAAGAGAAAAAGAGGATCTGATGGGAAGGTTGAGACGTTTAAGGCAAGACTTATAGGAAAAGGTTATACTCAAAGACAGGGCATTGACTATGAGGAAACCTTCTCGTCGGTAGCCATGCTCAAATCGATCAAGATACTCTTATCCATTGTCGCATGTCTGGATTATGAGATTTATGAGATCTTGCAGATGGATGTCAAGACTGCATTCTTGAATGCCAATCTTGAGGAAGACAATCCATATGTAGCAACCAGAAGGGTTCATAGCTGGCACAAAAGGCAACTTGGTATGTAAGTTGCATAAATCCATTTATGGGCTTAAGCAGGCATCCAGAAGTTGGAACATTAGTTTTGACCTAGCGGTCAAGTCATTTGGTTTCATACAGAATCTGGATGAACCTTGTGTATACAAGAAATGTGAAGGTAATGTGGTGGCTTTTCTTGTGCTTTATGTTGATGACATTCTACTCATTGGGAATGATGTAGTGGCATTGTCATCAATCAATGTTGGCTAGCTAGTACTTTTGATATAAAGGATCTAGGAGAGGCGAGCTATATCCTTGGGATAAAGCTCTTTTGGGATCGTAAGCGAAAGATAATGGGATTATCTCAAGCTGGTTATATCGATAAAATGCTAACTAGGTTTTCCAGGGATAATTCGAAGAAAGGTTTGTTACCTTCTAGGCATGGTTTAGCGTTCTCCAAGGACCAGTGTCTTAAGACACAAGAGGAGAGGAATTGTGTAAGAGTTACCTATGCTTCGGCTGTGGGAAGTCTCATGTATGCGATGTTATGCACTAGACTAGATATCTGCTTTGCCGTTGGCATGATTAGGAGGTATCAATCGAATCTAGGTCCAGAGCACTGGACAGCCGTCAAGCACAATCTTAAGTACTTGAGAATGACTAAAGATTATATGCTTATGTATGGCAGTGATGAGTTGATTGTAGTAGGATTCACTAATTCAAACTTTGTGTCAGATAAAGATTCGAGGAAGTTGACATCCGGACATCTCTTTACCCTCAGAGGTAGTACGATTAGTTAGAGGAGCATTAAGCGGGAATGCATTACAGACTCAACCACATAAGCCGAGTATGTGGCTGCTTGTAAAGCCGCAAAGAAGTTGTTTGACTCAAGAAGTTCCTCATGTAACTCAGGGTGGTACTAGTGTCATTGTCACCTATTATGCTGTACTACGATAATAGTGGGACAGTGGCTCAGTCCAAGGAATCACGAAAAGGGAAAGCACGTAGAAGGGAAGCATCATGTCATATGAGATATAGTCTAGCGTGGAGGTGTGACTGCCACCAAGATTGACACTAATAACAATCTGACGGATCCATTTACAAAGGAATTGCCATAGAAAGTCTTTGATCGTCATCTAGATACTCTAGGTCTTAGATTTAATGGGTTATGAGTACAAGTGGGAGTTGGTTTGGATTGTACCCTCAAACCCAGTCTTTATGTATTCGACATTTGGCATTTTATATATTGATATCACATTTACATTTCTTTATGTATGTGTCATGAGATGTGCAAAGCGGGGGTTTTTGTAAAATACAACCGCGCTAAAGGAAAGAATTGTATTAATTTTTATCACAACTTCCCATGTTATCCGCAATTTGCATTGCAAGGCTAATTTCTATACACTATGATTAATCTATGATAAGTTGTATTGTTTTATCTATTGGTTGTGCAGATTACTGCTGTGTGGACTGAACAGATGAACATCAGAATAGATGGAATGCTGGAATGCAAACAAAAGAAGTCAAAGCTAAAATGTGAAGTTCGATCGCTCTAAGAAGGTTCGATCGATCGAGAGTTTGATCGCTTGAAGAGTGTTGAAGCGCTTGAAGATCAAGGGTTCGATCGATCGAAAGCAGTTCGATCGATCGAACGGGGTATTTCCAGTAACATTTGCGTGCGCAGCAGAATACGGGTTTTAACCCTAGTGTCTTAGGTTTTCTTATTTATAGGAGTATTATGCACGTCCATAAGGACGCCCACTTTTACATTTTAACAGTTTAGAAGGAGAGATAGAGAGTTGGCTTGGTTTTTTGTAGGTTTTTCATTGAATATTCGTATTGTGGATTGGATTTCTTGAAGTTTATACAAGTATTCTTCATTCCAGGTTAACTATATATCACGTATTTACATTCTGCAGTTTGTAAGTGTAGTTTTATTGCTCATATCGTAGTATTGCATGCTAAATATTGTCAAAACCATTTTTTTTAGATTTTTAATGAAAAACTCGCAACCAAACAGGGTATTAATGTTTTCTTACGTTAAAACTAATTCTGTGACACTCCAGACGATGTCTGAGTAGTCCCAGGTTGGGAGAACACGATGAAACAGTGATCTCCAGCCTTTGCCATGCAGCAGAATAATCGCTGTGTTCGATCGATCAAAGTTAGTTCGATCGATCGAACCAGAGACAGTCAATCGATCGAAGTCAGTTCGATCGATTGAGGGATGAAGGTCTTCGATCGATCGAAAGCGCGTCGATCGATCGAACTCTCTGATTCTTGAGGATGTTCCCTGCAGTATTCCAGGACTTTTTGTTTTAGGACTTGTTATCATTCTGTCCCAAATTAATGCTCAGTCTGTCAAAACAGTTTTAAAACTAAGGCCCTAAGGCATTTTCTTTCAATACATTTTGCAAACCATCTTCAATGCTAACACCATTGAGGATGCGAGTCTTAACTATTGAATTAAACCGCTTTTGTGTATTTCAATTTAACTGTGATGATATGGTCCCGGTCATGAAAGGGCCATAGAATCTTTATCTTTTGAGGAATACGGAAAACTGTAGGTAATATGCTCCATTGTGCTTCAAGGTAAATGCATGGTAGATGGCTAGGTTACTGCGGATTCGTGTAATCCCAACACTTTCTTTTTAAAGTTAAACACCCTAATTTTAAGTACTGTTTTAATTAGCTAGTTAGATTGTTTAGTTAATTTTAATTGTTTTCATTAGTAATCCTTGTTTGTGGAACTTTGTGTTCCGCACCATCATTCAACCTTAGTTATTTTATTTTGTTTTCTTTAGAGGTTAGTCTAATTCGATAGGTCAACACCTTCCCTGTGGGATCGACCTGGTCTTACCAGATATTACTTGCACGTCTACCTACACTTGGGTACTGCACAAGAGCGCACAAGATTTTTCTCGTGTCAAGTTTTTGGCGCCGTTGCCGGGGAAGGCGACGATCAATTCCTTAGATTACCTCAGTCTCTCTTCATCTCTTTCTATTTTTATTTTCTCTTCTTTTCAGTTCTTTTGGGTAAGTTCTCACCCTAGGGACCCTCTCAGTTCATGTCCGAGAATTCCATTGAAGGAATTTTTGGAAATCCTTTCTATCTGTCTGACTCTGAAAGCTCCATCAACCCCATAGTCACTCCAACTGCATCAATGGATGATCATCAGAGTGAAAATGGTGACAATGTTGTGGTGCCAATTGATGAGGCACTCCGTCCTCTTTGCGATCTTATGCAACCAGAACATGCACCTACGCCCTCTTGCATTCAAATCCCACCGCATAATGGCGAATTCCAATTTCGCAATGGGATGATTCAACTGCTTCCCACTTTTCATGGGATGGAAAGCGAGAAGGCGTATTTACATGTCACCGATTTCGAGGATGTTTGCAAAACATTCTCGCAAACTTGTCCTAGGGAGGTGACGCATTTAATGCTATTCCCCTTCACTTTGAAAGATAAAGCGAAGGCGTGGCTCCACTCCCTAAAACCTAATTCAATTTTCACCTGGCATGCGATGCGCACTGCGTTTTTGAAGAAATTCTATCCTACTCGCATGACCACAGACCTTCAGCGTCAAATCAATTCCTATAAACAAAAGAGCAATGAAACCTTCACACAAGCGTGGGAGCGTTTCAAAGATTTGCTTCTCTCATGCCCACACCATGGGTTTGAGAAATGGCAAACGATCAGCTTCTTTTATCAGGGATTAAATGGTGAAACAAAGAAGTTGGTGGAAACGATGAGCTCGGGACCATTTCTGCGTAAAAACACTGAAGAGGCCAAAGCCCATTTCGAATGGTTAGCTGAATGCGCTCATGAATGGTCAAATTCTGACAATATCTCACGCTCACAGATATCCTGTGTAGAGGAGAAAAGCCTATACCAGCTAACCAATGAAGATCACCTCATGACCAAGTATGCAGAGCTGGCAAAAAAGGTAGAGGAGTTAAGTATGAAAGGAGAGAGCTCTAGGCAAGTCTTGCCTGAAGAACCATGTGGCACATGCAACATGTTGGGACATACAACTCAATATTGTCCTAATGTGCCACATTTTCAAGAGCAAGCCCCTATAGAGATGAATGCCATGCAAGGTTTTCGAGGGGCGGGGAATTCCAACAATAATTTTCAAAATAACAATAGATGGAATCACCCCGGTTTTGATTGTAATGCTGGGGCCCAAAATCAATATCAACAGCAGCCCTACAACAACAATCAATATCAAGGGCAAAACAATAGGCCAGCCCAGCATTACAATCAAAACAGAACTAATAATTACAATCAAGCTCAACCCTCCAATGCACCACAAACCAATGCCTATGTGCCCCCGCACAAGAAGGTACAAGAAGAGGAGCCACTTGCTAATGCCAATCTAACGCAGCAACTCATCCAAATGATGAGTAGAATGTCTGCTACATTAGAGAGGATAGATGCACGGCAAGAGAGCTCAGGAGGAACATTCCCTGCTCAACCACTTCAGAACCCCAAGGGACATAACAATGGTCCTAACAATCAAGAACATGCTAAAGCTGTGACTACACTAAGAAGTGGAAAAATCATAGAGAAAGGCATGCCTCCGTCCACTCCCGAAGTGTACGATGAGGAGGAAGTGGTAGATAAAGAAGTTGAGCTACCATCTACTCAAGAGGAGGAGCAGTCCACCAATGACGATCCTATCAAGGCAAACATTGCAGCTCCTGGAGTAGAGGAAGAAGTTGAGCGAAGGCCTGGGAAGGAGTCCGTTAAGGAGGAACCACCAAAATGCCCCTTCCCTGCACCTTATCCTCAACGGTTGAAGAAACCCAAGAATGAGACGAAGAATCAGGAGTTTTTGGAACTGTTTAAGCAAGTTAAGATTAACCTTCCACTCCTAGATGCTATCAAGCAAGTGCCGGCCTATGCTAAGTATCTCAAAGATCTATGCACGGTCAAGAGGAGGCAAAGCGTGAAGAAACATGCTTATGTCGCATGTCAAGCCAGTGCGATCATTCAAAATGAGTTGCCCCCAAAACTCAAAGATCCCGGCACACCTACGGTCTCATGCAGAATTGGGAATCAAAAGATAGACAACGCACTCCTCGATTTAGGAGCAAGCGTGAACCTGCTGCCATACTCAGTCTATAAACAGCTAGGGTTGGGTGAACTCAAACCCACCCGAGTTGCTTTGCAATTGGCAGACAGATCTGTAAAGTACCCTAGAGGGGTATTGGAGGACGTCCTTGTCCAAATAGACACTTTTGTATTTCCGGTTGATTTCGTGATATTGGACACAGTACCTGTATCCAATCCTGGTGCACATATCCCGGTTATTTTTGGACGTCCATTCCTCAACACCATTGATGCCACAATCAAGATTAGAACTGGTGTCATGACTATCGTATTCGGGAACATGACGTTGAATATCAAGATCTTCTCTAATCCCCGACCTGAAGAATACGATGATGAGGAAGAAATCCATTATATAGACACGGTCATTGAAGATGAAGTTGACTTGGTCGACTATAAAGATCCTTTGGAAGTTGTGATGACTCAATTTGGTGATATTTATCAGCCTGCAGAGTCCACCCCATTGGATGCTGACTTGAACCAGACGTGTCTTATGATGGATACGAAAGAGGAGGATAGAGCCGATTGCATGTGGATACAGCCATATGAACAACTGTCTCCTAAAACCAAGTTGGTAATGCCCTCTAGTTTCCAGTTCCCGGAATTAGAATTGAAGGAGCTCCCCAAAGAGCTAAAATACGCATTCCTAGGGACTGGAAAAACTTATCCTGTGATCATTTCATCTGTTTTAACTCATGAACAGGAAAGTAAGCTAGTGGAAATGCTTACCAAGCATAAGGATGCTATGGGATGGACAATTGCTGACCTCAAAGGCATAAGCCCATCCATATGCACGCATAAGATATATCTGGAGGAAGACGCTAAACCCTCAAGGCAAATGCAAAGGCGTCTGAACCCCAACATGCAAGAAGTAGTTAAAAAGGAAGTGCTTAAACTACTTGATGTTGGGATGATATATCCTATATCTGATAGTCCTTGGGTTAGTCCTACCCAAGTAGTTCCAAAGAAAGCAGGCATAACGGTCATCCCGAACAAAGATGGTGAATTGGTACCAACACGTGTTCCCACTGGATGGAGGATGTGTATTGATTACAGGAAGTTAAATACTGTGACCCGAAAGGACCATTTTCCTTTGCCATTTATGGATCAAATGCTAGAACGCGTGGCGGGTCACAAGTATTATTGCTTCTTGGATGGATACAGTGGATATAATCAAATTGAGATTGCTCCTGAAGATCAGGAGAAAACCACATTCACATGTCCATTCGGTACTTTTGCCTACCGACGAATGCCGTTTGGCCTATGCAATGCACCGGCTACCTTTCAGCGGTGCATGCTGAGTATATTCAGTGACATGGTCGAAAACATCCTTGAAGTTTTCATGGATGATTTTTCAGTATTCGGCCATAGCTTCGAAGATTGCCTTAGCAATCTCGAGCAGGTTTTAATGAGGTGTGAGGACAAACACCTAGTCTTGAATTGGGAGAAGTGTCACTTTATGGTGACCAAGGGTATAGTTCTAGGCCACATAATATCTGATGAAGGCATTCAAGTGGATAAGGCTAAAATCGACATAATCTCAAATTTACCTGTCCCCCGTACAGTAAGAGACATCCGTTAATTCTTGGGGCATGCAGGTTTTTATCGTCGATTTATCCAAAATTTCAGTGCAATTGCTCGGCCCCTTTGTCAACTTCTTGTCAAAGATGCACCTTTTGAGTGGTCAGAGAGTTGCCAAAAGTCCTTTGAGGATCTAAAAGATCTCCTCACCTCCGCACCTATAATACAGGCACCCGACTGGAGTTTGCCTTTTGAATTAATGTGCGACGCTAGTGATTACGCCATTGGCGCAGTCCTAGGCCAGAGAAAGGACAATAAGCCACATGTGATATACTACGCCAGCCGAACTTTAAATGAAGCTCAAATGAATTACACTACTACTGAGAAGGAGCTGCTGGCTGTAGTATTCGCCCTGGACAAGTTTAGGTCTTACCTGATAGGGTCGCCAATCGTCTGTTTTACAGATCATTCGGCCCTCAAGTATCTGTTGTCAAAGAAAGACGCTAAACAACGGCTTATTCGCTGGATACTCTTACTCCAAGAGTTTGATTTAACAATCGAAGATAAGAAAGGAGTAGAGAATGTGGTTGCGGATCATTTATCCCGGTTGACTTTTATCGACAACACTGAATCCCAATCCATTAAAGATGAGTTCCCAGACGAACAGCTACTGGCAGTAAGTAGTCTGCCTTGGTATGGTGATGTGGTAAACTACCTCGTCACGGGTGAAACACCAACTCAGTGGTCGAACCAGGATAGGAAACGGTTCCTCTCGTTCGCGCGTCACTTCTTCTTTGATGACCCATACCTTTTCAAGTACTATGCTGATCAGGTCATCAGGCGTTGCGTCCCCAATGAGGATATAACCGTAATATTAGCATCATGCCATTCTGAGGCATGCGGTGGCCACTTCGCGTCACAAAAGACCGCACAAAAAGTCTTACAGAGCGGTTTTTACTGGCCCACAGTCTTCAAAGATGCTTATTCCTTTTGCAAGACATGCCAACGCTGTCAAAAGCTTGGAACCATTTCTAAAAGGAATTCTATGCCTTTAACCCCTATCATCACAATTGAGATATTTGATTGTTGGGGCATAGATTTTATGGGCCCATTTCCCAAGTCAAATAACTGTGAATACATACTCCTTGCTGTGGAGTATGTATCGAAATGGGTAGAAGCGATACCAACGAGACAAAATGACCACAGAACGGTCATGTCATTTCTAAGAGAGCATATTTTGTCTCGTTTTGGTACTCCGAAAGCTTTACTAAGTGACCAAGGAAAGCATTTCTGCAACAAGCCCTTGGAGTCACTTCTCAAGAAATACGGGGTCCATCATAAAATCGCTCTTGCCTATCATCCACAGTCTAATGGGCAAGCAGAATTGGCTAACCGAGAAATCAAGCATATTCTCGAGAAGACGGTTAGTTCCAATCGAAAAGACTGGGCATACAAATTGACCGACGCGTTATGGGCATACCGTACTGCCTATAAGACGAATCTTGGTATGTCCCCGTACAGATTGGTTTACGGGAAAGCTTGCCATCTTCCTGTTGAAATTGAACATAAAGCTTATTGGGCGACACGCTCATTGAACTTTGATATTCAAGAGGGAGGTCAGCTACGCAAGCTTCAACTTGCAGAGCTAGAGGAAATACGACGAGATGCGTATGACTCTGCAAAGTTACATAAGGAAAAGTTGAAGGCTCGACACGATCGTACGATTTTTCGTAAATCATTTGAGCCGGGGCAGAAAGTCTTGCTGTATGACTCTCGCCTCCACCTTTTTCCAGGAAAACTCCGTTCCCGTTGGACAGGCCCTTTCATCGTAAAAACTGTTTTTCCACATGGGGCGGTTGAGATTGTCAATCCAAAGAATGATGATTGTTTCAAGGTCAATGGCCAGAGATTGAAACCGTTCTTGGAAAACTTCCAAACTGAAGTTGAGCACATCCAGCTGGATGAGCCCAGCTATTCTCATGATTAAAAATCCAAAGTGCAGTTCCAATTGTTGTTGTATTTCTTTTCTTTCCCTGCATTTTAGTTTCTCTCTCTTTTGCTTCTTTTTGGTTTTCGTTCTTTATTTCGTGTTTGTGATCTAGTTCTAATCCATTATACCTTAAACCACTCTGTTGCAGGTACATAGATGCGAGGTGATGATGTTCACTCTGTCGGTTCTTGGGCTGATTCAGAATGTCGCTGTGGCACCTGGATTGAGGGTGAACTCATACCTTGCCCCTTGCTTCATCAGGACCCTGAAGCTTATTCTCTTATTGATGCTGCTCAAGGGTACATTCCATATCCACCAGCCCTCCTGGATATCAACCCATACGAAAATATGGAATTTCAGGATGATGATGATGTGGAGGAGGATGATGACCTGTACATGGGATGCATGGTGGATGATGCACTCATGGCCCAGTGGGAGAATGACGATATGTGGGGGCCATGGGAGGATCATGACCTTCAGGATGTTGTCCCAGACCGCCACAATGCTGTTTTCGTTTTCGTGGACGATTTCCTTGTTCCTGAGTTGGTCCCATACCACTACGTGCACCTGAGCTACTTGCTATTCAGGCTCCAATGCCCCTTACCAGCTAGTGCATTTTGGGAACCTACGCCAATAGTGAGGTTGGAACTTGTCGCAGTTCTTCGTATTTTTGTTTCTGTTCTGTGTTTTTTTCTGTTCATTGCTAATTCGTGTTTCTTGTGTTCTGTTGTTTAATTTCAGTTTGTTGTCTTTTGTCCAGGATTGTCACTATGTTCCTAAATGGCATCCCGGTATTCCTTCCACATCAACTGATTCATGGTCTTGGGCCCTACATAAGGCCCCCACACACTCCGCCGCGAGAGGACAGTCCGTTGCGAAATCACACTCCTTTATCCTTGTCTCCGTCCGGATCACCTCTTGCATGGGCTTTCAATTCTGTGGAGACGTCAGACTTGTTTGATGATGTCCTTGCTGCTTTTCGATTGTTCTGGAAAAGGGAATCATCGAGTTTGGACTTCGCGTCTGAAGATTCGGCGGATTATGAAGAGATCGTGGAAGAGGAAATTTTTATACTCGAAGACTAGTGCTACATTTCAGTGTTTCTGTTCAATTTCAATTCTTGTTTAGCAACTGGAATGTAATCCTTGACAAAATGTTTTTAGTTTTAGTTTTAGTTTTACTTTTGGTTTTCTTTAGTTAAATAAGGTTTTAACCACAGTTGGGGATGATAATGTTGCAATTTGGATGCACTTATAAAGTTTTATTTTTATATATAAATTGCAATTTTCTATTCTGAGGATGAATTCCTGTCATACATGCTTGTACTTCAACTGTTTTTCAGTCTCTCTGTATGTTCAGAATTGTTTCTGATAGTTGGGGGTGATGTGGTTCATGCCCCAATGAATTCTGGAATTTTTGTGTTCGATCGATCGAACCAAGTTCGATCGATCGAAACCTGAATGTTCAAGCGCTTGTAGTTTACGTTCAATCGATTGAAGGATTTGTGTTCGATCGATCGAACATAGTTCGATCGATCGAACGAGGCATTTAAACGAGGCGTCTTCAGGACACCACTTCATTTCCCTCACTCTCACTTTCAATCGCTCGAAGACAGAGGAGAAGGCGACCGGCAAATTCTCGATTTCTGGCATCCAAATAGATGCCCTGATTAACCCTCTGATCATCTTCATCTTCATCTCATCATCCGTCCATCTCCACTGCAAGTTCTTCACCGAGGTAGGCCCCACTCGATTGTGTTTTTCTTTTCATCTCTGTTTGAGTTAGAAAATCCCAAGGGGGTGTCCCCTTGGTCTTAGGATCGTCTTTTGTTAGTATAACTTTGGTTTTCTTTTCGTTTCTGCGATTGCTGAACACCGCTGTGTTCGATCGCTCGAACTGGTTTCGAGCAATCGAAGGGAAGTTGTTCGATCGATCGAACAAAGTTCAAGCGATCGAAGTCTACTCCAGTTCGATCGATCGAACCCAGTTCAATCGATCGAACTCCAGCAGTGTTTGTTTTGTTTCTTTTTTTCTTCCTGTTCTTATCTGTATCTTGTGTGGTCTTATTTTCAGGACTGCCAGATGAATCCAGTGACGGGCTATCATAAGTCCAAGCCCCTCGACCGTACTATACCAGATCCGGTACCCGTTCACGGGTTCCGGAATAACGAGGATAGGGTTTGGTTCGAGCGGTATTTTCAGACACGGATGGTTATGATTGAGCGCCCTATTGAGCACATCTGGACTGAGAGCCCATGGTTCCTCACACGGATCCGCGCTATGCCTCACTGGTTCGATCTCCTGTCGTTGGCCAAGAGGGTCAACCTATCCTGGATTAGAGGTGCGTGTGCGACTATGATCAGCGACCCGTTTACACCATTCACCTACCATGCCTTCTTTCGGAGTCGCTCATTCATCATCAGTCCCGCGACCGTTTCCGCCGCATTGGGGGTACCAGAGGTACCTGATTATGTTTGCCCCCACCGGCCTGATGCACCAGTGACCCCACCATCCACTATTATCCGAGAGCTCACTGGAGGCGCCGTTCCGTCTTGGGATGGCGATGCTTTGATCGAGGACCACTTTCTCACCGATGACTACCACATGCTTCATTTGGTCCTCAGCAATTGCCTCCTAGTGACGTCCTATAGAGAGAAGATCGCGGCTTGGTATGCGCGAGTCTTATATGCTGTGGGGACGGGACAGCCTGTTTGTATACCACGCCTATATATTGATTTTATGGTCCACCCCACCCGTTATATCTCTTCTAGGAAGCACCTGAAGGGTGCTTGGGCTATTCAGAGGGTCATGGCCGATGCCGGCTTCCTCGAGCTCGCTGGAGATGATATCCGCCCTTCTCCCCGCCGATTTAGCGAGGCGGCTGCTCGCCGCTCCGACGCCCAGAAGAGGAAGCGCAAGGGGAAAGGGACAGCGAGGGTGAGGGGGAGGAAGAAGAGGCGTGGCGGTACAGACACGGAGGCCGGAGCTTCAGGGACACCCACCGAGGTGGAGGAGCTTGATTCGGATGATGACGATGATCCAGTTGCTGCGGTTCAGCAGTTTGAGCTGCGACAGCGGTCGCAGTCTCGTGCCCAGGGAGAGTCTTCTTCTTCTGTGCCTCTCCCGACAGTTCGTGAGCTATTATTGGAGGAGAGAGAGGCCAGGATTAGACTCGAGGGCAGGATAGACCATCTCCAGACTCTACTGGAGTCCATTTTGATTCAGATAGGGGTTGATCAGGCTGTTCACTCTGCTCACCATCCCACAACCACCCCATCTGCTCCGCCTGCTGCTGATCCGTCACATGTTGCTACTCCTACGGATCCACCACTTACTGATCCAGTATCTGCTGCTGCCCCAGATTCTGAGGCTGCTGATCCTGTTTCCACTGTTGCAGAGCCACCCACTACTGCTCCTACTACTACTGTATTGCCGCCTACTCCCATCGACATCCCTTCTGATATAGCCGAGGATACGCCGTCTGGGGTCGATTAGTTTTCGTCGGGGAGGTGGTATTTATGTTTTTTTTGTGGTTGGTTGGATATATGTTGGTGGTTTTTTTAGTTGTATTATTTGGTTGGATGTTTTTGTATGGACATTATGTATCTCTGTTTGTATTTTATTATGTTCATATTACAGTGGTTTGGTTTGTTGGATCATGGTTTTATCGTGTTATTCTTATTTATTGATCCTGTTTGTTTTGGAGATTGTGTTCTACTTTTCTATGCTAGGTTGCTTTGCTTGCGATCATCATTTGCTCTATACAGGTGATACCCATCTCTTTTATTTATTGAAAATCAACTTCTGGGGACTTTGTTGTTTTCAGTTGGGGGTAGGAGACAATAGATAGGTATACACCCGTAATAATCAGGTTTTGCACTTAGATATATGAGAACACAGTCTGTTAAAATTTTGAAAATTTTTGAAGTATATTGATAGAATAACTTTGAATAATCTCTCCTGCTTGTTGATTAGACAATGATACATTTATAGTATTCTCATCTTCTTATGGATTAAATCCACGCGTTTTTCTGTATCGCTGAAATAAATTGCATCTGTAAAGCTATTGTGTACCCAACACTTTTGTGCACTAATTGGCAGCCATGTATAAAACCTGAAAGTTGAGTTAATATGAATATTGTGTGAAAAGAACAAGTAGTGGAAGCTAATAACCCTTTGTGAGCAATTGAGCCAATCGTCATTTCTGAGGGGATTCTCATACATTGTCGAATGGTCGTTTCTTGCATATACTTCGCAAATTCGTTGTTAAGTCTCAGTTTTCTTTAAGATTTTGACTGCTTGTTAGAGGAGAACGTTCAGGATTTACCAATTAAACTCAATGAACACTTAAGTGCTAAAAATTGAAAGTTGAGAAAATGATTCAAGCCATCGTTTACCCATTCCTTTACCTAATATAGCTCACCCTCATTCATCGAATCGTTTCACCCCTGATCCCACCTCAATTAAATATTTCCAATAAAATCACAAGAATCCAAATCTTTGATCTATACCTTGACCACATTGAACCGTTTGATAAATTTGTTGAGAATGAGTCATCAAAGTATGTGAAATGGAATGAAGTTGTTGTGGGGATGTCCAGGAAAAAAAAAATGATGATGAATGAAGAGGTTTAAAAAAAAAATATATATATATATATATGAAATGAATGGGAGATTGGGTGGAGAAAAGTATAAATAATAAAAAGAGAAGAAATTCCATCACATACTAAAAAGCACACTCTTCTCTACAACACCCCCACCTACTAAATAAAAGCCGCAAGTCAAAGTCTTGAAGATTCTCAATAATTGATTTGAACATGGAAGTGTGAGTTGAGTTCTCCACGGTATTTCGCTCCTCTAGTAAGTAGTATTCCATTCATGAGACTATACACTCTTAAATGTTCGTTTTTCATAGAGTCCAGTATGAAAGCATTAGCACTTAGAATATCATCCTTATAAAAGCTTTCATACGATGTGAGATCATTGTAAAGCAAGTTTCTGAGAGACGTTCTTTTTTAGTGTGACCAATTTGAGAATTGAGCTAAAACTGCAAGTTTCCAAAGTATAATATTCTGGATAACTCTTAATAAGGGTTGGACGCATGGTTGTTAATTTCACACACACACGGGTGCATGATGGTAATACATGTGTTATATTTTACTTGGTGATATGGGGGAGCATGTGGATCTCTTTCATGGGTTGATAGAGGATATTATATTATTGTAGAGTTGAATTAACAGTTTAATGGAAGGGGAAATTCTATAAGTTGTTCTAAATCTTCTTGAGCTTAAAATTGGAATTTTGTGGGTATATTCACTGAAAACCCTCACGAGACAACACTCGTCCACTAGGGGGAACCAAGGGGTTTAACGGCTTGTTGCATTCGCTAAATGCAACCGCGATTCCTGCGAAAGTGAGTTAGGATTTTTTCTTTTTATCTTAGTTTAGGTTGTTTTTTAGTTTATTTTATTTTCGCTTTATCGCTAGGGACTAGCAATAAGCTAGTTGGGGGTTGTGCAAAGCGGGGGTTTTTGTAAAATACAACCGCGCTAAAGGAAAGAATTGTATTAATTTTTATCACAACTTCCCATGTTATCCGCAATTTGCATTGCAAGGCTAATTTCTATACACTATGATTAATCTATGATAAGTTGTATTGTTTTAGCTGTTGGTTGTGCAGATTACTGCTGTGTGGACTGAACAGATGAACATCAGAATAGATGGAATGCTGGAATGCAAACAAAAGAAGTCAAAGCTAAAATGTGAAGTTCGATCGCTCTAAGAAGGTTCGATCGATCGAGAGTTCGATCGCTTGAAGATTGTTGAAGCGCTTGAAGATCAAGGGTTCGATCGATCGAAAGCAGTTCGATCGATCGAACGGGGTATTTCCAGTAACATTTGCGTGCGCAGCAGAATACGGGTTTTAACCCTAGTGTCTTAGGTTTTCTTATTTATAGGAGTATTATGCACGTCCATAAGGACGCCCACTTTTACATTTTAACAGTTTAGAAGGAGAGATAGAGAGTTGGCTTGGTTTTTTGTAGGTTTTTCATTGAATATTCGTATTGTGGATTGGATTTCTTGAAGTTTATACAAGTATTCTTCATTCCAGGTTAACTATATATCACGTATTTACATTCTGCAGTTTGTAAGTGTAGTTTTATTGCTCATATCGTAGTATTGCATGCTAAATATTGTCAAAACCATTGTTTTTAGATTTTTAATGAAAAACTCGCAACCAAACAGGGTATTAATGTTTTCTTACGTTAAAACTAATTCTGTGACACTCCAGACGATGTCTGAGTAGTCCCAGGTTGGGAGAACACGATGAAACAGTGATCTCCAGCCTTTGCCATGCAGCAGAATAATCGTTGTGTTCGATTGATCGAAGTTAGTTCGATCGATCGAACCAGAGACAGTCAATCGATCGAAGTCAGTTCGATCGATTGAGGGATGAAGGTCTTCGATCGATCGAAAGCGCGTCGATCGATCGAACTCTCTGATTCTTGAGGATGTTCCCTGCAGTATTCCAGGACTTTTTGTTTTAGGACTTGTTATCATTCTGTCCCAAATTAATGCTCAGTCTGTCAAAACAGTTTTAAAACTAAGGCCCTAAGGCATTTTCTTTCAATACATTTTGCAAACCATCTTCAATGCTAACACCATTGAGGATGCGAGTCTTAACTATTGAATTAAACCGCTTTTGTGTATTTCAATTTAACTGTGATGATATGGTCCCGGTCATTAAAGGGCCATAGAATCTTTATCTTTTGAGGAATACGGAAAACTGTAGGTAATATGCTCCATTGTGCTTCAAGGTAAATGCATGGTAGATGGCTAGGTTACTGCGGATTCGTGTAATCCCAACACTTTCTTTTTAAAGTTAAACACCCTAATTTTAAGTACTGTTTTAATTAGCTAGTTAGATTGTTTAGTTAATTTTAATTGTTTTCATTAGTAATCCTTGTTTGTGGAACTTTGTGTTCCGCACCATCATTCAACCTTAGTTATTTTATTTTGTTTTCTTTAGAGGTTAGTCTAATTCGATAGGTCAACACCTTCCCTGTGGGATCGACCTGGTCTTACCAGATATTACTTGCACGTCTACCTACACTTGGGTACTGCACAAGAGCGCACAAGATTTTTCTCGTGTCAAGATGATTGATGTAATCCATAAGTATCATAGAAGGTAATTCATGTATGTATGAGATACATATAAGAGAGATGTGAATTACTATTCTTTGATACTTAGAACTTGTCATAGTGAATGATGAGACTGTATATCTCATTAGGTATACACTATAGCATTATTAACTACCATTGGACGGAGTGATGAATCTTAATCACTAGAGTATCACTCTTAGTTAATATTCTAGTGTTTGTAGTGCATTGACAGACCATGAGATTAATATTGACATATTAAACTATCAACAGTCGATAAGAACTCATAACTTGTACAAGGTACATGTTCTCAATCTTGAGACGATTATGAACACAGACTATAGATATGATTACTTTGACTTACCAATCAGTGAGGTCTTACAAGATCAACACATGGGTATCTTGGGTATCTCATAGTCATAGGGTTGTGAACATATATTGCCATGATAGAATCTACCCTCTGATAAAGAGTAAGCATTCTCTTGAGAATGTCACCAAGTTGATTACTGAGAACTACAGTCTTGTTGATAAGTAGTTATCAACATGTTTGATAATCATGAGGGGTAAATGGGACTCAAGGAATGGAAGATTTAATCATTATTCAAGTTGACAATAATACTTATCCGACTACCTAAATATGATTATGAATGCTAATGGTAGAGGGACATTAGTACACCATACAAGTCTAGCTATCGCTTCGGATTTGTTCTTTTGTGTTGGAGTGCAGTTATCATTTTATAGTGGAGTAAACGTTAACTGACCAGTTATTTAATTTGCTGATCAAAGAGTTTGATCATGGAAATTAATAACTGGTCTGAGCCAACAATAAAGAACCTAGGAGGTCCCATTCTTAGCTCCGTCAGAATGCTTGGAGAGCCATATGAGGATGATGAACTAATTGATTGAAAGAGTTTCAATTGATTGAAGATTCGATCGATCGAACTAGTTTTTATCGATAAAACTTTGTTCAGTTCTATTGATCGAACATGCTTCGATCGAATGAAGTTCAATCGATCGAAAGTTCTTCGATCGATCAAAAGATTAAGGTCAGTTTGGAAACCTATAAATAGGGCAGCTGCGTGCAGAATCGTTTAATCACTATTTTTTATTCATACAAAGCTACAGAAACTATTTAGGGATTCCCAAACCTTTTATATCCTCTCTATTAGGGTTCCCACCAACCCTAGCCACTCTGGGAGCAATCTGGGATCTAGACACGAAATGGAATCGTGTAATGCATGCAAATAAATAAAAACCTAAAAAGAATCTCTAATTCATATGTACACATAAGGAAAATCCTAATTCTAAGGTGTTGCAAATGGAGTCGAAAATCAATAAAATCGAGAAATAAATAAACTAGAAAGGAGTCAAGGAATCATACTTTAGTGGTGCTACAAAACAAAGGGTTAGTCCGCATGATTTGAACAAGATATAATATCAAATCCTTACTAGCATACCCAAACTTCTAGCTTAAATCTATCAACCATGGAAAGAATTGACATAATCATGAATTCTTTCTAATTAGTTGGAAATACAATGTCTATATAGATATACAACTCTCAACTAGGAGCCAATGTAATGTCCATATAGAGATGGTATAATCCCCACATGATCACAAGGAACTCACAACTAGGTTTTATTAAATGTAACTTTACCCAAAAAAATAAGTCCTAATTACAAGTATCAACATACATGGATGAATGCATGGACATGAACAAGATCAAGCTATGAACTATTCATTAATTTGGATCATTTAGCCTCTGGGTTCAAGTTTAACTATCATTATTTAAAACATGGTTTAAGTCCTAGGTCATATAAAAGATATTTGGATTATCATTTACATAAAGTTTATCAAAACTGTAATAGGATTTCAGAATTTACAAAGAGCAAGTCAGACTTTCAAAAATAGGAAAATCATAATTCTCATGGTTTGATCTTAATGATTGTTGGATATGATGTGTCTCTGTGACTCTACTTTCTAATCCAAAAGAAGTTCAAAGATCAAACGGTCCAATCTCTGGGAATTGGACCAAAACTAGACACTACTCAGAATTTTACAAATCTCTGTCTAGAGATTTTGTGTGATTTTTTAAAAAATAGTAAATTAATCAGAATCACTTTAGTCTTTTTAGGGAATCTTATTAACACATTTAACTTCATGGGAGAAATTATTTATTGCTTATATAACGTGTTTAAGGATCTGATCTATTGAAAACAATACTGATTTGCTGTTCTGAAATTTTGGACAGAGAGGAGTTAGTTCACAAATCCTATGCCAAAACATCCTAACCATGAAATCTCAACAAAACAAAACAATTTAAGTGGTACATACATGAGTTGGGGGCAAGTTCCAATTGGTCTCATTCAATTCCAATGGATCATGATTTAATTAAAAATCTTTGATCACAGTCGTTAATGAATTCACTGCACCAATGTTGACATTTAAGCCTTGAAAATTGAAAAGTCTAATTCCTCTCCCAAGTTGACGATCCTTGAAGAACATAGACTTACTTTATTCAATTCTCCTCCCAATTTAATGATCCTTGGACACTAAACATGACCAATCCATATAAACCTCCATGGAATATGGAGAGAATTCCTTGAGATTCCAAATTGAAGGATCCAAATCATGATCCACAACTTGGGCCCACCAATCATGTATGGATATAACTACAATCTACCTTACTTTGCATATAAATCATAAGATCATAGAGAATTAAGGGATCAAACTCATGGGAATCAAATGAGATATTGAAGATCTCATAAATCCCATGAGTAGAATATGAACAAAGAAGAGATAAAATCAAAGTTTAATTGATGATCCAAGTCAAAATTCTTTTAAGAAATTTATTTTGCCTCAAATCCTTAGCTACTTAGATTTAATTAATGAAAACAAGTGAGAATTCAATCACATTTCTAGTGGTGTATCATGAAATAAGGTGGGAAGAGAGTTATTAAAAATTATGTAAAAAGGTCCTGAAGTTCTATGAATTGTGATTGAATTATATATAAACTAAAACCAAGGTTTAGAAGATTAGCTCTAGAAATCCTTAGGTTTTCTTGTTCCTTGGTGAAGATCTTTCAATTCTTCAAGTTCTTCTTCAAATTCGTCTTCAAAATTCTTGAGTTTTCTTAAAAGATTCTCTCAATTCTTCTCAATTGTATGTATATCTCACCTATTTTCTCCTCTTTTTTTCCAAGATCCATATAATGGAGATGAATATCTCCTTATATAGACCACTCTCAAAGGGTTAATTTGGCAATTTCGGGATAAAAATCCATGTGTAATGATAAAGGAAGATCGGGTGTTCAGGAAATTTCAGGTAAAAAACATGGAAGAAAATTGTCAAAAAAATGTGCGTGTGTGTATTTTCAAAATATAAATAATCATACGTAGATATGTTTCTTTAAAAAAATAAGTTTGCTTAAAGAGAATTTGGAAAAAAAAAAAAAGAAAAGAAAAGAAAAAAAGAGGGTTTCTTTTTAAGGAATAGAAAAGAAAATTTGAAAAAGAAAAGAAAACAAAAAACATATATATAATCTATGTATATATATAAATAAAGATGATGGGGGTGCACACGGTGAAGCCGGCTGCACTCGCTGAGTGCCGCGTGCTATAACAGTTGTTTTTTTTTTTTAAAAAAAATACGTATGCAACAAACAAAGATGCCATTGTACATGGGTTTTTACCCCCCCCCCCCCCTGAATTTATTGAATCAACCTCCCAAGATTGGTCTATATAAGGAGATGTTTATCTCCATTATATGGAGAGAGCAATTTGGCAATATAAGAGATACAATTGAGAGATTTTAGGGAGAGAATCAAGAGAGAATTGAATTAGAAACCATTGATTGCTTGAAGAAGAGTTGAAAAACCTTGAAAATTTTCATTAAAACAAGAAGAATCTGAGGATATTTGGAGGTAATCCTCTAATCCAGTTAGTTTTTAGTCTAAATTCAATCACAATTCATAGAATTCTAGGATCTCTTAAACAATTTTCAAAAAGACTCTTCCCACCTCATTTCATCATGCACCACTTGACCTGTGATTGAATTCTCATGTATTGGTTGATTTAGATCTAGTTAATCATGTATTAAGTTTTGAAATAAGCTTCTTAAAAGAATTTTTTCTTTGGATCATCAATTTAGTTTGAATTCTTTCTCTCTCTTTGTTCATACTCTTCTCCTTTTGTTCATGATCTTCTGTTGAGAGTCAATGAGATTTTTTCTATAACAAATATTGTGGTCGGGCCATACGGGCACCAACATGATATTGGACTGGGTCCAAAGAGGCCTAATTAGGACGCCAAATAACGGGCTTTTGGAGTCCCAATCCTTATAGGTTTTCATGTGCCTATATATATGCATGTATATCACATGGAAAACCTAAGAGAATGATAATTTCAGTAGTCTTTCTCTCCCTCACGTTAGTCTCTCTCTCTATACACTAGGTTTTTCTCTCTAGCTAATCACCAAGGAGCTTGGGATTTAGCGTGTGACTGTCATGGGGATGGCTTAAGAAGCGTCCTCTACGACCAAGGCGATGCATAAGAGAGAACACGGAGGCAACATGGAGCATCAGTTCGTGGGTGAAGACGTCGGGCTCGTAATAACACCGTTCGGCGATCCGTCGGGCTATTCCGCTAGGTAACACACCTATACCTGACTCGTATGCTTGCGTGCATATTTATCAACATTGGTATCAGAGCCATATAGGTTGTTGATTCGTCCGTTTATTTTTCCAAAACGAATCTGCCATTAAAGCTTGCTTGAAGCTTTTGCTTACAAATCTCAAAACAAATTTTCAAGTGGGTCTAATACAAAAGTCCAATAAAGGTTCAAATTTTTTATATAGTTGAATCTCATATGATCCCTAGAGTCATCCCATGAAGTCTCATGGGCTGATTATTTCCTATGAAGGAGAAATCAGTAACCCTAATTTTCTGATTTTTTTTACTCTGTCTTGTGTTGGCGGATTAGGTCCGCAAATCGTGGTGGCTTGTGACCAAACAGTGACCAGATCTTAAGTTTGTTTGGGTAGTAGCGCAGCAATAGTGCATGCACCATGCACCTAAACACTTCCAAAGCTTTGTTATTTACAACGAAAATATGGAAAAAAATTCAACTAGATTTTTTTTGGTTGCCAAGTGCCAAGTTGCCAACAAGGCCTACACGTGCCAAGAACTATTCTTGATTGGCATATGCAATCTTGTGAATCTATGATGATAGGAATGTGCAATCACACAGTAAGGTAATCATTATGTGTAGTTCATAGACATAAGGCCTTGTTTGGCAAGTTTGGCAAATGATGACCGTGGACACAAAGATGTGGCCAAACAAATTCTTGATAGTGTGGCGTTGTGGGGTTGTCTTGTGGTGATACTGCAGGGGAGTAATTGGGGAGAAATTTTTTCTGAATTTTTTTGAAATTTTTGCAAAAAGCCCCTATGAATATTTGTATTTATTAATCAGCCCACAGTTTATTAAAAACTATGTTTTTAATGAGTTTTGAAAATTCAGAAAATTGTTTAAAATTATATTTTTGAAATTTATCTATAGTGTTTAGTACACAGTAAGGGACTGTAAGATAATTTTTGTGTAAATTATCATGCATTTTTGGTATTTTAGAGCATATCATTATGCTTTTAGGCATGTATTTAATTGCTTAAAATAGCCAAAATACGCTGTTAATTTTTGTAATTAATATGGTACATAAGAGACACAGTTTTAAGGCTATGTAAAATTTTGTGGGACCCACAGGTAATTTTTGGTAAATTATCTCAATCATTTTAATATTTTAGAGCATGTAATTGTGTGCTTTTTGACACATATTAAATTGCTTAAAATATTTTTATTGATTATTAGTTCAGGGAATTAACACAATGTGTTTAGAACACAAGTGGTAGCTTAAGAAAATTATTTTAGTGTATTTTCTCGCTCTTTGTGACATATTTTAGAGCATATACATTGTGTTAAATGCGCAATATTAATTGCTTAAGATATAACCAATTAAAGTTGTTAATACTTGAATTTAATGTCTAGTGTTTTTTATACACTAATTGGAGACTTGAGAAAATTTTATTGATTATCTCATTTTTGTTTTGGTATTTTAGAGCATAAAATTTATGCATATGAGCATTTATTTAATTGCTTAAAATAGCCAAAATAAATTACTAATTTTGAAATTAATATGGGGTGTTTGGAACACCATATTAGACCACTGAAAAATCTTTGGAGAACAAATTTCTTGGAATTTTGTATTTTTGGGGAATTTTCGTTGCTCATAGTTAATTTCGTTTAACTAGATCAATTTATTATGTTAAATTGATTCAAAATGTTTTTGGGCCCTTAATAAATTGGTTTTAAATTTTGTTTTAAGACCTAAAAATTACGTTAAAATTAATGAAAAATCTAGGATTTTTTCATTGATTTTAACGTAATTTATAGGAGCTATCCGGGCTGTACAATAATCATTTTATTGCGCATTTTATTATTTTTAGAGGCTCATTGCATTATTGGTCACGTTTAATTACTGTTGTTTGTGATTGGTTGACCCTATGTGTGGACACGCGGAGTTCCACCACTTGTTTGTTTGAGATTGTTTTGAAAAGGAAAAGAAAAGGTCTGTTGAAAACAGATACAGAGTCGCCACTTGGTCTTTAAGGAACCAAGAAACCTAATTTTGACTCACCCAAATGGATAAAGGGCATCTGCCCTTCATAACCAAAGAACTTGGCTCGGGGTTTTGGTACAAGAGAGGAAGGAGCCTTTGTCGCGACTAAAACACCCTCAACTCGCCCCGTCTTTCGACGGGCCTCAATTAGCATCAAAATAATCATCTTATACTATGTATGGTTCGACAATTAATACTATGATAGTATATTACATCACATAAGAAAATTTGAAATGGAAGATCTAAAGATAAGATATCATTTATAAGATCTAAGCCAAGTATCACACAATGCAAAGTGAAAGATCACACGAATAAATCTAGGAAAAATCGTCTAATCACATATCAAGTAATAAAGTTTTCCTAATCTAAGGGGACATGAATTGTTCTTGAAACAAATAATCAAAGAAATCAAAATATGCTTAACAAGCTAGTAGGATGCATGTTATTCTTTGAGAAAAGAAGATCTCTCAATCCCCGGGACGGATGAGAAAGGAGGATTAGATCGAGGGGAAGCATGAACGTGTGATCATGATCATTCCTTATAATCTTCTTAGATTAGGAGTCAAGAAAGCCCCAAATCTTTGCATGGATGCAATGTATGTATCTAGAATGTGCTAAGGTTGTAGTGTGCCTTGTGTTCATGGATTCCTAGAATGACTTAGAAGTCTAGAATATGTATGAATGGATGAATGAAATCATCATAAGATATGTACAAATGTAGTATGAACTACTTCCTAAGATATGAACTAATTTGGAGTGCATATAAGCATCAAATCAAAGGTGGAAAGTAAAAATGTGCTTGCTGTGAATAGTGGACAGAACAGTAACATGATCTTTTGGAAATTGAAAAGAGGGGTTAAGAATGTTTTCAATGCATGATGTTTTATGGAAATCGTCCTTATTGTGTCTAGAACACAACCCAAAAAACCAATCTTTAATAACTATTACAGATTGAGAGAAATCATATGAACAATGGAGGTTACCCAGAAACAGAGTTCGTACTGTCGACTGAAATGTCAAAACATCTTAGAAAATAAAAACAAATGATCTAGAGGCCCATTTTACACAGAACATTCCCTAATACATTGAAGTGCAAGGGAAAAGTAAGTTAGGACCACTCTTTTGGGAAAAGGTTTCTGAAAAATAAGTTGAAATTCCCTAATACTTATGTTGGAGTCGCCATTGGTTTTGATTCTTTCTTATTGTTCCCCAACCTCTTACGCTTTTGGCGGTTGCCCATGTAACTTCTCTCTGTATTTCCTTGTTGAACTTGGTTAGCAGCCAACACAATCTGACTATCTCTTCCTCTCTGATCCGTTAGGGGAAACTGATCGTACTCTGGAAATATTTTATCAAAGTATGGTCCTTCACTAATCAGAGTATCGTCTTCTAGCTTCGTTGCCATTTCTACCAGAGCTTCGAAAGATTGATCTAAATGTCCTATAGTCATATGACGGAAATGTGGAACTAGTCCCTGATGATATCTTTTGATCTTCCTTCTTGGGGTATCGATCATATGCGGCGCAAATCGTGATAGCTTCTCGAATTGAGTTGTGTATTCTGGCACTGTAAAACTACCTTGTACTAATTGTATGAACTCCATCTCCCTTTTGTTCTTCTCGGATTCTGGGAAGTACTTCTCTAGAAATCGAGTCTTGAATGATTCCCAAGTCATCCTTCCTACAGCTTCTTCACCTATCATAGCTTTCACTGCGTCCCACCAATTTGCTGCTAAGAATGTCAGTTGAAATATAGCCAAATGTCTTTTCTCAGTGTCAGTACATTCAAGTGTCTCAAATATCAATTCTATCTGGCGAATCCATTGCTCAGCTTGCCATGCTCCCGTTAATCCGGTAAAGGTCTCTGGTTGAAGAGCACGAAATTCCTTTAGCAGCTTGACTCTTGTCTGACGTACTGGTGCTTCATTGCCGATGACGTGATCCGCACAATTGATAACTTGTTCCATGCGACGAATGAAAGCACCGAACATTCCTGTTGGATCTATCTCAGGAGGTACTAATTCAGGTACTCCATTCAGTTGGTCCGGGTTTCCTTGTGTCGTCCTAACCATAACGAGTACTGGTAGTGTTCGGTGTCGCTACCTACAATGAAAATCTATTCGGTCAGACAAATTCTATCTTACAGCTCAAGCAAGAACAAAACATGTGGTAACCAATATATAGTACCACTATATAATACGATCACATTAAGCAATACGGATACCTCACATAAATAATAATAACCACAAGGTCAGTCTATCTACCAAGTGTACTCCAATATATCTATGCTCAAGACACGGATTACGAAACTATAGGTTCTACACGTAACGTCAAATCTAAACATTCTATTCCCATTCCCAGGTTCCAGACTATGAGTATTGTTCAACTAAAATGTGAGAGCACTCAACTAACATGTGGCTCAAGGTAACAGGATAATCTTATCCTAAACCTCTTTCTATTTCTAGGTCATACCGACTGCTCCGAGATTGCTTTGGGATTTGTCAGCGTCTAAAATCCAACGGTTCTATACATAGGATCTCCACAACCACAACTAATTCTCAACGCCTTGTTCTCTGTGAACTCAGCTATCAACAGTTCTAACGATTCTTATCGGCTCTAGTAGTTACTACCTGTTAACGAAACATTTTCAGATGGATTCTTCAAACTTCTCGTCTACATGACAAGATTCCAGTTCTATCTCATCTCAACTAATCCTCACGCTATCGATATTAACTTAGGACTCAGGTTCTAATCACAAAAGACAAGCGGTTAACAACTGAAACCTAGGCTCTGATACCAAAAATCCTGTCACGCCCCGGAGCAGCATAAATAGAGAAAAATAAATTTCCTTTATGGGTCCATAGGGAATGACGGGTGAATAACCGCATTGTCATCTACTCAACCAATAAACACCACGATAGGGAGGATGCTATTCATAGAACATATCTTATTAACATAAATCAGAGGCTACAGCGGAAACTATAAAAGGTATGGAAGCAACAGATGCCCAAGTACCAATTATAAAAGTCTACTAAAACTATTACAACAGCTGGCTTATAGTCTCAGGCCTATAACAATAACAACAACAAATATACAAACTAACTATTACAAGCAGCACGTCTTCTTCTCCAAGCCTTCAGCTCCAAGACCGGCAGAACATCAGTCTCTCGTCCTCAAGTCCTGCGAAGCTCTAGACATTGGAATGTCCAGGGCATAAACACCATCAGCTTTGAATACAAAGCTGAGTGAGTACATTAAACAACACTCCTCGCCGTTATTGTTCAGCATCTTAAAATGCGGTTAATCTCTTAACAATGGCGTCACTCACGGACATAGCAAAGGTCTCAATAAACTGTACATTAATCAAAGGTAACAGGAATAACAGGATGCATATTAAGTAATGACAAGGATAAAGATCATGGTATAATATCTTATCACATATTCATCAATTCCATACATGTAACCCATGCATCCATCCCATGCATATACCTTTACGCCGGGACGCTGAATCCACGACTGAACATTAATCTCATCATATCCATCTCTGTATCCGTACGTTGATACCATAATCCAAATCCGTATCCATACATAGATACCATAATACCAATCGGAATCACCCGACTAGGCAGTAGGTCCTACAATACCTTGATAGGGTTACCGGTCGTGTACACGGTACCACCTATCTGTAAACGATGGAAGCGGCACAACGGACGTCTTCTACGCTGTGTATATTCTCACTGGTCCACTACACGGTGAAAATACATTAGGGCACTAGCCGGACGTAATCGTCAACGGTACACTGGACGTCTTCAACAGTGCATACGCATTACTGGACGTCTTCAACAGCAAGAGGCGTACTAGGAACTCTAACCGTCCCACGTCCACCCGACTCGTCAGCCGTTGATCCCATGGATCCAAAGTACACATATCTCATATTCCACATAAGCCACATGTCCCATTTCTCATCAGCTTCTCTTACCTCTTCACATCACTATCCCATGCATGCTGACACATGTTGTGAAATGCTCATATACTAAGTACAGGAAATGCCACATGCTCTATATTAATCATATCTACTGATTACTGATTATTAACATGCAGTTGTATTCCGTTATACTATTCAGTTTGACAATAACATATGATAGTTAAACAATTCATCTCATATCGAAAGTTAACATAGGATAATTCATCTCATAATATCAATGATAATTGCATATAAGTCTAGTCCTGACATAGTACTTATAAATCTTATCCACACAGCACAATAACCCATATGGTACAACTATTAACAAGTCTGATATATCAAAAATATAAGACAACACACAACAACATTCTGCTCATATCCAATCGATTGAACAAACATGTCAATCGATTGGAAACAATATCAATCGATTGGACAAAATGCCAATCGATTGACATATCAATCGATTGGAACCCATGGCAATCGACTGAGAAATCATTCAATCGATTGGATCCAATGGCAATCGATTGGACTCTGTCTTCTTCCTCAAAACTGCTGGTTTTATAAAAACGTTGGGGTCCTCTTTCCTCCTCATGCACGTTATTATACACACATAAACATCACAAAACAAACCTCCTTGAGTGAGTTAATAAACTCACCTCTCCCGGCGGTCCGTTGACGGCGTCCCGAGCTCCGCGGCGGCGGCCATGGTGGTTCTCTTTCCTCTCTCTCTCTTTCTCTGTCCGTCTCTGTTCTCTCTCTGTCCTCCTCTTCTTCTTCTTATTCTTCCTCTCCTTCTCCTCTTCTCAACCCGAGAGCGTGTGTGTATATATATAATATATATGTATGTGTGTATATATAAGAGTATATATCTCTCTCTCTCTCCCAAACACACACACAAGCAAACATATATATGTATAAGGGGAGGGGTATATATAGGGGAGGGAAACAATCACAACCACACAAAACCAACGAGGTGGCCAACTCCAGCTACTTCCAATCGATTGATACCAGGTGTCAATCGATTGGGGTTAGGTCGGCAGGATACCAATCGATTGAAAAAACATCCAATCGATTGACATATCAATCGATTGAGATAAGGGATCTATATATACCTGAAAAGTACTAGGGATCTATATATACCTAAAAATACAGGGTATTACAGTGACTGTCATGGATTAGATCAACAGTTGGACTAACCGTGATCAGAAGGACTGACGATGTATGAATCAAGATGACGAGTGGACAGTGAACTACTGTGAATGTCATGGATTGAACTGCTGATGTACGAATCAAGATGACGAGTCGACAGTGAACTACTGTGACTGTCAGGATTAAAATGCCGATGTATGAAACGATATGCCTGCTAGGGATTAAACTGAATCTGCTGGGGATGAAGCGACTCTTTCTGGGATCCCTCTTCAACTACTTCTCTTAACCGGGGACCAGGATTCAAATTGGAATCTCTTATAGTTGATCAAATCTTGCTAACCCAAAATTGGGATCCATCTCTGAATCTCTTGCGGTTGATCAAATCTTGTAATGCTCAATCCAAAAGAGCCGGTTAGGGCCTTCGGGAGCTGATGGACTCTCTGAGAATCTCTCTTCAATTCTTGACCTAAAACTAGGATCCATCTCTGAATCTCTCGTGGTTGATCAAATCTTGTAATGCTTATTTCAAAAGAGCCAGTTAGGGCCTTTGGGAGCTGATTTTCCTGCTGGGGATGGCCTGACAGACTTCTAGATTGCTGGGGATAAAACCTTGTCAATCTTGACTGAAATGGGCCACTGGAATGGATAATGCACTCTGCTAGGAAGAAGGAAATACGCCCATTGAATGGGAGTCAAGGTATCATTCTATTTGTGATGAGGGATACGGAGATGGCCTGCGGCAGTTAAGGTTTTGATATTGAAAGAGGAGGGTGATCAACAATCACTCATGGACTTATGTTGCTAGGATGAAAGAAGATCTTCAACAGCCACTCATGGACTTATGTTGCATGAAGAAAGATGAAAGATCAACAGCCACTCATGGACTTATGTTGCTAGGAGAAAGGAAGATCATCAACTGCCACTCATGGACTTATGTTGCATAAAGAAAGATGAAAGATCAACAGCCACTCATGGACTTATGTTGCTAGGAGAAAGGAAGATCATCAACAGCCACTCATGGACTTATGTTGCATGAACGAAGGTGAGCAACAACCACTTATGGAATTATGTTGCTAGGAGAAAGGAAGATCATCAACAGCCATTCATGGACTTATGTTGCATGAAGGAAGAAAGATCATCAACAGTCACTCATGGACTTATGTTGCATGAAGAAAGATGAAAGATCAACAGCCACTCATGGACTTATGTTGCTAGGAGAAAGGAAGATCATCAACTACCACTCATGGACTTATGTTGCATAAAGAAAGATGAAAGATCAACAGCCACTCATGGACTTATGTTGCTAGGAGAAATGAAGATCATCAACAGCCACTCATGGACTTATGTTGCATGAACGAAGGTGAGCAACAACCACTTATGGAATTATGTTGCTAGGAGAAAGGAAGATCATCAACAGCCATTCATGGACTTATGTTGCATGAAGGAAGAAAGATCATCAACAGTCACTCATGGACTTATGTTGCATGAAGAAAGATGAAAGATCAACAGCCACTCATGGACTTATGTTGCTAGGAGAAAGGAAGATCATCAACAGCCACTCATGGACTTTTGTTGCATGAAGGAAGAAAGATCATCAACAGCCACTCATGGACTTATGTTGCATGAAGAAAAATGAAAGATCAACAGCCACTCATAGACTTATGTTGCTAGAAGATGATGGTTAACTTTTGGCGGTTTAGAAAGGGATGAAATTTACATTTTCCCTAAGTTTGGACACTTCTCATGCTGACGCCTTGTCTGGTGCAGTATTGATGTTTGGTACTCCTACTTGTATTTGTCATTGGAATGCTCTTTATAACTTAATTTTAAAAAATCATTATTCATCACCGTTGACTTACACATTTGAGACTACGACAAACTCTTTTTCTGAAAAAGACTATGATAGACTCAAAAACTGACAGACACCGACACGCAAGGGCGAAACATTTGACACCAAAACAAGCTCGACTTGCTAAAACTTGATGTGCTTTCATCATAAATGATGTACCATTTCTCTTATGAGTTCACTCCGCATAATTTTGATGATAAATCTCATTTTGAAAGTTCTTCCCTATTGATCTAATCAACTTTACTTCTTCCAAAATATGCTTTGGATTAGTGCCTTAGCTTTTAGAATAAAAGATGCTCTATTTCAAAATTTTCAAAGCAACTTGGTGACTTGAAAACTCACCCTTTGGTGTGAAGGGATCGTGTTAGGCAAAAGGAGTTTGCCCCTAGTTTGAGGTATAGGAAGTGGAATTCATAGGCAAACAAGGTGGGTGACTGAAGTTTGCCCCTAGTTTGGATAATGGTTTATTGGAGGTTTTGGGCAAATGAGGTAGGTGATCAAAGTTTGCCCCTTGTATGAAGGGTTGATAGTAAAATTTAGGCAAACGAGGCGGGTAGGCAAAGTTTTCCCTTAGTGTGGAAGGTGATTTCTGGCTTGAGGTAAGGACCGTGACTATAATC
Organism: Hydrangea macrophylla; assembly: GCA_033977485.1. NCBI lineage: Eukaryota > Viridiplantae > Streptophyta > Magnoliopsida > Cornales > Hydrangeaceae > Hydrangea > Hydrangea macrophylla. The sequence goes on from CM066984.1 coordinate 18,210,388, forward strand.
TCTCAAATGTTCATAACTTTTGCCTATGCACTAGTGAGGTGACCTAGCGAGCTCTTTTCTCTCTTTTGTTATTGCTCACCTTGGATTTAGCTCTAATTTATGCCTAGGCATCCTTTTGGATTTTTGACCTAGCGAGCCATCCTTCTTTTCTTTTTGAAAGTCTGCCTACATACCCCCGATCCGGGATCAGGTCCAACGCAGTTCGGGCCAAGGCTTTGAAAGAAAGGGGGGTTGATTATGATGGTGTCGACTGAACTGATGTGGTTGCCTACGTATCCCCGAGTGGGAATCAGGTCGAGCGTATTTCAAGGCAGGGCTTGAAAGAAATTGGGCATGAGGGTTTTTCAAACCAATCATCAAATAAGTTCAAACTTGAGCCACTTGTGGTAGCTTTGAATAAAAGGATTCAGTTTCAATCCCCCTTTCTTTTCTTTTTCTTGTTCTTTTTGTTTTGTTTTGAGGATTGATCCTTTTCACTTTTGCCTAGCCAGTCAATTTATAGTCGATTCATGTGAGATCTTTCAATCGCAATCTCAAAATTTCATGATGTGCGTGTCAGCTCTCAGAATTTCTTTGTGGTCATTTTGAGCCCTTTGAAACATGATCTAGGCGCGTTCTAATGACGTACCTTGACGCATACAATTTTCTCATTTGTTTCATCAAAATTTTCTTCAACCTTTTGACTGGCTAGGGTCAAATTTTGGAAATCAACACCTTTTTAGCTCTCACTTTTGCCTAGGTGCCCTTTTCGGGTTTTCAACCTAGCGAGCTTTTCTTTTTTTCTTTTTTTTTTTGTTTTAAGGGGGAAGAAACTCATTGAAATATTTGGCTACCAATAATGACTAAGTCTGCATTGGACAGGTTTGTATGGCTCTTGATTGGACTGGGCTCAAGGCTTTAAAATGGTGGAAAAGGGTGTTGGGCAAGCCCCAAATCAGTTCCAAGTATGTCTTTTCGAGATTTGAGCAAAAGCATCTTTGAATTCTTAAAGTAAGACTATTCAATTCTCGGCTCCTCTTCGGGGTCAGCGTGAAATCGACTTTGACCTTTTCAGGATTCCTCTTTTTTTTTGTTTGTTTGATGCAAAAATTTATCATCTGTGATAGTTTGAAAAGTGACCTTACAGTTCAGTGATTCATGCACTTACGACTATACACATCGGGTTAAGCAAAATGAGAATTCATTCCATCCAAAAGAGAAAGATTACAGACTCATAACAACTTGATGACAAACAAACTCGATCACAAGACTAAACTTGAAATAGACTCCAAACATAGAACAGACACGACTAGACTCGACCTGGTCTGAAATGGAATGTCACAGTGACTCGCTTATTCTTTTTATTTCATTTTCTAAAGGGCATTTTCATTTGGTTTTCTAGCAAGAGTCCCAATCACCATCACTTCACTTGCACAAGTTCAACATTCATGGTCCTCAGTGAAGGGGATCATTTAAATGGATAGGTCAAGGATTGGTCTAGACCGAGGTAGTGGATTGGATTGGAGTGTGACGCATCATCTAAGAGATCCTGAATTGAGTGACGGAGCCTCTTACAATTGTCGGTCTCATGGCCTTGGTCTTGGTGGTATTCACAATACTTGGATTCATTGTACGCAGGAGGTGGGTGATTAGGAGGCTTACTGGGCTCCAAAGGTACAAGGTGGCCCTTTTGAATAAGGTGATTGAGAGCGGAGGATAAGCTCATGTCAAGTGGTGTGAAGACTCTTTGGTTTCCTTTCTTGTGCCTCTTACTGCAGTCATTTTGGCTTGATGATGGGCTTAAGGCATTGACATCTAGGCTCTCTTGATCTTCACCAAAGGTATGGGGTCTCTTCTCCTTTTTCAGTGACCCAGCTCCATTGATCTTGCCTTCACAGATAGCATCCTCGATTCTAGTCCCAACCTCAAACAACTCTTCAAATGTTGAGATGGACTGGTAGAATAATTTTTCATGATATACTGGTTGTAGGTTCTTGACCAGCATACGTACTTGCTCTTTCTCAACAGGCCTGTGGATCATTTGGGCTACTTTATTCCTCCATCTTCTCAAGAATGCAGCGAAGGACTCATTGAAATTCTGCCTGGTAGTTCCCATATCTCGAATGGTGACATCAAGCTCTTGGTTATAGGAGTAGTGATCAATGAAGGTTCTAGCAACATCTTCCCAAACTTAGGTCTTGGAAGTTTCAAGGGTTAGGAACCTGGATAGTGTGGCTTTTTGGAGGGTTTGAGGGAACAAAATAGCTATGTGCTCATGGGTGCAGCCCATTGACTGGAAAATGCTCATACAAAACTTGACGTGGCTCTTTGGATTTCCAGTTCCGTCAAAACGGTCAATTTCAGGCATCTTGAAGTTCTCGGGTAGCCTCACCTTGTTGGGCTCAAATAATCCTTCCAGATCTAACATGTAATCGTCGACCCCCTTACTCTTCCTTAGTATGTTCTCAAGCTTGTTGACCTTGTCAATTTTCTCTTGGAGATTTTTCTCATATGCAGGCAGTGGGGCCCCTTGTAACCATTCTTCTTCTCCATTGTTTTCAGGAGTCGGTCCAAATCTAGGCGGTGGTGGTGGTATGAACCCTGGTGGTGGTGGGAACCCAGGTGGGTACTATGGCTGCTGTTGTCAAAACTCTTCCATAAATTTCAGAACTTGAGTCAGCCGATTTGACTGTTGATTGATTAATTCAGTGGCCTTGGCCTCCAAAGTTTCCTGATTCATGTTGAATTTTCTCGGCGGACTGATTCTAACCAAATGGCTGTTCGAACTTCTGACCCAGGATGGGGATCTCAGTAGCTGACTTTGGGAATCTATAATGACCTATAAATTCGAGAGGAGTGTATTAGATTCTGATAGTGATGACTGGAGAGACAATGACAGTGATGTTAAGGAAGATGGACTGACTTATGTACAGACTGACTGAGATAGTGTGCGCAGACTGATGAGAATGGTGCATGCACATGAGACAAGCATGCGGATGCAAGCCCTAATCTATATGATGCCCCTACTTCTAACAGATAGCAGTTAAACAAATAAGGTCCTAGCCATACAGAGTGTGCTAACCTTATTTTCCAGTATGATCACCAAGGGATAACAGGGATTTCTAGAATCTTCGGGAATTTTGGATAGAGTTTTTGGGAGAAACAGGAATTTGGAAGATTCAGAGAAATTTCTAGAAGTCATTTGAGTTTCTAGGAGAAATAGGGATTTCTGGTTGATTTGGACTAAGCTTCTAGGAGAAACTGGTATTTTGGGTATTTCTGAGAAATATGGATAGAGTTTCTAGGAGAAACAAGTATATCCGGGCATTTCTGGGTGATTTGGGCAGAGTTTTTGGGAAAAACAAGTACTATGGGTGTTTCTGGGAAATTTGGATAGAGTTTCTAGGAAAAACAAGTATATCTGGGCATTTCTAGGTGATTTTGGCAGAGATGCTGGGATTTTTGGAGAATCTGGGAGATTTGGGTAGAGCTTCTGGGAAAACAGTTACTTTGGGTATTTCTAGGAAATTTGGATAGAGTTTCTGGGGAAAAGTAGTATATCTGGGAAGATAGGACATAGTTTCTAGTAGAAACTGGTATATCTGGGAAATCTGGGAGATTTAGACAGTGTTTCTGGGAAAAACTGGTATATCTGGGAAATATGGGAGATTTAGACAGAGTTTTTGGGAAAAACTAGTTAATATGGTTATATCTGGGATATCTGGACAGAGTTTCCGGGAAAAACTGGTTAATATGGTTATATCTGGGATATCTGGACAAAGTTTCTGAGAAAAACTGGTTAATATGGTTATATCTGGGATATCTGGACAGAGTTTCTAGGAGAAACTGGTTAATATGGTTATATCTAGGATATCTGGACAGAGTTTCTGGGAGAAACAGGTTATGATGGTGATCATACTGTCTAGCTAGTTTTCATACTCCTATGTCCTAGGACCAACAAACAAGGTTTGCGGTGTATATCTTTGTGAACATGGAGCAGACTTCCTTACCATGGTGCCTAGGCAGGTCACTCAATGTGGTCACATGTAAGTGATTGCCTTGGGGATCATAAGAAAGAAGTTCTGCCTCATGCCACATAAGCGTCTACACCGCGCAGGTAATCCCACTAGGGCATACAGCAGTTATATCATATTGTCCTATCTGAAAAGATAAATCAACAACCTTATGAAAGGTTATACAGGAACCTATATGCAAAGGCTGGGTTTAGTCAAAGAGGGTCCGTTGACGAGAGTTCAAATATACCGTCAGAGAGACAGTACAGAAGTGTTTGCACTTTTTGATATACCTTGGAAGGTACAGTATCAACGGTGACTTGTGCCCTGGCACAGCAAGACCTGAACAATATCAGCGCCGTGTTTCAAACTTAGTCGAAGGGGAAAAATGCAAAGTGCAATGCGGTGAACCAGACACAGTAAAAAGATGATTTTAAGGATGCTTCTTATGAGTCAAACCTCTGTACAATTTTGTTTTAAAATAAAAATCCCCAGCAGAGTAGCCAGATTGTGGACACGCGGAGTTCCACCACTTGCTTGTTTGAGATTGTTTTGAAAAGGAAAAGAAAAGGTCTGTTGAAAATAGATACAGAGTCGCCACTTGGTCTTTAAGGAACCAAGAAACCTAATTTTGACTCACCCAAATGGATAAAGGGCACCGGCCCTTCATAACCAAAGAACTTGGCTCGGGGTTTTGGTACGAGAGAGGAAGGAGCCTTTGTCGCGACTAAAACACCCTCAACTCGCCCCGTCTTTTGACGGGCCTCAATTAGCATCCAAATAATCATCTTATACTATGTATGGTTTGACAATTAATACTATGATAGTATATTACATCACATAAGAAAATATGAAATGGAAGATCTAAAGATAAGATATCATTCATAAGACCTAAGCCAAGTATCACACAATGCAAAGTGAAAGATCACACGAATAAACCTAGGAAAAATCGTCTAATCACATATCAAGTAATAAAGTTTTCCTAATCTAAGGGGACATGAATTGTTCTTGAAACAAATAATCAAAGAAATCAAAATATGCTTAGCAAGCTAGTATGATGCATGTTATTCTTTGAGAAAAGAAGATCTCTCAATCCCCGGGACGGATGAGAAAGGAGGATTAGATAGAGGGGAAGCATGAATGTGTGATCAGGATCATTCCTTATAATCTTCTTAGATTAGGAGTCACGAAAGCCCCAAATCTTTGCATGGATGCAATGTATGTATCTAGAATGTGCTAACGTTGTAGTGTGCCTTGTGTTCATGGATTCCTAGAATGACTTAGAAGTCTAGAATGTGTATGAATGGATGAATGAAATCATCATGAGATATTTACAAATGTAGTATGAACTACTTCCTAAGATATGAACTAATTTGGAGTGCATATATGCATCAAATCAAAGGGGGAAAGTAAAAATGTGCTTTCTGTGAATAGTGGACAGAACAGTAACATGATCTTTTGGAAATTGAAAAGAGGGGTTAAGGATGTTTTCAATGCATGATTTTTTATGGAGATCTTCCTTATTGTGTCTAGAACACAACCCAAAAAGCCAATCTTTAATAACTACTACAGATTGAGAGAAATCATATGAACAATGGAGGTTACCCAGAAAAAGAGTTCGTACTGTCGACTGAAATGTCAAAACATCTTAGAAAATGAAAACAAATGATCTAGAATCCCATTTTATACAGAACATTCCCTAAGCCATTGAAGTTCAAGGGAAAAATAAGTTAGGACCACTCTTTTTGGAAAAGGTTTTTGAAAAATAAGTTGAAATTCAACCAAGCTGCTGTGACAGCAGAGGCAGAATGTCTGGGGAGAATGTTTGGGTCCAAATGGACTATTTTCAAGTATTTTGCAAGTCAAACCAAATATCATGGGTGTTCTCTAATGAGTTAGGAAGATTTTCCAAGTGGACTTGCATCCATACATTGAGTGTTGAGTTCTAGAGAAATCTTTGAACTCAGACCACTCACTATTTTGACTCACTGTTTTGAAGATTTTGGAAAAAACTTGAGTTTTCTTTCTTGAAATCAAAATGAGAGGGATTGAGAGGGGTTTTGAAATAGAGGTTTTGAAAGTATATTTTCAACATCAAATAGAGATTATAACCTCTTGGAATATCAATATCAAACTCATCATCAAGAACCCCCAATATTATTGGAGAGATTCATTTTTATTTTGAACATAACTTCAAGGATACCTTGGAGGTATTGAAGTCATAATCATCATCTATCAAACATATTTTTGAGGTCAAAAGCTACTACCCATAAGGATTCACTCACCTCAAACTTCATGCCATAATTTAGAGGATGATGAACTAGCAAGTAAATAAAAATGTCAAAACAGAAATGAGGTTAGGAAGAGATGAACATAATATGAACAAGCAAGTAAATAACAATCAATAGATGATAATCAATGTGATGTTGGACTTGTAGCTTGGTGTTTCACTCATAGATGTTGACATTTGGACATGGAAGTAGCTTCCTAACTCAAAGATGCTAAGAGAAATGGTGGTTGGGTGTACTGATGATGAAATATATAGAAGAATGGTGGAGGAAAACAAGATTGAAACTCACTTTCTATAGAAAAATAGTAGGAGGAAGCTCCTTTCTCACTTCTAAATCTATCTCTATCTCTCTTTCTCTCTACAACTTCTATGGACTTTGCACTTTGCCCCCCCCCCCCCCCCCCAAATGAAGAGCAATGACGGGTTTATATAGGCTAATTTGGGATGGTTTTGGGGTTTTAGAAGTACTCCCATTGGTCCAAAACAACTGAAAACATAAAACTACATCGTTTTGGTTTTTAATTAATCAAATTGGACCCCCAAAAGAAATTACAAAAACATACTGTTCTGGAGGAGAGTGCCGTGGCGGCACTGGGCCTGTGCCGCGGCGGCACTGGGCCAGTGCCGCGGCGGCACTGCTCCTCCTTCGTCCAGATAATGCTGTTTAGGCCCCCAGAGGTTTTAGAATTCGCGAAAAGGCCCTATTTCGTCCAAAATTCACAGAAAATGCATACGAACTCCAAATTGAGGTTGTGATATACCGTTGGAAAGGTAATGGAGTCTATTTTACATAACAAATAATTCCGGGATAGGTCACTTTGAAAAGGTTTGCGGTATTTGCGATAAAAGTCGATTTGATCGCCTTTTTCGCCTTCGGAAATTCATAATAAACTCGTTTTAAATCCGAAAATTGTGTGTGATATACTATTGAAAAGCTATTGACCTCTAGTATCGATGAAAAATATTTGAAAATTGTTACGGTGCTCCAGTTCTAAAGTCAAATTTTGGTCAAACCTGGGATTCTCGGGAAGTTCTAGAAATCTCTAGGAGCCCCCAGGAGCTGACGTTTTCATGCGATCTTCTTTTAAAACTCATTTTTATTACTTTCCACATGATCTAGAATGATCCCGCTGAATTTGGACGATTTTGGTCAAACTTGGTCAAACCCTAGTCAAACCGGTCAACGGGGACTTTCCGGGAACTTCCGAGACTTCCGGGGGTCTCTGAGAGCTGACGATTTCATCTGATTTTACTTAAAAACTCATTTTTTATTTTTCTTACGACATAGCATGTTTCCAGAACTTTTGGTCCAAATCTGGGAGTTTTCGGGCTTTCAAGGGCATTTTGCTCATTCTGAGCATTTTGAGAAATAGAACCAACTTCCGGGGGTCCTTTTGAGTCTTTTTCGATCATCGTGAACCACCAAGCTATGGGTCTCCTAAATCTGATAGCCGACAAAATGGGGTGTCGACACTATGACCTCTAATTCATTCTCCTTAAGTGGAGTGACGGATGAGTCCATTCATTTTATAATAAGACCACATGAGTGCTTGATGTGTGTGATTAATACATTTTAATCAAACTTAAATGATTGGACAATAATTGACAATTTATAGAGCTTGTGTCCTCACGATGTATGTTTAAGGTTGTTCTTGTATATGTTTATGAACAAAGCATCCCTATTTTTTATGGGCTATATATGTAATGTGAGGACGAGGGTTTTATTTCTTGTATTGGAAAAGCCTACTTGTAAAGGGATGATTTTCTTTGTTCATACATCATACACTTGAATTACCTTAACATGAGCTCAAAGTTGTCAATTCGGACCCACGTAGGGGTCCATGCGCACTTTTTGTTGTATGGCGCACTTTCTCTCTTGTGGATGATCTTAGATAGGTACTTGTACCATCTAATTGATGTTTGTTTAGAAAAATCAATTATAAAAGATTTTTCTTGATTTACAAAATTACGATTTGATTAATGCGAATAGCAAATTTTTTGGTCTTAAATTGTGAAAGGGAAAAACTCATTTGTAATTAGATTTTAAAACAAACCTTATGAAATGTACAAATAATAATGTCAATCCCTTACGCATATTCTCAAATATTATTCTTCAAATTTTTTTGGATTCAGAAAAACAAATGTTTTCCAAACCACACTTTGTCGATCTTTATAAAAGTAACAAGTTTAAAAGGGACTAATTTTTTATAATATGGCACTGTAAAGTAACACACCGATAGAATGAGTAAGTGCTTATGGGCTTTATGCTTATTCTATAACCCATTAAACCGAATAATGGGCCTCTGGCCCAATATCACTATAACCTTAATAGCCTACAATACTTGGCTCGAGAAGGATCATAGCACGCGCTTTGTGATAAGCAGCATGCACCATGATCTTGTTGGAAAGTATATGTACCACCCAATAGCCAAAGTATTATGAAATCAGCTCAAATTTGTTTTCGATGGCACATTCACTACTAGATTAAGCATCTAGTTATGAAGTTCGGGAAAGTAAAGGAAACATTCCAAGTACACGATGAATGGACATCTAAGGTTGATGACAGGTACGATTCATGATTTCAGAATACTCAGAACATCTTTACTGGCGAACTGCAGTTTTAGGCTATGATTAGTTCTTTGCCTGATTCACGGGTCCATAGAAAATAAATCATGATCCACAATGTCAATGTTAAATTTTTTAGTTTTTGACATTTTTCGACATGTTGAGCTCACAACTTTCATAAGTGAAAGTAAGTGCAAGGCCAATGGGCCTAAACGCAATGGTAAGGGTAAACCCGCCTACAGGCAGGGTGGGGCTAGCAAGTTTGTGCCCAAGGCTAACAAGGTGAAAGAGTGCATTTGAGGGCGTTTTTCAATTCGGTGGTAATAGGATGGATACATTTTGGGTGGTAGTGTTACTAGGACATAGTTATCTAAAAATAACTATTTAAGAGTTCTTTCTAAATTATTCAAGTTTTCTCTGTTATTCATTTATTCTGAGACATGCCATGCTAGACATGAACGCATAGGATATGATAGGATGACTTGATTAGCTCGAGAAGCCATTTTGGGCCCACTTGCTAAGGTTGACCTACCTATGTGAGAGTCTTGCTTAGTTGGCAAAGCATGTCAAAGGCCTTTTAGAAAGGCTATTAGAGCTACTCAATTATTAGAGCTAGTTCACTCAGATATCTGTGGACATATGGTTGTAAAGGAACGTCATGGCGCCTCTTATTTTCTTATTTTTATAGATGATTTTGCGAGATGTAAGGATCACGAGTATTTATCTAATCAGTTCTGGGAACTATGTGAGGAAAAGGGGAAATGCAGACAACTTTCTGTTCTGAAAACTCTGCAACAATATGGTATTGTAGAAAGTAGGAATAAGACATTCCTAGATATGGCTACGACTATGATGGCGTAAGTCAACCTCCTAATGTTATTTTGGGGGGATGTACTCTTATTTGCTGCCTACATACTAGAGTGCCCCCTCTCAGTCATTTTCCTCTACCCCCTTATGAGCTATGGAAAGGCGAAAAGCTCATTTTTGATCATTTGCGCCCATGGAGCTCAGGAGGTCATGTTCACTATACCTCGTATAAGTGCGAGAAACTATGCTCAATAGCTGGAAAGTATACCTTTATAAGTTATTCTAATAGCTCGACAACCTATGTTACGTAAAATAAACAAAAGGGTATAGGAATGACAGAAATGGTGTCACGTGATATTGAGAATTACTTCCCCAGATTTGTATTACTAAGAGAAATCTTGACCTCTATCAGTTATAGGATGTTAAAGACGACATACCATGTTTAAGAGAGGGTGGGGAGATTGAGATTTCACATCCAGTAATCGCTGTAACATGGTACTAGTCTCCAGCTAAGTAGGAGTACACGGCTAGACTCTAGTAGGAGTGTACCAGATAGTGGAAGTACACCACTAGGCACTCAAGATTCTCAGGTAGTACACTATATGGTGATGAGGAACAAGTTCCCTATCGCTATTTTGAAATTGAGGAAGACATTTTCATATGTGTGCAAATGTGTGCACAAATGGATGAGGATGAGCCTGCTTCTTTTGTTGAAGTATTTTTCTTCGTCTGCTGAAGCTGAGTGGATAGTTGCTATGCTAGATGAGATGAGCTCTATGGACGCGAATAAGGTTGAGTTAGTTGACATTCCGCTTGTGCATAGGACTATTGGAGATAAGTGTGTTTTCAAAATCTAACTCAAGGTAGATGGTTCAATTGACAAGTATTAGGCGCACCTTGTGGCGATAGTTTGTACCCAGAGAGGGTATAGACCATGGAAATATGTTCTCCCAAAGGATGAGATCTGACTCCATTCGCCTTACCCTAGCAATTGTCGCATATTTAGTTTTGGAACCTTTTTAGTTGGATGTTTGAATTGTTCTTTTCTTAATCGAGAACAAGACGATGAGATAAATATGGATCAGCCCATTGGTTTAGTGAGCAAAGGAAATGAGCGCAAAAGTATGCCGTCTCAAACGATCTGTTTATTATCTCAAGCTACCAATCAGCTAAGTTGTGGTACAATGTGTGTACATTAAACGATCCAAGAAAAGTGTTCTAATTCTTTGTATGCTGGTAGCTGGGAGCGAGATGAGTTCCATTGTCGCCGCTTGAGAGTGGTAGTACTCTCTGCTTGAGCTTGAGGATATGGGTGATGCCAACCATGTGTTGGGAGTTTAGATTGTGAGAGATCATTCTCTGAAGCTTCTCTCGAGGTTTCTTGAACATTTTTGACATAAAAAGCTGTAAACCCATAGACATCCCATTTTTTGGGGACTCAGCTTGACCTTAGATCAATGTCTTAAGAATAATGATAAAAGGAATCAAATGTCCAGTTTGCCATATGCGTCCGCAATAGGGAATCTGAAGTATGCTAATGTGTGTACTCGGTCAGATTTCTGCTATGTGGTTGGTTTAATTAGTCGTTGCCGTAACAACCCTAGTCCTACCACTAGAGAGTAGTGAAGAATGTCTTGCGATATCTTCGTAGGACTGTGGACATTGCCTTATGCTATCTGTAATGGAGGCATAATATGTGGTGTGCTCTCCAGCTGTTAGAGAAGCTGTTATGGTTGAAGAGTTTTTGTAATGGCTAGGCTCATCACCTCGTAAGCAATGATGATGTGCTCATCTACAGTGATAGCACATAAGTCTGAGCATATGCAAAAGATCTCAAAAGCCATTTTAGCACATAGACATTCGTTTTTGGTCACATTTGAGATGTGATTTGCACAAAGGAAAGTTGTTTTAAGGCATGTTTCTACTTGGGGATTTGATGTGCTTAGATATTTTTTGTGTTGTTGACATTATTATTCAAGTTTTTATAAACTAGTTGGTTTCCATATATATTTGTTATAAGTGGAACGGATGCATATTTCTTATATGTCATCGGGCTTGAATCGACCTGCTCACACGGGTGATTCACCTTGGCGACGAGATAACGAACTAGGACATGCGTGTCCATGGCGCTTAGATGGCGAGCAAGACGAGACATATGTGTTCATGGCGCTTAGATAGCTAGCTAGGACATGTGTGTCCATAGCGCTTAGAAAGCGAGCTTGAACACTTATATCTACGCAGTATAAGAACAGCGAGTTAGATATAAACACTATTATTTATATATGTCACCTTAGATGGATCTAAGATGAGACCTTATACTTGGTCGAACATAGAGATATCCCAAGACTCTATGTAGCCTATTTATAGCCGAATGTGAGTTTTCACATGGGCGCCAGGAGTGGCGACTGTGCTGGAAAACTCTGGTTAGACATTTTGTATAAAGTCTAGACTAAGATTCGTATGGCATTACTTGTTTTCCAAACACAGAGTGACATGCCCATTTTTATGGAAGAACGCCATAGCATACATTTCATACTGTATGTGCTTTTGCGATCGATTGTAGAGGAGTGAATGGAATCCTCTTCATTGCTGTGTGAGCCATGTAGCATATCCAAGACATTGGTTATCCTACAAACTGGTTGACTTCACGACTTGAGACTATGTCATAAAGAGGACGCTTGATAATAGCTACTTTAGCATGCTATCCTAGGACAACGAGACAATTCCGTTCTATGGGGTGTGTCTGGGCAAGCGGTCAAGTTAGTCGGATTAATATGTGGGCTCAGGGAAGACCATTCAATAACACACCATGTTTTTATGACTCATTAGCAGGCATGCGACAATCGTAATTTGTTACTGATATGTCATGAGTACATTACATTGAGGTGGTGCAATAATTCTTTTCACCGAGGGATTGAGAATGCTGTGTTTAGTGTGGTTGAATCGTCAAAGGCATACACGAGAAGCTTCCGAGTGATGTGTCTTGCTGGTTATGGTGATGATTTGGCATTACACTCCTGTCACTGTACTTTCTTTTCGTAAGGTCGCACGTTCTATTTCCCTGTATGAAGAGTTGAGAAGTTCCATTGTGTTGAGAGATTGGTTTTTAGTACCAACCCAATGTGGGTGAGTGGAAGATGTAACAAATATTGTGGTCGGGCCATACGGGCACCCACGTGATATTGGACTGGGTCCAAAGAGGCCTAATAAGGACTCCAAATAACGGGCTTTTCGAGTCCCAATCCTTATAGGTTTTAATGTGCCTATATATATGCATATATATCGCATGGAAAATCTAAGAGACATAATAATCTCAGTAGCCTCTCTCTCCCTCACATTAGTCTCTCTCTCTATACACTCGGTTTCTCTCTCTAGCTAATCACCAATGAGCTTGGGATTTAGCGCGTGACTGTCATGGGGATGGCTCAAGAAGTGTCTCTATGACCTAGGCGATGTATAAGAGAGAACACGGAGGCAACATGGAGCATCAGTTCATGGGTGAAGACGTCGGCTCGTAACAACACCGTTCGGCAATCCGTCGGGCTATTCCACTAGGTAACGAACCTATACCCGACTCGTATGCTTCCGTGCATATTTATCAACATTTTCAATATCTTATTTATTTTCCTTGAGTTTGGTCTCTTAATTTTCTATATATTAGTGATTTATATGAAGGTTAAGGTTGATTTTGGTTATATTTTGGGTAAATTAGTAGATTGAGTTCCTGTATTCATGACTTAGGTCTATTGATTTGAAGGTTTCATGAAATGATATTCATATTCTATTGAATCCGATAAAGGTTTAGTATCTTTAATCTCCAAGGACCATTGATTTGGGAGGAGAATCAAGCAAAATAAATCTCTATTCCTCAGGGACCATCCATTTAAGTGAGGAATTGGATTTAGAACAAACCAATTATCATGGTTTGATAGATCCAATTTACCCTAAGTGTTTGATGGTGTTCATTCTAAGAGGCCTCCATGGAGGTTTCTTCAAGGGTGAATTCATGAAAGTCTTCAGCATTTGTTTAATTATCTTGAACGGTAATATCCAATTCTAGGTTCAAGCTTTCTCTAGAATTTTGGACCAAGTTGAGTTTAAATAAGCGATAATAATTCAACAATGGTGCAGTGATTTCAATGACGACCTATGATCAAAGTTTTTTAGTTCAATCATGATCTGTTGAATTTGGATGAGACCAATTAAAATTCGTACCTAACACGTGGATATACCACTTGTTTTGATGAGATTTTATGGTTAACATAGCTTGGTAATGGGTTTTGCAACCCAATAACTCTCTATCCAAAATTCCAGAACGGTAAGGCAGTTTTAAATTAATTAGATCAGAGCCTTAAACAAGAATTTTGACCTTCAAATAATTTTTTTCCCATGAAGTTAAATGTGTTAGTAAGATCTCCTAAGAAGATTGAAGTAATTCAGATTAATTTACTATTTTTAGAAAAGCACACAAAAACTCTAGACAGAGAGTTGATAAATTCTTAGTAGTGTCTGGTCATGGTCTAATTCCCAGCGATTGGACCATTTGATCTTTGATTTTCTTTTTCGGTTGGACACTAGACTCACAGAGGCACCTTGTGTCCAAAAATCATTAAGATCAAACCATGGGAACCATGAGTTTCTTATTTTTGAATATCTGATTCCTTCTCTGTAATTCCTAAAATTCTATGATACATTTGATAAACTTTGTAAATGATGATCCAAATGACTTTTCTATGACCTAAGACTTCAACTACATTTTGAACAAGGTTAATTAAGCCTAAATCCAGAGGCCAAATGATCCAAATCAGTGAATGATTCTTAGCTTGTTCATGCTCATGCATTCATTATCATCACATATGCATTGATTCTTATAATTTAGGACATTGTTTTGTATTGTGATAAGCTACAATTGGTTGAGTTTAGTCATGGATTCCTTTTAATCATGTCAAGATTGTATCATCTCTATATGGACATTACATTGGCTCCTAGGTGAGACTTGTATATCTATAGGGATGTTATGGTTCCAACAAATTGGAACGAATTCATGATTTTGTCAACTTTTTCTATTTTTGTTAGATTTAAACTAGGAGTTTGGTATAATATTTAGGATTTGATATTATATTGTGGTCAAGGAATGTGGACTAACCTTTATTTTGTAGCACTACTAAGGTATGGCTCCTTGAATAGCCCTTTATTTTTATTTTACTTGATTTTATTAATTTTTGACTTCATGCGCGACACCTTAGATTAGGGTTTGCCTTATATGTATATATGCGTTAGAGACCCTATTTTTAAGGTTTTTCTATTTATTTGTATGCATTGCACATTTCATTTTGTAGTTGGATCCCGGGTAAGTTCCTTTGTTCCTTATTGCATATAATTTCCCTTGCTATTTGAACTATGTGGTTTTGTATGCCGTTTTATCGTTAGCAATCTTACACCCCTCTCAAAATGCTTTTGGAATGTATTTGTATGTATTTGTTGAGGGCATACTTGGAGTAATAAATTTAATTAAAAATGAGTAGAGGCCTATCACGAAATAGGACGAGAAGGGGTGTTTTAGTCTGCTGGGCTCATTCCCCTCTCATTCCATAATTCCCGGACCTAGAAATCTCTGGTTTCCAAAAGATCAGTTCGCTTTTCAAAATGGTTTCTTAATTTTCCTTTAAAAATTAATCGGTGACTCGTATTTCAATTTGAAAATGTTAAAACGCGGCTAGCCTGCAATATCCACAATCTGGCAACTCTGCTGGGGATCGAACCTAGAATCTCTGGTTTCGCAAACCAGAGTTTATGATTTTGGGTTTACTCGAGGATTAGACTTGAAAGCATCCTTTTAACTGAATTAATTAATTTTTCTGTGCCCGTTGCTTTGCACTTGCATGTCTCACTCGTCGATTGCACGAAACTATGGCCATGGAGGCGCGGGGTAACCCGATTAGAGCCATGTGATCACCCTTGATCATGTACCATGTGTTGGTATATAAAAGTATCCACGTACCATCCAACCTTGTAATGAGGGGTATATCGGATGTCCACCAAAACCCGGCTTTTGCATGATAGTTCTGATAGAAACTTTCGACCTTAGAAAATCAATTCTTGGTCAGGACAATGTGCTAGGGAATTGTGTATGCCCGGAAGGGATTATTTGAGATGATGACGATGTTCGCTTGACGTAAGATATGTCACCTTTTAATCACCTTTTAGAAATTCCTCTTTATGTCCCATGACATTTGGGAACATTCCAAATCTTGATTATAAGATTATGCTTCTTATGACATATTAATTAAGCATCATTGACCTTGCATGTATTTGAATTCATGAAGAGTACGGTGATAATTCAATCATGTGATCCTTATACCTGAAAGTTTTAAAATCACTTTTGAGAGCAAATTAAATTTTGATAAACCATCAGCTTCTACCCCAAAATGTTTTTCAAAAAGTCTTCAAAAATCTTTCTCTTTTGATCAAGCAAAGCCCTAAATGGCCATTGTTAAGGAATATTTTCACATGATTGTCTTAAAGGAAAAATCCAAAAATCTTGAAAATTGTTTTGGGAGAAATGATTTTCAAATGAATTTTCAAGTCAAACCTCAACCCGATCATCTTTGTTGGGGGATGTTTAAACGTCCTCGTCCTCAAAAGAATTCTCAAGAATTGATTTCCAAGAAATACTTTCCAAATGAATTTCAAAACTTTTCAAAATGTCTGACCTTCGAAAGGGTAACAAGGATCATTATGAGAAGAGAAATTGGCGCACTCGACATGAGTGAGGTGTGCTTATGTGTTTTATGTGTTAGGATTAGTATTTTCTTTTCTTTGGCATATAGAGTAGGCATACACACACACATACGTGCATAGCATCCGTGTGGAATATGGATCATTCATGAGCATTTTATCCAAGCATTTACAATAAACAGAACAAATATATATATATGAAAATAAATAATGATAAAATATTTATGAGGAAAATAAACAAAACTTTTTTAGAAAGTCAAAATCGATTTAAACAAAATGTGATTGTAGGTGAAAATAGATCCTGATTCGGGTATGATTTGGATTACAAATTCTACAACAAGGCTAGTGAGAAGACAAATTTACACTAATATGGCACACAAACAGAACGCTAGGGAAGAAGTAGAATTGAGAGCAATAGTAGAGAAACAAGCTAAACAAATGGGTCGTATGATGACCATGATGGAAACAAGGGTACGACAGATGCGTGACACAAATCCACAGGTTATCAATCCTCCTCCGGCCATAAGAGAGGAAGATTGGTATGATGACCCAGAAGTGCAATGGCCCGAAATACCACGACCAGAGAAAGATAGATTAGAGAAGGAAAGAATTGGGAAAATTGAGAGGGAAAAGATAATAACTGAGAAAGTAGAAAAACTTGAGAGGGTGGTCCAAAAGACTCAAGGGGTCAACACTAATTCGCTAGAGTTAGAAGGACTATAAGAAGGAGTCCATGAGATACTGCCCACCAGATTCAAGATGCTAGTCTTTGATGAATTTAAAGGAATGGGGATCCCCCGTAGCCACGTGAGAATACATATTGGGGCCTTCAAGCCAAGTGGCTTAAGCACCAACATGATGGCCATCCTATTTCAGCAGACATTAACTGGGGCCGCCTTGGCATGGTACCTCATACTCAAACCAAGCAAAACCTGGACTTGGGAAGAAGTTGTCAAGTTGTTTGTAGCTTAATATGAGTACAATCAAGATCTGGACGTCACTGTCTGATACTTGGAAACCTCCAGGTAGGGGAACAAGGAGTCCTTCGTTAAATGCTTAAGCCGATGGAGAAAAAAGACAGCCAAGATTGTGCAAAGGCCATCCGAGAAAGAGCAAATTAGGATGCTAATGAAGAACCTTTAGCCCGTCTATCAAGAGAAGATGAGGTTTCAATCAATCAATACTTTTGTAGAGGTCTTCGACATGGAAACCAGAATAGAAGATGCAATCCAAGAAGGAATAATTAAGAAAGAAGAACAACAAAGCAGGTATAGGAAGCCAAACTATGGGTCAAATGAAGGACATTCAGGGGGGTCACTCTGGCCCCACGAATGTCAAATTAAGTTAACTAGAAGGAAAGTTTGATATAACAAAGAGTCGTCCAGAAATGGATTAATTGTGAAGATGATTTTCAAATTTGGGAGTTTTGTTATCTACTACCCTCGATAGATTGGTATCAAAGTGCACCTCCGACTATTGGAACCACGACCGATGCAGAATCCTCCTCCTCCAAACCTTATAATGGACCTGTATTATAAATTCCATCAAGTGCATGGGCATTCTATAAATCGTTGTTCAAGGTTAAGGCATGAGATTCAAGACCTCATCAACAAGAAGGTAATATCTGAACCACGTTCCAACTCGCCTAATGTCACTAAAAATCGGTTGCCAAGCCATCATGCTATGCCACAACCATAGGTTATTTACTTTTTGGGGTTTAAAGAAACTTCGTTCGATCAATCAAACTTAATCACAAAAGTAGGCCAATAAAAGAAATCCTATTAATTGTCGAAAGCAGAATGGTCTACACTCTTGGAGGGAAAGATAGAGGAATGTAAGGGAAAGATGACAAAAAAAGTTACTACTTTAGATTGGTAGGGTCCAAAAGTCGACATCCCTATTTGGTATGAAGGGGATGAATGAATAATGATAAAGATGAGGAAAAAATTTAGGGGTTAGCGAAGAGCAAGATAACCTATGGATGAGGGAAGAGGTCAGCCACTTAACTCGATCAGGGAGGCAATTTAAATCACATGAGCTAGAGGAAGATCAGCTAGGTCATGAATTAGATAAAGGGAAAGGAAAAATAAATGAAGAAGAGGATAGAGTGCTAAAATAGATGAAGAAGACATAGGCCAACATCACAATTTGGGGATTATTGATCGCTTTGAAGCATCGTAGGCAAGCAGTCTTGGATGCTCTAAACCAATCGGATACTTCTATCAACATTACCCTAGAAGACGTTGTTGGAATGATCAACAAGATTCCAACTATCACTAACACTTTTACTTCAGATGATCTGACACCTGGAGGGTCTACTTATAATAAGCCACTGTATATAACTGTTAAGTGCTTGGTGAATTCTATGCCTGCCTATCTTGTCAATAATGGGTTTACTTTGAACGTGTGTCCATTCTAAATAGCTAAGAAGATGGGTCTAGATGAGTTAATTTTCATACCATCTGAGCAGAAGGTCAGGGCGTACGAAAATACCCAAAGGGCGGCCATGGACATTATTTTTCTTAATCTTACCTTTGGGCCCTTAGAGAAGGAAGCTAAATTTCAGATCATTGATATCCCTGCCCCTTTTAACTTGTTACTAGTTAGGCCATGGCTGGATAGTTTAGGTTCCATACCATCAACAATCTATGAAAAGGTCAAGTGTGTTTGGGGAAATCAAGTCTGTTACATCTTTGGGGATAGTTAGATTCATGTGAATGAGGCCTCGTCAAGCGCTCCGGTCTTAGAAGTACATCTACAAGGGAAAGAGACAAGTCTAGGAGGATTTGAGTTCTGTAACATGATAGAAGATGAGAAGTCGTGAGAATTTTTTCCATTGCATTTCAATCAGTATGCAATTTTGCTAGTCACTAGAATCATGAGAAAGATGGGATCCTCCCGGGAATGGGATTGGAAAAAAAGCACCAACGTCTACCAGAATTTCTGGATATAATGACATAGACCTATACTTGCGGGTTGGGTTATCAGCCATCAAAGAAAGAGTTAAAAGAAAAGAAAAAAAAAATAGCTGACACATCATTGGGGCCATATGAAAAAATGCTCAATGGGTACTTCATCAAAGAAGGAAAAGATTTTTCCATTTGTGGCTTTTCAGATCCATGGGTGGATCGCAACGACAAATGTTTGAAGCAAGGGTTAGAGATCTTTTCTCTCATGAGTTCACTGACTATGAAGTCCATACCTACAAGTGCCTGCAAAATTGATCAATGTTCGAGATTGGATTTGTACGCTAGATGGCCTAGCCATGAAGAATCTGTTGAACGAAGAAAGTGGGAAGACCCAGGAGAATGGTCCAAAGAAGATCATGGAAATTGGGCTCAAGAAATATCATGTGAAAGATGTTGTGCAAAAATTATTGGAGGATGAAGACAAGGGGAATAAAGCAAAGGAAGAAAAGCTAAAAAATAAAGAGGGAATAGAGATAGAAATAGGCGATTTGCTAGACCGCGACACCCTGGAGCTCAAAAAAGGGGTCAATACGGATTGGGTTTTTGAGTCTAGTGAAAAGTATCCCTCCTCCCCAGAGTTTGTAATCCCCCAAATGAGGCGTATTACCATTTCTATGTCTGTTGCAATCACCCCAAAAAATTAATGAAAATTTGACTGATTCTGCCTACACGAATGCACACAATGAATGTAATGAATGTAATGAATGTGATGACCATAAAATATCAAATGAATTGCAAAAACTAATCGAAAGAGAAAATGAATCTGCATGCAAAATCATAGAGAACACTTTGATAATTAATTTTTAAAATGAAAATAATGCACAAAATGTTTTTTATTAGCTCCACACTTAGCAATGAAGAAAGCAAAGAATTAATTTCTCTATCAAATGAATTCAAGGATTTTTTTGGATGGTCTTAAAATGACATGCCAGGTATCGATCTAGAGATAGTCTAACACCATATCCCTCTCTTCCCATATTCGAAACCCATAAAACAAAAATTGAGGCGAATAAGGCATGAATGGGCACTTAGAGTAAAAGAATAAGTTTAAAAGCAATTGAAACCTGGATTCATGATTTTCACCGAGTACCCTGAATGGGTTGCCAACATTGTGCCAGTTCCGAAGATGGATGGTCGTGTAAGGATGTGCATTGATTTTTGAGATTTAAACAAAGCCAGCCCTAAGGATGATTTCCCTTTACCTCATACTGACATACTATTTGATAATACTTCCGGACATGAGCTTCTATCTTTTATGGATGGGTTCTTGGGGTATAATCAGGTTCTCATGGCACCCGAGGATAGGGAATAAACCACTTTCATTACGCCTTGGGGAACATATTGCTATAAGGTGATGCCTTTCAGACTTAAAAATGCAGGCAGGACCTACCAAAGGGCTGCCACCACATTACTACATGATATGATTCATAATGAAGTGGAAGTATACATGGATGAGATGATCGTAAAATCCAAAGCGAGGAGGGGACATTTAGGAGCATTAAGGAAGTTCTTCGAGAGGTTGAGAAAATTTAGGATAAGATTGAACCTGCAGAAATGAAACTTTTGGGTTACCACTGGGAAATTACTGCGATTCCTTATCAAGTAGAGGGGGATAGAGGTGGACCCAACTAAGATTAAAGCTTTTGTCAAAATGTAGCCACCAAAGAGTAAGAAGGGGTCGAGGGGATTTTTGGGTAGGTTACAATTCATTAGCCGTTTCATATCAAAACTCACCATGACCTATGACCCACTTTTCAAATTGCTGAGAAAGGGATAGAAGTTTGAGTGGGATGGCCAGGGCCAACAAGCCTTTGATAAGATGAAAGCCTACATCCGAATCCTGTATGTTCTATTACCTCCCCAACCTGGAAAAGCCTTATATCTATACCTGTCGGTGATTGAAAGTTCAATGGGGTATATGCTAGCCCAAGAAGAAGAAGAAGTGCATGTGGAGAAATTTATTTATTATTTGAGTAAAAGGATGACTGGTTATGAGCTGAATTACTCGCCATTAGAAAAAGCCTTGTTAGACTTTCCTATAACCTTGATATCTCGAATGGACCCACTCAAATATCAATTTGAAAAGCCCACCCTAACTAGTAGGATCTCTCAATGGACCATGATGTTAGCCGAGTTTGATATAAAATACGTCACTACCAAATATGTCACTACCAAATCTGTCAAAGGGAGAGCCGTCATCGAATATCTAGTTAACTTTGCTATCGAATTCAAGGAGAAAGGAGAGTTTAAGTTTTCAGATGAAGGAATGATGGAGGTATGAGAAGACCTATGGAGGATGCATTTTGATGGAGCGGCTAATCAGATTTGATATGGGGCAGAAATCATTCTTATATCACCTATCGGAGCCCCCACCCCACTAGCCATTAAGCTTGAGTACAATTCAACCAATAATACGATGGAATATGAAGCATGTTCAATCGGATTAGAAGTAGTCCTGGCCTTAAAGTTGAAAGGATTGATATTTTTGGGGATTCTAACTTGATCATATCCCAAGTTTGAGGTTATTGGAGAGTGAAGCATGTGAAGTTGAGACCTTACCATGAATATCTGAAGAGTTTGAAAGTGAAATTTAAGTAGGTTCGTTCTATTACCTTCCCCTTGAGGGAAACTAATTAGCCGATTCGTTAGCAACCCTAGCCTTAATGAACCAAATCCCTGTAGGTGTAACAATGATCCCATTATCCATAGAAGAAAGAAACCAACCTTCATTTAAGATAATTACAGCCATTGAAGATGGAGTAGAGGGTGAAATACCTTTGTATCTAGGCGTTTGGAGCTTTATTCAGAAATAAGACTACCCCGAAGGAGCTTTAGAGAAAGATAAAAAGGTGATTCAAAGGTTTTTTTACTCGATTTGTGATTTATACGGATAAGCTATGGAAGAAGTCATACACCGAGTATAATTTGGAATATCTGTATGGGAAATAAGCTAGAGGAATGATGGAAGAAATACACGAGGGAGTTTACAGACTCCATATGAATGGGCATATGCTAGCAAAGAAGATAATTCAACAATAGTACTATTGGACAATCTTAGATAACTATTGCTGTGAATATGTCAGGAGATGCCATCAGGGTCAAATCCATGTGAATCTGATGCACACACCCTCCATTCTAACTCTATAGCATGACCACCCCTTGGTTGTTCTCTATATGGGGAATCGATATTATTGGTGAAATAGTTCCAAAGGCTTCTAAAGGGCACCGATACATAATCGTTGCGATAGATTTCTTTACTAAGTGGGTAGAAGTGACGTCATATGCGACTTTGAAAGCTAAGTATGTGCTGAGTTTTATTCAAAAGAATATAATTTGCAGATACAGGGTTCTGAATGAGTTCATTTCTAATCACGACAGTCATTTCCAAGGAAATATCATCTCGCTTTTAGAGAAATATAAGATCACTCGCCATTAGTCTTTTCCTTATAGACCTTAGACAAATAGGGTGGTAGAAGCGGTAAATAAGAATGTTAAGTCAATCTTGGGAAAGATGAAGGATACATATAAGGATTAGCATGAGAAACTATCGTTTGCATCATGGGGATATCATACTTTTGTAAGGACCTCAACAAGAGCTATGCCGTATTCATTGGTGAATGGGATGGAAACTGTACTTTTAATTGAAGTAGAATACCCTCTCTTAGGATTTTGGTAGAATGTGAAGTGACTGCACTTGAATGGCTACGGAGAAGGTATGAGGAGTTAATGTTTATTGATGAGAAAAGGTGGGCCCCGATAAATCATACTCGGGGATATCAGAAGAGGATAGCTCGTGCTTTCAATAAAAAGGTCCACCCAAGGAAGCTTGCTGAGGGCGACCTAGTCCTTAAAGTACTTTAAGAACCCATTCATGATCCTAGAGGAAAATTCATACCCAATTGGGTCGAACCATACATTATCAAGACCCTCTTCTCCGAAGGAGCTGCCTACCTCATGGACCTAGATGGGGTTGAATCCAAATAGCCAATCGACCTCGATCGCCTCAAAAAATACTTTTGTTAAGCCCTTTTCCTTTCAAAACATCCTACATTAATGAACTATGCTTGAGCTGATTCCCATTTGAGGATATGTAGGAAACCTGCCCTACCTGAATGGCACCTTTCTTCAAGCCTTGGCCAAACTGTAACACTTGTATTTCCTTAAATGTATTTCTCAAATTTCTGTATTTTATCTTGTAATTCTCTTAATTATATATAATAAGACATTTTTTTCTTGTTCCTTTATGTTCAACATGATATATGTGTGTTTGCTAGATAGCAACCCCGAGCTCTCGAGGAGCGCTCGAGTCATTTAATGAGTGAAATAACTATTTTTCCCTTAAGTCTTGAAAAACTTTAAATACCCCTCTTGTCTTCAGCATTTTGTACATCCTTACTCTGTTTTGACAGAGCGCATTCCTTAGAGAGCTTGGAGTGATCATCTTCATACTCCATCCACACACACACTTGCATGCCCTCAAACCTTTCATCCAACCACATTGAAGATCTAGGAGGTGATTATTCCAGGATCAAGAAGAAGATCAAAGCTCAACAATGCAAGAGCAAGCTTTTTGAATTTCACTCTCAACAAATCTTCATTTTTCCTTCATCTATTCACAATTTAGACCACTGTGAGTATCAATTCTCACTAAGAAACCTATAAAGACAGTCCATACATGATTTTACACCCATGCATATGAGTCATAGGTAGTTGTATGTTTTGATCATCTAAACATGTCCTAAGCATATATGAGTGTAGATTTTCATTTAGGATCCTTTAGATTATATTTTTATAATTTTTTATAACTTACATGTGACGTTAGAACCTAATTATGAACTTTCATGTATGTATAAACTAGGAATCTGGTTGTTGTCAAGACCGATTGCTCGAGCTAGGCCAGAGTGCTCGCGCCCTAAGCTCTCGAGCACCTGAGAACTTGGTTTCTGCAGCTTTTGATTTGTTGCTTGTTTATGTGCCTTGATTAGATTTCTAGCTATTTTATATACGAACCTGAGTCTAATCAATGAATTAGTACTCGCAAGTCCACTCATCACAATGACACTTAGGACTACATGCTAATTGATGATCTATATTTATATGCGCATCTTATATGTCCAACTAGATGCTTAGAGATCAGTCCTCGAACTTATAAAATACGACAATGTCTTTCATTCTTACGATAACTTTGATAATGAGGATAAAATACTAGTAATAAGATCGTAACCTTTTAATAATCACGCGCTCTATCAACTTGTGCTTTGCACATCATCACTTATACTTTGGTCTATCTTTTGCTGAGTAAGTGTTGTTACCGTATCTTTGAAGGTTATCAATTAGGTCATTGTTGTTATCCCTTTTGTATGAGTCAGAATTGAGATTGAATAAGTTGATTATGACTAGACTTTAATGATATTGTTGTCTGTTAAAGCATGATACTATATTGATGCACCGAGGGCGATAAAGCAGCTATTATAGCACGTATAGTATGCTAATCACTCGGCTATTAAAGCATGTTAGGATATGTCTTTGACCTTGAATATCTTGTCAAGTCGGCCGTTAAGGCATGATACTATCTTGATGCACCGAGGGCGATCAAGTGGTTGTTAAAGCATGTATAGTATACTCATCAAGCGGCCATTATGGCATGTATAATCTAAACCAATGGCTTATGCTAGGAATGCAAAAAAGAGTAAGGGTTGAGTTTGAAATTGTGGAATAGGTACGTTGCTGTTCAGTCTTTTCTATTATGAGACTCAACGAAAGTTTTTGAGATCATTCCTTATCATGCTTTCTTATGATCATAATTCTTGATTTCTAATAATGACATAAATAAGCCGACTAATGAATAATGAACCTAATTGCTTGATAACAATTCTAGAGGAGCTTCATGAGACTTTATAATCACTTAGGTTGTATTCAAGCTGACGGTGTTTTATACCACTGGACCTTCCACGTCTAGTATGCCAGATCTAACATGTAGTGTACAGCCCGAGGGTAGCTGTGGTGACAATGGATTCGCCGCTGAAGGTTATACTGACGAGGGCGATTATGATGAAGGATATGTTGGGGACGACTTCTGCGGAGACCACTATAGCTTTGCGAGCTAAAGATTGAACTACTAGTCTTCTTTTATCTTTCCTGCTTATGATGTATTAATCAGCTAATATGAGATTTAGTGACAAGTGTTGTCAAAAGACTTATGATGTTTAATTATGTTTCTTTTATTCAGGTCTGTAATATATACTATTATCTTATGATTGTTAAATATTTATATAGTACCGCTGTGTTGAACTAGTTGCATACCATTATTATTGCAGTTCTTATCATCTTATTGTTGAGGACAGTCGAGCGACTTCCAACCAGTCACCTGTCTACGGACCCATAAAGGAAAATTTTAATTTTCCCTATTTTTGGCTTACTTTGGGGTATGACACGAACTACTATGGACTTGATTCCCACTCAGGGATAAGTAGGCTCCAAAAGCCTTTTGTCCATGAAAACCCAAACTCTTGACAATTCCTTGAGTTTTGAGTTTCTCCATGCTAAACTAGGGACAAACTTGCATTTTCCCATAACCACATCAAAGCCCCAATACTAGGGGCAAACTTCGTTCGCCACCCAAAAAAAATTTATGCCCTAACCCATCTCGGGATCTCTTGGTTATCAAAATAAGCTCTATGTAGAAACAAACAAGAATTCATGATATAAGCTGATTAAAACTCCAAGCAAGATTCAAAGCAAGGTAATAAAATTCAAAAAGAAACATTAAAAGGAAGATTTTCATAACTCAAAGATAAATTAAAAGAGTAAACACTTTGATTAAACATGGTAGAACATTTTCTACTACAAGAGCAAACTTTGGAAGGAAAAGTAATCACACTCAGAAGTGCAAAAAGAGTAGATAGGATTTGTCAAAAGTTTTGGAAAATAAAGCTCTCGTTTATTTTTTATTGCTTTTTACTATATCTATGTCTGTCTATCCATAGGACTGCCTCTCAACTAGTTCCTGAATCTCCAAAATGTACTCAGTAGTAGGCACAACTGAAGCAGGAATCCTTTGAAAGGGAGCAGCCACCCTATCTTGCCAAGCCTCAGTAAAAGCCTACACGGTGAAAGGATGCATGTGTAGACACCCTAATTTTGACCGCCGTCGAATTCAGGGGATGATTACCTCTAGACCGATGATGACAATGATTGGCGGAATTCAAAGATTTTCCAAACAATTCAAGTTCTTCAAAAGATTCTTCAAATTGAGATAAAGAGGGAAATCAGGTGATTCGGAGAAACCCGAATATGAAATACATATGAAAGAGAAACAGTCCGAAAGGCTAAATTCAAAATTAATTGTATATATTAGAATTTTGAAAAGAAAAAAGAAAAGAAAAAAAAAGAGAAGAAAAAAAAAGAGTTTTAAAGAAAAGAAAAGAATTTTGAAAGGAAAAAGAAAGAAAAAGAAAAAGAAGAAGAAAATATAGTTGAATATAGCATAATTAACTAAAATATATTAATATAAAAATATCTATGTATATACTTTTTGTGTATTTGAAAATAAAATAAAAAAGGGATAATTTCATCAGCTGCTGCACACGGCATAGGCGGCGGCACTTGCTGAGTGTCGCGCCAGCATTCACTGAGTGCCGCAGGAAAATCAGTGAGTTATGCTCACTGTAACAGCCTGTTTTTCTCAAATACATATGGATTAGTCGTGCACATAGGTTTTCTACTCGAAATTACCCAATTACCCCTCAGATTGTGGCCTATATAAGGAGGCCTTAACCTCTATTACAAAGATCCTTCTTCTCCCGCAATCCTCTACTTCCATTTTGTAAGATAAATATAAAAATTTAGAGAGATTTAAGAGAGAAATCAAGAAATTTTGAAGAATTCAAGAGTTCCTTTGAAGAATTTGAAGACGAAGTTGAAGAAATTGAAAGATCTTCATCAACAAATCAAGAAGTCCTTGAGGTTATAGATGTAACCTTTTTAATTCTATCTAGAATTAGGCTAGATTCAATCACAATAGACTTGGGACTTTTACACCTTTTCAAAACCTCTCTTCTTACCCCATTTCATCACACACCACATAGAGATTGTGATTGAGTTTTCATGCATTGTTTTCATTAGTTTGGATCTAGACATAGTCTCGGGTTTAAAATAAAAACAAATTGTAAAAGCATTTTTCCTTGGATTTTATGTAAACCTTGATTTTATTTTCTTTTGTCTCTATTTTCTCTTTTAAATCCATGAGATCTTCTATATATCATTAGGGTCCCCTTTGATATTGATCTATTAGTCTCCCATAATCTCATGATTTATGTGGGGATTAAGATTGGTCATGGTTACATCCATACTTCTTTGTTGCAGTCTAAGTTTTAGACCATAGCTTGAGTCCTTCAAGTTGAGTCTCATAGAGTTATTTCTATATTCTATGAGGCTCATATGGTTTTGGATCATATATTACTCTCCAAGGACCATTAACTTGGGAGGAGAACTAATAAAAATGGATCTATATTCCTCAAGGAACATGTATTTGGGAGAGGAATTAGAAATAGTTTAAGTTTAGTTGAGATTATGAATACCAACTCCATAAATGGTGTAGTGAACTCATGAACTCGCTGAGATCAAGGATTTTTAATTAAATCATGGTCCATGAGAATTGAGTAAGACCAAGTGGAGAGTGTTCATAACTCATATACGTATCATTAGGGTCTTTGCCTTAGTGAAAATCCATGTTTAGGATGGTTTGGTCCTATAATTCATGGGCAAACTACTCTCTGTCCAAAATTTCAGAACAGCAAGTTCGTTTTAAAATGGCTAAATCAGAGCCTTAATTAAGTTTTCTTAATCTCAAATAAATTTTTGTAGGTATTTCAATGTGTTAGGAAGATACCTAAAAAGATCAGAGTGTTTCTGATATTTTTTACTACTTTTAGCAAATCATACAAAAACGCTAGACAGAGTGATGTCTGGTTATGACCCTATTCTCAGAGATTTAACCGTTGGATCTTTGATTCTCTATTTGGGATAGAAACTAAAATCATAGAGTCATTACATACTCAAAAATAATTAAGATCCAACCGTTGTAAGTATTTTATTCCTATTTTTGAAAGTCTGGTTTGCTCTTTATAACTCTTACAATTCTGTCATAATTTTGATAAATCTTGAACAACTCTAATCTAAGGGACTCTTAATGTCCTAAAATCTAAACCATGTCTTCAATATTGTCAATTAAGTTTAAATCCAGAGGCTAGATGATCCAAACTAATGAATATCTCATGGCTCATGATCATGCATTCCTTCATACATATTGATACTTATGAGTAGAACTCATTTTTTAGTCTAAGTTGCACTTAATTGAACCTAATTGAACATGACTAGGGGTTCCTTATGATCATGTTGGGTCTATGACATCTCTATATGGACATTACATTGGCTCCTAGTTGAGACTTGTATATCTATAGAGGTGTTATGGTTCCAACTAGTTAAAAGGATTCAAAGTTATGCCAATTCCTCCTCTACTTGATAGATTTAAGCTAAAAGTTTAGGATCTATTATTTAATTTCTTGTTGAAGCATGTGGACTAATCTTTGTTTTGTATTGCTTTTTGAGGTACAATTTCTCAAGCCTTTCTCTAGTTTATTTTACCTATTGATCTTATTGATTTTTCGACTCCATGTGCGACGCCTTAGATTAGGTCTTATCTTATATGTATATGTGATTAGAGACCTTTTCTTAGGATTTCTATCTTGTATGCATTGCACATTTCCCATATCGCAGCTGGATCCCGAGTAAGTTTCCTAGTTCCCTATTTGTACATCATTTTGCTTGCTACTTGAAATGATGTGGTTTAGAATGCTATTTTATCGTTAACAATCTTACACCTTTTTAGACATGCTTTTATAATGTATATTTATATATGTATTTAGTTGAGGGCATGCTTAGATTAATAATTCGATTAAAAAAGGATGTGTGTAGAGGCCTATCACGAGATAGAATGAGAGGGGGTGTTTTAGTCTGTCGGGCTCCTTCCCTTCTCATTCCATAATCCCCGAACCTAGTTAATCTTTGGTTTCGCAAAAGATCAGTTTGCCTTTAAAATGGTTTCTTAATTTTCCTTAAAGCAATTAAGTGGCGACTCTTTGTTTTGGAAAATTGCTTTAAAAAAAGTGGGCCCAAATGCCAGTATCCACAATCTAGCAACTCTGTTGGGGATTGAACCCAGAATCTCTGGTTTCGCAGACCAAGATTTTTTATTTTGGGTTTACTCGAGGATTAGGCTTGAAAGCATCCTTTTAATCGAATTAATTAATTTTTGTGTGCCTGTTGCATTTTCTTGTATGTCTAGCTAGTCGATTACACAGAACTATGACCTTGGAGGCTCAGGGCAACCCGGTCGGTCAAGCCATCATGGGACTGTGTGATCACCCTTGATCTCGTACCATGTGTTGGTATATGAAGCATCCTATCGGGTGTGTGTCAAGGGTCGCTCATTTGGACCAAAACCCGGCCTTTGCATGGTAGCTTCTATACAACCTTTCATAGGGAATCAATTCTCAATTAGGATTATGTGCTAGGGAGTTTTGTATGTCCGGAAGGGATTATTTGAGATAATGACGATGCTTGCTTGATGTTTTCGCAATTCCTTCTCATGTCCCATCACATTTGGGAACATGCTGAATCTTGATTGTAAGATTACATCTCTTATATCTTGTTCGCTAAGCATCATTAACCTTGTATGCATCCGAATTCTTGAAGAGTACGACAATAATCCGATCTTGTGATCCTCCTATCCACAGAATTTTTGATACATCTTTGAAAGTAAACAGATTTTTTTGTCATCTTTATTCCAATGTTTTAATTGCTCTTTTTTGAAGTATGACTGCGCAACTTGCGCTTTTGAGTGCATAGGTCTTTAAGACATTTAGCATAAGCGGGAATTTGTTTTATCGCATCGAGGAATGGAATATTGATTTTTACTTGTTTAAATACCTCGAGTATGTCTTCCGTTTTCGACCGTTTCTTTAAAAAATGTGATGGTTCATCAACGTTTGGTGGGAATGGCAGTTGTGGAATATTATTAGTCAAGGTCATTACGTTCTCTTCAGTTGAATTAATATTCGCATCTCTCCCACTCTCCCTCAGAATCTCAACAACTTCTTCCTCTTGAATAGTTATCCAAGTTGAGACGGCATTTACTTGCTCACTCGTACCCTCAATGTCATACTGTCCCTTAGGATTTTGAATAGTTTGACTAGGAAACTTACCCTTATTTCTATGACTCACCGTATTAGCTAGTTATCCCATTTGGGACTCAAGCTTCGCAATGGATTTTGTGTGAGAGTGCACTATTTGTGCTTGTGCTTGTGCTTGCACTTGTGTTTTTGATATTCTTAAGGGACACCAACACCTTCTCCTCAAAAGCGTTAACCCTTGGAGGGTTAGGATTAGGAGGAGTGTGTTGGTATTGACTTTGTTGAAATTGGGATCGATAAGTATTAGGAAAATTATTTGTCATAGGAATATAACTATTTCGTGGAAATTGTTGAATAAAATGTATGTGTTGCTCCACGAATTCCAAAAATTGAGATGCAGATGGACATGTAAATGTAGAATGTGAATGGTCAGAACATATTTGACAAGTTTCGTAAGACGGTGCGCTTATCATTTGGTTCATTGTCATAAGTCGGTCAAGTTTTTTAGATAGTTCTTGCAATTCAATTGAGTGACTTGACTCGAATTTTACCTCTCGTTTAGGTTGACGAGGATATCTCTCGGGGCGTACACACACAGCCTGGTGCATAGAGTTTTCGCTTAATGTTTCAAAAAATTTCTAAGCCTCATTGGCATTTTTGTGGAGGAACGTCCCCGCACAAACAGTATCGACTGTATTACAAACAGAAGGAATAAGCCCTTCATAGAAAACTTGTACCAACTGCCACTTAGGAACCTGATGATGTGGGCAAGAGCGTAATAATTCTTTAAATTTCTCCCATGTGTCATAAAGTGTTTCCCCATCTTGCATCACAAAGTTTGTTATAGATTTTCTTATTTCATTTGTACGCGTAATAGGGAAAAACTTTTGCAAGAATGCGGTGTGTAAGGCTTCCTATATTCTAATTGTGTTTTGCTCCAGAGATTGGAGCCAATACTTCGCTTTATCTTTTAAGAAAAATGGGAAGAGATGCAGTTTTAATTCATCATCAGTTAAGTTTTGAATTTTGAAAGTAGAGCATATATCTTGGAAATCTCCTAAGTGTTAATAAGGATCTTCATTTATATAGCCATGGAAAGAAAGAAGTAGCGATATGGTAGATGACTTTATCTCAAAGTGAGATTCCGTCACCTCTGGTGATTCGATACCTGCTTGTGGCATATAAGTCGTAGGAATGAAATAATTTTTAAGCGGAGGGGGTGGTGGCATATTCCGATTATTCATATTATTTCCGTTGTTTTGGCTGTTTCCAATGCCAGCCATTGGAATTGGTTCGATGTTAATGACACGTGGTTTCTTTAGTCTTTTAAGGGTACTTCATATTTCAGAATCAAATAAAGACGACGGTTCAAGTATCGAATTGTCGTCTAGCATCAACCAAACTCTAGAAGCTTGAGTTGATGACCTAAGGATTCTAAGTGTTCGTTCAAGTTCAGGATCAAGAGGATTTAATTTAGGTTTACTTGAACACATACCAAACATAAACAAAAAAGAATGACACAAAAATAAGGACTGGCGTAACCAAATAAGAAAACAAACTGCGCAACCAGTCAATCACGCAAGCACACAGTACTACTATGATGCATGTAGTTATCCTGTAATGTAGTGATTCGCGTCAAAGCCCAGCGCCCCGGGTTTCCTAGCTAATGCAGCGCTCACTCCGCACCTAACCTAAAGCAAGTAATTGCGTCTCAGCGCCCTGACTTACAATGATTTGATGCCAAATTTGAAAGAAGCAATTGATTTTAATTGTTTTGCGTAAGCTCCTTTGGTATGCTAAGCTATTCCTCTCCAAAATGCTAGAATTTGATGATTCGAGAAAATCTAAAAAATTAAAGGAAACGTTAGTGACTCAAAATAAAACGAAAAATAAGACAAAGAAAATCTAATATTTACGGATTAACTAAACTAAGATTCTAAAACTATAGGTAACAATTTGCAATCCCCGACAACGGCACCAAAAATTGATCTTGTCAGAATCAAGATGTAAAAGTATTCTTTACTTTCTAAGATTTGTAGTGCTGAAGTAAATGTTGAACCCACAGAGATTGAAAAACTAAGACACTTTAATTTTAAAACCTAAATCTAGTTAATTAATAAAATAATATTTTGAGTTTGATTTTAATTAA
This sequence comes from Hydrangea macrophylla, assembly GCA_033977485.1. Taxonomy (NCBI): domain Eukaryota; kingdom Viridiplantae; phylum Streptophyta; class Magnoliopsida; order Cornales; family Hydrangeaceae; genus Hydrangea; species Hydrangea macrophylla. The sequence goes on from CM066984.1 coordinate 18,243,090, forward strand.
ACTAAGAACAATGAAAATAAATTTAAACTATGGAAGCAATTAAAAGTTATTTTAAATGATATGTAAATTGAACCTAGGATTGTAAATCCACCACTAGCTTCATAATAAGGGTATTTATGCCTTCAGTTAGCTTATTATGTTGGATGATAATGGGGAATTGTAGCTACAAGCCCAATTCCTCTGTCAAGAAGATAACTACGATTCAAGCACCAACATAATTCATCTTCGGTTGGCACATATTGTCTCACACTAAACTAGGGTTGCGGCACAATCCGTCTTTCCTAGGCATGAACTATTCGGCTCCTTGATATCACAATTCAGTTAAGCACCATTACATGTAAATAATCCATACAAGCACAACAAATATAGATCATTGAGCACATCACATTTAAAATAGATCTAAGACAAGAATAGATTTTGAAAGTAATGATTTAATCAATAGAAGAATGATTTTATTATTTAAAATCCTCGAAACATGTAATCATCATCCATACATAATAAAACTAAAAGAAAAACATAAAATACACCCTATTACTTGGCTAGGGTTTCATTGAAACCCTAGATCTTGGTTAAGCGGCCATAGAATCAAGGATTGACAAGAGGTTGATGGAGGAGGCCATGGGAATCCTTGGTCTTCTTCTTCTTCTCCTTGCTTCTTCCTCCTCAATGGCTGAAGTTTTAGTTGTATATGGATGTATCTAATGTTGTGCAATGATGTGTAACCTCAAATTTGATATAGAATAGGATTTATATAGATTTTGGAAGGATTTATGAAGCTTTCCTAAGTCGAATCGTACTAAAACTGCTATTTTTTTCATTTCTAGAAGTCGTATGCACAAACCACCTTTGATGGGCACTTTAATTTAACAAAATACGCATTTTTGGTTTTTTCACTAGTCGCTCGCGCAAGGTAGTTTTCGCTGCACTGCGCGACTTTCGTAGAATTGCGATAACTTTTGACTCGGACATCGCATTGACTCACCGTTTATGACCACACGTCCGTAACTCGAAGATCTACATTTATATCTCTGGAAAAATTTATGAAATCCAAAGTATTCCTTGCCAAAAATGCAATTTACCGAGACTACTACTACATTCAGCTTTCACCAGAATCACCGTTTGAGCCCATAATGAAACCTACAAAATATAAAATACTTATTAAAAAACACTTAATAACCACATTAAATGAGCTAACACAACGTATATTCAAGACTATAAATGATAACTATTCGTCGCCGATCATAAGCTATTCTTCTGGTTGAAATGGAAATACCCTCTTTTAGGGTTTTGGCGGAATGTGAAGTAACCGAACTTGAATGGCTGTGAGGGAGATATGAAGAGTTGATGTTACTAGATGAAAAGAGGTTGGCGGGAATAAACCACATTCGGGGATATCACAAAAGGATAGCTCGTGCTTTCAACAAAAAGGTTCGCCCTCAAGAAATATTTTGCTTGAAACCTCATTTTTCGAAACCTCCTACCTTGATGAACTACGCTTGACCTGATTCTCGTTAGGAGATACGTAGGCAACCTGCTCAGTTTGGTCATAAAATTTTGCCTGAAAGGCATTTTCCGTCAAGCCTTGGCTGAACTACTACGAACCTGATACCCATTCGGGGATAAGTAGGCGGGCTCTCAAGGCCCTCGGTCCAAATAAAACCAAAGTCTTGATAAAATCCAATATCTTGAGTTTTTCTATGCCAAACGAGGGGCAAACTTGCGTTTGCCCAGAACCACATCAGTGCCCCAAGACTAGGGGCAAACTTCGTTTGCTAATCCGAAGAACCCAGATAATATCTAAACCCACTTCTAGATCTACTGGCTATCAAAATATGCATTGTGTGGAAGAAAATGAGGATTCATGGTATAGAATGATTAAAGCTCTAGATCAAGGCTCAAAGCAAAGTAATAAAAGTTACAAGAGACATTAAGAGGAAAATTTTCATAAACTGAAAAGATTGGAGGAGTGCAAACTAAGATTTAACATGATTAGGACTTTTTCAAAATACAAGCAAAAGTCTTTGGAAAATAAAATGCATTACATGATTCAAATAAAGCGTGGCAAGAGTAAGCAGGATTTGTCAAAGATTTTTTAAATCTTATGGTTGTTTCCTTTTTCTTATGTCTGTCTAGTCGTAAAGCTATCTCCTGACCAAAGTCTAGATCTCGAAGAGGTACTCGGCAGTAGGAACAACTGAAGCAGAAATCCTCCGGAAGGGAGCTGACACTCTATTGTGCCAAGCCTCGGTAACAAGGCTCATGGTAGAAAGGCGTAGGGCTGAACTCCTCAAAAAATCTGCAGTAATAGCATCCGAAACATCCTGAAGTAGCCTGAACTGGCAAACCACTTAGCCTGGAAAATAAAAAGTTATAACGTGCAAACCTGGTAGCCAATCCCTAGGACGTCCGGGGAACTGTACTGTAATTGAGCAGTAAATCCATTTGAGGCATACCCAGTGAATGTCCTCGTAAAAGAGACTCTGGAGCCAATAGAACCAGCCGTCAGCAGAATGAAATATGCGACGAACCCCTAATCAGTCATAAGGGAGCTGCCTCCCGGGATGAGAAGGATGAATGAATAGACCTAGACGCTCCAGAAGCTAAACCTAAAGAACGTAGGAGCCCCAGAAGAGAGCATGGCCCCAGTAGCATGAGCGTGGTCAAGACCCAATAGAGTCTCCCCGAGGACTAAAATGATTGCAATCCTCATCTCTCGGAGACCACAAATAATGGGGATAAGGATGTCGACAGAAGACTGAAATAGAAAGTGGGAGAGTATAGCCAAAGAAAGGGCACTGTGCCTGATGATATGTTATCCTCTGTCATCTGGATCTCCAACGGGGCCATAAGTAGAAGAAAGACAATCAAAGTCAATGTGCCGATCGCGAATAAAAGAACTGGCAGAACTATGGGATACATGAAGGAGAGCTACTAGATCCTGGATGTACCCCGTCTATACCTGGGGAACTATCAGATTAGCATAAGGGTCGGTGTGGAAAATGGCGCTAAACTCCTCGAACAGCTGGCAAGTCTCCCTTTTGACCGAACAAAAAAACATAAAGTGCGGGATCCCAACACCTAATAGCGGCTCAGAGTAAATTCTCATCTAAAGCCATATGATGAAAAGAATAGATCCGTCAGCCTGTAGGACTCGAAGTTGAGTCGATCGATACCCGAGAAAGAGTCCATCCATGGAAAGAGAATGACAGGACTGATAGGGGCCATGAGAAATGAAGTAAAAAAATGATGAATAAGATGAGAGGTCATATAAGAAGGAGAAAAATAATAAGGATAAGGAAGTTTTGAAATTTCTAAAGAACAAAAGGAAAATCAACTTTTATAAAGAAAAAGTAACTAGGCGGCACTTGTTGAAAAAGCAACTACACTCGTTGAGTGTCGGCTGACACTTGATGAGTGTCGCACAGCATTTAGTGAGTGTCGAGCATCCTCACTGAGTGCCGGTCAGGTTTTGGCAGTTCCTGGTTCAGTTTGTAACATTAATTAGCCCAAAACCTACATGAAACAAGCAAGAAAAATAGGTATACATTGCTAAATCAGGCATTCAAGCGGCAACTCCCACATCATTCATCAATAAAAGCATTCGCATTCTCAGGAAACTATACATAAGCATGGAATATCAAGATCAGCTCATTTGCCGTCATACATACAAGTTATATCAGTTTTAAAATTCATAAATAAAATAAAAAGAAGTTTCTACTATCTTGTCCACGCAGAGACTCCATAAAATAAAAAGAGAGAGAGAGAAGAATGGGAGAAGGGCAGATCATCCTGGTCGGCAATGAGGATTCCTTCTGGGTGCCTGTGGAGCTGTCTGGCTTCCCCCAGCTCCACCATCTCCACCATTTCCAACATCTCTGTTGTCGCCAACATCACCACCCTGGCCGCTGCCTCCAGCACCTCCATGATAGCAGCCGCCTTGGCTCAACTGGATCTCCTGAAATTACCTCCTCAGAGCCATTTTCAACTTCCTGAAAAGGGACAAAATAGAGACAAGGACAAACAAGAAGTGAAGTGAAATTCTCTACTAAAAGATAAATCTACACTCTTTTGAAGTTCTTGAAGTGAAGTATTGTGAATATGAAAATATTTTTGAAGATCTTAGGATTTTAGGCTCATTTGGTTGTAAATATGGTTTTGTCAAAGGTACTTTGTTGATGATATAAAATTCTTTTAAGTATTTAATATCAACTTTGCAAACTTATAATGAAAATTCTTTCGAGTCCTTGCATTTGACTTTATAAAAACAAAAAATTATGTGAGCCCTCGAACCCAATTTTTGTAAAGTATGAAAATCTTTGGAATCTGAATCTGAATTTGCAAATTCATTAGATACGATTCCTTTTTAAGAAAAGAGCCAAGATATATACCAAAGCACTGGCTTGAAGCTCCGCATTAGCTCTCGCCCCGTCAGTCTGAAAATGAGTCAAGATTTAAGCATGTTTAATAATGGAGAGAGAGAATAAATAAAAAAAGAGAGAAGAGTGATTTTGAAACTTACTCTCCACTCGTGAGCATGAATCCAGTGTCAGACTATATGGATGTAGGATAGCCCCTCCTCAACATACAATGTTGTACTATAGGGGAATGGTGGGCACATCCTGAGTATAGGGAGGTAAATGGTATAGAGATTCATGGCCCACATGTACTATAGGGATATTCCAGTTCCATGGTAGAAGGGCTGGAGGATCGGCTACTCCAGGAACGGGCTGCAAAGGAAAATTCAAATCTTAGTAAGCGTTGTTGAAAAGTTAAAAGAAAACCTCAAAAGAATAAAAGGGAGTTTCATTACCACAGTGACGTCCATAAGAGGAAAATTATGCATGAGCGAATTTAATCTGAAGCTGGCATAACCATCTGGGCCATCTAAATTATTCACAATATTCTCCCCACCTAGAGCAGCGACAAAGTCTTCATTGTCTAGGGTCTCGGTGCTCCTCATGGTAGTTGGGGGAGCCCTCGGCACATAAAAAACTAGGGCAGCAACAGACTACCTGGTCACCCTTTCACCGAGGTACCACTTTCGGCATGCCTCTCCTACCATCAGGATCCTCATCCTGGTAAAACCCACAGCACGTTGAATCTCTGCGTTAGCCTCTAGGAGGGCCGCCTCCAACGGGTTCAATGTCACATGGACTTCTCGCAAGTTGGTAAGGAGATTTCTATAACCGATAAAGTCATGGGCCCCCACCTTTCAGCTCGTCGCCCCTTTTCTCCATTTCAGGCCTTGAGGCATAATGGCGACCTCGCTATCCCTGGTGCTGGAAGCCCTCATGCAAAGGTACTCATGGGACCATATCTGCAAAAGAAAACAAAAGAAAAACAAAAAATGATAAGAAGTGAATCCAATGTTCAAAATAAAGTCAGGAGAGATAACAAAAAAAAGAGGAGAAAAGGAAAAATAGTAATGATAAGGAGAAGGTTTTACCTCCCAGGCTCTCTAGTACCCACTAGTGGAGGGAAAATTACCCCTAAAAACATCACCCATATGATGGTAGAGGGTAGCCAGGCCTGCCGCTTCCTAGTTGTACTGGGATATGCGACCGATGTTCTCTAAAGAGGCTAAGTACCCCAGATTGATCCTGTCTTCTCTCGTGCTCATCAAAGAGCAACCCAGCACGTACATGATGGAGGCCTTGATCATCTGATCATCAGTGAAGACATGGCCTCTGAAGGTGTCCATGAACCACTTTATAGGCACGGTGAACTCTCCAGGATGGACCCCGAGTAGGTCAATGATCTGCTCATGTCTGCTCGGGCGATCATCGTAGTGGACCACAGGGAGGTCGCCAAACGGGATGCCAGTGATCATAGTAAAGTCCAGGGGGATCATTGTCATCTCCCTGAATGGCAAATGGAATATATTCGTCGTATCCCACCATCTCTCTGTCAAAGCCTGGGTATGGGTCATGTCATTTGAACTCTTCTCCAAGAGCAGCACAAAAAGCCCAAAGCCAGCATTATTTATCCCCGTGTAAACCTCCTCGGAGAGCTTCTCATACCATCTGCGGCCATGAGCCAAACTCCTATGACTTTTGAGGGCATCTCGGGCAGCTGTAAAAGAACCAAAATAAAAAGGGGATAAGGATAAAGGAAGGAAATAACAAGGTCAATAAATCAGGTAAATGAAAGAATGAAAATTCCTTTTTGAGTCCTAATGATTCTATATCTTAAGGAAAATAACAAGTAAAATTCTTATAAATCTGTAGTTTTGAAAAGAGGAGTTCTTTGGAGTCATGGCATCTCCATATTCTTATAAATAATTTCTCGGCGTCAAAGTGACTCCATGTTTTGTAAAATAAGATTCTTGAGTTCTGAGAACTCCTTGGAAAAAAATATAATTTCTTGAATCCTAATGACTTTGTGTTTTCAAAAAGAATGAATTTTCGAGTCCTAGGGACTCCGTGTTTTTGAAGAAAAAGAATTAAATATTCTTGAGTCCTAGCGACTCCGTGTTTTTGAAGAAAAAGAATAAAATTCTCGAGTCCTAGTGACTCTGGGTTTTTGAAGGAAAAGAATAAAATTCTTGAGACCTGGTTACTCCGTGATCTCAAAGAAAAATAATAGAGTAAATTCTTGGACCCTAGCAACTCCATAATTTTGAAAGAAAGTTTCTGAGTCCTAATGACTCCTTTGTTTTGTAAAAAAAATAGAAATTCTTTTTAGGTTATAGCAACTCCATGACTTTGTAAGGATAGAATTTTGTTCAAGCCATATTAACTCCTTGGTCTTGTAAAAGAGTATTTTGAGTCCTGGTTATTTCGTGCTTTTGAAAGAATGAATTTTCATAACCTGGTGACTATGTGCTAAATGATAAAAATGATGATGAATGACGAATGAATGAATTTCTATGTCTTCGATGATCCCATAATTTTGTGAAAGGAATTTCTTAGTTAAAGCAACTTCTTGATTTTCGAGAATGAATTCTCAAGTCATAGGGACTCCATGACCATGAATCCTTGGTCCGTATATGTGCATACAAAAATAAGCCTAGTCTAGGTAACATTTAAGTGTCTTACTGGGTCGGTGTGACCCCTCATTTGTAGAATAATGAAATTCGTGTGCTTGGTCTTGGCATAAAATCAATGAATCCAAACAAGGGGAACATGCAAAAGCATAAGTTCATGCGTTGAACATGATCATGGCAGTCCATACAAAATCAATTCAAAGAGGGGGGCATAACAATAGTTTGGGCATATCACATTTTCACAAAATCAAGGACATACTCATACATGCATTGATCATTAGGCATTGCATCACATTTCATTCATCGTCATAAAGAAGAGAGAATTCGCAATTATACCAATTTGTTGAACGCACAGGCTAAAAGGTATTCCCCAGGGTCGGCAAGCAGGAACGACGAGCTATGGCTGGTAGAGGGCTTGTACTTCTTCCTACAAGGTCCATGGCATCCTGAACCGTTAGCCATTTTAAATCTACAATAAAAACATAGATTGTGTGAGGGATTTGGGGGAAACAAAAAGAGAGCATGTAAAATAACTAGGATTTCAAGTATAAATTTGGCAAAGATGCAATCTTGATGTTAGGAAAGCAACATACCTTGGTTTGGAGTTGATTCTTAAGTTGAGAAACAAGAGGAGAGGAAAATCTTGGAGAGAAATCGTATGAAAGAGAGGAGAGAATGAAAAAAAAATAAGAAAGCTGAGTTTTAAATAAACTGTCTAACCTAGCGGCAGACGGCGAAAAGGCAGCGGCACTCACTGAGTGTCGCGTGGCATTCAGCGAGAGCCGCTGCGCATTCATCGAGTGCCACCACATGTGACAGATGGCCCTTTTCCCCTTAAATTTTCATATTTGTATTGAGGACCACCGAATTTTGCTTAGATGTCCTCCAAGATTTTCCTTCCTTTTAAAAGAACCCCCAATATTTGAAAAAAGAAGTTTTTAGCCCCGTTATAAGTTAAAATTAGCCCAGTCGCAAGAAATTGAATATAGTTGACTCCTGATTATTTTAAAAATTAATGCAAATTTGAGTCTGATTGACTCCTGATTTTTCTTAAAATTGATGTAAATTCGAGTCTGATTGACTCTTGATTTTGTAATAATGCAAATTTGAGTCTGATTGACTCCTGATTTTTGAAAGTTGATTTTATTTGGGTCTGATTGACTCCTAACTTTATAAATTAGATGAATTGGAGCCCGATTGACTCCTGATTAAGAAAAATTGAATAAATTTAAGTTCAATTGACTCTTGGTTTTGTAATTTGATTTGATCTGAGCCTAAATGGCTCCCGATTTTAGAAAATTTGATGTGATTCGAGTCTAACTGACTCTAGATTTTGGAAATAATGCAAATTTGAGTCGATTAGCTCCTGGTTTTTTTAGAATTGATGTAAATTTGAGTCCGATTAACTCCTGATTTTTTTGAAAATTGAAGTAAATTCGAGTCTAATTGACTCCTGATTTCAGAAATAATGCAAATTTGAGCCTAATTGACTCCTGATTTTTTGAAAATTGATTTGAAAAAAAAATGTATGGCATATTCCTCAATTTTAGGTGTCATTAAATTGAGTTTAGCTACGCAAATATTTTTCTTTGAGGATATGACGTGTTTGTATTCCTCGATTCTCGCAACAGATTTACAATGATTTTAGCTTTAGGATGTAACGTATTTGCATTCCCACTTCTCGCAACAAATTTGCTTCCTGATTTGACACCAGAGTATAAAGCGCGAGGCACATCTCAGTCGATCAGATGATTCTTGAAAGATATCAGAGTATATGGCATAAGGCGCATCTCATTCTTTCAACATGTTTCCTGATTCGACACCGAAGTATAAGGCGGGAGACGCATCTCAGTCGATCAGATGATTCTTGAAAGGCATCAGAGTATAAGGCGCGAGGCTGATCTAAGTCTTTCAGATTTGCTTCCTGATTCGACACCGGAGTATAAGGCGCGAGGCACATCTCAGTCGATCAGATGATTCTTCAAAGGCATCAAAGTATAAGTGGCAAGGCGCATCTCAGTCTTTCAGCGTGCTTCCTGATTTGACAACGGAGTATAAGGTGCGAGGCGCATCTTAGTCGATCAAATGATTCTTGAGAGGCATCGGAGTATAAGGTACGAGGCGCATCTCAGTCTTTTAGCATGATTTCAGATTCAACACAAGAAGTATAAGGCACGAGGTGCATCTCGGTCGATCACCATTCGATTAGATGACTCATGAACAATGTTGGGGAATTAAGCATAGAAAGCGCATCTAGGACAATCATGGCTTTCCCAGAATAGGACAGCATCAGCATAGAATGTTTAAGAAATAAGGCATATTTTGCTACTGGAGAGAGTGGTATGATTCTAAATCAATTCACCTGAGAGCATGGAGCATGGATTTGCTTGAGCACGTGCGTCACGATAGGATAGGTGCATTCATCCGTATGCTTATTTGTGATTATGTGTGTTTGTCCCCTATCCGAACTACGTCCTGGTCTAATTCCTGTTGGGATACGTAAGCAGCTCGACATTGTGCATGACCAGCACCAAACATCTAGGCGTCCTATTTTGCAATGCACTTTGTTTTTCCCTAAATACAATAGATCAGTCAAAGGCTTGTCTTCACACAGGCTTCGACATTCACTTGTGATACGCGTTGCTTCTCAAGCTCTGCCAAAGAGGGGCAAACTATTGACACTCCAATTTTGACCGACCGTCGAATTCAGGGGATGGTTATCTCTAGACCGATGATGACAATGATCGGCCGAATTTGAAGATTTTCCAAACGATTCAAGTTCTTCAGAAGATTCATCAAACTAAGTTTTCAAAATTAAGAGAAAGAGGGAAATCAGGTGATTCAGAGAAACCCGAATATGAAATACGTATGAAAAAGAAACAGTCCAAAAGGCTAAATTCAAAATTAATTATATATATGTAAGAACTTTGAAAGAAAAAAGAAAAGAAAATAAAAGAGAAGAAATAAAAAGAATTTTAAAGAAAAGAAAAGAATTTTGAAACGAAATAGAAAGAAAGAAAAAAAAAAGAAGAAAATATAGTAGAAAATTATCATAATTAACTAAAATATATTAGTATAAAAATATCTAAGTATATACTCTTTGTATATTTGAAAATAAAATAAAAAGGGGATAATTTCATCAGCTGCGGCACGCGGCATAGGCGGCTGCACTTGTTGAGTGCCGCTCGCTATGACAGCCTTTTTTTCTCAAATACGTATTGAATATTCTTGAACATGGGTTTTCTACCCAAAATTACCCAATTACCCCTCAAATTGTGGCCTATATAAGGAGGCCTTCACCTACATTATAAATATCCTTCTTCTCCCTCAATCCTCTACTTCTATTTTGCAAGATAAATTTAAAAAACTAGAGAGATTTAAAAGAGAAATCAAGAAATTTTGAAGAATTCAAGAGTTCCTTTGAAGAATTTGAAGAAGAAGTTCAAGAAATTGAAAGATCTTCATCAACAAATTAAGAAGTCCTTGAGGTTGTAGAGATCACCTTCTAATTCTATCTAGAATTAGGTTAGATTCAATCACAAACTCATAGACTTAGGACTTTTACACCTTTTCAAAACCTCTCTTCTTACTCTATTTCATCACACACCACATAGAGTTTGTGATTGAGTTTTCAAGCATTGTTTTCATTAGTTTGGATCTAGACATAGTCTTGGGTTTAAAACAAAAACAAATTGTAAAGGAATTTTTACTTGGATTTTATGTAAACCTTGATTTTTTTTTCTTTTGTCTCTATTTTCTCTTTGAAATCCATGAGATCTTCTATATCTCATTAGGGTCCCCTTTGATATTGATCTATTAGTCTCCCATAATCTTAGGATTTATGTGGGGATTAAGATTGGTCAGGGTTACATCCATATGTCTTTGATGGAGTCTAAGTTTAAACCATAAATTGAGTCCTTCAAGTTGAGTCTCATAGAGTTATTTCTATATTCTATGAGGCTCATATGGTTTTGGATCATATATTAGTCTCCAAGGACCATTAACTTGGGAGGAGAACTAATAAAAATGGATCTATATTCCTCATGGAACATGTATTTGGGAGAGGAATTAGAAATAGTTTTAAGTTTAGTTGAGATTATGAATACCAACTCCATAAATGGTACAGTGAACTCATGAACTCACTGAGATCAAAGATTTTTTATTAAATCATGGTCCATGAGAATTGAGTGCGATCAAGTGAAGAGTGTTCATAACTCATGTATGTATCATTAGGATCTTTGCCTTACTGTAATTCCATATTTAGGATGCTTTGGTCCTATGATTCAAGAGCTAACTACTCACGGTCCAAAATTTCAGAGCAGCAAGTTCGTTTTAAAATGGCTAAATCGGAGCCTTAATCATGTTTTCTTAACCAAAAATAAAATTCTCTAGGTTTTTCAATGTGTTAGGAAGATACCTTAAAAAGATCAAAGTTCTTATAATTTTTTTACTATTTTTTGAAAATTATGCAAAACTCTGGACAGAGAGTTGAAAATTTCTGAGTGATGTCTGGTTATGACCCTATTCCCAGAGATTTAACCGTTGGATTATTAATTTTCTTTTTGGGATAAAAACTAGACTCAGATTCATGACATACTCAAAAATCATTAAGATCCAGCTGTTGGAAGTATTTTATTGCTAATTTTGAAAGTCTGGTTTGCTCTCTGTAACTCTTACAATTTTGTCACAGTTTTGATAAATCTTGAACAACTCTAATCTAAGGGACTCCTAATGTCCTAAAATCAAAATCATGTCTTAAATAATGTTAATTAAGTTTAAATCCAGAGGGTAGATAATCCAAACTAATGAATATCTCATAGCTCATGATCATGCATTCATTTATACATATTGATACTTATGAGTAGAACTCATTTTTAGGTCTAAGTTGCACTTAATTGAACCTATTTGAACATGACTAGGGGTTCCTTTTGATCATGTTGGGGCTATGACATATCTATATGGACATTACATTGGCTCCTAGTTGAGACTTGTATATCTATAGAGGGGCTATGGTTCTAACTAGTTAAAAGGAATTCAAAGTTATGTTAATTCCTCCTCTACTTGATAGATTTAAGCTAGAAGTTTAGGATCGATCATTTTATATCTTATTGAAGTATGTGGACTAATCTTTGTTTTGTAGCGCTTTTTGAGGTTCAGTTCTCAAGCATTTCTCTAGTTTATTTTACCTACTTATCTTATTGATTTTTCGAGTCCATGCACAACACCTTAGATTAGGTCTTGTCTTACGTGTATATTTTATTTGAGACCCTTTCTTAGGATTTCTATTTTGTACGCATTGCACGTTTCCCATATCGCAGCTGGATCCCGGGTATGTTTCCTAGTTCCCTATTTGCACATCATTTTGATTGCTACTTCAAATTATGTGGTTTTGAATGCTATTTTATCGTTAGCAATCTTACACCCTTTTAGACATGCTTTTGTAATGTACATATATATATGTATCAGTTGAGGGCTTGATTAGATTAATAATTCGATTAAAAAAGGATAATGAGTAGAGGCCTATCACGAGATAGGATGAGAGGGAGTGTTTTAGTCAGCCGGGCTCCTTCCCCTCTCATTCTATAATTCCCGAAACTAGTTAGTCTTTGATTTCACAAAAGACCAGTTTGCCTTTAAAATGGTTTCTTAATTTTCCTTAAAAAAATTAAGTGGCAACTCTTTGTTTTGGAAAATTGATTTTAAAAAAAGTGGGCCCAGATGCCGGTATCCATAGCATGATAGAACTCCTTGTAAAGTCCACAGTAATGTCCTCTGGAACATCCTAAAGAAGCCTATAGTGACGGACTACTTGGCTAGGAATACAAAAGTTGGTGGCATGTAAGCTGAGTAACCAAACATTGGGAGATCCAGGCAGTCGCACCGTGACGGAGCAATAAATCCACTGGGGGTAGATCCAATGGATATCCTCATAGAAAAGACTCTACAGCCAAGTAAGCCAAGAGTCAGCTATGTGGAACAGGCGATGAATCTCTAGTCTATCGTAGGAAAGTTGACTCCTAGGGTAAGAAGGATGAACAAAAAGACCCTAACACTCCATAAGCCATACTTGCAAAACATAGGGAGCCCCAGAAAGTAGCATAGCTCCAGTGCCATGAGTACGATCTAGTCCTAACAAAGTCTCTCTCAGTATAAGCATGATAACACTCTTTATTTATCAAAGACCGCAAGCGATGGGTATGAAAATATCAACAGATAACTAGAAAAGGAAATAAGAAAGCATGGTGATGGAAAGTGCATTGCGCCATATGATCTTGTATGCATCGTCATCAGTGTCCTCCATGGAGGCATAAGCTGAAGAAAGGCACTCAAAATTGATATGTCGATCCTGAATAAAAGAACTAGCGACACTATAGGAGGTGTAAAGACAGGTGGCCAGATCCTGCACATATCCCGCCTGTACTGGGGGAACTGTCAAATCCGCAAAAGGGTCAGTATAGAAGATAGCACTAAACTCCTTAAATGGAGAGCAGATCTCTTCATGACCAAATCTAAAGCATGAAATATAGGATCCCAACACCGAATGGCAGCTCAAAGTAGATCCTCATCCAAAGCCATCTGACGGAAGGAGAAGAGATCATTCAGTCTATAACACTTAAAATTGAGCCTATCGACGCCAAAAAGAGTGTCCATCCATGGGAAAAGGAGCAGAGAGCTAATGGGAGCAATGGAAGTGTAGAAGGAGGGAAAGAAGTTTGAAAATGTTTTTAAGTGAATCAAAAAGGAAGAAGCTACTTAAAGGAGGCAAGGAGCTGAATAGTAATCGATGGAGTCCGGCAACACTCAGTGAGTGTCATGCTTGCATTCAATGAGTGTCGCGCGGCAGTCAACGAGTGCCACCCCTTTTCACCGAGTGTTGGTAATGCTCCAGATAGTTCTAGTGTTGTCTGTAACTCAATAAGCCCAAAACCTACACAAAAAATTGAAAAATACTATAGAGAATGCAAAACATTGGCATTTGACCATTGCCACTCGCTTCATCCATCAAGAAGCATGAGCAATTAAAAAGAAGCATTTGCATTTCAAAAAGCTGCTAAAATAATATCCGATATCTTAAATATAGCTAAGCATGAGCATGGAAAATCCAAAATTGGCTCAAAGGCCACCATGCACTTACTTCATCCATCCATCCATATAACTAAATCCGAATCCACAATAAATCATGAATAAGGAAGTCCATACATTTGTTCTTCCTCGCAGGGACATGGTAATAAAAGAGATAGAGAAGATAGGGGTCATCCTCGTCTCCGGCGGGGGTTCCTCCTATGTTCCTATTGAGTTGTTTGACTTCCCCTGGCTCTACCATCACCACTATCCCCGACATCATCTACGCCTTGACCACTAGTACTAACACCTCCACTGTTCCCTACCTGGCCCATCTATAACTCGCACATTTGCCTCCTTAAAGCTATAAGCTCCTCTTCCTACAACAAAAAAAAGAAGAAGAAAAAATTTATTTTTATATATATGTGACTCATTCTTTGTAAAATATGAAATTCTTTCGAGTCTGCAGACTCATCCTTTTAAAACGACTCATTCTTTGTAAAATATGAAATTCTTTCGAGTCGGCAGACTCATCCTTTTAAAATATGAAATTCTTTTGAGTCCGCAGACTCATCCTTGTAAAATATGAAATTCTTTAGGGTCCGCAGACTCATTCTTATAAAATGTGAAATTCTTTCGAGTCTGTGGACTCATTCTTGTAAAATATGAAATTCTTTCAAGTCCGTGCACACATCTTTGTGAATACAAAATTTAGCTGAGGCTCATGAAATAAACAAAAAAGGGGAATGAAGACGTATACCTTGGCCTTGGCTCGAAGCTCCATAGCCACTCTCGCCCCATTAGCCTGAAAGGAATTGGGTAACAAGCGATCAATGTCAGAGTAATCGAAGAAATAGGGAAAAGCAGGATAACAATCATAAATAAAGCAATATTGAGTTTACCTTCCATTTGTGATTGTGAATCCAATGCCTAAAAGTATGACTATATGACAATCCCTCCTCAGCATAATCCCTAGGGACATTTTTGTATTGAAGAGAAATGAATAGAGCACCTTGACTGTACGGTGTAAGGTGGTATATAGCCTCCTAGCCCATGTGTACAGTTAGCACATTCTAGTCCCACTGAGGGAGTGGTGGAGGACTAGCAGCTCTAGGAATAGCCTACAACGAAAAGAAATCAAATCAGTCACATATAAGGGCAAGAAGAGGAGAATCTAAGCAATGAAATAAAATATTACCCAAGTTACATCCATCAAAGGGAAGTTGAGCATCAAGGAGTTTAGGCAGAAAGTAGGATAACCACTGGGATCCTCAACATAGGTTATAATATCCTTACCAGTCTAAGCCGTGACTAGATCATCATTGTCCAAGGTCTCGGCACTCCTCATGGTTGCAGGAGGAGCCATAAGAACATAAAAGGTGGGGGCGAGAAAACACTGCCTGGTCATCCTCTCGCGTAGGTACCACTCTTGACACGCATCCCCTACCATTAGAATTTACATCCTATTGAAGCCATAGGCAGGCCGAAGCTCTTCACTAGCCTCTGGGAAAACCATTGGCCATGGATTCCACGTCACATGGGCCTCTCGTAGATTGGTAGGGAAATTCCTGTGACCAGAAAAGTCATGGGCCCTTACTTTTTGGCCAGTTGCTTCTTTCCTCCATTTTAAGCCCTGAGGAAGGATTGTATTTTCATTTACTTGGGTACTGGGGGCCCTCATACGATGATATTCATAAGACCATAGCTGCAAAGAAAACATCAAGGGGTAAAATCAACGATTGAAAGGAATAGAAGAATTTTGAAGGGCAAAAGAAAAAGAAGATGAAATATTTTACCTCCCAGGCTCTCCAGAAACCATCAGTAGAAGGAAAATTATCTCGAGAAAAGTTGCTCATGTGCCAAAAAAGTGTGGCCAATCCTGCCCTCCCAAATTGTACGAATAAATTTTGTCAATGTCCTCCAAAGATGCCAGATAAGATAAATGAATCTGGTCTCCTCTAGTGCTCATCAAAGAGCAGCCCCGTATGTACATGATAAAAGCCCGGACCATCTGATCATTGGTGAAGTCTTGACCTCTAAAAGTGTCCAAAAACTGCTTAGCATGAATTAGGAGGTCTCCGGGATGAGTACCGAGAAGGTCGATGATCAACTCATGTCGGTTCCCAACATTGTCAAAGTTCGCCGAATGGAATGTCGGTGATCATTGAGAAATTCAGAGGGTCATGGTCATCTCTCCAAAGGGGAAGGGGAAGTGGAAAGTGTTAGTAGTGTCCTACCACCTCTCTGCCAGGGCATGGATCTGGGAAAGATCATTAGAACTCTTCACCAACAATTGCACAAAGAGTCTAAAGCTGGCAGTTTTGATCCCCCTTTATAGCATCAGATAGTTCTTCATACCACTCAAAACCATGAGCTAAACTTCCATAAACTTTGAGGGCGTCATCGTGCACCTGAAAAGGTAAAACAGAAAAGGGGGGCAAGCAAATAAGATAGCTGAACAAAAAAAGAAGAAGAAGGTATAAGCAAGAAAAATAATGAATAAACCTGAAAGGAAATAAAATTTTGAAATTTTGAGTCTAAGTGACTCTGTTGTAAAATATTGAATTCTTAGATCTGAGTGGCTCTGTTGTTGTAAAAGTGAATTTTTGAGTCCGAGTGACTCCGTTGTTGTAAAATATTGAATTTTTTAGTCCAAGTGACTCCATTGTTGCAAACTGTGAATTTTTGAAGTCCAAGTGACTCCGTTGTTGTAAAATGCAAATTTTTGAAGTCGGAGTAACTCCATTGTTGTAAAATGTGAATTTTTGGGTCCGAGAGACTCCATTGTTGTAAATGGTAAATTTTTGAAGTCTGAGTGACTCCGTTGTTGTAAAATATGAATTTTTTTGAAGTCCGAGTGACTCCGTTGTCGTATAAAATATAAATTTGAGAGTCCAATGACTTCGCAAAAAAGTTTAATCAATAAATTCTCTTTTCGGGACAATATGAGAAAGAAAAAAAAGGACTTGATTGAGTCGATGCGATTCCTATTTCGTAAAAAGGAAGAAAGTAACAAATTTTGGCATGGTCATGGCATATAATCAATGAAACCCAAGACAACCAACACAAACAAAGGCAAAACTATGCTCCTACATGTGATCTTGGTGCCCACAGGTGCACTTAAAGTTGACCTAATTAAGTATGAGGGAATTCGTGATAACAATGTCTTAAGGGGAATTAAAATCACCAAATCACACGAAATAAAGTCATACTCATACATAAATTGATTATCATACATCATATATATCATCTAGAAGAGCAAAAGTGCAGAGTAAAGATTAGATTTTTACCCCTTTGCAAAAAGTCCGTGCCGAGAGGTGCTGCTCGAGGTCGGCGAGGAAAAACGTAGAGTTGTGGTCGGGAGAGGGCTTATACTTCTTCTTGGGAGGCCTTTAGGATCCTGAACCACTAGCCATTGGGATAGATCTGCAAAAGATGGGAAAAAATCAAGTGTTTTTTGGAACTTAATGAAAACATAAAAAATGGGGAAGAATGATGATGTTTAACCATGAATCAAACTAAAGAGGAGATCTTGATGATTAAGAAGTAGACATATCTTGGATTAAGAGGTTTCTAGGTTAAAAGATCAAAGGAAAGAAAAGTCTTTGAGAGAATTTGTATGAAGAGAAGAGGTGAAATGAGAAAAGGAAATGAAAATCTTTTGTTTAAAGCAAATCGCCAGATTAGGCCGACACTCGGTGAAAAGTCAGTGAGTGTCGCGCGATAATAATTGATTGCCGCTATGGTACTCAATGATGTGCGAGTGCTACTGTGTTGACAGTTGGCTTTTTTCCCAAATTTTTTCAAATTCGCATGGGGGACCACTGAATTTTGCTTAAAAGTGCTCCAAACTCTTCCCCCGTTTTAAATAAGCTCCCAAAATTTAAAAATAAAGCTTTGTAGCCTCTCTCACAAGTCAAAATTGACCCCAAACTTTGTAATCTTAGACTAAATCAAGTGAAAATGATTCCAGATTTTGTAAAATTAAATTAAATTAAGTTTGATTGACTACTAGATTTGGAAATTTGAATTGAATGGAGTCAAATTGACTCTGGATTTTAGAAATTGAAATTCTTTGAGTTTGATTGATTTCCGACTTTGTGAAATTGAAATTCTTGTGAGTCAGATTGACTCCCAATTTTAGAAATTTGAATTCTTTTAAGTTAGATTGACTCCCAATTTTGGAAATTTAAAATTCATTAAGTCTGATTGACTCCCGACTTTGTGAAATTGAAATTCTTTTTAGTCAGATTGACTCCTAATCTTGAAAATTTGAAATTTTTTGAGTCTAAATGATTCTGAACTTTGAAAATTGAATTGAATTTGATTGACTCCCAATTTTTGAAATGTGAAACTCTCTGAGTGTAATTGACTTTCTATTTTAAAAAATTAAGATGAATTCAGTTTGATTAACTCTTCATTCTAGGAATTCAAGATGAAGAAAGTCTTATTGACTCCTGATTTTAGGAAGGTAAATTGAATCGAGTCTGATTGACTCACAATCTTAGGAATTTGAGTTAAATTGAGTCTGACTGACTCTAATTTTAGGAATTTCAGTTGAATTAAGTCTGATCGACTCTTGATCTTAGGAATTTGAATTAAATTGAGCCAGATTGACTCTCAAAAGTTGGGGGTGTAACAGATTTTCATTCTCAGTTCTCGTAACAAATTTATGTTGACATGTTTGGGGGTGTAACAGATTGCACTCTTGGTTCTTGTAACAGAGTTATGTTGACCTGTTTGGGGATATAACAGATTGGCATTCTCGATTCTCAAAATAGATTTACGTTAACCTGTTTAGGGTGTAATAGATTTGCATTCTCGGTTCTTGTAACAGATTTACATTGGCCTGTTTGGGGATGTAATAGATTTGCATTCTCAGTTCTCGTAATGGATTTACATTGACCTATTTGGGGTGTAACAAATTTGCGTTCTCGGTTCTCATACAGATATACGTCAACCTATTTGGGGGTGTAACGGATTTGCATTCTCAGTTCTCGCAACAGATTTATGTTGACCTGTTTGGGGGTGTAACAGATTTGGATTCTCTATTCTCGTAACAGATTTACGTTGACCTATTTTAGGGAATAAAAAATTTACATTCTCGGTTCTCATAACAAATTTACGTTGACCTATTTGGGGGTGTAATAGATTTGCATTCTCGGTTCTCGTAATAGATTTACATTGACATGCTTGGGGGAAACAAATTTACACTGACATGTTAGGGGGAGTATAACATATTTATATTCTCCGTCCTTATAACAGATTTACATTGACGTGTTTGGGGGAGTGTAACAGATTTATGTTCTCGGTCCTCATAACAAATTTGCATTTTAGAATTTGGGAGTATAAAATATTCATATTCTTGATCATCGTAATGGGTTTGTGTTGACCAAATTTCGCAATTAGAATTACTTTTTCGGTCATTGCAATGGCTTTGCATTGACCAAAATCTTAAGTCATTCTTGATACTTGCATAGATTTGTATTGACCAACCTTCGATAGTCATCCCCGGTCATCGAATCATGCAATACAAGTATGCAATAGAGTGAGCAAAACATTTTCATAATCAGATTCATTTCATTGGAAGCATTACATGAGCACGTGCATCATGATAGGATAGGTGCATTCATCTGTATGGTCGTTGTTCATGTATGATGCCCCTTGCCCGAACTACGCAATGGTCTGATTCCAGTTAGGTAGCTCATAGTCGAGCACGATCAGCATTGACCATCTTTGCGCCTGTTTTTGCAATACACTTTTGTTTTTACAAAAAATTGACTGTTGGTCAAAGACTTGTCTTCACACAAGCTTCAACATTTTCGTGTGACACGTGTTGCTCCACAAGCTCTGTCGAAGAGGGGCAAACTATAGACTCCTCAATTTTGACCAACGGTTGAATTTAGGAGATGATTACCTCCGAAGTCAATGCCGACAATGTCTGGAAAAATTTGAAGTCATTTAAGGTGATTCAAGCTCTTCAAAAAGCTCTTTGATCTAAAAAAAAGGGGGTAATAATAAAAAATTTCGAAAAGAGAAAGGAAGGACCGATGTTCAAGAAATTTTGGGTAAATAAACATCAAAGAAAATTATCAAAACAAATGTGCGTGTGTGTATTTTCAAAATTTAAATAATCATACGTACATATGTTTCTTTTAAGAAAAAAGAAGTTTGTTTAATGAGAATTAGAAAGAAAAGAAAAGAAAAAATGAGGGTTTATTTGAAAGAAAAGAAAAAGAAAATTTAAAAAAGAAAAGAAATAAAAAAAACATATATATAATCTATATATATAAATAAAGAGGATGAGGCGGAACACAACAAAGCCAGCGGCACTCTCTGAGTGCAACGCCGGCACTCATTGGGTGCCGCACTGGCAGTCCTTGAGTGCCGTACCGATACTCACTGAGTGCCGTGAACAAATTAGTGAGTGTTGCCCGCTGTAATAGTTTAATGTTTTAAAAATACGTATTGACCAAATAAAGATGCCATTGCACATGTGTTTTTACCTCAAATTTATTGAATGAGCCTCTCATGATTGGTCTATATAAGGAGATATTTATCTCCATTATATAGAGAGAGCAATTTGGCTATATATATATACAATTGAGAGATTTTAGAGAGAGAATCAAGAGAGAATTGAAGAATAAATCATTGAAGGCTTGAAGAAGACTTGAAGAACCTTGAAGATTTTCAATAAAACAAGAAGAATATGAGGATATTTGGAGGTAATCTCCTAATCTTAGTCAATTTTTAGTCTAAATTCAATCACAATTCACAGAATTCTAGGATCTTTTACATAATTTTACAAAAAGTTGGTTCCCACCTCATTTCATTACCCACCACTTGAATTGTAATTGAATTCTCATCTATTTGTTGATTTGGATCTAGTTGATCATGGACTAAGTTTTGAAATAAGCTTCTTACAAGAATTTTGCTTTGGATCATCAATTTAGTTTGAAGTCTCTCTCTCTCTCTCTTTGTTCATACTCTTCTCCTTTTGTTCATGATCTTCTCTTGAGAGTCAATGAGATTTTTTCAATATCTTATTTAATTTCCTTGAGTTTGGTCTCTTAATTTTTTATAAATTAGTGATTTACATGAGGGTTAAGGTTGATTTTGGTTATATTTAGGGTCAATTATTAGATATAAGTCTTGTATTGATGGCTTGGGTCTATTGATTTAATGGTTTCATAGAATGCTCTTCATATTCTATTAAAACCTATGAAGGTTTAGTGTGTTTAACTCCAAGAATCATTGATTTGGGTGGAGAATCAATCAAAACAAATCTCAATTCCTCAAGGACCATCCACTTAAGAAAGGAATTGAATCTAGAACAAACCAATTGTCATGGTTTGATAGTTAGATCCAAATAAGTCTAAGTGTTTGAGGGTGTTCATTCTAAGAGCCCTCCATGGAGGTTTCTTCAAGGGTGAATTCATGAAAGTCTTCAGCATTTATTTAATTATCTTGAATGGTAATATCCGATACATGGTCCAAGTTCTCTCTGGAATTTTGGACCAAGTTGATTTTAAATAAGAGATAATAATTCAACAATGGTGCAGTGATTTCAATGACAAACTGTGATCAAAGATTTTTAGTTAAATCATGATAAGATGGATCTGGATGAGACCAATTGGAATTCGTTCTTAACTCATGGATGTACCACTGTAATTTTTTATGAGATTTTATGGTTAACATGGCTTGGTCATAGGTTTTGCAACCCAATTACTCGCTGTCTAAAATTCTAAAACAGTAAGTTAGTTTTAAATTGATTAGATCAGACCATTAAACAAGCATTTTGAGCTTCAAATAAATTTTTTCCATGAAGTTATATGTGTTAGTAAGATCCCTAAAATGATTAAAGTAATTTAGATTAATTTACTATTTTTAGAAAATCATACAAAATCTCTAGACAGCGAGTTGATAAATTCTGAGTAGTGTCTGGTCATGGTCCAATTCCCATATATTGGACCATTTGATATTTAATTTTCTTTTTGGGTTGAACACTAGACTCACAGAGGCACCTTGTTTCCAAAAATTATTAAGATCAAACCCAGGAACCGTGAGTTTCTTATTTTTGAATATCTGATCCCTTCTTTATAATTCCTAAATTTTGTGATAGATTTGATAAACTTTGTAAATGATTATCCAAATGACTTTTCGATGACCTAAGACTTAAACTATGTTTTGAACAAGGTTAATCAAGATTAAATCCAGAGGCTAAATGATCCAAATCAATGAATGATTCATAACTTGTTCATGTTCATGCATTCATTATCATCACATGTGCATTGATTCTTGTAATTTAGGACATTGTTTTGTATTGTGATAAGCAATAATTGGTTCAGTTTTGTCATGGATTCCTTTTAATCATGTCAAGATTGTATCATCTCTATATGAACATTACACTGGCTCCTAATTGAGACTTGTATATCTATAGGGATGTTATGTTTCAACAAATTAGAACAAATTCATGATTTTGTCAACTTTTTCCATTTTTTTTTAGATTTAAGTAGGAGTTTGGTATAATATTTGGGATTTGATATTATATTGTGCTCAAGGCATGTGGACTGATGTTGTCAATATCAAGATATAAAAAGTATTCTTTACTTTTCTAAAGATTTGCAGTGTGGAAGTAAAGGTCGAACCCACAGAGATTGATTACTACAGCGACTTAATTTTAAAACCTAAGTCTAATTAATTAGGAAAAACGGATTTTGATTTGGATTTAATTAAACTAATAACAATAAAAGTAAATCTAAATTATGAAAGCAATTAAAGTTGTTTTAAATAATATTCAAGGGAACCTAGGATTACAAATCCACCACTAGCTTCATAATAAGGATATTTATGAATTACTTTAGCCTATTACGTTGGATGAATATGGGAAATTGTAGCTACAAGCCCAATTCCTCCGTCAAGAAGATAATCATGGTTCAAGCACCAACATAATCCATCTTCGGTTAGCACGGATTATCCCACACTAAACTAGGGTTGTGATCTAATCCGTCTAATCTAGGCATGGACTATTCGGATACTTGATAGCACGAATCAATAAAGCACCATCACATGTAAACAATCTAAACAAGCACAGCAAGAATAGATCGTTGAGCACATCACAGTCAAAATAGATCTAAGACAAGAATAAATTCTGAAAGTAATGATTTAATCAATAGAAGTCTGATTTGTTTATAAAAATCCTATAAACATGTGACTGTCATCCATACATAATAAAACTAAAATAAAAACATAAATAAAACCCTATTACTCGTCTAGGGCTTCATTGAAACCCTAGATCTATGATCTAGCCGTCCATGGAAGTGATAGAGGGCAAGTAGTTGATGGAGGAGGCCATGGAAACCCTTGGTCTTCTTCTTCTTCTCCTTGCTTCCCTCCCTTCAATGGCTGGAAGTATGGTTGTAGAATGTGTATGTATGGGTGTGTAACAATGTCTAACAATGTCTAACCTCTAAAAATTATAAAAACTAAGTATATATAGAGTTTAACACAAGTTTTGGAAGGCTTCCCAACCCGAAACGGACTGAAACTGATGTAATTTACAGTCTAGACGTCGTCCAGCAGTTTCGTTTGCACAGGAGTCTTCAGTACACTGAAATACGCAACTTTGATTTTTCCACATATCGCGCGAGTGGGTCGCGCGAGCGCGACATTTTGGCTTTCGCGCGCGCGGATCGCGCGAGCGATTCTGGAGATCTCGCGCGAGCGGATCGCGCGAGCGATTCTCGGATTTCGCGGGCGCGGGTCGCGCGCGCGACTTGGTGTCCCTAGTCGGACGAGTGAAGTCTCGTGAGGGTTCTCATCAACAAGTCTCCCACAACCATATTTATTAACTTATAAATTTAAAAAGTTTTATTAACACTAAAGAACATAATATTCAACACTCCTTATTATAAAACAATGATTTGAAATAAAATAATGAACAAAAAGAAACGGAATCAAACGTTCACCTACATCATGAAAAACAATCAAGTGTATGCAATGTAAGAATCAATAGAGTTCCTCATAAGATTGCACGTGTGTGAGGTGGTAGTCAAATGAACACACGCATGTCATGAACTTGGAATATAACTCGGATAACCATTTAACTATGTCTCGACTACGAATCTCACAATGTCAATTACACTCTAAAATGAAACACTCAGAAACAGGTGTAATTTTTCTAATATATGTGAGTAAAGGAAATATCTTTTCAAAACAAAAAATGCTCACATATGACTCGAAAAAGACGCATGACACAAAAGAATAGTAGTCTCATGGATAGGATGCCAATAATCAAGAGAAATTAATCATTACCATGTTTTAATCCCCCTCCCATCGTTTACATATCTAAACCATCTTTTCTAGGATCAAATAGGACTTTTCAAAGGTTGTATTGTGGCTCAGGCAATGAAAAAGGATAGAAAGGATATATCAAGTAGTTTCAGAATGGCATTGTAAGGCATGTTCGATTTCTTTCATTCTTCTTCTACAAACTTTCATTCTCTTCATTCCTTTCCATTCATTTTTCTTCTTTTCTTTCATCATTTTTTTTTCAACCTTCCTCTTCTTTATTTTTTTTTTCTTTTTCTTTTCTTGCTTCTCAAATGATTATTCATCGAATACCAAGCAACTACCACATTAGCATCTTATTTTCTTCTTCTTAATCACACATCACCTTAACACTACTAAAAGGTGACAAATCTCTCAGTGGTGAACTCCAAATTTGTCAAGTCGGAGCAAAAACAAGGATAACGGTAATCAAAGAAAGAAATGGCATTTTAACGACTCAAAGGGCGAACTAAGGAAATTTTTATCATTTATCGGTTGGTAATAAACAAAGAGGGCCTATAATCATTTCCTATGGTTATATGGTTCTTCAATGTTTACAACGGAAGATTATTTAGCATGGTAACAAATATTTTAACTTGACTATTAACCAAAACAAGAATAATGAGACTAAACAACAAGTAGATGCGTTATTTCAATGAAATTCGACAAACACAATGTATTTATAACCCTCTAACAAGAAAAGATAGGCTCCAAAGCTCACTGGGCTTAGTCTCCACCATGTGTTATCTAGAAATCCGAATCATATTATAGTTCACAACCAACATGTATTCAAGCGACTACGTGCAGTGCATAAGTTTGTGTGCAAATTTATGATATAAAACTACGATTCAAACAATACATAACTTAAAACATTACATCATAACTTCAGCAAATATTTAACCACATATTCTCTTGTTTACCATTCTATAACAATTCAAAGTTCTCTAACAAAAAGTATCAAATTAATATTGCAAAAACGTCGGTAACATTGGTTATTTAAACACACTTATTGAAAAATTTTAAAATTTTGCATAAACTAATGTGCATGTGTGAGTTCATACCCCCAAACCTAAACCTTTCATTGTCCCCAATGAAACAATAAAACGAAAGAAAGGAGAGTAGGTAAGAAAGGAACGATAGTACCTCAATCTCGACAAGCATAGAACAGGTGAACACCAAGGAATATGGCTATAAAGTTCAATGTTACCTATTACTTCTTAATAAAAGAAAATAAAACAGACAAAAGAATATTAAAAGTACATGAAACCAAAATATAAAATATAAATTCAAAAACTAATCTAAACGAAACTAAACTAGCAAATGGAAAAGAAATAAAACGAAAAAATATAAATGTAACAAGAAAAACAACGAATACGAACTAAAATGACCTAATAAACAAAAACATATAAGAAACACAGATAAAATAGGCAGGGGGAAAGATATAAAAAACAAAAGGGAAAAACAGGAAAATGGGGAAATCGCGCGAGCGGTCCGCGCGAGAGGGCGTCGCGCGCGCGAATTCCTGGATTATATTTTTATTTTTTTTTTTTTTCGCGCGAGCGAGGTACCTCGCGCCCGCGATATCCGGCGCGAGGAGAAGCTGAGGGCTCATATAAAGAAAACAAAAGAAAAACACTAAGGCACATTCTCGCGCGAGCGGGCCGCGCGAGCGATGTCTCGCGCGAGCGGGCCGCGCGCGCGAGAATGGTATTTTCCATTTTTTGGCTAAAATTTTGTATATACTATTAAAATAAATTAATTCCAACCCCCAAACCTATCCAGAATGTCCAAAACAGACAAAAACGACTCAAAAACGACCAAAAACAAAGAAACAGACGAAATTAAGCTTGGGTTGCCTCCCAAGGAGCGCTAACTTTTACGTCTTCAGCTAGACCGTTCTAGCTCAAGATTTTATGGAGGCCGTAAATCGGACTGTGTACCCCTAAGGATGTCAGGTAGAGCTCGGTGATAAGCAGAAATCACGTCGCTTTGAATTAATTCGCTTGACGGTTTGTCAGTATGTTCAAATCGATTTCTTACCTTCCGAGTAGATTCAGCATTAGGGTCCGAAGTATTAGGATTCATCCACTCCTCATCCTCTATATTATTCCCCGCACTTATATTTATTACGTTCTTAGGCTCAATATTCTGTTTAACCTCACTACCCTCCACACATAGGTAATCGTCATCTTTAGGAGGTTGATCGACCGCATTAAAAACATTTAATTTTAATTTTATATTTCCGAACGACACTTTCATTACCCCTGTTCTACAATTGACACGTGCGTTGGCCGTGGCTAAGAATGGACGACCAAGAATAACAGGAGTGTATTTTCTAGTATCTAGCACCGGTTCGGTGTCAAGGACCATAAAATCAACAGGATAGAAACATTGATCAACTTTTACTAGTACGTCTTCGACGATTCCTCTAGGTATTTTAATAGAACGATCCGCTAATTGAATAGTAGCGGTCGTGGGCTTAAGTTCACCTAGACCTAGTTGTTTGTAGACGTGATAAGGTAAGAGGTTAACACTAGCTCCTAAGTCAAGGAGAGCCCTATGAATGATAGTGTCACCTATGACACATGAAATCGTAGGCGTACCTGGATCCTTATATTTCGGAGGAGCGTGTTGGAAAATTGAACTTACTTTTTCCGTGAGGAAGACCTATTTAGGAGTATGACTGCGTATTTTGCGTTTTTGTGTGCATAGGTCTTTAAGACATTTAGCGTAAGCGGGAATTTGTTTAATAGCATCGAGAAAAGGAATATTGATTTTAACTTGTTTAAACACCTCAAGTATATCCTCAACCTTAGACCCTTTCTTAGGCAAATGTGACGGTCCCTCAACGTTTGGTGGATATGGCATTCTCGGAATATAATTCGTTGAGACCGGTTCATTTTCTTTTCTACTTTGATTCACATCCTCACCTTTTTCTTTATTCAAATTTAAATTTTTATTTTTCTCACCCCCATCCGAAATTACAACAACTTCCTCATCTCGAGTAGTCGTCCTAGTCGAAACAGCGTTCACGCTCTCACTCGTACTACCCACTGCGTATTGCCCCTTAGGTTGCTGAGTAGGTTGACTCGGCAACTTACTCTCAGTTTAACGGTTTAATGTATTAACAATTTGCCCTACTTGGGACTCCAGTTTTGCGATGGATTGTGTGTGAGAGTGTACTAACTGAACCACCGAACCAAAGTTTTCAAGTGAGGCCAACACCTTCTCCTCAAATGCATTATTGCGTGGAGGTGGAGGAGGTGGTTGGTATTGACCTTGTTGGTATTGGGGTCGGTACGTATTAGGAAAAATAGTCGACCTAGGATTATAATTATTTTGTGGGAATTATTGCATAGAATTAACGTGTTTTTCAACAAATTCCGGATATTGAGATGCAGAAGGACATGCAAAGATATTATGTGACGGTTCAGAACATAATGCACATACTTCTGAAGAAGGTGGATTTGACGTTTTGTTCATTTGCATCAGTCGGTCAAGTTTTCTATTTAATTCTTGTATTTGAACTGATTGACTTGACTCAAAACGCTCCTCTCGCTTAGGTTTAAGAAGATATCCCTCAGAACGTACCGACACGGCCTGGTGCATCGAATTCTCGCTTAACGTTTCGAAAATTTTCCATGCCTCGTCGGCGCTTTTGTGTAAGAAGGTTCCCGCACAAACGGCATCGACGGTATTACGGACAGAGGGAATAAGCCCCTCATAGAAAACCTGTACCAACTGCCACTTAGGAACATGATGATGTGGGCAAGAGCGTAATAATTCTTTAAATTTCTCCCACGTATCGTAAAGCGTTTCCCCATCTTGCATTATAAAATTAGTGATAGATTTTCTTATTTGATTTGTACGCATAATAGGAAAAAACTTTTGTAAAAATGTGGTGTGTAAGGCTTCCCAAGTTTTAATTGTATTCGGCTCTAATGATTGAAGCCAATGCTTCGCTTTGTCTCTTAAAGAGAATGGAAAGAGCCGCAATTTTAATTCATCATCATTTAAGTTTTGGATTTTCAAAGTAGAGCATATAGCCTGAAAATTTCCTAAGTGTTGATATGGATCTTCATTTAGACGGCCATGGAAAGACGGAAGTAGCGAGATCGTAGACGACTTTATCTCAAAGTGAGATGCCGTCGCCTCCGGTAATTCGATACCGGCTTGTGGCGTGTAAGTAGTAGGAATAAAATAATCTTTAAGTGGAGGAGGTGGTGGTATATTAGGATTATTCAAATTAGCTCCGTTGTTATTTTGGTTGTTGTCGTTATTATTTCCAATGTCTGCCATTTTAATCGGTTCTATGTTATGAAAGCGTGGTTTCTTTAATCTTGTAAGAGTACTACGTATTTCCGATTCAAATAAAGACGTTGGTTTTGGTGTCAAATCGTCGTCTATTACAAACCGAGTTCCAGAAGTTAAGTTTGAAGACTTGTTAAGTTTTAATGTACGTTCAAGTTCAGAGTCAAAAGGTTTTAATTCTGGTTTATTTGAACGTGTACCTAACATAAACTAAAAGAAAGTAAACTAAAAACAAAAATTAACTAACTAAAAAAAACAAATAGCAATCACGCAAATAAGACGACAATCAAGCACACAGTACTACTATGATGCATGAATATTATCCTGTAATGCAATGACCGCGTCAAGCCCAGCGCCCCGGGTTTCCTAGCTAATGCAGTGTTCACTCCATAACTAACCTAATGCAAGTAATTGCGTCTCAGCGCCCTGACTTACAGTGATTTGATGCGAAGTTAAAGCGAGCAATTTACTTAATTTTTATTTATTTTATTTGCGTAAGCTCCTTTGATGTAATTAGCTACTCCACTCTTCCCGCTAGAATTTTATGACTCGAGAAACTACAAAATAAGAAGAAAAGTTAGTGACTCAAAATAAAACGAAAAAAAAGAAAAAGAAAACCTAATCTAATATTTACGAATTAACTAAACTAAGATTATAAAACTAAAGGTAGTAATGCAATCCCTGGCAACGGCGCCAAAAATTGATGTTGTCAATATCAAGATATAAAAAGTATTCTTTACTTTTCTAAAGATTTGCAGTGTTGAAGTAAAGGTCGAACCCACAGAGATTGATTACTACAGCGACTTAATTTTAAAACCTAAGTCTAATTAATTAGGAAAAACGGATTTTGATTTGGATTTAATTAAACTAATAACAATAAAAGTAAATCTAAACTATGAAAGCAATTAAAGTTGTTTTAAATAATATTCAAGGGAACCTAGGATTACAAATCCACCACTAGCTTCATAATAAGGATATTTATGAATTACTTTAGCCTATTACGTTGGATGAATATGGGAAATTGTAGCTACAAGCCCAATTCCTCCGTCAAGAAGATAATCATGGTTCAAGCACCAACATAATCCATCTTCGGTTAGCACGGATTATCCCACACTAAACTAGGGTTGTGATCTAATCCGTCTAATCTAGGCATGGACTATTCGGATACTTGATAGCACGAATCAATAAAGCACCATCACATGTAAACAATCTAAACAAGCACAGCAAGAATAGATCGTTGAGCACATCACAGTCAAAATAGATCTAAGACAAGAATAAATTCTGAAAGTAATGATTTAATCAATAGAAGTACGATTTATTTATAAAAATCCTCTAAACATGTGACTGTCATCCATACATAATAAAACTAAAATAAAAACATAAATAAAACCCTATTACTCGTCTAGGGCTTCATTGAAACTCTAGATCTATGATCTAGCCGTCCATGGAAGTGATAGAGGGCAAGTAGTTGATGGAGGAGGCCATGGAAACCCTTGGTCTTCTTCTTCTTCTCCTTGCTTCCCTCCCTTCAATGGCTGGAAGTATGGTTGTAGAATGTGTATGTATGGGTGTGTAACAATGTCTAACAATGTCTAACCTCTAAAAATTATAAAAACTAAGTATATATAGAGTTTAACACAAGTTTTGGAAGGCTTCCCAACCCGAAACGGACTGAAACTGATGTAATTTACAGTCTAGACGTCGTCCAGCAGTTTCGTTTGCACAGGAGTCTTCAGTACACTGAAATACGCAACTTTGATTTTTCCACATATCGCGCGAGCGCGACATTTTGGCTTTCGCGCGCGCGGATCGCGCGAGCGATTCTCGGATTTCGCGGGCGCGGGTCGCGCGCGCGACTTGGCTTTTTCAGCTTCTTAAGCTCTACTTTTTCACCCTATTTAGCCTGGTTTAGTTGATTTCTTCCAAAACCTGTCAGAAAATAGAAAACGAAGTAAAAATATACAAAAACAGGATAAAATGGTCTAACAAATGTACATTAAGGCATATATTTAGGATTAGTTCTCTCCCGATCATGGACTAACCATTGTTTTGTAGCGCTATTAAGGTATGGATTTTGGAACCACCCTTTATTTTTCTTTTATTTGATTTTATTGATTTTTGACTTCATGCGCGACACCTTAGATTAGGGTTTGCCTTATATATATATGCATTAGAGACCCTCTTTTTAGGTTTTCCTATTTATTTGTATGCATTGCATGTTTCCTTTCGTAGCTGGATTCCAGGTAAGATCCTTTGTTCCTTATTGCATATCATTTTGCTTGCTATTTGAACTATACAGTTTTGTATGTCGTTTTGTCATTAGCAATCTCGCATACCTTTTGACATGCTTTTGGGATGAATATTTATATATATTAGTTAAGGGCATGCTTCGATTAATAAATTCGATTAAAAAGAATATTGAGTAGAGGTCTATCACGAGATAGGATGAGAGGGGGTCTTGTAGTCCGCCAGGCTCCTTCCCCTCTCATTCCATAATCCCGGACCTAGAAATCTCGAGTTTCCAAAAGATCAATTTGCTTTTCAAAATGGTTTCTTAATTTTCCTTTAAAAATTAAGTGGCGACTCATATTTGAATTTGAAAAAGTTAAAACATAGCTAACCTGCGATATCCATAGCTGGGGATGGACTGATGTTGTGTCCATGACATGTCGTGAGCTATGAATATGTTCTAAAAAGTGTTGGAAAAATGAAGGTATATCTATAGAGTTAAACAATCGAGTATGTTCATAAATCAAGAGTATGTTCGTTATCGGTCTTAGGATAACAAGAAGATAATCGTTGGTTAACGATTGGTTTTGAATAAGAAAAGACACTATTTAGTAGAACTTAATTTATGCCTTCCATAACTTATTATTACTTCATATATACGGTGCTGCGTTAGTTTTATTCTCACTCAACTTTCAGTAAGCTGACGGCTTTTATACCTGGACATTTCTCGTCCAGACTACCCTATTCCCAACAATGAAGGTAACGAATCTTACAATTATGGCTACTGTCTAGAAGGCAATTACGTAGAGGGTGGCCCCATCGAGGACAGATATGCTGTGGAGTGACTACTGTGCTGATGACTATGTTTATGCCTGCTTAAGAGTAGAATAGACTATAGTTTCTTTTTCTATCAGACTTTATTATTATGTTTTGTAACTGGGCATATGTTGCCCTAAGACCATAGTATTGTTATTTCTAACCTCTGATGGAATAGTTTATTTATATTATGATCAGTTTGGTATTATTTTACCGTTTGCTTTATTTATTACTGTTAGTTTGAATTGTGTGATGTGGACAGTTCAGTGACTTCACCAGTCATGGCATACAGACCCAAAAATAAATTTTTATTTTCCAAATTTTTGATATTCTGGGGCATGACAAGTTTTTTTGTATTTGAGTCCCTGGTTGATACTTCCGCTCACTAATTGTCCTACACCATCTAGTCCTTTAACTTTTAAGACCCCTAAGACATAAGCATTAAGATTAGTGTATCATTCTGACATTAGAAATTTTTTGTAAAGGTTAGCATGGATCCACACTATCATAAGTTTGTGGATGGCACTTACAGAGGACAAGTGATCCATGGAGACACCGTGGAGCTTGCTAACCCAGAGTTGCATCTGGGCTCATACATCTACAACCAATCATTATATAGAGGAGGATCTATGGAGAGCCCTTTATGTGGATGGACAGACTCACTCGACAAAGATGTATATGGACGCCTACCACTGCGCAAGGACTCGAGAGGCGATACATCACGAGATGGCTCCCTTGATTCAGAGCAAGCTAGAGATGGACGCTAATGAGTTATGAGCTATCTTAGGGAGACCCGACTTTTTGCTAGTACCTACAACATCACCAACATAGGCGCCATCACCAGTACCAAAACCATATGCACCGATGATAGATCCTAGGATCAGCCTAATGATCCAGAGCCTGAGCTATCTAGAAGGATGAGGATCCCATACAGGAAAAGGATATGGATGACGACAATGACAAGGAGCCTGAAGAGGACCCTGAAGAGCCAGATTTTGACAACATGGATGTACCAATTAGAGTTGATGTCATAGTATCAGAAGGAGATGATGTCGTTGAGGATGATGAGTCAGAGGAGGCAGTTGTACCCAAGGCACCTGTAGAGGCTAGAACATAAATGGTAGCCATAGCATAGATGGAAGCCGTATGGATTGCTGTGATGGCCTCACAGGCAGATGGATTTATCATAGGAGAGGCTAAGCTAGTAGAGGCTATTACAGTAGCTGAGGGATTTATCGCTATAGTTGTCGACACCGTTGAACTAGCATTGGACGTTATACATGAGGGTAATGATGATGAGATGATTGAGGATTGGGATGTCGGGATCATCATGGGATATCTTGATGCACTGATGGAGAATGATCTACCAGTGGAGATAGATATTGCACCTGAGGATGAGGCTCCACTATTTGGATTAAATGTGGATGACCTCTGAGTTAGGACATTCAGGGTTTAGATTTTATAGTATATATCAAGACATGTTGTCCACTTTTTGAGAATTTTAGGGATATTGACCATAGCCTTTTTATATAGGTAGTAGCCACTAGTAGTGGTATTGTGAATAGTTGACTTTGGCACTTGTATTAGCTCATGTCCCACGTGGTACATAGTTTGACTACTATGTATTATGCAGTACATCTTTTGATATATATATATATATGAGCAGCATCTTTTGGGAGATATTTATGATGTGATCTTGATATTGTTTCATTTTGATGATAATATATAGAAATAGTAGTTATATTTCTTTTTCTTTTTTTTTTTCTTATCTTAAATAAAGTGTTTCTTCAAGAAGAATGCCAGCTAATCGATAGGTTCTTTCATAGGTGCACATCACACAAGATCACCATGGTGGGACCTAGGAGGAATCAAGCACATTTAAGAGCACCTATTCCAGAGGGTATGGACTCAAGTGGCATTTTTGAAGCAATCATGCAATAGATGGAGCAGGTTGGAGACCCCTTTAACCATGCTACTCACCATCATCATATCCATCACTTTATCGTACCACCACTACCAAGGCAGATCGGTGACCCAGTTGTTAAAGTGTTTTCATGCACTGCCTCAAAAGAAATTTGATGGCATAAAGGAGATATGGAAGGCAGAGTAGTGGCTACATAAGATGAAGCTCATTTTTGAATCCCTTGAGTGTAACAAGTAGGATAAGCATCGCCAATCCACTTTTTAGCTTACCTATGTCGTCACTGACTGGTGGGAAGCTGAACGAGCTCCTATAGGAATCGATGCTGCAAGAGGATGCCTTAGGAGATGTTTAGAGGCAGATTTCTTAAGAAATACTTTTCAAAAGATGAGAAGGACCAAGAGGAGAATTTCTTGAGTTTAGTCCAAGGAGGTTGAACTGTTAGAAGATGCCTTGGGAGGCATTTGAGCGTTTGTTTCGTTTCGCCCAACATACGATTGACACTCCTCAAAAAAAGGTTAAGAGATTTTACCAAGGACTTAACCTATACTTCTGGCATATGATGATTGGGCATCTCGGCCAATCATTTGAAGGACTTCTAAGATTCGCTATAAGTCTGGAGAAGGGCGCATATCCAGTTAGCGATAATTGATGAACCAATCCCCACTGCTAAGGAACTTTTATCATTGGAGTTTCCAGAACTCACCACTGAGGAAGGTGTAGACACCCCATTTTGTCGGCTATCAGATTTAGGAGACCCATAGCTTGGCGGTTCACAATGATCGAAAAACACTCAAAAGGACTCCTGGAAGTTAGTTCTATCTCTCAAAATGCTCAGAATGACCAAAATGCCCCTAAAAGCCCGAAAACTCCCAGATTTGGTCCAAAAGTTCTAGAAACATGCTATGTCGTAAGAAAAGTAAAAAAAATGAGTTTTTAAGTAAAATCGGATGAAATCGTCAGCTCCCAGAGACCCCCGGAAGACCCGGAAGTTTCCGGAAAGTCCCCGTTGACCGATTTGACCAAGGTTTGACTAGGTTTAACCAAGTTTTGACCAAGTTTGACCAAGTTTGACCGAAATCATCCAAATTCGCGAGAATCATTCTAGATCATGTGGAAAGTATTAAAATGAGTTTTAAAAGAAAATCGGGAATCCCAGGTTTGACCAGTTTGACCAGAATTTGACTTTAGAACTGGGGCACCGTAATAATTTTCAAACATTTTTCATGGATACTAGAGGTCAATAGCTGTTCAACGGTATATCACACATTATTTTTGGATTTAAAACGAGTTTATTATGAATTTTTGAAGGCGAAAAAGGCGATCAAATCGGCTTTTATCGCAAATACCGCAAAACGTTTCAAAGTGACCTATCTCCAAACTATTTGTTATGTAAAATAGACTCCATTATCTTTCCAACAGTAGATCACAACCTTAATTTAGAGTTCGTAAGCATTTTTTGTGAATTTCGGACGAAATAAGGCCTTTTCGCGAATACCGGAACCTCTGGGGGCCTAAACAACATTATCTGGACGACGGAGGAGCAGTGCCATCGCGGCACTGGCCCACTGCCGCCGCGGCACTCTCCCCCAGAACAGTCCATTTTTGTAATTTTGATTGGGGGTCCAATTTGATATATTAGAAATCAAAACGACGTAGTTTTGGTTCCATGCTTATTTTGGACCAACGGGAGACCATTTTAAACTTTTTAAAACTCCATTTACCCCCCCCCCCCCCCCCCCCCCCCCCCTTTGCCAATAAAAGAAGCCATTTACTTCCATTTAGAGAGAGACATGGAAGCTTAGAGAGAGCTTAGGAAAAAACTCTAGAGAAATATAGAGAGAGAAAGAGAAGAAGTAGTCTTCTTCTTCTATTTTCTCCATCAAAGTGAGTTTTCCTTTTTACTTGAGTTTGCTATCAAAACTTCAATCATCCAAACATTTCTTTCACCACCATTCTTGAGTATTTATGAGATAGGAAGCTACTTCCATGTCCAAATGTCACCATATATGAGTGAAACACCAAGCTACAAGTCCAATATCTCAATGATTATCAACTATTGATTGCTATTTGAATGCTTGTTTACTTTTATGTTCATCTCTCTCTTAACCTCACTTCTTTTTTACTTTTCTTTGATTACTTAGTTTTTCATCATCATCTAGATGACATGTTGTTTGAGGAGAGTGAATCCTTATGGATAGTAGCTCTTGACCTTAAAGACATGTTTGATGGATGATGATTCTACCTTCAATACATTCATATGTATTCTTGAAGTCATATTCTCAAACAAAACTATGTTTATGCAAATAATATTGGGAGTTCTTTGATGATTCAAGGTTGGATGAGGTTCTAAGTGGTCACATTTTTATCTCAAGAGTTTAAGTTCATGCTTTGAACATCTATTTCAAAACCCCCAATCAAGAACTCAAACTCTATTTCAAAACCCAAATCCATTTTCTTCAAGAATGATCCAAAACAGTGAGCTGTTCAGTTCAAGGTTTTGTTTTGAATTAAATACTTGAGTTATGATGATGAAACCACTTGAAAAATCTTCCTAAGACATCATAGTTTGTCTCCAATTTTTGCATCAATTATAGAGATGTGAAAGTATTATTTTCAGATGTGAGAAGTTCATATTCATAATCTGCCTGTGTTCTCACAGAATGTTCACCCGACTTCTTGCACTTATTCTGGGTGTTTTCGTCACTGTACATATATCTTTTCTATTCGGGGTGTCTTAGAAAACGTTTGGTATATAATGGGTCATCATAAACCCTTTCTTTGATTTATGAAAAATCATACAAAATCAGTCAACAGTGCAACTTTTGTTTCTGAGTCATGTGTACATTCTGATTTATTTCTTTTAATCTGTGATAGCTATTGAGGTTTGGCTTTTTGGGTTATTTTCTAGATACAATAAGGATGATCTCTGATTTTATCCACATTTTCCTAGGCATGTTTGACCTCCCATTATGATGTTATAAAGTAATGTATACAGTCTGTCCACTATTCACAGCATGTCATTTTTTGACTTTCACACTTTGATGCAACACTCTCTTGTATCTAGATGAATCCATATCGCATGAACATGTTCTTCACCACTTTTATCATGTTATATCATATCATGTATCATCTATCCTCTCATGTATTATACTCCCATAGATTCTTGAGTTTGGTTTCCAAATAAAACCATGTTTTGCAAATACTTGGGAAGTTCTTGAAATGAGTTAGGAATTGATATTCCAAGTGGTCAGAATATTCATCCAAGTTCTGGAAGTATACTTTCAAAACTCCCATTTAGAAAACTCCCTCTTAAACCCCTCATTTTGATTTCAAGAAATAAACCTTGTTTTTCTCAAAACCCTCAAAACAGTGAGTCATTTAACTTCAAAGAATTATTTTGAGTTCAATACTCAATGTATGAATGTAAGACCACTTGGAAAGTCTTCCTAACTCATTAGAGAACACCCATGATTTTTGGTTTGACTTGGAGATGCATAAAAAGACCCCATTTTGGTCCAAACATTCTCTCCAGATATTCTACCTTTGCTGTCACAGCATCTAGGCTGACTTTCAACTTATTTCACAGAAAACTTTTCCAAAAGGAGTGGTCCTAATTTATTTTTTCCTTTAACTTCAATGTCTTATGGAACTTTCTGTATAATATGGGCCTCTAGATCTTTTGTTTTCAGTCGACAGTACGAACTCTGTTTCTGAGTAACCTCCATTGGTTATATGATTTCTCTCAATCTGTGATAGTTATTGAAGATTGGCTTTTTGTGTTGTGTTCTAGACACAATAATGAAGATCTCCATAAAAAATCATGCATTGAAAACATTCCTAACCCCTCTTTTCAATTTTCAAAAGATCGTGTTACTGTTCTGTCCACTATTCACAGCTAGCACATTTTTACTTTACCCCTTTGATTTGATGCTTACATGCACTCCAATTTAGTTCATATCTTAGGAAGTAGTTCATACTACATTTGTACATATCTCATGATGATTTCATTCATCCATTCATACACATTCAAGATTTCTAAGTCATTCTAGGAATCCATGAACACAAGGCATACTACAACCTTAGCACATTCTAGATACATACATTGCATCCATTCAAAGATTTGGGGCTTTCGTGACTCCTAATCTAAGAAGATTATAAGGAATGATCATGATCACACGTTCATGCTTCCCCTCGATCTAATCCTCCTTTCTCATCCGTCCTAGGGATTGAGAGATCTTCTTTTCTCAAAGAAGAACATGAATCAGACTAGCTTGCTAAGCAAATTTTGATTTCTTTGATTATTTGTTTCAAGAACAATTCATGTCCCCTTAGATTAGGAAAACTTTATTACTTGATATGTGATTAGACGATTTTTCCTAGGTTTATTCGTGTGATCTTTTACTTTGCATTGTATGATACTTGACTTAGATCTTATTAATGATATTTTATCTTTAGATCATCCATTTCAAGTTTCTTATGTGATGTAATATACTATCATAGTATTAATTGTCGAACCATACATAGTATAAGATGATTATTTGGATGCTAATTGAGGCCCGCCGAAAGACGGGGCGAGTTGAGGGTATTTTAGTCGCGACAAAGGCTCCTTCCTCTCTCGTACCAAAACCCCGAGCCAAGTTCTTTGGTTATGAAGGGCTGGTGCCCTTTATCCATTTGGGTGAGTCAAAATTAGGTTTCTTGGTTCCTTAAAGACCAAGTGGCAACTCTATATCTGTTTTCAACAGACCTTTTCTTTTCTTTGATCCAAATCAAATTTCAATTTGAAAACAAGCAAGAGGTGGAATCCCGTGTGTCCACAATCTGGCGACTCTGCTGGGGACATTTATTTTCAAAACAAAATAATACAGAGGTTTGACTCATAAGAAGCATCCTTAAAATCATCTTTTTACTGGGTCTGGTTCACCGCATTGCACTCTTGCATTTCCCCCCCTCCGACTGTGTCTGAAATGCGGCGCTAACATTGTTCAGGTCTTGTTGTGCCAGGGCACAAGTCACCGTTGATACTGTACCTTCCGAGGTATATCAAAAAGAGTAAAAACCTCCGTACTGTCTCCCTGACAGTATATTGGAACTCTCGTCAACGGACCCTCTTTGACTAAACCCAGCCTTTGCATATAGATTCCTGTAGAACCTTTCATAGGACTGTTCATTTATCTTTTCAGATAGGACAATGTGATATAACTGCTGTGTGCCCTGACGGGATTACCTGCGCGGTGTAGATGCTTATGTGACATAAGGCAGAACCTCTTTCTTATGATTCCTAAGGCAATCACTGATATGTGATCACATTGAGTTGACCTGCCTAGGCACCATGACATGGATGTCTGCTCCATGTTCACAAAGATATACACCGCAAACCTTGTTTGTTGGTCCTAAGACATAGGAGTATGAAAACTTGCTAGACAGTATGATCACCGTCATCCAAATCTCCTAAATTTCCCAGATATAACAATTTCTCCCAGAGACTCTGTCCGATTTTCCCAGATATACCAATTTTTCCCAGAAACTCTGTCTAAATTTCCCAAAAATACCCAAAGTACCTGTTTTCCCAGAAGCTCTGCCCAAATCTCCCAGATTCTCCAAAAATCCTAGCATCTCTGACCAAATCACCTAGAAATGTCCAGATATACTTGTTTCTCCAAGAAACTCTATCCATATTTCTCAAAAATACCCAAAGTACTAGTTTCTCCCAGAAGTTCAGTCCAATTCTCCTAGAAACTCCCATAACTTCTGGAAATTCGTCCAAATCTTCCAAATCCCTGTTTTTCCCAGAAACTGTCCAAACTTCCCGAAATATCCCAAAAATCCCTGTTATCCCTTGGTGATTATACTAGAAAGTAAGGTTAGCACACTCTACATGGCTAGGACCTTACTTGTTTAACTGCTATCTGTTAGAAATAGGAGCATCATATAGATTAGGGCTTACATCCGTGTGCTTGTCTCACATGCATGCACCATTCCTATCGGTCTACACGCACTATCCTAGTCAGTCCATGTTTGTTAACATCATTGTCATTGTCTCTAAAGTCGTCACTATTAGAATCTGATACACTCCTCTCGAATCTATAGGTCATTATAGATCCCCAAAGTCAGCCACTGAGATCCCCATCCTAGGTCAAAAGTTTGAATAGTCCTTTAGTTACAATTAATCCACCGAGAAAATTCAATATGAAATCGGAAACTTTGGAAGCCAAGGTCACTGAATTAATCAATCAACAGTCAGATCGGCTGACTCAAGTTCTAAAATATATGGAAGAGTTCCGACAACAGCAGCCACAGTACCCACCTGGGTTCCCACCACTACCAGGGTTCATGCCACCACCACTGCCTAGATTTGGAGCGCCTCTCAAAAATAATGGAGAAGAAGAATCGTTTCAAGGGGTCCCGCCGCCTGCATATGAGA
Source organism: Hydrangea macrophylla (assembly GCA_033977485.1). Classification (NCBI taxonomy): domain Eukaryota; kingdom Viridiplantae; phylum Streptophyta; class Magnoliopsida; order Cornales; family Hydrangeaceae; genus Hydrangea; species Hydrangea macrophylla. Next base: position 18,283,170 of record CM066984.1, read on the forward strand.
AAAAGCTCCAAGAGAAAATGGACAAGGTCGATAAGCTTGAGAACATACTAAGGAAGAGTAAGGGGTGTGGATACCGGGATTCCACCGCTTCGTTTTGCTTTTGAAACTTGTTCGATTTTAATCAAAGAAAGAGCAAAGGTCTGTTAAAAACAGATACAGAGTCGCCACTTGGTCTTTAAGGAACCAAGAAACCTAATTTGACTCACCCAAATGGATAAAGGGCACCGGTCCTTCATAACAAAAGAACTTGGCTCGGGGTTTTGGTACGAGAGAGGAAGGAGCCTTTGTCGTGATTAAAACACCCTCAACTCGCCCCGTCTTTCGATGGGCCTCAATTAGCATCCAAATAATCATCTTATACTATGTTTGGTTCGACAAATAATACTATGATAGTATATTACATCACATAAGAAAATTTGAAAATGGAAGATCTAAAGATAAGATATCATTCATAAGATCTAAGCCAAATATCACACAATGCAAAGTGAAAGATCACACAAATAAACCTACGAAAAATCGTCTAATCATGTATCAAATAATCAAGACTTCCTATTCTAAAGGGGGACATGAATTGTTATTGAAACAAATAAACAAAGAAATCAAAATATGCTTAGCAAGCTAGTATGATGCATGTTAATCTTTGAGAAAAGAAGACCTCTCAATCCCCGGGATGGATGAGAAAGGATGATTAGATCGGGGGAAGCATGAACGTGTGATCAAGTTCATTCCTTATAATATTCTTAGATTAGGAGCCATGAAGGCCCCAAATCTTGCATGGATGCAATGTATGTATCTAGAATGTGCCAAGGTTGTGGTGTGCTTTGTGTTCATGGATTCCTAGAATGACTTAGAAGTCTATAATGTGTATGAATGAATGAATGAAATCATCATGGGATATGTACAAATGTAGTATGAACTACTTCGAAAGATATGAACTAATTTGGAAGGCACGTAAGCATCAAATCAAAGAATGAAAGTTAAAATGTGCTTGCTGTGAATAGTGGACAGAACAGTAACTAGATCTTTGGAAAATTGAAAAGAGGGGTTAGGAATGTTTTCAATGCATGATTTTTTATGGAGATGTTCCTTATTGTGTCTTAAACACAACCCAAAAATCCAATCTTTAATAACTATCACAGATTGAGAGAAATCATATGAAAAACAGAGATCACTCAGAAACAGAGTCCGTACTGTCAACTGAAATGTTGAAAAATCTTAGAAAATGAACACGAGTGATCTAGAGGCCCATTTTATACAGAACGTTCCGTAAGACATTGACGTTTAAGGGAAAAATAAGTTGGGACTACCCCTTTTGTAAAATATTTCTGAAAAAGAAGTTGGAAGTTAGTCAAGCTGCTGTGACAACAGAGGCAGAATGTTTGGAAGGAATGTTTGGGTCCAAATGGACCATTTTCAAGTACTTCCAAGTCAAACCAAAAATCATGGGTGTTCTTCAATGAGTTAGGAAGACTTTCCAAGTGGCCTTGCATCTATATGATGAGTATTGAGTTCTAGAGAAATCTTTGAACTCAGCTCACTCACTATTTTGACTCACTGTTTTGAAGATTTTGGGGAAAATAAGGTTTTCTTTCTTGAAATCAAAATGAGAGGGGTTGAGGGGGGTTTTGAAATAGAGGTTTTGAAAGTGTATTTTCAATACTCAATAAAGATTATGACCACTTAAAATGCCAACATTCAACTCATCATCAAGAACCTCCAAGATTGTTGGAGAAACTTATTTTTATTTTGAACATAACTTCAAGAATACCTTGGAGGTATTGAAGTTATGATCATCATCTATCAAACATGTTTTTGAGGTTAAGAGCTACTATCCATAAGGATTCACTCACCTCAAACTTCATGTCATCACTTAGATGATGATGAACTAGTAAGTAAATAAAGAAAATAAAAAAAGAAATGAGGTGAGAAGAGATGAACATTATATAAACAAGCAAGCAAATAGATAGCAATCAATAGATGATATTCATGATGTATAGAACTTGTAGCATGGTGTTTCTCTCATATGTAATGACATTGGACATGGAAGAAGCTTCCACTCTCTTAAATGCTCACTAAAATGGTGGTTGGGTGTATTGAATGTTGAAGTAAATAGGAGTAATGAGGTAAAAACAAAGTTTAGAACTCACTTTTGTTTTGAAAATCAAAGAAGAAAGCTTCTTTTCTCTCTACTCTAACCTTATCTCTACAACTTTCTCTCCCAAACTTTTTCTAAACTTGCATTTGACTCCCCCAAAATGAAGAGCAATGGGGGGTTTAAATAGGCCAACTTGGGGTGGTTTTGGGATTTAGAAAGTATTCCCATTGGCTCCAAACATCTGAAATCATAAAACTATGTCGTTTTGGTTTTTAATTAATCAAAATAGGACCACAAAACTAATTACAAAAATACACTATTCTGGAGGGGAGTGCCGCGGCGGCACTGCTCCTCCTTCGTCCAGATAATGCTGTTTAGGCCCCCAGAGGTTCCGGTATTCGCAAAAAGGCCCTATTTCGTCCGAAATTCACAGAAAATGCGTACAAACTCCAAACTGAGGTTTTGATATACCGTTGGAAAGCTAATGGAGTCTAATTTACATAAATAATAGTTCGGGGATAGGTCACTTTGAAAAGTTTTGCGGTATTCGCGATAAAAGTCGATTTGATCGCCTTTTTCACCTTCGGAAATTAAAAATAAATTCGTTTTAAATCCAGGAATTATGTGCGATATACTGTTCGAAAGCTATTGACCTCTAGTATCCATGAAAAATATTTGAAAATTATTCTGGTGCCCCGATTCCAAAGTCAAATCTTGGTCAAACTGGTCAAACCTGGGATTCCCTGGAAGTTTTGGGAACCTCTAGGAGCTCCCAGGAGCCGACGTTTTCGCTCGATTCTGTTTTAAAACTCATTTTAATACTTTTCTAATGATTCTGGTGAATTCGGACGATCTCGGTCAAACTTGGTCAAACTCTGGTCAAACCTTGGTCAAACCGGTCACGGGGACTTTCCGGGACTTCCGGGGGTCTCTAGGAGCTGACGATTTCATCTGATTTCACTTAAAAGATCAATTTATTGTTTTTCTTATGACGTAGCATGTTTCCAGTACTTTTGGTCCAAATCTGGGAGCTTCTGGGCTTTCAGGGGCATTTTGGTCATTCTGAGTATTTTGAGAGATAAAGCCGACTTCCAAGAGTCCTTTTGAGTCTTTTACGATCATTGTGAACCACCAAGCTATGGGTCTCCTAAATCTGATAGCCGACAAAATGGGGTGTCTATAGTTTGCCCCTCTTTGGCATGAACTTGCGAGGCAACGCATGTCGCAAGCGAGTGCCAAAGTTTTGAAGAGACATGACTTTTTGGAGGCTATAGATTTAGGATGAAAAGAGTTGCAAAAGATTGAAGGATGATGCTGAGGCTAGTGCTGGTTGCGCTCTGTGTGAGCTGCCTACGTATCCCAAGGGGAATCAGACCAAGACGTAGTTCAGGGCACAAAGGAACAAATCACACATGCACAACAAGACATACATATGCTATGCTATGAGGATGATATACAATGCATGGATGTGATATGAATTTGTACATGAGTCCTATCATGCCTAGCGTTCTGATCCTAGCATGAGCAGGTGCTGTGGGGTGTGCCACTCTGAGTGGGCTGGTGTTGTGCTAGTGTTCGTGACTGTGATGTAGTGGGTGACCCGAACGAGGACATCAAGGTTTAGAAGACTCTGGGCCTAGGGGCAAACTTCTGGAATTTGGGAAGTGTGCGTTGCAAATGAGTGAGATGGATCAGATGCGCGCTGTCTGAAAAAACAATAGCTAAAGGTGACTGAGGGATTTTGTGATGAAAAAAAAAGGACAGATGAGTAAGCTCATGATAGACGGGAGACACGGAGCCATGTAAGGACTGCTTTATGTGGGCGATGCTCTGATGGCTGATTTTTAGGAGTTGGGAATTTAGCATCTTTCGGCATGATGTAGGGTTCTCGGGGAATCTCTTTTCTTGATTGGGATCCAGGACCCATCTCTGAATCTCTCACGGTTGATCAAAACGTGTTGGCGCTCAATCCAAGAGAGCCTGTCGGGTTTTCCGGGAGCTGGTATCTTTCTTCTTTTGTCCTTGGGGGATAATGTATGGTTCTCGGGGAATCTCTTTTTCTTGATCGGGAACCAGGACCCATCTCTGAATCTCTCACAGTTGATCAAAATGTGTCGGCGCTCAATCCAAGAGAGCCTGTCGGGGCTTCCGGGAGCTAGCATCTTTCTGCTTTTGTCCTCAGGGGATAATGCAGGGTTCTCGGGGAATCTCTTTTTCTTGATCGCGAACCAGGACCCATCTCTGAATCTCTCACGGTTGATCAAAATGTGTCGGCGCTCAATCCAAGAGAGCCTGTCGGGGCTTCCGGGAGCTAGCATCTTTCTGCTTTTGTCCTCGGGGGATAATGCAGGGTTCTCGGGGAATCTCTTTTTCTTGATCGGGAACCAGGACCCATCTCTGAATCTCTCACGGTTGATCAAAATGTGTCGGCGCTCAATCCAAGAGAGCCTGTCGGGGCTTCCGGGAGCTAGCATCTTTCTGCTTTTGTCCTCGGGAGATAATGCAGGGTTCTCGGGGAATCTCTTTTTCTATTTTTTTGGTGCCTTGGCCAAAATCCAGGATTCGTTCTCGGAACTCTCGTGTTTGATCAAAATTTACGACGGTTGTTCTGAAATAGCCGATTCGGGTCCTCGGGAGTCAATTTTTCCCAGTTTCTGCTTGCTGGAGGTAGTTCTGATAACTTTTAGCCTGCTTAGGGTAAAACCTTACAAATCTTGACCGGAATGGGCCACCAGGGCTAATCGGGGCCAAAAATAGGCTGAAAAAGGCCAAACCAGGTCAAAACTGAGCGAAACGGAGCAAAGCGGAGCGAAGTGGGGCCCGCGGGGAGCAGTACTGCGACGGCACTGGGTGGCCGGACTTCATCTTTGTATACCTCGGGTTTTTGAGCTTTTGAAGCTCATTCTTGACCATTTTGGGGTGTTTTTGGAGCCAAAAAACGTCAAAACGCAGCTTGTGCGCGCTCAGGTGAGTAATCCTACCCCATAGTTGGAATTTTAATTGGTGTTTAGGTTTTCTCAATTTTGCAAGAAGAAAGTTTAACTTTAACTTCCATTTTCTTTGTAGATCCATGGCTTCGAGCTCGAGGAGACCGTCTAAGAAGGCCAAGGAACGGATGAAAGCCGAGATGCAAACCCCGGACTTGATTTTACGGGACCCCTAACATCATCTTTCGGCCGCGGCTCTAGCGAGCTTGGTATGTGAAACCTTTGACATTTTAGGGCTATTTCCAAGTATTGTGCTAGTTTTGTGAGCCGTAGTGTGCACCTACAGATTGTTAGAAGTTCGATTTGTGCTCAAATGTTAATTTTGCAAATTTGGACCTCGGGTCGTGAATAGTGATTTTGTGCATCGCTTTTGTCATTTCTGGTATGTGCAGGTGTCGGAAGTAGCATTGAAGGGCCACGGTAGCCTCGCTCATGCTTTTCTGTGGTACACTCAACTCTCGCCTACCGTCAAGAGAATGGTATACGATGTTGGGTTTGGCAGCTTCGTTCGCCTGGTTTCAAAAAGCAGCAATGATCTGGCATACTTTTATGCTTTGGCTGAGAGATGGTGGGACACCACCAATACAATCCACCTGCCGTTTGGCGAGATGACCATGACATCCTTCGACTTCTCTATGATTACCAGTTTGAGGGTAGGCAGGAAACGCCTAATTCTGGATTATTTCTATGAGATTGACCCTGAGGCTATAGAGATGCTGATTGGGGCTGTTCCCCCCAATTTGGAGAGGCACTGGTTTCCTTGTGGCTGGCTTTACCGGGCTTATCGCAGAGGGAATCATAACTTGAACAATTCCCAGCTTTTGAGGGTGTATCTTCTGTATGTCCTTGGCTGCTCGATCTTTGCGACACGGAATGACCGGGTGAACTTGAGACTTCTTTCTTGCCTGGCGACCATCGATGAGATCCCTTCTTACGACTAGGGCGGTGCTGCCTTGGCCCATCTTTACAAGCACATGGGTGAGGTTTCCTGAGGTGATGTTAAATCGATAGGGGGATTTTGGCGAGCTTGGGAGGTATGCGCTGCATCTTGCTTTATATTCCGATTTTTCAGTTTCTGTACTTTTTCTGATTTTCTCCTTTGTCTGTGCAGCTTTGGAGCTTCGAGTACCTGAAGATGTTTGCTCCCTCCCTTGCGGATGAATCAGGCGAAGACGAGGATGGCATGACTCCTGTGCCTTTGTTCCCACGAGGCTTGAGATGGCGGAGGGATGTCGTCGGGGTGTAGAGTGGGGCCAACCGGATTGTTTTGCTCAGAAACTTCTTAACCGGACTGACGGCTGCTAATATTGATTGGACGCCTTGGGAGCGCGTTGCCTATGCAGCCCCAGAGGAGATACAAGCGGTCAAACCTCTTTCCTCTTACCGACTTCTGATGGAGAGTACCGAGTGCAGGCAGTGGTTCCTTGGTGAGCGAGTGTCTCGGCAGGTGGTCGGTGGTTCAAGGTATCGTGTCCCTCATAACCCCCCTTAGCCGGCTCCGATGTTTGGGACCATTTTCTCTCTGAGACCGTTTACGAGGCTTACCGTGGCCGTTTCCTGATGCCCAACTTCCCACTCCTGGAGGTGAGTTTTATGTTTTTGTTTTTATCCATTGCCTATTTTTTGATTTATCTTTTCTTAACTTGTTTTGTGCCTACAGCTCCGCGAGATGTATAGGAGGCAGGCTCCTCCAGCTTTCGAACCTATCCCTCCTTGGGATTGGACCGTCAACGTTCTAGGTACTGATGGCACTCCCCAAGTAATGGAGGTACCACGAGTCACATACGGGTACCTTACTCAGCCAGCGGGCGTTCTCAACGTTCCTTGGAGTTACGCTGAGGAGGGCCACGCCTTGGCGGCTAGCTTACGGTCTTTGGTCCTCACACGAGACCACCGGGTATGTCTTTAATTCTTGCACTCCTTAAGGTTATGAGGTTCTAATCCTGATTTTTCCCTTGACAGATGGATGGTATGCGGCAGTTTGCTGCCAATCAGATGGCGTCCTTGGTAGGTTTCTGACTTGACTCTGTTTTTATATTTTTTGTTGTTTTCCTACTGATTGCCTTTATTTTATTTGTGTGTGCAGTACCGTGGAGGCGGAGCTGGCTCATCGAGGACCGATCTGAGGTGCAGAGGTGGTAGGAGGAGACCGTCGCCGACATACACTCCGGGCGGTCCGACAGAGGACGAAGAAGAGGAGGACTGAGGCCCCCCCCCCCCCCCCCCAAGCGGGAATTTTATTATATTTTCTTTTTATGTTTTCGATCGGGTTGTAGTGGTGATGTGACTATTTGGACAGTGTAGGGCGATGTGTGGAACAATTTGTGACCTTTGACAAATTATTATGATGTTTTGCCTATTAGGCCGGATAGCTTCCGGTTTGGAGGCGCAGTTGTGTGCTTGTTTTAGTTGATGATCGTGTGATGATACATGTGTACTGTGATTGTTGGGTGTTACTGCGATGGGCAGTTTTGTAATAGTGAGTGCTTTTGCCTTGCAGGTGGGATAGTCCGTGAAACGGGGAGGTGCTGCCGAAAACATGGCTTTGTATGATCCCGCTCAACTCACGGCTTGGCTGAACATCACGGATGGTGTGGAGCGGATCAACCTCTTTAGCTACGGCTTGACCGAGCTATTCTCTCTCTGCCAGATGACCCTGAACACTGAGTTCTTGCGTGCTGCTATTGCTCACTGGGACCCGGTGAATCATGTCTTCAATTTCAATGGCTTGGAGGTATGCCCCTTGTTTGAGGAGTTCTGTGCTATCCTTCGCTATGATTCTGATTCGGACCTGATTCTCCCTTCTGCTGATACCCTCAGTCCTACGCGAGGCTTGGCTGAATATCTGAATTGTTCCATCACTATTTCCCGCCGGCTGATTCAGGGTGAGGTTCTTGACATTGCTTCCATAATTGCTCGATATGCCAGTCCTGGGAATCCCAGCGTGTATGATGCTACTCGTGGGGCTGCTCTGATTCTGTGTATGACTTCATACTTCTTGTTCTCGAGTGCTTCTAGTGACTTAGTGCATGTATGTCTCGGAACTGAAGGCAGGTAAGAACCCCATGGCTATGGTTCTGGCTGAGACCCTGAATGGTTTGGATCGTGCTTCAAGTCAGGGAATGCTTCTACTTTCTGGGGCGCCTTTGGTGTTACAGGCTTGGCTCTACGAGCGTCTTCAGTTATGGACCGGTAATGTGCTGCCAGTTTATTTTTGCAGGGCTGTGCTTCATACTCATTTTACTTCTGCTGATTGGGTGGGTATGATGGGCGCCTTATCTGAGGCTGACATTTGCTGGATCGTGAGGCGTTGGGGCCTTTATGCTGTAACCACTAGTCTTGGGGATTTCCAGAGGGTGTGGCTGATGGGACTGAGAGAGACCTCCTTCTATCATCCTCGTCGATTGGCCAGACAGTATGGGCAAGTACAAGAGGTCCCCCAGGGGTTTACTGAGAGGGTCTTTGCTTCCAGAGTCAGAGCCACTACCATTGCTGCTTTCATCAGGGGCTGGGCCAGCCGAGCAAGGGCTTATTTCTAAAGACCTTTGAAGAAATCAAAGACACAAAGATAAAACTAGACCTGACTGATTCTGCTCATTCCTCCCAGTGTCTTTGAACATGTGTGATTGCTTTTCGAAAGACTTTTATTTTTTGATCTTTCCTGCTTATGTAATATTCAGAGTTTGTTTATTGGTGAACCTTGGTTACTTTGGGAATCCCATTCTATGCATTTAGCTTTAAAAACATTTTGTAATCGAGATTTCAATTAGATGTTGCTTTTGGTACTTGCTTGGGTATGCTAGGACGATTAGAGGCAAACGAGGCGGGTGGCCGAAGTTTGCCCCTAGTTTGGGATATATATGGTTGTGAGGCAAACAAGGTAGATGACCGACGTTTGTCCCTAGTTTAGAAGAGGTTCAGTAAAACGAGGCGAGTTTGCCGAGTTTACCCCTAGTGTGGAGGGTTATTTGGGGGTTATGGTAAGGACCGCGACTTTATTCTCTCAAATGCTCATAACTTTTGCCTAGGCACCAGTGAGGTGACCTAGCGAGCTATTTTCTCTCTTTTGTTATTGCTCACCTTGGATTTAGCTCTAACTTTTGCCTAGGCGTCCTTTCGGATTTTCAACCTAGCGAACCATCCCCTTTTTTTTTTTTTTTTGAAAGTCTGCCTACGTACCCCCGAGCGGGGATCAGGTCCAACGTAGTTCGGGCCGAAGCTTGAAAGAAATTGGGCTATTTTTATGGGTGGGTCAAGCATAGTACTTTTTGAGACGATCCATGTTGATTGGTTCTTTGAATTCGACACCATCGAGGTCCATGAGATAAGTTGCTCCTCCGGAAAGAACAGTCTTGACGATGTAAGGGCCGACCCATTTAGGTTTAAACTTCCCACGGGGATCAAAGATCGGAGCTCGCAATTCCTTAAGGACAAGGTCACCCTTGACAATCTTCCTCGGACGAACCTTTTTGTTGAAAGCACGGGCTATCCTCTTTTGATAGATTCGAACATGGTCGACTGCCGCTAGGCGCTTTTTATCTATGAGGGCCAATTTTTCATACCTTTCCCTCAACCAATCTGATTCTGAAATTTCACATTCTGCCATCACACGTAGGGATGGTAGTTCTATCTCGACTGGAAGTACCGCTTCCATCCCATACACTAGTGAGTAAGGAGTTGCTCCTGTGGACATCCTTATCGAGGCTCTGTATCCCCAAAGTGCGAACGGTAGCTTTTCATGCCAGTCTTTGTAAGTATCGGCTGATTTCTGTAGTATGGCCTTAACATTCTTGTTTGCAGCCTCGACTGCCCCATTAGTTTGCGGTTTGTACGGTGATGACTTGTGATAAGTGATTTTGTATTCCTCGAACAGATCCCTGACTTCTGCCTTGAAATGACTTCCGTTATCCGAAACAATCTCATGGGGAACTCCATAACGGTAGATGAGATTTCTCTTGATGAATTTGGCCACTTCCTTGGCTCCCAACTTGGTGTAGGATGCAGCTTCTACCCATTTTGTGAAGTAGTCTATAGCCACCAAAATGTACCGATTTCCATTTGAAGCTTTCGGAATGATTTCACCGATAATATTGATTCCCCAGGTGGAGAATGGCCAAGGTGAGGTCATGCTATATAGAAGGGATGGTGGTACATGCATCATGTTTGCATGGATCTGGCATTTGTGACACTTTCTCACGTATTCCCAACAATCTTTCTCCAACGTTGTCTAGTAGTACCCTTGTCTTATATAATCTTCTTGGCCAGCATGTGACCGTTCATGTGCGGACCGCAGACCCCTTCGTGTATTCCCTCCATCATTCTCCTGGAGCTTTTTCCAAACAAGCAAGTCAGGTTGTGACCGTTGTATCCTTTCTTCAGCAGTTTCCCACCGCAAATGATGAATTGCGCTGCGAATCTTTGAATGGCCCTTTTGTCTTTTTTGGTAGATTCTTGGGGGTATGTCCCCTTTTCTATGAAGTCCCAGACATCCTGATACCATGGTGTTCCATTCTCTTCTTCTTCGATTGTGGCGATTATGTTAAACGAGGGCTCGTACCTCTGCTCAATTACCAAAGGCATCATCTTGACTCCCACAGGAATCTTGATCATGGAGGCTAAGGTTGCCAATGAATTTGCTAGCTGGTTCTCTTCACTGGGCAAGTAGAGAAATGTGATGTTTCTGAACTGCCTCTTGAGTTGGTCCAGATGATCATGATAGGGCTTCAACCTCTCTTCTTTTACTTTCCATTCTCCTCTTGCTTGTGATATGATGAGGTTGGAGTCCCCAAAGACATCCAACTTCTGAACTTTCAGCTCTAAGGCTGCTTCTATTCCCAGAATGCATGCTTCTTATTCAACAGTGTTGTTGGTGGAGTTATAATTGAGTTTGACCGCCAGCGGAGTGTGGTCTCCACTTGGTGATACTAGGATTATTCCTACTCCGTATCCTTTCATGTTGGCTGCTCCATCCAAGTACAACTTCCATTGTTCTTCCTTGATTTCCATGATATTTTCGTCCGGGAATGGGAAGTCTCCACTTTCTTCGGAGTCAATGGCGTGTTCCGCAAGATGCTCAGCCACGGTTCTCTCTTTTACCGATTTGCTTGTAACATACTTGATATCGAATTCGGATAGTAGAAGTAACCAACGGGATATACAACCGGTCAGGGTAGGTTTTTCAAGGAGGTATTTTAGAGGATCCATGCGGGATATGAGCACAACCGGGAAGGCCAGCATGTAGTGCCTCAGTCGGCGGGTGCACCAAACCAAGGCCCAACATGTTTTTTCGAGGGTAGAATAGTTGAGCTCATACCCAGTCATCCTCTTGCTGAGGTAGTATATGGCTTTTTCGGAGTGGCTTTCTTCTCCTTCTTGGGCTAACATGCAACCCATGGCATTTTTAGAGACGGATAGGTAAGGAATAAGGGCTTATGAGGCGTAGGTGGTGTGAGGACAGGCGGATTTTGAAGGTAGGCTTTTATTTTGTCGAAAGCGGCTTGGCATTGGTCATCCCATTGGAACTTCTCCCCTTTTCTCAACAATCGGAACAGAGGATCTGTCACGCCCCGGAGCAGCATAAATAGAGAAAAATAAATTTCCTTTATGGGTCCATAAGGAATGACAGGTGAAAGTCACTAATAATCCACACCACGCAGTACTAGTCCAAAAAGACAACAGTAAACAACTGAGAATAACACACAGTGCTAACTATTACAAAATATCAGAGTATGGTCCACAGGATCACAACAGGTCTGAAGACAACAAATGCCCAAGTACCCGCTAACAAAAGGTTTAACAGAACAACCAAAAAGAAATCTAACTATAACATCTTCAGTCTTCAACTGGCATAAGGATAATCCTTACTGGCGTAACCGTCATCGGTGGGGCCTTCCTTTGGATAACACTCATCAGTGTACTGGTCATTACCTGCAAAATAAGGGGCAGGATATTCTGGACTGGGAAAGTCCAGGCAATAAAAGGCCATCAGCTTACTGAGAGCTGAGTGAGCATAAACTAACGAGGTACCAATTATCTGAAGTAAACACGAGCTTATGAAAATACGAGTTAACATCTTATTATAAGGATAACATTATCTTGTTCCTCTATTCATTCTTGTAAACCGACCCTTATCGTCTTGTTACTCAAATACCGAACTCAACAGACTCTGATTTCCATGAACAGACTCAATCGTTTAACTCTAGGGATACACCCTTATTCTGTCCATCGCTTTTAAGAGCAATATATCCTGCTCACCGCATGTCATAAACGTCAGTCTGTCCCCAGCTTTTAAGAACAATGGTCCTGTTCACCGCATTTCAGGGATATAACGTTTCGAACAAGGCATATCAATCTATTGCCACGACTCAACGTCATCTACTAGTGATCCCAGCTCACCGCTTTTAAGAACAATGGTCCTGTTCACCGCTTTTAAGAGCATATCACAGATCATCCAGTCTATCTTAAGACTTCTTGGTCCAGCTCACCGCTTTTAAGAACCATGTATCCGGTTCACCGCTTTTAAGAGCATATCATGACCAATCGTCCATCCACGTGCCATTCCCAGAACTTACCAAACCTACTTATGTTCCATTCTACATCGACACATGACAATTCCCAATGTGGCCTCACTACTCGGATTAAAAGAAAACGGACATCAAATTCATATCAGAAACAACACGTCACCCACGTCTTCATATTACTTTTTATTCATTATCCATAAATCTTTGGTGTCACATTACTCCTGTCTACCCCATAGTCGCATAATGGAATTCCGAATTAGAAATCGAACAACTAAACCTCTTATATAATAAATAGGCAAATGAATCCATGTTCTGATCATGTCAATCGATTGGGACTAAGTTCAATCGATTGGTATCAAAATCATGTCAATCGATTGGAACTACGTCTTCTCCAGCAGATTGTAAAAATAGCATATATAAACGTAAACTACAAGTATTTAACACATCTAAGCTTCATAATAACTTGCATAAACCTCACATAAAGGGACCAAGTGAGTTAGAAACTCACCTAGGGTGCGTTTGGATGTGTTTAAGCTTGAAACCTCCAAGCTTTCTCTCTGTCTCTTCTTCTCTGTCTCTGTCTTCCCTCTCTGTCTCCTCCTTTCTTCTTTCTTCTTCTTTCTATTTCTCCCTCTTCTCTCTCCCAGCTGCTAAGGCAGTGAGTGTGTGTATAGAGTGTGTATATATGTAGATATATAGATATATGTATGTATATATCTCAAGAGTATGTCTCTCTTTCTCTCAATGGTCTGAAAATAGCCCCAAGGCCAATAAATGAGACATATATATAGAGATATGGGAGTGCCACACGTTTAAAGCTGAAGGAAAGAAGAAAACATTTCTCAGCTTATGTCAATCGATTGGGACACAAGTCAATCGATTGGCAACAGATAATTGTAGTCAATCGATTGGAAACAATGTCAATCGATTGGGATGAATGGCAATCGATTGGGATAATGACACGTCATCACTTTTAGTCGGTTGAATGTCAATCGATTGGGATACTTACCAATCGATTGGTATCTAAAATTACCAAAAGGAAGAGAAAGTTTATACGAGTATAGAAATGAAATACTGGGTCTTATTAATATACCAAAATACAGGGTATTACATCATCCACCACTCAACAAAAGATTTCGTCCTCGAAATCAAAAGTAACAAGGTTTAAAATAAAAACGAAAACTTCTCGCGCATCTCTGACTCTAGTTCCCATGAAGCTTCTCCTTCATCATGATGGTTCCACTGAATCTTGACTAACGGAATCTCCTTGTTCCTGAGTTTCTTGATTCCTCGATCTAGAATACGAACAGGTCCTTCATTGAACGTAACATCGCTGTTGACTTTGATATCCTCAAAGTTGATCTCATGCGCTGGGTTGTGAACATACTTCCTCAACATACTGATGTGAAAAACGTTGTGCACTCCTGACATCTTTGGTGGCAACGCAAGGCGATAAGCAACCTTCCCAACACGCTCCAGAATCTCGAATGGTCCGATGAAACGTGGCGATAACTTGCCCCTTTTCTGACCAAATCTGACGATTCCTCGAACAGGTGAAACCTTGAGTAATACGTGATCTCCAACGACAAACTCCAAGTCTTTGCGTCGCTTGTCAGCATAACTCTTGTATCTGGTCTGGGCTGTCTTCATCTTCTCACGTACGACTTGAATCTTCTCACTGGTTTCCCGTACCATCTCTGGCCCAAGAAGTTGACTATCTCCGACTTCGGTCCAACATAGCGGCGATCGGCAAGGTCTTCCGTACAAAGCTTCGAATGGCGCCATATCTATACTCGAATGATAACTATTATTATAGGCGAACTCAATCAAAGGTAAGTGTATCTCCCAAGTACTCTCAAAATCAATGACACATGCTCGTAACATATCTTCCATCACTTGATTAACTCGTTCCGTCTATCCATCTGTCTGTGGATGAAAAGTTGAACTCAAGTTCAATGTCGTTCCCATCGCTGTCTGGAGACTCTTCCAAAATTCTGCAGTAAAGCGCGAATCTCGGTCTGACACAATAGATACAGGCACTCCATGTAATCGTACAACATGTTGTAGATACATTCGGCTCAAACGTTCTACTGAGTACGTCATGCTATAGGCAATAAAATGTGCCGTCTTAGTAAGTCGATCCACGATTACCCATATAGCATCGTGATTCTGCTGTGACTTCGGCAATCCTACCACAAAATCCATGGTTATGTGTTCCCATTTCCATTGAGGAATAGGTAACGGCTGTAGAAGTCCAGGTGGTCTCTGATGTTCTGCCTTTACTTGTTTACAAGTAAGACACTGAGCTACATACTCAGCTACTTCTCTCTTCATTCCTTCCCACCAGAAATTTCTCTTCAAGTCCTTGTACATCTTTGTACTTCCAGGATGAATCGTCATCCGTGACTCATGAGCTTCATCAAATATGTCTTTTCGGAGACTGTCTTCATTAGGTACACAGAGTCTACCTTTACATCGTAAAGCTCCGTCGGTACTAATACTCCAGACTTCTGGTTCCTTGGCTGACATCTTGGCGAACCATAACTTCAAATCATTTGCTGTCTGTTGAGCCTCTATGATACGACTGATTAAAGTTGGTTGTACCATAAGACATCCAAAATGTTGTCCTTTCATTGGCTCCACTGGCTGAAGATCAAATTCAGCAATTTCTTCCAATGCTCTCCATTCTCTAATTAGTAATGCAGCGATCACTAGCCGAGGTTTATGGCTCAAAGCATCTGCTACTACGTTTGCTTTGCCGGGATGGTATTGCAAAGAAAAGTCATAGTCTTTGAGTAACTCCATCCATCTCCGTTGTCGCATGTTCAACTCCTTTTGAGAGAACAAATACTTCAAGCTCTTATGATCGGAGAATAGATCAAACTTTTCTCCATAGAGATAGTGTCTCCAAATTTTCAATGCAAACACTATTGCTGCTAATTCCAGATCATGCGTAGGATAATTTTTCTCATGTACCTTCAATTGTCTTGATCCATATGCGATAACATTTCCATCTTGCATAAGCACACACCCGAGTCCTTGGTACGATGCATCACTGTAGATCACATACTTTTCTCCACTCTTAGGTAAAGCGAGTACTGGTGCAGAAGTCAATCTTTCTTTTAACTCCTGAAATGCACCCTCATGCTTGTTTGTCCATTCATACTTCGTCTCCTTCCTTGTTAAATTCGTCAATGGTCCTGCTAACTTGGAGAACCCTTCTACGAATCTTCTATAATATCCTGTTAAACCCAGAAAACTTCTGACTTCGGTCGCATTCGTCGGTCTGTTCCAGCTTAAGACTGCATCAATCTTAGATGAGTCTACCGAAATACCTTCCTAAGATATAACATGTTCCAAGAATTTGACTTCCTGTAACCAAAACTCACACTTGCTGAACTTTGCATACAACTTGCTATCTCGAAGTGTCTGCAAGGCAACTTGTAAATGCTCCTTGTGATCCTCTTCTGTCTTTGAGTAGATCAGTATATCATCAATGAACACTATAATGAATTTATCCAGATATAGTCTGAATACTCTATTCATCAAGTCCATAAATACTGCTGGCGCATTCGTCAATCCAAAAGGCATAACTAGAAACTCGTAATGCCCGTATCTTGTCCTGAATGCAGTCTTCGATACATCCTCTGGTCGAACTAACAATTGGTGGTATCCTGAACGTAAATCGATCTTGGAAAAGATCCTAGATCCTTGTAACTGGTCGAATAGATCATCTATCCGAGGTAACGGATATCTATTCTTAATCGTAACTTTGTTCAACTCCCTGTAGTCTATACAAAGTCGAAGTGTTCCGTCCTTCTTCTTTACAAACAGAACTGATGCTCCCCAAGGTGACGTACTTGGACGAACAAATCCTAAATCTTCAAGCTCTTAAACTTGCTTCTTCAGTTCCAACATCTCGGTTGGTGCCATCC
Source organism: Hydrangea macrophylla (assembly GCA_033977485.1). Classification (NCBI taxonomy): domain Eukaryota; kingdom Viridiplantae; phylum Streptophyta; class Magnoliopsida; order Cornales; family Hydrangeaceae; genus Hydrangea; species Hydrangea macrophylla. Next base: position 18,299,707 of record CM066984.1, read on the forward strand.
TATATGGAGTCTTAGAAATAGGCAATGTACCAGGTACTAATTCCACGAAAAAGTCTATTTCTCTTTTCGGTGGAAGTCCTTTAATATCCTGAAATACATCCAGAAAATCCTGTACGGTAGGAATTTGATCCATCGCAAGCTCCGTACTCGTACCCCAATTGTAGCCAAACAACTGGTAAAAAACATATCGCTCGTCGGTTGACACTGAAATCTGATCGTCGGCTTTCCTTGTATTGGAAATACAATCGTCCTAGTAGGGCAATCCAAATTGGCACCATATTTAGTTAACCAATCCATCCCTAGGATAACATCGAATTCTGACATCGACAGAACTACCAAGTCTGCTGGAAGATTCCTATCTCCCAAAGTCAAAGGGCAATCTTTACACACTTTACTCAACTTAACTGTCACTCCCAATGGTGACACAGAATTTAGTGTTGACTCAAGTGTCTGGGGTTCTAAACCCAACTGACGCACAATCTTAACAGCAATAAAAGAACGTGCGGCTCCAGTATCAAATAAAGCTTTAACTGGACTATGAAAGAGTACAAGTGTACCTTCCAAATGTTGCTGCTCATCAGCATTAAAGCCTGCTTCTCCTGGAATAATAGCATGCATCCTCGTCTGATCAGGAGGTCCTTGAATTCCTTTCACTGGTGCCCCATAGTATCCTCCTCGTGGTGCACGACAATCCTTGCTCAAGTGTCCTGGTTTGTTGCAGTTGCGGCAGACAATATCCGGCCTGCGATTAGGTCTGTAGACGGTGCAGTTCCTTGCAATATGTCCGGGCTTTCCACAGTTAAAACATCCTCCACTATTGCTTGGTGGGGCTGTTAGTAATGCCTGCGGCTATAGTTCTCGCTGTTGATTTTGCTGAGGTCGATTATAACCTTGCTGAGGTTTCCTGGCTCCTTCCCAGATTCTCTTGTTTCCTTGAAAATTTTCCTGAGGTTTCCATCCTTGGGTATTTCTCAGTGGTCGATTAGGGAAATTTCTCTGTTGAAACCCTCGTGACAACTGAGGTAGATTTGTCTGTGATTGCTGTACTGGATTAGCATCCTTTTCTAATCCTGTAGCAAATCTAACAATTTCCTCATACGACTGGTTCAAATGACCAACCATCATATGTCTGAGGTGGGGGTTCAGTCCTTGGTGAAATCTCTTCACCTTCTTCTGCGGCGTGTCTATCATATGCTGAGCAAATCTGGATAAACGCTCGAACTGTGTTGTGTATTCCCGTATATTCCATCCTCCTTGGATCAAATTGAGAAAGTTCCTTTCCTGTTGATCTCTCTCATCTTCTGGAAAATACTTATCCAAAAATCTGCTTTTGAATGTCTCCCACGACATAGCTTTAGCGGCATCGATCCCAATAGTGGCTTGCTCAGCTTCCCACCAATCTGCGGCGGCATAAGTGAGCTGAAACGTAGCAAGGCGACGTTTCTCTTGTTCGTTGCATTCCAATGCTTCAAATATTAACTCCATCTCTCTTATCCATTGTTCTGCTTTCCATGGTTTTGTTAGTCCATCGAACTTTTCGGGACGTAACCCTCAAAAATTTGCTAACAGCTTATCTCCAGTCTGTCTTGGTGGCGGGGGTATAAGAGGTCTTTGGTGGGTGGAGTGATTATATGTATCCCCCACATGCTCCATCCTCTGCATAAATGCTTCGAAAATTCCCGTCGGATCCATCCCTTCCGGAATAGGTGCTCCATTACGTGCTTGGTGATTTCTCAAGGGTCCTACCATGATGATAACGAGTATCGCCTACAAGAGACATATGGATCAGCTGAAAGTCTTCTCGTAGAAACGAACTCAAGATAGAACAAGAAACAGCAAAACTAACCATTCTACTAAACAACACAGCACAACGCAACAACCAATCAATAATAAAAGTACCGCTCGTATATATATATATCAAAAGATGTACCGTATAGTACACACTAGTAAAACCGTGTACCATATGGGACAAGAGTTACAACAACTAAAGTCAGCTAATACTATACAAAGCTATGGTCAATAGCTATCTCTCAAGCTCCCAAAAATCTGGTGGACAACATGTCCTAATATAAACTAACAAAATCTACACCCTGCCAATCCTGACTCAAAAGTCGTCAGTATCTGATCCTGCTGGTGGTGCCTCGTCCTCTGGGTCTATATCCATCTCCTCGAGTGGATCATCCTCAACTGGTGCGACAAGATCTTCGACTACTACCCCTATATCCCAATCCTCTATCATCTCTGCATCATCGTACTCCATCACGTCTGCTATCGCCTGGTTAGCAACATCAACAGCTACTGCAGCAAAACCGTCAGCTATGTCAAGAGCTCCTGCTATAGCTACCTCTCCCATAACAAAATCTGCTGGCTATGCTACCATCTGAGCTATCCATCCTACTGCCATATCGGCCATGGCTGCCATATGCATAATGGGTCCAGCTGGTATCTGAAGCACAACGGGTATCTCTGGCACAACTATCTCCTCGTCGGGTACCTCCTCATCTACTACTACGTCTGCCTCAATAGCCTCTGGGTCTGGTACTGGATCCTCTGGCTCAAACTCTGGCTCCTCGGGGTCATCCTCAGGGTCATCATCATCTGCATCGTCTGCATGCTCATCCTCTACTGGGTCCTCGTCATCTATCAGCTCCTCCTCTCCATCTCCATCCATGTCCTCATCGGGATGCTCATCCTCAGGCTCTAGATCCTCCTCATCCTCAATCGGCTCAGGCTCTGGCTCTGGCTCTGGGACGGGTACGTCGGGCACTGGTGATGGTGGGGCTGCTGGAGCTGGTACAATTACAGTCTCTGGTGGACTGGCTACAATGGCTCTCAACTCAATCTCGTCCATCTCTGGCTTGCTCAAAACTAGTCGTAACATCTCCTGGCAAATGTCTCTACCGACCCTCGCAGTATGGTAAGCATCCATGCGCATCTGTGTCGGGTGAGTACTCCTGGTCACATAAAGCGCTCTCCATATGTCCTCCTCTAAATGTCGACTAGCTATCTGGCACACACGCTCACGATAAAACTCTGGGTCAGCTGGCTCCACGGTATCTCCATGGATAATATATCCTCCATAAGCATCAGTCACAAACTGGTGAAACTCCGGATCTATGCTATCCTGCAAAGGAAACTATCTATCGTCAGAAAGACGAACTTATCTTATACTCATATCTCATCTCAAAGAAATTCTATCATACTAGGACCAGATGGTGTGGAAATACTTAGTGAACAAAAGTATCACAACCTAGAGTACCAAACACAGGCTCTGATACCAAAAACCCTGTCACGCCCCGGAGCAGCATAAATAGAGAAAAATAAATTTCCTGTATGGGTCCATAAGGAATGACAGGTGAAAGTCACTAATAATCCACACCACGCAGTACTAGTCCAAAAGGACAACAGTAAACAACTGAGAATAACACACAGTGCTAACTATTACAAAATATCAGAGTATGGTCCACAGGATCACAACAGGTCTGAAGACAACAAATGCCCAAGTACCCGCTAACAAAAGGTTTAACAGAATAACCAAAAAGAAATCTAACTATAACATCTTCAGTCTTCAACTGGCATAAGGATAATCCTTACTGGCGTAACCGTCATCGGTGGGGCCTTCCTTTGGATAACACTCATCAGTGTACTGGTCATTACCTGCAAAATAAGGGGCAGGATATTCTGGACGGGGAAAGTCCAGGCAATAAAAGGCCGTCAGCTTACTAAGAGCTGAGTGAGCATAAACTAACGAGGTACCAATTATCTAAAGTAAACACGAGCTTATGAAAATACGAGTTAACATCTTATTATAAGGATAACATTATCTTGTTCCTCTATTCATTCTTGTAAACCGACCCTTATTGTCTTGTTACTCAAATACTGAACTCAACAGACTCTGATTTCCATGAACAGACTCAATCGTTTAACTCTAGGGATACACCCTTATTCTGTCCATCGCTTTTAAGAGCAATATATCCTGCTCACCGCATGTCATGGACTCCACGTCAGTCTGTCCCCAGCTTTTAAGAACAATGGTCCTGTTCACCGCATTTCAGGGATATAACGTTTCGAACAAGGCATATCAATCTATTGCCACGACTCAACGTCATCTACTAGTGATCCCAGCTCACCGCTTTTAAGAACAATGGTCTTGTTCACCGCTTTTAAGAGCATATCACAGATCATCCAGTCTATCTTAAGACTTCTTGGTCCAGCTCACCGCTTTTAAGAACCATGTATCCGGTTCACCGCTTTTAAGAGCATATGATGACCAATCGTCCATCCACGTACCATTCCCAGAACTTACCAAACCTACTTACGTTCCATTCTACATCGACACATGGCAATTCCCAATATGGCCTGACTACTCGGATTAAAAGAAAACGGACATCAAATTCATATCAGAAACAACACGTCACCCACGTCTTCATATTACTTTTTATTCATTATCCATAAATCTTTGGTGTCACATTACTCCTGTCTACCCCATAGTCGCATAATGGAATTCTGAATTAGAAATCGAACAACTAAACCTCTTATATAATAAATAGGCAAAGGAATCCATGTTCTGATCATGTCAATCGATTGGGACTAAGTTCAATCGATTGGTATCAAAATCATGTCAATCGATTGAGATTATGCCAATCGATTGGAACTACGTCTTCTCCAGCAGATTGTAAAAATAGCATATATAAACGTAAACTACAAGCATTTAACACATCTAAGCTTCATAATAACTTGCATAAACCTCACATAAAGGGACCAAGTGAGTTAGAAACTCACCTAGGGTGCGTTTGGATGTGTTTAAGCTTGAAACCTCCAAGCTTTCTCTCTGTCTCCTCTTCTCTGTCTCTGTCTTCCCTCTCTGTCTCCTCCTTTCTTCTTTCTTCTTCTTTCTGTTTCTCCCTCTTCTCTCTCCCAGCTGCTAAGGCAGTGAGTGTGTGTATAGAGTGTGTATATATGTAGATATATAGATATATGTATGTATATATCTCAAGAGTATGTCTCTCTTTCTCTCAATGGTCTGAAAACAGCCCCAAGGCCAATAAATGAGACATATATATAGAGATATGGGAGTGCCACACGTTTAAAGCTGAAGGAAAGAAGAAAACATTTCTCAGCTTATGTCAATCGATTGGGACACAAGTCAATCGATTGGCAACAGATATTTGTAGTCAATCGATTGGAAACAATGTCAATCGATTGTGATGAATGGCAATCGATTGGGATAATGACACGTCATCACTTTTAGTTGGTTGAATGTCAATCGATTGGGATACTTATCAATCGATTGGTATCTAAAATTACCAAAAGGAAGAGAAAGTTTATACGAGTATAGAAATGAAATACCGGGTCTTATTAATATACCAAAATACAGGGTATTACAGGATCGCACGTAGTTGTGAGCTTGGAAATGAAGTGGCCGATGAATTGGATTCTTCCGAGGAACCCCCTTCCCTCTTTTTCATTTCGTGGTGGTGTCATTTCTAGGATTTCCTTGATCATGGAGGGATCCACCTCTATTCCCCTTTGTGTGATGAGAAAACCCAGGAGTTTACCGGAGGTCACACCGAAAGTGCATTTCTTTGGATTCAACCTCATCTTATATTTACGCAACCTTTCAAAAAACATTTCCAGTGCCACTAGGTGTCCTTCTCTATCCTTGGACTTCACGATCATGTCGTCTACGTATACTTCTACTTCCTTGTGAATCATGTCATGCAGCAGAGTGGTGGCAACTCTTTGGTAGGTTACCCCAGCATTCTTGAGTCCGAAAGGCATTACTCTATAACAGTAGGTTCCGCAAGGGGTGGTGAACGTCGTTTTTTCCCGATCTTCTGGCGCCATCAGAATCTGATTATACCCTCAGAAACCATCCATGAATGATAGTAGCTCATATCCTGCGGTGTTATCTACCAAAACGTCAATGTGGGGAAGCGGGAAGTCATCCTTGGGACTGGCCTTGTTTAGATCACGGAAGTCGACGTATACACGAACTTTTCCATCCTTGTTCGTGACTAGCACGATATTGGCAACCCATTCCAGATATTCGGTGACAAAGATTAACCCTGCCTTGAATTGCTTCTCCACTTCTTCCTTAACCTTGAATGCCCACTCCGGCCTCATGCGCCTCAGTTTTTGCTTGACAGGTTTAGAATTAGGGAGGAGGGGAATATGATGTTGGACAATGTCGGGATCGACCCCAAGCATGTCTTCGTAAGACCAAGCGAAAACATCTTTGAATTCTTTTAGCAAGAGGGTTAATTTTTCTTTTTCTTCTTTATTAAGAGTTGAGCCAATTTGCACAATTTGGGGATTATCTATTTCACCTAGGTTAACTGATAAAGTATCTTTGATTATTTCATAAGCAGGTGGTTTTTCAATTAGTTGCTTAAGTTCAATTGGGAGATCCTCGGAGGGATCTGTGCATTCATAAGTTTTAGACACAGAGGAGTAAGCAGAATCGTCTTTCATTTCATACATGATAGGTGAAGTGACTACATTGGACAGTGGTGGGCTTACAGCATCCGACTCTGGTACAGACTTGATAATCGGCAGTACAAACTCTGGGGGAACAGGGGATAGGGAGACACAGACAGATGACTCTACAGCCTGGTTGCTCAGACCCTCCTTAGCTGGCTTGATCTGATCATCTTGGCTCTTGGCCCTGTTTTCTTCCTTCTTCTCAGCGGATTCCTCCCACATTTTCTCGATGGCTTCAGTGTCCAGGTATTTCAACCAGTCATCTTCTGGGGTTTTCTCAATTTCTTCGAGATAGAACTGATCTTGATATGGAGGCCTCTCGTAGTCAGCGAAGATTTCAAGTCCGGGGTGCCTTTTCCCGGTGATTTGATGGATCCAAGGTTCGGGGAACCCGTAGTAAGGGAAATCATCCCCTTCTTCGATGAATTATCCATTCAAGGTCTTGCGGTATGGTGGGAGGCCCCTTACCCTTTTCTTCCATGGCCTCTGTAGCTCGATGTCTTCTTTAGTGGGCTTGTATCCCAACCCAAAAGTGCCTTGTTGCCCTTTGATCTGAGGGAACTCATGAATCCCTTGCTGGCATTGGCCTAATCCCATTCCGGGGAAGTAGTTCATCTTGCGGATGATGTTGACAACTGCAGAGTGGATCTCGGGGAACCTGTCTTCATCATTGATCATGTGGACTTCTTCCATGAAGAATCCCCCAATTTCTCCTTCTTCTAGCTCAGGTATTTGGATTTCAAAGATGGGAGCGTAGTTCGGGAAAGCTTCATTACCCCAACTATTACCGAGAATGATTTTTACTTCCTTCTCATGGATGTACTTGATCATTTGATGCACAGTAGACGATACGGCTTTGTTGACATGTAACCAGGGCCTTCCGATCAACCAGTTGAATGAGGCAGGTATGTCCATGACCTGAAAGACTTCGGTGCTCACCAAAGATCCTACTCAGATTTGGAGAAAAACGATTCCCATCACATTTCTCCTAGTGTTATCATAGGCCCTCACAGATTGCACAGATGGTGTGATGTCAAGGACATTGACCCCCAAGGCGGTGGCAGTCCTTAGGGCACAGACATTTAAGGCAGAGCCCGTATTGACAAGACAAAATGGCACTTGTTGTCCCTTACATCCCACGGTGATATACAATGCCTTGTTATGTGCGGATCCCTCTGGTGGCAGGTCCTCATCAGAAAATGTAATGATTGGGTCGGGGGTAAGTGCGCCCAAGAAAGCCACCATATCCTCCGGTGCAGTGTTGATAGGGACTTCAATTCCAGCCAAGGCATTCAACACGGCTTGTCTATGCTTATAGAATGTTACCATGATGTCCCACATCGAGAGATGTGCTTAGGTCTTCTTCAGCTGTTTTATCAATTCATTATCTTCTTCAATGGTCTAATCCATCTTACCCTTCCCCTTGTCTTTTACCGGGCCTTTCTCGACAGTTTCAGTAGTAGGCTGCAGAGGCTGGTAATGACGGCCTGACCTAGTCAGATGATCAAATTCAGCAGGAGTAGGCCCTTCTACAGTCCCATCCTTTTTGAACCAATCACAATCCGTTCCCACAAATGGTTTCTCCGGCTCGTCCCAGATAGAAGCATCACTTTCATTATTGGGATCATACCATTTGAGGTCTACCACTCCTAGATCATGCTCTTCCAGAAAGAATAAGTCTTGCTCATCGTCTAGCTGTTGCTGCCACTCGTCATTCTCCCCTTCAATCAGATGAATTCCCACAGAGTCCGGGATGTCAATGAGGGGTAAGATTTGTCCTAGGGGGGTGATATAAGTAGCAGGGTTGAAGGATACAGGGTTGGACTCAATGAGGTTGACATTTTGGTGGTTTGGTAGAGGATTTTGGGTGATATGGGGCTGCTTTGGTGGTGGCTCGATGATGTTCTGGTCAATAAGGTCTTGAATGTCATGCCGGAGGCGCACGCAATCATCAGTGTTGTGGCCTGGGGCTTGGTGGTAGGTACACCGTTTGGACATATGGCAGTTTGGTGGGAGCGGGGTGTTTCGGGGTTGGAGTAGTTGGATGTGGCCCTTTTTGAGGAGGCGGTCTAAAGCTGAGGAGAGAGAGATTTCTAACTTGGCGAAGTTGCGAGGGGGCTTTTTCTGGAAGGGGTGATTGGAGGGGTTTGCCTGGCTAAGAGGGTACGCCATGGGTTGGCTGCTAAGGGCATTGACATCCGGGGGATTCCTGGAGTAGTTGGGCCTTCTGGACTGACTCGGGGGCTCTTCCTTTTTTATCTTTCCTTCTCTGATAGCGTCTTCAATTCGGGTTCCGACTTCAAACAACTCCTCAAAGGTAGAGATGGACTGGTAGAATAATTTCTCATGGTAGAGGGGCTACAGATTCCGGATGAGCATCCTTACCTGTTCTTTTTCAATCGGCCAGTGGGTCATTTGGGCTACCTTGTTCCTCCATCTGCTCAGAAATGCAGCGAAGGATTCTTTGTTGTTTTTCCAGGTTGTTTCCAAATCCCTGATGGTGACATCCAGCTCTTAATTGTAGGAGTAATGATCGACAAAGACTCGAACGATGTCTTCCCAGGCCCGGGTTTTGGAGGCTTCCAAGGTTAGGAACCATGATAGTGCAGACTTTGCAAGGGTTTGCGGGAACAACATCGCAATGTGCTTGTGGGTACAACCCATGGACTGGAAGATACTCATACATAGCTTCACATGACTTTTCGGATTCCCAGTTCCGTCAAAACAGTCGATGGCAGGCATCTTAAAATTCTCTAGCAGTTTCAGCTTAACAGGCTCAAAGAGGCCTTCCAGGTCTAGCATGTAATCATCGATACCCTTGCTTTTCCTCAATACGCTTTCTAGTTTGTCAACCTTATCAATCTTTTCTTGGAGTTCTTCTCATACGCGAATGGTGGGACCCCTTGAAACCAGTCTTCTTCCCCATTATTCTCAGGTGGGGGTGGTTCAAACTCCGGTGGTGGAAACCCGGGCGGAGGTTGCGGCCGTCGCTGCTTGAATTCTTCCATGAACTTCAGAGCTTGGGCTAGGCTGTCGGACTGCTGGCTTATGGTTGCTCCCAACTCGATAACCTTATTTTCCAACTCTTCTCGATTCATGCTGAAGTAAGCTGTCAGACTGATTCTGATCAATCGATTATCCGAACTCCTGACCCACGAAGAGGACCCTGACTGCTGACCTTGGGAATCTATACTGACCTGACATATTTTGAGAGAACTATATTAGATCTTGACAGTGGTGACTTTAGACAGACAAAGACAGTGATGTTTAACAAACGTGGACTGACTCAAGACAGTACATGCAGATTGATGGGGATGGCATATGCATGTGAAAACGTGCAGATTGATGGGGATGGCGTACGCATGTGAAACAAGCACGCGGATGTAAGCCCTAATCTATATGATGCTTCTATTTCTAATAGATAGCAGTTAAACAAATAAGGTCCTAACCATATAGAGTGTGCTAACCTTACTTTCCAGTATGACCACCAAGGGATAACATGGATTTCTGGGATACTTCGGGTAATTTTGGACAGAGTTTCTGGGAGAAACTGGTTAATATGGTTATATCCGGGGTATCTGGGAGAAACTGGTTAATGTGGTTATATCTGGGATATCTGGACAGAGTCTCTGGGAGAAACTGGTTAATCTGGTTAAATCTGGGGTATCTGGATAGAGTTTCTGGGAGAAACTGGTTAATATGGTTATATCTGGGATATCTGGACAGAGTTTTTGGGAGAAACTGGTTAACGTGGTTATATCTGGGATATCTGGACAGAGTTTCTGAGAGAAGCTGGTTAACGTGGTTATATCTGGGATATCTGGACAGAGTTTCTGGGAGAAGCTGGTTAACGTGGTTATATCTAGGATATCTGGACAGAGTTTTTGGGAGAAACTGGTCAATATGGTGATGGTGATCATACCGTCTAGCAGGTTTTCATACTCCTAAGTCTTAGGACCGATAAACAAGGTTTGCGGTGTATATCTTCGTGAGCATGGAGCAGACATCCTTATCATAGTGCTTAGGCAGGTCAACTCAATGTAATCACATGTGAGTGATTGCCTTGGGAATCATAAGAAAGAGGTTCTGTTCTATGCTACATAAGCGTCTACACCGCTCAGGTAATCCCATCAGGGCATACAACAGTTATATCACATTGTCCTATCTGAAAAGATAAATGAACAGTCCTATGAAAGGTTCTACAGGAATCTATATGCAAAGGCTGGGTTTAGTCAAAGAGGGTCCGTTGACGAAAGTTTAAATATACCGTCAGAGAGACAGTACGGAGGTTTTTACTCTTTTTGATATACCTTGGAAGGTACAGTATCAACGGTGACTTGTGCCCTAGCACAGCAAGACCTGAACAATGTCAGCGCCGCGTTTCAGACACAGTCGGAGGGGGAAAATGCAAGAGTGCAATGCGGTGAACCAAACACAGTAAAAAGATGATTTTAAGGATGCTTCTTATGAGTCAAACCTCTGTATTATTTTGTTTTAAAATAAAAATCCCCAGCAGAGTCGCCAGATTGTGGATACCGAGATTCCACCGCTTCGTTTTGCTTTTGAAACTTGTTCGATTTTAATCAAAGAAAGAGCAAAGGTCTGTTGAAAACAGATACAGAGTCGCCACTTGGTGTTTAAGGAACCAAGAAACCTAATTTGACTCACCCAAATGGATAAAGGGCACCGGTCCTTCATAACCAAAGAACTTGGCTCGGGGTTTTGGTACGAGAGAGGAAGGAGCCTTTGTCGCGACTAAAACACCCTCAACTCGCCCCGTCTTTCGACGGGCCTCAATTAGCATCCAAATAATCATCTTATACTATGTTTGGTTCGACAAATAATACTATGATAGTATATTACATCACATAAGAAAATTTTAAAATGGAAGATCTAAAGATAAGATATCATTCATAAGATCTAAGCCAAATATCACACAATGCAAAGTGAAAGATCACACAAATAAACCTACGAAAAATCGTCTAATCATGTATCAAATAATCAAGACTTCCTATTCTAAAGGGGGACATGAATTGTTATTGAAACAAATAAACCAAGAAATTAAAATATGCTTAGCAAGCTAGTATGATGCATGTTAATCTTTGAGAAAAGAAGACCTCTCAATCCCCAGGATGGATGAGAAAGGATGATTAGATCGGGGAAACATGAATGTGTGATCAAGTTCATTCCTTATAATCTTCTTAGATTGGGAGCCATGAAGGCTCTAAATCTTGCATGGATGCAATGTATGTATCTAGAATGTGCCAAGGTTGTGGTGTGCTTTGTGTTCATGGATTCCTAGAATGACTTAGAAGTCTATAATGTGTATGAATGAATGAATGAAATCATCATGGGATATGTACAAATGTAGTATGAACTACTTCCTAAGATATGAACTAATTTGGAAGGCACGTAAGCATCAAATCAAAGAATGAAAGTTAAAATGTGCTTGTTGTGAATAGTGGACAGAACAGTAACTAGATCTTTGGAAAATTGAAAAGAGGGGTTAGGAATGTTTTCAATGCGTGATTGTTTATGGAGATGTTCCTTATTGTGTCTTTAACACAACCCAAAAATCCAATCTTTAATAACTCTCACAGATTGAGAGAAATCATATGAACAACAGAGGTCACTCAGAAACAGAGTCCGTACTGTCGACTGAAATGTCAAAAAATCTTAGAAACTGAAAACGACTGATCTAGAGGCCCATTTTATACAGAAAGTTCCCTAAGACATTGAAGTTTAAGGGAAAAATAAGTTGGGACCACCCCTTTTGGAAAATATTTCTGAAAAAGAAGTTGAAATTTAGTCAAGCTGCTGTGATAGCAGAGGCAGAATGTTTGGAAGGAATGTTTGGGTTCAAATGGACCATTTTCAAGTACTTCCAAGTCAAACCAAAAATCATGGGTGTTCTCCAATGAGTTAGGAAGACTTTCCAAGTGGCCTTACATCTATATGTTGAGTATTGAGTTCTAGAGAAATCTTTGAACTCAGCTCACTCACTGTTTTGACTCACTATTTTGAAGATTTTGGGGAAAATAAGGTTTTCTTTCTTGAAATCAAAATGAGAGGGGTTGAGGGGGGTTTTGAAATAGAGGTTTTGAAAGTGTATTTTCAATACTCAATAAAGATTATGACCACTTAAAATGCCAACATTCAACTCATCATCAAGAACCTCCAAGATTGTTGGAGAAACTTATATTTATTTTGAACATAACTTCAAGAATACCTTGGAGGTATTGAAGTTATGATCATCATCTATCAAACATGTTTTTGAGGTTAAGAGCTACTATCCATAAGGATTCACTCACCTCAAACTTCATGTCATCACTTAGATGATGATGAACTAGTAAGTAAATAAAGAAAATAAAAAAAGAAATGAGGTGAGAAGAGATGAACATTATATAAACAAGCAAGAAAATAGATAGCAATCAATAGATGATATTCATGATGTATAGAACTTGTAGCATGGTGTTTCACTCATATGTAATGACATTGGACATGGAAGAAGCTTCCACTCTCTTAAATGCTCACTAAAATGGTGGTTGGGTGTATTGAATGTTGAAGTAAATAGGAGTAATGAGGTAAAAACAAAGTTTAGAACTCACTTTTGTTTTGAAAATCAAAGAAGAAAGCTTCTTTTCTCTCTACTCTAACCTTATCTCTACAGCTTTCTCTCCCAAACTTTTTCTAAACTTGCATTTGACTCCCCCAATTTGAAGAGCAATGGGGGGTTTAAATAGGCCAACTTGGGCTGGTTTTGGGATTTAGAAAGTATTCCCATTGGCTCCAAACATCTGAAATCATAAAACTATGTCGTTTTGGTTTTTAATTAATCAAAATGGGACCACAAAATTAATTACAAAAATACACTGTTCTGGAGGGGAGTGTCGCGGCGGCACTGCTCCTCCTTCGTCCAGATAATGCTGTTTAGGCCCCCAGAGGTTCCGATATTCGCGAAAAGGCCCTATTTTGTCCGAAATTCACAGAAAATGCGTACGAACTCCAAACTGTGGTTGTAATATACTGTTGGAAAGGTAATGGAGTCTAATTTACATAAAAAATAGTTCGGGGATAGGTCACTTTGAAAAGTTTTGCGGTATTCGCAATAAAAGCCTATTTGATCGCCTTTTTCGCCTTCGGAAATTCAAAATAAATTCGTTTTAAATCCAGGAATTATGTGCGATATACCGTTGGAAAGCTATTGACCTCTAGTATGCATGAAAAATATTTGAAAATTATTCTGGTGCCCCGATTCCAAAGTCAAATCTTGGTCAAACTGGTCAAACCTAGGATTCCCGGGAAGTTCTGGGAACCTTTGGAAGCTCCCAAGAGCCGACGTTTTCGCTCGATTCTCTTTTAAAACTCATTTTAATACTTTTCTAATGATTCCGGTGAATTCGGACGATCTCGGTCAAACTTGATCAAACTTGGTCAAACTCTGGTCAAACCTGGTCAAACCTTGGTCAAACCGGTCAACGGGGATTTTCCGGGAACTTCTGGGACTTCCGGGGGTCTCTGGGAGCTGACGATTTCATCCGATTTCACTTAAAAGATCAATTTATTGTTTTTCTTATGACGCAGCATGTTTCCAGTACTTTTGGTCCAAATCTGGGAGCTTCTGGGCTTTCAGGGGCATTTTGGTCATTCTGAGCATTCTGAGAGATAGAGCCGACTTCCAAGAGTCCTTTTGAGTCTTTTACGATCATTGTGAACCACCAAGCTATGGGTCTCCTAAATCTGATAGTCGACAAAATGGGGTGTCTACAGGGGGTCGACGATTACATGTTAGATCTAGAAGGATTGTTTGAGCCCAACAAGGTGAGGCTACCCGAGAACTTCAAGATGCCTGAAATCGACCGTTTTGACCGAACTGGAAATCCGAATAGCCACGTGAGGTTTTGTGTGATCATTTTCCAGTCAATGGGCTGCACCCATGAGCATATAGCTATATTGTTCCCTCAAACCCTCCAGAAAGCCGCACTATCCTGGTTCCTAACCCTTAAAACTTCCAAGACCTGAGTTTGGGAAGATGTTGCTAGAACTTTCATTGATCACTACTCCTACAACCAAGAGCTTTATGTCAACATTCAAGATCTGGAAACTACCAGGCAGAATTTTAATGAGTCCTTCGCTGCATTCTTGAGAAGATGGAGGAATGAAGTAGCCCAAATGATCCACAGGCCTGTTGAGAAAGAGCAAGTACGTATGCTGGTCAAGAACCTACAACCAGTATACCATGAAAAATTATTGTACCAGTCCATCTCGACATTTGAAGAGTTGTTTGAGGCTGGGACTAGAATCGAGGATGCTATCTGTGAAGGCAAGATCAATGGAGTTGGGTCACTGAAAAAGGAGAAGAGACCCCATACCTTTGGTGAAGATCAAGAGAGCCTAGATGTCAATGCCTTAAGCCCATCATCAAGCTAAAATGACTGCAGTAAGAGGCACAAGAAAGGAAACCAAAGAGTCTTCACACCACTTGACATGAGCTTATCCTCCGCTCTCAATCACCTTGTTCAAAAGGGCCACCTTATACCTTTGGAGCCCAGTAAGCCTCCTAATCACCCACCTCCTGGGTACAATGAATCCAAGTATTGTGATTACCACCAAGACCAAGGCCATGAGACCGACAACTATAAGAGGCTCCGTCACTCAATTCAGGATCTCCTAGATGATGCGCCACACCCCAATCCAATCCACTACCTCGGTCTGGACCAATCCTTGACCTATCCATTTTAATGATCCCGTTTGCTAATACTCATGAATGTTGAACCTGTGTCGGTGAAGCGATGGTGTTTGGGACTTTTGATAGCAAAACAAATGAGGATTCTCTTTCAAAAAAAATAAGCGAGTCATCGTGACATTCTGTCGAGTCTAGTCGAGTCTGTCCTATGTTTTGAATCTATTTCAAGTTTAGTCTTGTGATCGAGTCTGTCTACCATCGAGTAGTTATGGGTCTGTGTCGAGTAATGTAATCCCTCTCTCTTGCTAATGGAATGAAATCTCATTTTGCTTGACCTGATGTGTCTAGTCTTAAATGTATGAATCGCTGAACTGAAGTGTCACTTTGCAAATTACCTTGGACATTACTATGCTAATTTTTTTTATTGTATAAAACAAAAAAAGAATCCTGGAAAGGTCATAGTCAATTTTGCGCTGACACTGATGAAGAGCCGAGAATTGAATAGTCTTACTTTAAGAATTTAAAGATTCTCTTGCCTCAATCTTGAAAAGACATGCTTGGAACTGACTTGGGGCTTGCCCAACATCCTTTTCCCACCATTTCAAAGCCTTGGGCCCAACCTAATTGAGAGCCATATGAACCTGTGTAGACTTAGTCCTTGATGGTAGCCAAACATTTCAGTGAGTTTCATCTCCACTTTCAAAAAAAAAAAAGAAAAGAAAAAAAAAAGAAAAGAGAAAAGCTCGCTAGGTTGAAAACCCGAAAAGGCACCTAGGCAAAAGTTAGACCTGAAAAGGTATTGATTTCCAAGATCCAACCCTAGCCAGTCAAAATGATTTTACAAATAAGAGAATTGTACGCTTCAAAGTACATCATAAAAACGTGCCTAGATCACATTACAAAAGGCTCGGAACGACCACAAATAAATCCCGAGAGCTGACATGCACATTCTAGAAGTTCGAGATTATGATCAGAAGATCTCACACAAATCAACTGTGTGAAGAGAAAAATTGACTGGCTAGGCGAAAGTGAAAAGGATCAATACTCAAAACAAAACAAAAAGAACAAGAAAAAGAAAAGAAAGGGGGATTGAAACTGAATCCTTTTATTCAAAACTACCACAAGTGGCTCAAGTTTGAACTCATTTGACGATTGGTTTGAAAAACCCTCATACCCAATTCCTTTCAAGACCCTGCCTTGAACTACGCTCGACCTGATTTCCACTCGGGGATACGTAGGCAACCGCATCGGTTCGGTCGACACCATCATAATCAACCCCCCTTCTTTCAAAGCCTTGGCTTGAACTACGTTGGACCTGATTCCCGCTCGGGGGTACGTAGGCAGACTTTCAAAAAGAAAAGAAGGATGGCTCGCTAGGTAAAAAATTTGAAAGGACGCCTAGGCATAAATTAGAGCTAAATCCAAGGTGAGCAATAGCAAAAGAGAGATAAGAGCTCGCTAGGTCACCTCACTAGTGCCTAGGGAAAAGTTATGAGCATTTGAGAGATTAAAGTCACGGTCCGTGTCTCAAGCCAGAAATCACCTTCCACACTAGGGGCAAACTTTGGCTACCCGCCTTATTTGCCTAAATTTTACTATCAACCCTTCCTGCAAGGGGCAAACTTCGGTCACCTACCTCGTTTGCCCAAAACCTCCAATAAACCATTGTCCAAATTAGGGGTAAACTTCGGTCACCCACTTTGTTTGCTTATGAATTCCACTTCCTATACCTCAAACTAGGGGCAAACTCCGTTTGCCTAACACGATCCCTTCACACCAAAGGGCGAGTTTTCAAGTCACCAAGTTGCTTTGAAAATTTTGAAATAGAGCATCTTTTATTCTAAAAGCTAAGGCACTAATCCAAAGCACATTTTGGGAGAAGCAAAGAATTGATTAGATCAATAGGGAAGAACTTTCAAAATAAGATTTATCATCAAAATTATGCGGAGTGAACTCATAAGAGAAATGGTACATCATTTATGATGAAAGCACATCAAGTTTTAGCAAGTCGAGCTTTGTTTTGGTGTCAAATGTGTCGCCCTCGCGTGTCGGTGTCTGTCAGTTTTTGAGTCTATCATAGTCTTTTTCAGAAAAAGAGTTTGTCGTAGTCTCAAATGTGTAAGTCAACGGTGACGAATAATGATTTTTTTTTAAATCAAGTTATAAAGAGCATTCCAATGACATATACAAGTAGGAGTACCAAACATCATTACTGCACCAGAGAAGGCGTCAGCATGAGAAGTGTCCAAACTTAGGGAAAATGTAAATTTCATCCCTTTCCTAACCGTCAAAAGTTAATTATCATCTTCTAGCAACATAAGTCCATGAGTGGCTGTTGATCTTTCATCTTTCTTCATGCAACATAAGTCCATGAGTGGCTGTTGATGATCTTTCTTTCTTCATGCAACATAAGTCCATGAGTGGCTGTTGATGATCTTTCTTCCTTCATGCAACACAAGTCCATGAGTGGCTGTTGATCTTTCATCTTTCTTCATGCAACATAAGTCCATGAGTGGCTATTGATGATCTTTCTTCCTTCATGTAACATAAGTCCATGAGTGGCTGTTGATGATCTTCCTTTCTCCTAGCAACATAAGTCCATGAGTGGCTGTTGATCTTTCATCTTTCTTTATGCAACATAAGTCCATGAGTGGCTATTGATGATCTTTCTTCCTTCATGCAACATAAGTCCATGAGTGGCTGTTGATGATCTTCCTTTCTCCTAGCAACATAAGTCCATAAGTAGTTGTTGCTCACCTTCATTCATGCAACATAAGTCCATAAGTGGTTGTTGCTCACCTTCATTCATGCAACATAAGTCCATGAGTGGCTGTTGATGATCTTCCTTTCTCCTAGCAACATAAGTTCATGAGTGGCTATTGATCTTTCATCTTTCTTCATGCAACATAAGTCCATGAGTGGCTGTTGATGATCTTCTTTCATCCTAGCAACATAAGTCCATGAGTAGCTGTTGCTCTTCTTCGTTCATGCAACATAAGTCCATAAGTGGCTGTTGATCATCTTTCTTCAAGCAACATAAGTCCAGGAGTGATTGTTGATCACCCTCCTCTTTCAATATCAAAACCTTAACTGCCGCAGGCCATCTCTGTATCCCTCATCATAAATATTCAATGGGTGTATTTCCTTCTTCCTAGTAGAGTGCATTATCCATTCCAGTGGCCCATTTCTGTCAAGATTGACAAAGTTTTATCCCCAGCAATCTAGAAGTCTGTCAGATCATCCCCAGCAGGAAAATCAGCTCCCGAAGGCCCTAATCGGCTCTTTTGGATTGAGCATTACAAGATTTGATCAACCGCGAGAGATTCAGAGATGGGTCCCGATTTTGGGTCAGCAAGATTTGATCAACCGTGAGAGATTCAGAGATGGGTCCTAGTTCCCGATCAAGAAAAGAGAGATTCTCCGAGAACCCTATATCATCTCCTGAGGACAGATACGGAAAGATACTAGTTCCCACAACTCCCGGCAGGAAGTAACAAAAGAGGAACCAACTCTCGAAAATTGGCCATCAAGAACAATCAGAATATTGTCCACATCCAGATTTTGAAAATGAAGCACCGTCCTTCCACGGCTCCGTGTCTCCTGATTATCATGAGCTTTCTCATCTGTCCATTTTCATAGCTACCCTACCTATCATTTACCACAAGATCCCTTGGTCACTTTTAGCTGTCATCTTCTAAAAAACACGCATCTAATCTATCTCACTCGTTTGCAAAGCACACTTCCCAAATTCCAGAAGTTTGCCCCTAGACCCAGAGTCTTTTAAATCTTTATGTCCTTATCCGAGTCATCCACCACATCACAGTCATGAACACTAGCACAACACCAGCTCACTCGGAGTGACACACCCCACAGCACCTGCTCATACTAGGGTCATAACACTAGACATGATAGGATTCATGACACAACTCATATCACATCCATGCATGGCATATCACTCATATAGCATAGCATCCGCCTGATTGTTGTGTACATGCGTATGTGATTTATTCCTCCGTGCCCTGAACTACGTCAAGGTCTGATTCCCCTTGGGATACGTAGGCAGCTCACGTAGAGCACAACCAGCACTGACCTCGGCATTTTTTTTCATCATTGCATCTTTTGCAACGCTTTCTTTTCCCTAAATCTGTAGCCTCCAAAAGACCTGTCTCTTCAAAGCTTTGACACTCGCTTGCGACATGCGTTGCCTCGCAAGTTCATGCCAAAGAGGGGCAAACTGTAGACACCCCATTTTGTCGGCTATCAGATTTAGGAGACCCATAGCTTGGTGGTTCACAATGATCGAAAAAGACTCAAAAGGACTCCTGAAAGTTAGTACTATCTCTCAAAATGCTCAGAATGACCAAAATGCCCCTGAAGCCGGAAAACTCCCAGATTTGGTTCAAAAGTTTTGGAAACATGCTATGTCATAAGAAAAGTAAAAAAATGAGTTTTTAAGTAAAATTGGATGAAATCGTCAGCTCCCAGAGGCCCCCGGAAGACTCGGAAGTTCTCGGAAAGTCCCCGTTGACTGATTTGACCAAGGTTTGACTAGGTTTGACCAAGGTTTGACCAAAATCATCCAAATTCGCCAGAATCATTCTAGATCATGTGGAAACTATTAAAATGAGTTTTAAAAGAAAATCAGGCAAAAACGTCGACTCCTGGGAGCTCCCAGAAGTTTCCAGAACTCCTCGGGAATCCCAAGTTTGACCAGTTTGACTAGAATTTGACTTTAGAACCCGGGCATCGTAATAATTTTCAAACATTTTTCATGGATACTAGAGGTCAATAGCTTTCCAATGGTATATCACACATAGTTTTTGGATTTAAAACAAGTTTATTATGAATTTTCGAAGGCGAAAAATTCGATCAAATCGGCTTTTATTGCAAATACCGCAAAACTTTTCAAAGTGACCTATCTCTAAACTATTTTTTTATGTAAAATAGACTCCATTACCTTTCCAATGGTATATTACAACCTTAATTTGGAGTTCGTATGTATTTTCTGTGAATTTCGGACGAAATAGGGCCTTTTCGCGAATACCGGAACCTCTGGGGGCCTAAATAACATTATCTGGATGAAGGAGGAGCAGTGCGGCCGCGGTACTGGTCCACTGCCGCCGTGGCGTAGGCCCAGTGCCGCCGTAGCGCTCTCCCCCAGAACAATCCATTTTTGTAATTTGGATTAGGGGTCCAATTTGATATATTAGAAATCAAAACGACGTAGTTTTGGTTCCCAGCTTATTTTGGACCAATGGGAGACCATTTTAAACTTTTTAAAACTCCATTTACCACCACTCCTTTGCCTATAAAATAAGCCATTTACTTCCATTTAGGGAGAGACATGGAAGCTTAGAGAGAGCTTAGGAAAAACTCTAGATAAATATAGAGAGAGAAAGAGAAGAAGTAGTCTTCTTCTTCTATTTTCTCCATCAAAGTGAGTTTTCCTTTTTACTTGAGTTTGCTATCAAAACTTCAATCATCCAAACATTTCTTTTACCACCATTCTTGAGTATTCATGAGATAGAAAGCTACTTCCATGTCCAAATGTCACCATATATGAGTGAAACACCAAGCTACAAGTCCAATATCTCAATGATTATCAACTATTGATTGCTATTTGAATGCTTGTTTACTTTTATGTTCATCTCTCTCTTAACCTCATTTCTTTTTGACTTTTCTTTGATTATTTAGTTTTTCATCATCATCTAGATGAAATGTTGTTTGAGGAGAGTGAATCCTTATGGATAGTAGCTCTTGACCTTAAAGACATGTTTGATGGATGATGATTCTACCTTCAATACATTCATATGTATTCTTGAAGTCATATTCTCAAACAAAACTATGTTTGTGCAAATAATATTGGGAGTTCTTTGATGATTCAAGGTTGGATGAGGTTCTAAGTGGTCACATGGTCATCTCAAGAGTTTAAGTTCATGCTTTGAACATCTATTTCAAAACCCCCAATCAAAACTCAAACTCTATTTCAAAACCTAAATCCATTTTCTTCAAAATGATCCAAAACAGTGAGCTGTTCAGATTCAAAGATTTGTTTTGAATTAAATACTTGAGTTATGATGATAAAACCACTTGGCAAATCTTCCTAAGACATCATAGTTTGTCTCCAAATTTTCCCATCAATTATAGAGATGTGAAAGTATTATTTTCTGATGTGAGAAGTTCATATTCCTAATCTGCCTGTGTTCTCAAAGAATGTTCACCCGACTTCTTGCACTTATTCTGGGTGTTTTTATCACTGTACATATATCTTTTCTATTTATTTTATAAAATTTGGGTGTCTTAGAAAACTTCTGGTATATAATGGGTCATCATAAACCTTTTCTTTGATTTATGAAAAATCATACAAAATCAGTTAACAGTCCAACTTTTGTTTCTGAGTCATGTGTACATTCTGATTTATTTCTTTTAATCTGTGATAGCTATTGAGGTTTGGCTTTTTGGGTTATTTTCTAGTCACAATAAGGATGATCTTTGATCTTTCCCACATTTTCCTAGGCAAGGCATGTTTGACCTCCCATTATGATGTTATAAAGTAATGCATACAGTCTGTCCACTATTCACAGCATGTCATTTTTTGACTTTCACACTTTGATGCAACACGCTCTTGTATCTAGATGAACCCATATCCCATGAACATGTTCTTTATCACTTGTATTATGTTATATCATATCATGTATCATCTATCCTCTCATGTATCATACTCCCATAGATTCTTGAGTTTGGGGTCCAAATAAAACCATGTTTTGCAAATACTTGGGAAGTTCTTGAAATGAGTTAGGAATTGATAATCCAAGTGGTTAGAATATTCATTTAAGTTCTGGAAGTATACTTTCAAAACCCCCATTTGAAAACCCCCCCTCTTAAACTGCTCATTTTGATTTCAAGAAATAAACCTTGTTTTTCTCAAAACCCTCAAAACAGTGAGTCATTTAACTTCAAGGAATTATTTTGAGTCCAACACTCAATGTATGAATGTAAGACCACTTGAAAAGTCTTCCTAACTCATTAGAGAACACCCATGATTTTTAGTTTGACTTCGAGATGCATAGAAAGACCTCATTTTGGTCCAAACATTCTCTCCAGATATTCTGACTTTGCTGTCACAGCATCTAGGCTGACTTTCAACTTATTTCACAGAAAACGTTTCCAAAAGGGGTGGTCCTAACTTATTTGTTCCTTTAACTTCAATGTCGTATGGAACGTTCTGTATAATATGGGCCTCTAGATCTTTTGTTTTCATTTTCTAATATTTTCTAACATTTCAGTCGATAGTACGAACTCTGTTTCTGAGTAACCTCCATTGCTTATATGATTTCTCTCAATCTGTGATAGTTATTGAAGATTGGCTTTTTGTGTTGTGTTCTAGACACAATAATGAAGATCTCCATAAAAACTAATGCATTAAAAACATTCCTAACCCCTCTTTTCAATTTTCAAAAGATCATGCTGTTGTTCTGTCCACTATTCACAACAGGCACATTTTTACTTTCCCCCTTTGATTTGATGCTTATATGCACTCCAAATTAGTGCATATCTTAGGAAGTAGTTCATACTACATTTGTACATATCGCATGATGATTTCATTCATCCATTCATACACATTCTAGATTTCTAAGTCATTCTAGGAATCCATGAACACAAGGCACACTACAACCTTAGCACATTCTAGATACATACATTGCATCCATGCAAAGATTTGGGGCTTTCGTGACTCCTAATCTAAGAAGATTATAAGCAATGATCATGATCACACGTTCATGCTTCCCCTCGATCTAATCCTCCTTTCTCATCCATCCCGGGGATTGAAAGATCTTCTTTTCTCAAAGAATACCATGCATCATACTAGCTTGCTAAGCATATTTTGATTTCTTTGATTATTTGGTTCAAAAACAATTCATGTCCCCTTAGATTAGGAAAACTTTATTGCTTGATATGTGATTAGACAATTTTTCCTAGGTTTATTCGTGTGATCTTTCACTTTGCATTGTGTGATACTTGGCTTAGATCTTATGAATGATATTTTATCTTTAGATCTTTCATTTCAAGTTTCTTATGTGATGTAATATACTATCATAGTATTAATTGTCGAACCATACATAGTATAAGATGATTATTTGGATGCTAATTGAGGCCCGTCGAAAGACGGGGCGAGTTGAGTGTGTTTTAGTCGCGACAAAGGCTCCTTCCTCTCTCGTACCAAAACCCCGAGCCAAGTTCTTTGGTTATGAAGGGTCGGTGCCCTTTATCCATTTGGGTGCGTCAAAATTAGGTTTCTTGGTTCCTTAAAGACCAAGTGGCGACTCTGTATCTGTTTTCAATGGATCTTTTCTTTTATTTGATCCAAATCAAATTTTAATTTCAAAACAAGCAAGTGGTGGAATCCCGCGTGTCCACAGAAGGCCTAAGGTTGGAGACCTCAGGGTAACTATAAGGGAAATAAGCAAACCTGGGATAGAACTATAAAGCCCCAGTCAAACTTTTCTGGACCCACCAATAGTATTTACAGTGAGGACCACCACCTTAAGCAGAACTAGGTCCTCCACGAAGGGGTAATGAAGGATGTTTTAATTATGGAGTGGTTGGGCACATTGCAAGGTACTGCAAAGCCCCCAAAGTTAACCATCGTTCTGACATCATTTGCCTTAACTGCAATAAACTGGGTCACATGAGCAAGAATTTCCATGCATCTCACAAGGGATATTATGGCGTACTCGTTCAAGAACTATAAGGACCCACATATTAGGATCAAATGAATGCTATCATCCTATATGAAGTAGGATTCGACACTGAGAATAACGAAATTTGGAAGGTACGTTTGTACTTTTTCATAGTCACATTAGAGCTTTGTTTGATACTAGTGCTGCACGCTCTTTATTTGTTGTTAAGATTGTGCTCTAGTTGGGTTTAGAACCCCAGGCACTTAAACCGATCCTAAATACAGTGTCACCATTGCGAGTGACTGTTAAGTTTGATAAAGTGTGCAAGGATTACCAATGACCCTGGAGGATAGGAATCTTCTAGCAGACTTGGTAGTTCTGTCAATGCCTGAGTTCGACATTATCCTAGGAATGAATTGGCTTACCAAGTATGGTGCCAACTTGGATTACACTACTAGGACGATCATTTTTATGATAATATGATGTTCTATTATCATATTTCGGCGCCAGCCGATCAGAGATATGTTCCTTATGAGTTGTTTAGTTGCGATCAGAAGCACGAGTAAGAAACCCACTATCGACTAGATCCCTACCATACAAGATTTTGAAGATGTTTTCCAGGATATTTTGGGACTTCCACTGAAGAAAAATATAGACTTCTATGTAGAGCTAGTACCCGAAATATTGCAAAATTTCAAAACTCCAAATTGGATGGCGCTAACTGAGATGTTGTAATTGAAGATGCAAGTTCAAGAGCTCGAAGATTTAGGATTTGTTTGCCCAAGTACGTCACCTTAGAGAGCACCAATACTTTTCGTGAAGAAGAAGGATGGGACGCTTCGACTTTGTATCGACTCTAGAGCATTGAATAAGGTTATGATTAAGAATAAACATCCGCCCTCTCGGATAGATGATCTATTCGACGAACTGCAAGGATCAGAGATCTCTTCAAAGATTGATTTACGTTTAGGATATCATCAGTTATTGGTTCAGTTAGAGGATGTGTCGAAGACTACTTTTAGGATGAGATACGGGCAAAATGAGCTTCTAGTTATGCCTTTTGGACTAACTAATGCCCCAGTAGTATTCATGGCCCTAATGAATAAAGTATTCAGACCATATCTGGATCAAATCATTATAGTTTTTATCGATGATATTTTGATCTACTCAAAGATAGAAGAAGAGCATAAGGAACATCTACAAATTGCTCTACAGACACTTTGAGATAATCAGTTGTATGGAACGTTTAGCAAGTGTGAATTTGGATATAGGAAGTCAAATTCTTAGGAGGTATTATTTCTCAAGACGTTATCTTTGTGGACTCATCTAAGATCAATGCAGTCTGAAGTTGGAATAGATTGACGAATGCAACAGAAGTTAGAAGTTTTCTTGGTCTGGTTGGATATTACCAGATATTTGTTGAAGGATTCTCCAAGTTCGCGGGACCATTGACGAACTTAATACAGAAGGAGAAAAGGTATGAATGGATGGACAAGCATGAAGGTGCATTTCAAGCATTAAAGAAAGATTAACTTGTGCATCAGTAATAGCGATTCATAAAAGTGGAAAAAGGTTTATTCTCTACAATGATGCATCGTACCATGGACCTGGTTATATGCTTATGCAAGACAAAAATGTGATTACATATAGATCAAGGCAACTAAAGCCACATAAGAAGAATTATCTATGCATGACCTAGAATTAGCTGCAATAGTGTTTGCTCTAAAGATTTGGAGACATTGCTTTTATAGAGAGAAGTTCATTCTATTCTCAGATTACAAGAGTTTAAGGTACTTGTTCTCTCAAAGGACTTTAACATGCATCAATGGAGATGGATTTAATTACTTAATGATTATGACTTTTCTTTGCAATACCATCCAAGTAAAGAAAACGTTGTGGCTAATGCTTTGATTCATTGACCACCCAGTCTAGTAATTGCTGCAATATTGATTCGAGAATGGCAAGCATTGGAAACCTTAGTCGAGTTTGATTTTTAGCCAGTAGAGTCAATCAATGCACAATATTTTGGATGTCTCATCATCCAATTGACTCCAACCAGTCATATTATGGAAGCTCAATGGCTGGATGAGGATTCGAAGCTATGGTTCGCTAAGATGTCAACGAAGGAACTAGAAGTTTTGAGCATTAGTTCAAACAGAGCCTTATTATGTAAAGGTAGACTTTGTATGCCTAAGGAGGATACTCTGAGGAAGGTTGTATGGGATAAATCACACACGTCACGAATGACTATACACCTTGGAGGTACAAAGATGTATAAAGACTTAAAGAAAAAATTTTGGTGGGAAGGAATGAAGAAAGAAGTAGCTGAATATGTATCTGAGCTCCCGACCAATCAATTAGAACATTTTCCAATCAATTGCCAACTTTAGTATCCTAATCGATTGCCCTTTCCCCAATCGATTAAACTCTTGCCGACATAACCAATCGATTGCCTCTTTCCCAGTCGATAGCCTTCATAAATATTGAGTCCAATTAATTGCCCCTAGTCCCAATT
The DNA here is from genome assembly GCA_033977485.1 of Hydrangea macrophylla. NCBI lineage: Eukaryota > Viridiplantae > Streptophyta > Magnoliopsida > Cornales > Hydrangeaceae > Hydrangea > Hydrangea macrophylla. Next base: position 18,326,069 of record CM066984.1, read on the forward strand.
GATTGGTTGGGAGTTGAACTTGGTCACACATGGCAATCTCATTTGCTATATATATGGTATGATTTTGTGGGTTGGGAGTCTTTTGACAAAATTAGAAAGAAAGAGTTTGGTTATATATATACACCCATATATAAATACATACCTACGTATAGAGAAGAGAAGGAGAAGAAGAAGAAAAGAAAAGCAGAAGAGGAAGAGAGATAGAGGAGATAGAGAAGAGAAACAGAGAGAGGAGAGAGAGAGAGAGAGAGAGAGAGAGAGTTCCCAAGACCTACACATACATACACACACTTTGGTGAGTTCCAAATTCAGTTGGTCCCAAAAATATGATGTTTTACATGTTCTAAAAGAAGGAAAGACAGAGCAAACACATCTCTCGTACATTTTATTTTTGGACTGCCAGTATCTAGGAAGAAGATGAAGTCTCATTCGATTGAACTCTTTCCCAATCGATTGCCAATGACCTGGGCCCAATCGATTGGATTGATTGGGCATTTATCCAATCAATTGACATGGTACGACTCCTAATAGATTGAAAAAGTTTGGAATTGATTGACATTATTTGTGATCCAATCGATTGGACCTTTTTCCAATTGATTATTACTTCTTTATCTAATCGATTGGACCTCTGTCCCAATCGTTTGGAAGTTACAGAATATGGATATTCTCTGTTAGTTATTATGTGAACTAATTAAATATTTAGATATTTTTTTATGCCTCCAATATGTGACTATGTCATATCCAAGGGATAATGGGACATCTAAGAATAGTATGATTAAGAATAACGAATTAATATTATGACGTTAGATAACATGTAGATCATGAATCAGTTTGATATCCATTCATTTCATTCAGAGTAGTTAGGCTACAATGGGATGTCATATATCAGTGTTAATATGGAACTTAGGTAGGTTTGTTAAGTTCTGGGATTCTTATAGGAATGGGCATTTAGTCATAATATGTTCTTAAAAGCCGGTGAATTGTTAATGTTCTTAAAAGGCGTTGAACTTGACCAAGTAGCCTTGAGTTCGACTAGGTTATACGTTATATTTTCTTAAAAGCTGATGAGCTAGGATCACTAGTAGACGTCTTTAAATTGTGGCAATAGATTGATATGCCTTGTTCAAAAGTTGTGCCCATGTATTGCAGTGAGCTATGAATATGTTCTTAAAAGCTGGGGATGGACTGACATGGTGTCCATAATATGCGGTGAGCTGTGAACGTGTTCTTAAAAGTGGTGGACAGAATGATGGTATATCTATAGGGTTAAACGATCGAGTTTTTTCATAAATCAAGAGTATGTTGGTTGTTGGCTTTAGGATAGCAAGACGATAATATTTGGTTGAATAAGAAAAAATGCTATTTAGTAGAGCTTAACTTATGCCTTCCATAACTTGTTATTACTTCATATATTCGGTGCCGTGTCAGTTTTCTTTTCAATCTGTATTCAGTAAGTAGATGGCCTTTTATACTTGGACATTCCCCGTCCAAGCTACCCTGTTTCAAATAGTGTAGGTAATGAATCCTACGATGATGGCTACAACCCAAAAGGTAATTATACAGAAGGTAACCCACTAAGGATGGATATGCTAGGGAGGGCTACTGTACTGATGACTATGTTTATGCCAACTGAAGAGTAGAATAGACTATAGTTTCTTTTTCCATCAAACTTTAATCTTATATTTTGTAACTAGGACATGTTGCCCTAAGACCTTAGAATTGCTATTTATGAACTCTGATGTAATAGTTTAATAAGTTTATATTATGATCAGTTTGATTTCTTTTTACAGTTTGTTTTATTTCTTATTGTTGGTTAGAACTGTGTGCTATGGACAATTCAGTGACTTCACTAGTCATGGCTTACAGACCCAAAAAGAAATTTTATTTATTTTTTTTTTGTTCCAAGGCATGACACTTATAACCATGCCACCCATCATGCCAACAACACTAGCCACAACCATAGTGCACCTCCAAGCAGATAGGAGACAAACTACTAGAGCACTTTTGTGCTCTGCACCCTCACATAATGATCGAGCTGTGGATGGTCGAGTAATGGATCTGCAAGATGGAGTTGATCTCGAGGTGATCGAGTGCTTTGACCTGAATAAATGATGTCTAGCTGCATTTTAGTTGACTATCACTGCTGATTGGTAGGAAGTTGAGAGAGCCACTATCGAAATCGATGCGGCTAGAAGAATGCCCTGGGAAGCATTCCAAGATAGATTCTTGGATAAGTATTTACCGAAAGATGAGAGAGATCAACAAGAAAGGAACTTCCTGGGTTTGGTCTAAGGGAATTGAACTATAAGGGAGTATACAACACAATTTGAGCACCTCTCCCGCTTTTCTCAGCATATGGTGGACACACCTACCAAAAAGATCAAGCGATTTCACCAAGGACTCAACCCATACCTCTAGCAGCGATGATTGGGCATCTCAACCAATCTTTAGAAGGACTGGTATGATTGCTTGTGAGTTTGGAGAAGATGCATACCCAGTATAGAGGCAACAGATGAATCGACCTACGCTAAGAACTTTCTAACCAAGGAACTTGCTAGCTTAACCACCAAAGATTACGCAAGGATAAAAACCCTGACCAATTTTTAGGGAAATAAGCGTACTTGGGATGAGACAAGGAAGCCACAGCCTAACATTCCCTGATGCTAGCAAGGTTAATAGCGAGGATCACCATCTCAGGCACCGTCTGCCACCCCCACGACAAAATAATGATGGATGCTTCAACTGTGGAGTACTCAGGCATATCGCTAAGTACTACACAGCAACCAGAGCCAACTGTCAGACTGACATCATCTATCACAACTGTAACAAGCTTAGTCACTTCAAGAATGACTGTCGAGCACCTCGTGGATGATATTATAGAGTGCCAGATTAGGTACAGTAGGGACCCCTGGGATAGGGTTTGGATTAATACAATCATCCCTGAAGAACCAGGTAGAACTTGGAAGGTATACTTGTGTTATTTCACAATCGAGTTAGGGCGTTATTTGATACCATTGTTTCCTGTTCTTTTATAGCTATTAAGATTGTACATGATTTGGGCTTAGTACCCCAAGCAGTTGAGCCAACCCTTAGTGTCATGTCACCTTTAGGAGTGACTTTTAAGTTGGGTAAGGTGTGCAAGGACTGTCCCTTGACCCTAGAAGATAGGAATCTCCTAACAGACTTGATGGTCTTGTCAATGTCTATATTTGACATCATCCTAGGAATGGATGCATTAGTAGAACCATTATCTTTTCGATACCTGGTTGTCCATAGATCAAATTCAGTGTCTACCATTGAGCAACATATTTCTTACAAGTTATTTAGCTATGATCAAGAGTACAAGTATGGAGCTTATTATCGACCAGATCCCTATCATTCAAGACTTTGAAGACATATTTCAACTAGAGATAGATTCCTGCATAGAATTATCAACTGGAATGTTGTCGATTTCCAAGACTCGATACTAGATGGCGCCAATAGAAATGTTAAAACTAAAGAAGTAAGTCTAGGAGCTTGAAGACTTAAGTTTATGTCACCTTAGAAAGCAATAGTGTTTTTCGTGAAGAAGGACATAGCACTTTGATTCTGAATTGACTACAGGGAGCTGAATAAGGTTACGATCAAGAATAGGTATCCACTACCTTGGATAGGTGACCTGTTTAAACAACTGCAAGGATTGAGGATCTTTTCAAAGATTGATTTATGTTAGGCATATCATCAGTTGTTAGTTCGACCGGAGAATGTGTCAAAGACTACTTTCAAAATGAAATATAGGCACTACGAGTTTCTAATGATGTCCTTTGGATTAACCAATGCCCCAGCAGTATTCATGGACCTAATGAATAGAGTATTCAAATTGTATCTGGAATAATTCATTATAGCATTTATTGACAACATCCTAATCTACTCCAAGATAGAGAAGAAGAACGCAAGAGGCATTTGTAGATTGTATAGCAAACACTCCGAGATAAATATTTGTATGTGATGTTCAGTAAGTGTGAATTTAGGATTCAAGAAGTCTAATTCTTAGGACATGTTATATCGCAAGATGGAACTTTACTTGACTCATCCATGATCGATATAGTCTTAAGCTAAAATAGACCGACCAATGCAACACAAGTTGGAAGTTTTCTTGGTTTAGCTGGATATTATCATATATTCATGGAAGGATTCTCCAAGATTGTCTGACCAATGATGATTTTGACAAGGAAAGAGATGATGTATGAATGGACTGATAAGCCTGGGATCACATTTTAAGAATTTGAGAAAAGAATTATCTCAGCACCAGTGCTTGTAATACCTAGAGGTGGAAAAAGATTCATAATATACAGCGATACTTCATACCAAGGAATTGGTTATGTGCTTATGTATATAGATCAAGATAGTTAAAGACACATGAGAAGAATTATCATATGCATAACGTCGAGTTAGCTGCGATAATTTTTGCTTTGAAGATATGGAAAATCTATTTTTATAGAAAAAAGTTCGACTTAATCTCGAAAGGAGTTGAACATGCGACAACGGAGATAGATGGAGCTACTCAAGGACTACGACTTCTCTTTGCAATACCACCTGAGTAAATAAAATATTATAGGTGATGCTTTTAGCAAAAGGCCTTGCCTTTTGATTGCTACTATGTTGATTCGAGAGTGGCGAGACTTGTAAACTTTAGTTGAATTTGAACTTTAACCAGTGGAATAAAGAGAACGATAGAACCTTGAATGTCTCATTGTACAACTGACCCTCATTAGCCGTGTTTTGGAAGCTAAAGAGCTAGATGAAGATTTGAAGAGATGGTTTGCTAAGATGTTAGAGAAGGAATAAGAACTATAGAGTATCAATTTAGATAGAACATTAAGATGCAAGGGTAGACTATGTGCCTAACAAGAATAATCTCAAGAAGGATGTATTGGGCGAAGTGAATAAGTTAAGAATGGCAATTCAGCCTAGAGGTAACGAGATGAATAAAAACTTAAAGAAAAACTTATGGTGGGTAATGAAGCAAAAAATAGCCGATTATGTATCTCAATGTCTTGTTACAACGATTACTGATTTCCTAATGGAGATGGGAATATATAACCATGGATTTTGTGGTGGAATCGTCAAGGTCTTAGAAAACCACATCGCTATTCGGGTAATAGTGGATCGATTCACCAAGTTAGCACATTTCATTGCCAATAGCATGACATTACCAGTAGAATGTTCGAGCCGAATGTATCTATAGCATGTGGCGCGACTGGACAGTGTACCTGTTTCAATCATATTGGATCGAGATTCGCGTTTCAGTATAGAATTCTGGAAGAGCCTTCAAACAGCCATGGGAACTTCACTAAACTTGTGTTCAGCCTTTTATCCACAGACCGATAATCAGATAGAACTAGTAAATCAAGTAATGGAAGATATGTTGCGAGCCTATGTTAACAATTTTGAGAGTTCATGTGAGACGCACTTACCTCTGATCGAGTTTGCCTACAACAACAGCTACCGCACTAGCATAGGTATGGCACCATTCGAAGGTTTATATAGAAGACCTTGCTGATCACCAATTTGTTTACTCAACTTCTTCAGCCGAAAATGATTTGGGAAACTAGTGAGAAGATTCAAATCGTGAGAGAAAAGATGAAGATAATACATTCCAGGGACAAAAGCTATGCTGACAAATGTCGCAAAAACCTAGTGTTTGTAGTGGGAGATCAAGTGCTACTCAAAGTGTTTCTAGTTCGAGGCATTGTGAGATTTGGTCAGAAGAGAGGAAAGCTATTGCCATGATTCATCAGACCATTTGAAACCCTAGAACGTGTGGGACAAGTCACCTATAGACTCACTTTGCCACCCAAGATATCATGGAGTGCACAATGTTTCCCATATCAGTATGTTGAAGAAGTGTGCCCATAACCCAGTGCACGAAATCAACTTTAAAGACATCAAAGTGAACAAGAATCCAACATTCAATGAAAGATTAGTGCAAACCCTAGATCGAGGAATGAAGAAACTTAGAAACAAGGAGATCCCAATAGTGAAGATTCAATGGAAGCACGACGACAAAGGAGAAGCTTCATGGGACCTAAAGTTAAAGTTGCGAGAGAAGTTTCGATTTTTAATTTAACCTACCTTACTTCAGATTTCGAGGACGAAATCTTTTGATAAGTGGTGGATGATGTAATACCTTGAATTTTTGAATATATACAAATGAATAAGACTTTGTATTATCGCTTTAATGATTGTTTGAGCTTTACTTTACCAATTGCTAAACTTTGTGTCCCAATCGATTGAATCATGTTACCAATCGATTGCCTTCCCTTTGCTTCACAATCAGTTGGATCATTTACCATTCGATTGGCGTGTAATCACCTTAACCCAATCCATTGGACTTTACACCAATCGGTTGGAGTAATAAATACCTACTCCTATTTGATTGGCATCCTTACCCAATTGATTGCCTATTTCCTACCTACCCCAATTGATTGACATTTATACAAATTGATTGCCATGAGTAGATTTTGATCCTGTTAGTTGGTTGAGGAAAGGCCATGTGAACTCGCTATATCCTATATTTCAAACATTTTCCTACATTTTTGGCTTTCCAAAACTGTTAAAGAGATAGAGTGTTTGGTCTATACATATATATATATACACTCATATATATGCATAAACATATGTATGTCAATACACATATTTTCTTTCGATAGAAAATAGAAGGAGAAGATCCAAAAGAAGAAGAAGAAGAAACCAAAAAGAGAAAAAGAAAAAGAAGAAACAGAAAAGAGAAGGAGAAGAAGAAAAAATAGAATAGAAATATGAGAGAGAGAGAGAGAGAGTTCCACCATTAAAGCTTCAAGCTTCACTAACACCCATACACACACCCTATTTCTCTAAGGTGAGTTTTAAACTCACTGGGTAACATAATATTGATGTTTATACATCATCAAAAGAAGGAAAGATGCACAAATCTTCTTTCACTAAATTTATATTCTGGGGTGTTGTCTTTGGGATGAAGACATAGTCCTAATCGATTGACTTTTTTTTTGAATCAATTGGCATTGTTGTTAACCTAATCAATTGAAATTTTATCCCAATTGAATGGTATTGTTTGAGATCCAATCGATTGGAATTTTTTTCCAATTGATTGTTACTACTTTTATCCCAATCGATTGGACCCATGTCTCAATCGATTGGTAGTTACAGAATATAGATAATTCTTGTTATTTATATTATAAACAGTTTAGGTGATCAAATACAGTTCTGCAACCCCTTTATGCAATACTGTAGTAATAAGGAGATAATTGGATGTTGTAACGTAATAGCATTAAGATGAACGAGTTAATGTTTCATAACGTTAGTTAACGTAGCAGTCATGAATCATTTTGGTTATCATTCATTTTACTCAGAGTAGATAGGCCACATGGGAATATCATGTATCATTGTTAGTATGTAACTAAGAAGGTTTGCTAAGATTGGGAATCTTGCATGGGTGGGCATTGGTCATGATATGTTCTTAAAAGCCGATGAGCTGCGCATATGTCCTTAAAAGGCAGTCAGCTAGACCAATTAGCCCTAAGATAGGTTAGGCGATCTATGATATGTTCTTAAAAACTAGTGAGCTGTAGATATGTTCATACAAGGTAGTGAGCTGGGATCACTAGTAGTAGATGCTTAAGTTGTGAGAATAGAATGATATATCTTTTTCAAACTTTGTGCCCCTGAAATGCGGTGAGCTATGAATATATTCTTAATAGCGATGGACGGTATAATGGTATACCTATGGAGTTGTACTATCGATTTTGTAGATCAATCAAGAGTATGTTGTTGGTCTTAGTTTAACAAGATGATAGAAATCGGTTAATGATGAGTTAAACAAAAGAAGATACTATTAGTAGAAATAAATCTTATATCACTTCAATTACTTGTAATGACTTCATAATTATGATACTGTGTTAGTTTTTTGCTCACTTAGCTTTCATAAGCTGAAGGCATTCATGCTGCTATATATTCCCACGTCCAACCTATCCTGTTTATGACTATGTAGTGGAAGGACCTACATGCAAGGACTTCTATGTTAGAGATGAGGCTACTATGGAAGGCAACCCTAAGGAAGATCTGGCGAAGGAAGAATGCTATGCCGACGACTACGTGTATGCCAACTAAAGACTAGGGCTAGATCGTAGTTTAATTTACTTTGTTCTTTCAGACTTTATGTTTTGTATTCAGGCATGGGTTGCCTTAAGACTCTAGTTTCTTTTGTTTAGATTCAGGACTTTGATTATAATAGTTTAGTAACTCTAAGTTACATTTACCCTGAACTTAGAAGTGTTCATTACTACCTCTTTATTTATATAGTGTTTAAAATTGTGTGGTGTGGACAATCATGTGACTTCACTAATCACAGCCTATGGACCCAAAAATAAATTTATTTTCTCTATTTTTGCTATTCCTGGGCATGATAGTAATGTTGTCAATACCAAGATAAAATATACATACGAGAATAATGAGATAGCAATAAGTAGGGGTCGAAACCATAGGGATTGTACTATGAATTTATTTAGATTCTATAATAATTAAAATTGACTATTGAAAATAAGATTGATTGGTTGTGGAATTTCTGAGATTTTTTAAAGAAATTTTGAATCTTGTAATTAAAATGATTAACTAAACTAATAATTAATTAACTAAGTAAAGCAACGAACAAAGTTTGTGAAAAGTATAGAAGAAAGGTATCTAGGATTAAGAATCCATCACTGACTATATAAAAGATTCATTTATTCATTCTTTCATATTTCTATATTTGGATGATTATGGGGAATCATGGTTTCAAGAAAATAACCAAGATTAATTACTAATATATCCCATCTTCGGTTAGCATGGTGTGTCTTGCACTAAACTAGGGTTGCAGGACACTCCATCTTCCTAAGCATGGCATATTCAATAATTACAACCATAATTCCATAAGCACTATTGCATGCACACATTCCATACAATCACTGAAAACATGAACTGTGGTGCACATTGAAGCCAAAGCAGATCCAAGACAACAATAAACTTTAAAAACAATGATTTAAGCATTCGAAACGATTTTATAAATAATTCCTCAAGCAGACAATCATTATCTATTGGATACAAGTAAAACTAAAAGAAAACTTTTACATAGTTAGGGTTTCATTAAAACCCTAGAACATGAGTTTAGTTGGCAATGGAGGGAGTTGAAAGAATGGAGTTGTTGTAGCAGTCCATGGAAAACCTTGAACATCTTTTTCTTTCCTTCTACTCTCTCCCCCCCCCCCCCCCCCCCCCCCCCCCCCCCCTCTCTCTCTCAGTTATAGAATATGAGGAAAAGTTGTATATAATGAGTGTATATCTCATATATATATAGGTTTCCTAAGTTTAGAAGGTTTCCTAAATCCTAATAACACCAGAATTAGCCTTTTTTTTGTCCTTGTGCATATCATGTTTTTTGTGGAAAGTGCAACTGACTTTCTGCTCGGGCGGTCTGTTCGCGTGGCACACTAGGGCGTATCTCCTAATTTTGCTTGAACCTTCCTTAAAGCTTCAAAATTGCATCCAAATTGATATTATATACTTGAGTAACCGAAAATAGATTAAAACAAGCATAATACCTTTTAAATAATAAATTCTGGGGACTAATAAAGGCAATTTAGGCTTAGTGATCAGGAATTATTCATCCCTTATCACACCCCAAACCAACACTTTGCTAGTCCTCGAGCAAAGAAATAAAATAAAATAAAATAAACTAAAAATCTAACTCATTTTTGCAGGAATTGCAATTGCATTTAGTGTATGCAACAAGCCTTTAAACCCCTAGGTGTCACTAGTAGGACGAGTTATAGTCTCATAAGGGTTTACAGTGAAACTACCCACAAACTTCTCTTTTTGTTTGAATTATTATTTTTAAATAAAAATAGAAGTAAAAAGAACCTCTACTGCAAAGACTCAAGATAGAAAAAAAATGAAATCCCTTGTCATTATCATAGATAGAACCAGAATATATAACACGCAATAATAACAACATTACTAATCATTATTTATCAAAGAAAGACAACTCAATATAAATGTATAATCGGAATGAATATAGCATATCGCAAAATTGCGCGTGTGTGATGTTGGTAGTCAAGAGAACATGCATTTATCATGAATTACATAATGCAACTGGGATAACTTCTGACTATGCCTCGGCTACAAATCTCACCATGTCAATTACACTCAAAAGTGAAATCTCTACGAAACTGGTGTAATATCTCAAGTGTATGTGAGGAGGAATAATATTTCAAAGCAAAGAATCTCACATACAACCAAAAAAAACGTAAGACACAATAGAAGGAACGTCTAATGAATATGATGCCAACAATCAAAAGTTATTCAAAAGATTATCATAATTACCCTGGCAATCCCTTTATTTGTTTAATGTAAATACTTTACAGCATACAATCATGGAATCTAGTAGGACTTAACTGAAAGGACAAAACGCAGGCTAAGGTTCATTGTTCTGAAATGAAATGAATAAGGATAAGCAAAGAGTCTAAGAGCGGCTTTAGATGGATGTCAAAAAAAAAGTCTCAATGGCTTTATTCATCTACTACTTTTTTCATCTTTTCTTTCAACTCTCAATCTCTTATCTTTTTTTTTCACAACATTTTTTTTACTTCCTCCCTTATATATTTTTTATCATCCCTTTATTTATTTCAGGCTTACAATTTTATATATATAAATAATGCAACACAAGATCATATCTTTACAATCACCACTACTAGCCCTCCTTACTTCATATGAAACCTAATTTCATACCACTCTCGACCTTTGGGTAGGTTTTTTTTTGTATTCATTTGGATTACTCCAAATCAGAGTGGGTAGAAAAATAGGTGAACAAAGAAAAGTTTAAATTTAATTTGAAGGCTCAAGGGGCTAACTAGGGATACAATATAGATATATTTTGGCATATAAACAAAGAAGGCCTACAATCATCTTCTAAGAGAGTATGATTTATTTCTTTATGCATATCTTTTATTTATTATTATTTTAAGGGACTTCTATTTTTTTTTAGACATGGCAAAAATTTACTTTTTTTTTTATATTTCTCTTGATTGTCAACCAAATTTCAATGAGACTGGTCAACCACATATAATGCTTTTTTTCAAAGAAATTTGACAAATAATTAATATTTGTAACCCTAAAAAGGAAAGATAGGCACAAAAGCTCACAAGGGTTTAGTCTCCACACTTCATCATCCAGTAATCCAAATTATATTCAAATTCAATCTCAACATGCATTCATATGACTACATGCAGTGTGCTAAACGTGCAAGAGTCAACTAACTCCCAATCTGGGTGTTGAAAAGGGTCAAAAGCAGCCTAATCTATCTCTTCCTCCTCATTAGGGTCCTGGTCAAGTAATGAAATGGTGTCATCCTTAGTGGGGCTCTCGATTGGTGCGAAGAACTCAGCAATGTCCTGTGCCGACCCATCAGGGTGCCCTAATCTCTGATGGACAACCTCAGGCAAGATGAAGATATGGATAAGTAACCTCTTTTGCTAGCTCCGCAACATGACTCTCTGAATCAGGCTGAGTAGACATCATCTTCTCCTCTTCATTCTCTTCATCGAATGAATCATCTAAAGTGGATGAATCAGATGATGAATCCTTAGATCTAGGAGGTGCTCCATATAACCCGTCTCGACCTATAGGATCATCCCTAAGTAACTATCATCCTTTGAAGAGTAGGCTTAAGCGGCCAACTTGGGAGAGGATGTCATGCCCCAGAATAGCAAAAATTAGGAAAATAAATTTCCTTTTTTGGTCCATAGGCAAGGACTAGTGAAGTCACTAAATTTTCCACACCACGTAGGTCTAAACAATAGATAATAAAGAGAATAGTAATAGAAACTAAACTTATCATATTATAGGATCCCTAAATTATTACATTAGATTTCAAAACATTATATTACAAGTCATAAGGCAATGCATGCCCAATTACAAAACATAATAATCAAGTCTGTAAGTAGAAATAGAAACTATCATTTATCCTAGTCTTCAATTGGCGTAGATGTAAATGTTAGTGTAGTAGTCCATTCTAGTACCTTCATTTTCAGTAGGTCCACCCTCAGCATATGCTTCCGTCAGATAGTAGCCATCATCGTATGGTTTGTCACTATTGACACCCTATTTTGGTTCATCCGTTCGACAAAAGGAACACTGCCTTAAGAATATCCCGATGATTGGAATAAGGATTTGTCGGTTATATGAAGTGAAATTTTGTGATGCACCATGGTCTCTTAGATACATTAGAATAATCTCTAGGAAGACTTAGGTATGTTAGAAACTCAATTTAGAGACGAGAACCTGAGTTAGGATAGTCATTTCACATGAAATGACAAAAACCACCTTTTACTGAACAAATTTTGGACCTTGAGGTGGGATACCAGGAGCTCCGTTTATAAAATAATCCTAAATTAGCTTAAAATGATGCCCCAAGCCCTCATGTTGGCCAAAAACTTCTTAGGAGAATTTTCGTGCCAAAATAGCCCTTCTATGTATCTCCGGTTAGCTCATTTTCGGAGTCATGCACACCTTTTTTTTTTTATCATAACTCAAAATTTGCAAATTTTTTTTAAATGAAACCAAAAGCATTGTAAACTATACTTCCATACATTTCTAATGGTATATCACAAGCCCAAAAATGATAACCGAGGTGAGAGAACAAAGTCTAAACCATAAGGGAGAAAACATAACTTCCAGGGCCGAATGCCACAATGGCATCTGGGGAAGGTAGCGCTACCCTCATGATGTCTACACCTATCATTTTGAAATCCACTATAGGTTTCGACCCCAAAATGTAATGTTGAACGATTTGGTCTCGATTCCCATGAACTAGCACAAATTCAACCAATCAGAGGTAGTACATCCAAAACCTCCTAGGTACACCGCAAACAACCTAGCTACAAGCCTTTAAAGCTTGTATTTCCATCCCACATTGCTTTAACACAAAAAAACATAGCCTAGAATCCAAACTATAAATAGAGGCCTTCACCTCTCCATCCAAGGCACCAGAAAATCTTAAAATTAAAGAGCTCAAGGAAACTCCATTGGAGGATTCCGAAGCACTAGTAAAAGTTCATAGAAAAGTTTAATATTTTAGTTTTAGGGTTCTAATCCTAGATATCATGATGCTAGTGGAACTCTACCTGAGGAAGATTCTGAGGAAAGGGAAGTTCTTCTCCTTCGTTTTTTTTTCTTTGTTTTACATTATTTTCCTTAGTTTAGATCTTCGTAGTTCTTAGTTTAGATTTATTTTCTTGTTTGTTCATAGTAGTTCTTCGTTCCTTATTAGTGCAGATCTTCTACGCTTCTAGGTTAGCCTACTATCCCGGTTGTGGATAGGTTATCCCTAGTGGTCCCTATCCCAATCATGGGATAGCCACCACTAGTGGGGATGGTAACCAAGCCATGGCTATCCCAATCTCACTAGGGATCACAAAACCTTAATTCTTTTATTTCTTATTCCTTTCTAACCTAGTTTTATCTTATCCATGCTTATCCATCATGTACAATAGTAGGATATCCTGATTAAGAGTCACACATGCACACATGCGTTTGTTATCTATATTTGGTTATTATGCTTTTATTATCCTAACCATGGTTAATTAGGAAGCCATAATAAGGAATGTTATGCTATCCCGGGTAAGTTTCCTACATCTAATCTCCTATTTACTGCTTTCCTAGGTCACCTAGAAGCATGATTAGGTGGATAAATTTCATTTTAATTTCCTTACATGGTACTTGTGCATAGAATTCCTATTTTCTAGGGTTTGAATGTGATTTGCGCGTTTCCTTTCCTTTAATTTCCTATCACATGTATAGGGGAGCATAGCAATACATTTATTCCCCAAATTATCATTTTAGCACTGCATTGTGTGGTAAATGTATAGTTTCTTGCACGATTTTCTTTCTTTAGCTATTTATAAGATGGATATAGGATTACATTTGTAATAAATGAAATGGTCCTTATATTGTCTATTCAAACACCTTGAAAGTTGAGTAGAGGCCTATCTCACGATGGGACAAGTGGAGGTATTTTAGCATGATCTAGCTCCTTCCTCTTCCGTACCTTATACCCGAACCAAGTTCTTTGGTGATGACGGAGCGGTGCTCTCTATCCATTGGACATGATAGATTTAGTTTTCTTGGTTTCCTTTATCAAACCATGTGGTGACTCTATTAGCAAGGATCTCTCTACAGATTTAGCCTTGTAGGATATAAATTGGATTACTCACTTGTGTAGCCTTAGATATGGATCATAGGCATCGATTATAGCCTCGAGATGGATGAAAAACCCCATGGAATCCAAATACGAGTAATCCAAATCCGTTAGATCAGATAAAAAGGCTAATGAAGGGTGTTGAACCTCGCTCGTGGCTATTGGCATAAGATTTGTTATAGGATCAATCAAGTACCCTTGGTCTTTCTAGGCCCTAAACTTGGTCAAGGTACCCACAATTGGCGACTCTGCTGGGGACATACTAAAAGGGTTATACTCCAAAACTTTCAAGGTTCTTTGGCTCTAAATTATGAGGGCTGCACGTGCATTAGTTTTAGGAAGCTTGGGCGGACCAAAGCCAGGGCCTACAACATTGCCAGACCACCCCTGTAGAGGACTTCCCTTTCCTAGCAAGTATCTACGGTTATAAAAAGCATGTCCACATACCATACCAAACCCTGTAATGGGGGGCATATACGACATCTCACTAGGGGACCCTTTGACTTTATCCACCTTAATGCATAGAGTACCCATAGAACCTAATCCTTTAGGGCTTGACCTATTATAACAATGTGCACACACACGTCTTATTTGCCTATTGGGATTATGTAACATGATAAGAAAGCCTATATGACACGTATAGCCTTGTCTAACTCTGAACACTCTACCCAAATAAAATGCTCTCCATATGACATGATGATGGTATGCTTAGGTTTTATATATGTTAGGATTATTTGCCACGAGTCAATAAGACAATGAATCATAATCTTATTTGCATCATATTCATTAGAGCTAGCCCTGATTAGACCTACTCTATCATGAACCTCGGTACACATGAAGTTCCAAGCATGGAATAACTAGTGTGACTTTGATTATGATGACCATAGAATGAGAAGGAATACTCAATGGTGCGACTAGGACTTATATGGATATATGTAGATAGGTGGTTGTATGATCTGTTTCCATTCTTATAAGCATGCATAGCACTGAAAGAACCTAAAAGGAAAAGATAATGAAGAGATAAAAAAGGTTTTCCTAAATTGGGCACATATGGGTATACAGACTGTCTAGAGATAACTCTAAAGAAGACCGTAAGCACACCTTCATGGGTCCGTCCCCCTAGTTCTGGTAGATTAATCCGAGCTACAAGTATTGGGATACCTATAGCTGAGGAACAAGAGAGAATAGAATAGATGAAGGTTGCTTTGGCCCATCAAGGGCAATAATTATAGTTGATCATAGACCATTTGTGGCAGACTACGGTCAATCCGCAAGAGGGGCTTGTTGTTGATCTACACATACCACCTCCTCCTATTACACGATGTATGCGGGGATTTTGGCAAAATCATGAAAGATAATTTGGACAGCCTAGAAAGTATAGTGAGGAAGACTCGTAGTGTGGATGACTATCTATTGGACTTGAAAGGCTTCTTCGAGCCTTCAAAACTTGAAATGCCTAACAAGTTCAAGATGTCTAACCTTAAGAAGTTTGATGGGACCGGGAATCCCAAGAGCCATTTGAAGATGCATGTCACTACCCTTAGGTTTATGGGGTTAGGGAATGAGCATTTGGCCCAGCTATTTTCATGTTGCCTATCTATAGGAGCTTACAATGGTTCCTAGCCCTTGAATCCTCTAAGACCCGTTTATGGGAGGATATTGTGACTGAATTTGTGAAACAATATGCCTACAACACCGAGCTCATGTTCGGGACCTTGAGACCACTAGGCAAAACAATCAGGAGTCTTTCTTTTGCCACATTCTTAACCCATCGGAGGAAGAAGGCTACTGAGATGGCTAATAAGCCAACTGAGAAGGAGCAGGTTTATATGATTATAAAGAACTTTTAACCCACCTACACCGAGCGCATATGTTTCATGCCGATCACTACCTTTGAGCAGCTATTCGATGTGGGAACCCAGAGAGAAGACACCTTAAGGGATGAAAAGATAAAAAAAAAAGAAGAGAATAATCCGAGGAGGAGAACCATGGGAGGAAACTACTCAAATACACTACACCCGATATCAACGTCCTAAATGATAACCAACATACCAGCCAGTCCTACCCAAGAAATAACTGCTCTAAACCAAGAAAGTTCATAACCCTCAACCTACAAATATCCTCTATACTGACTCGCCTCATCCAAAAAGGCCACCTCAAACCCTTGAACCTAAGACCAAACCCAGATCCTCTCCCGTCAAGATATGACCCTACCACTATTCATAACCCTCAGCCTACAACTATTTTCTTTGTTCTTGTAGCAGACAATATATATGCATATGTATGTATATGTAATTGTTTTGGGCATCACAGTTTTATCTTCTTAAAATTAAGATTTCCAAGAGGTAACATAGTTAGGCCTTCTGTTTGTTAGGGAAATCAGATTTGATATCCGACTTACTTGATCGTGAGAACTACACAATTTCTGGGAAGCTTGGACCCTCTATTTTGACGAATCAGGTATTATCCCAACTTCAGTCTTCTGCCCTTTTTTTTAGTAAGACATGTCCACTAAGTAGTAGGTTTGGATTAGGATTGAATAGTAGGACTTCCTCAGAACAGTCCCAACATCATTCACATGAGTTCTCCCAAGTCAGTTTGCAACACCACCCTTTTTTGTCAACAATGCATAGGACTCTAATTTAGTTCTTTAAAATTAAATTAATTGGTAGTCTGATACGTACATGCATCACCAGAGATGAAGTAATTTTCTTACTAATTTTGGGTCTGCACGTGGTCATAGGGGACGTTTAAAATATGGATTATCTTGATGCAAGGGGTACCCAATTACACTAGATTCATGGTGGGTCCTCAAATCCATGCAGAATTTCTTTTTCTATTAGAAGAATAAATGTCAATTTTCAAACATCTGTCACTTTGCATTGGGTGTAGCTATACATAATCTCATATCCAAAACTGAATTGATCACTTGACTTTGACTAAGTATACTTATATCTCAAAATTAATGCTAGGAGTAAAACCAATCAAGAATCCTAATAGGCTTCCAAACCCTCAGTTATTGTACCCCCATTGTCCAACTGTAAAAGTAACTTTGAAGCAACCATGAAAATCTGATAGTCATTTTTTTTTGCAGAGATGGGAGGTCATTCAACACCATTGATTTCAAAGGGACTTATTATGGATCGTCATCAAGGTGTTAAAGTTGTATCGTCTTCATCGGAGGAATATCCTTTATTCTCAAAGACTACTATTAATGACAATGGTCGAACACACAATATTCTGCTAGTTCATGATAATGCTGAAAAGAGTGAAGCCAATGCAACACGTTGCCTCTATTACACTCTGACCATTAGAAGCTGCACTTAAGCCTGGGATCTTGCTGACTCAAATCCTTATCACTTAGAGAGATAGACAAAGATAGAAAGATTGGAGGCAGTCTCTTTTAAAGTTAATGGTCTGAGAGGTTCTTCCAAAGAGGTACATCTATTAGAGACTAGTCACCATACTCAATTTTCAGACTCAAGCGCTCCCCAAACATTGGGCCATTGTATATTTGAGCATCAGACTAGTTTTACAGACTTTTGATCAATTGGAAACTTTTATCCCTCTGCTGGCTATTGGAAATGGGCAGAGCTTACATTAATTTATAATAAAGAAGCATTGGAGATGGCTTGCCTTTATGAAGTTGTACTTGCATCACTATTTTTATATGATCATTATTCCCACATGGTATATGCCTTTTGCGAATCTTGGTGTCCTACCACCAATTCACTCCATAAATCTAAAGGCAAAATGTCTATTTCCTTATGGGATTTGAAGAATATTGCCAGGCTATCTATTTCTAGTGAATTTTATGATGAAGTGACTCCTAGCTATGAAGAGATCACTGGTCTTGATGCTACTCAATTACCAGTTCTGCCTTCTAGATACCGAATTCTCTTTGCTACCTACCATATTATAAGGAAGAAAGATGGTGAATATGACTCCTCTCAACATTGAGTTGTAGTATGCTCTTGGGTGGACTAGGGGTTTTGTGGTGCCAAGCATTATGACAATTCTTTTTATCCTATTGAAACATCTAGGAGCATCAAACGCAAGCGAGAGTATCATGTTCGTTCTTCTTGTGTCCCTTCAAGCTATATCCATAATCGCTATAGGAAGCCCAAAGAAAATGTCACCTTCACAGAGCTGGGAATTAAGGCAAGTGATGAAGATGAAGTTTATTTAGCTACTTTCTTGGTTACTTGGTTATACGAGTTTGCATTGCCAAGTAGTCGCAGAGACATCATTCATCTTGGGACTTTCAAAGTGGCTTCTTTGATGGCTAGTGGAGTGAAATTTTACCATACGATACCTATTGTTGCTAGCATCTACAATGGTCTTAATCACATAGCTACTTATGCAGATGGTCCCGGCGAGTGTCGTGCTGTTCTACCATGGCATTATATATATATGTGTGGAAGGGTGAATATTTTGGGCTCTACAATATATCAAAGGATGCTCTTGCCAAGCCACAAATGGGCAGCTATGGAGGTTAATTTCATCATCATAATGATGATATTATGCAGTCTAAGCTAGTAGACACTAAGATCGAGGGAAGTAAGCGACGCAAAACTCACTGACTCGTCCAAGAATTGGCTAAGAAAAGATGATTTTGAGTACCTTGTGAGCCTTCGTTCATGCTATCTAACACTTAGAAGAAGAAGTTTTTACTTGGTGGAGCCATATAGTCCTTATTGATTTGCTCGACAATTTGGGTATTGCCAAGATCTTCCAGGAACCTTAACTCGTGACATA
The DNA here is from genome assembly GCA_033977485.1 of Hydrangea macrophylla. Lineage (NCBI taxonomy): Eukaryota > Viridiplantae > Streptophyta > Magnoliopsida > Cornales > Hydrangeaceae > Hydrangea > Hydrangea macrophylla. Next base: position 18,345,093 of record CM066984.1, read on the forward strand.
GGAACAGCGTCGCTTTGAGAGCTTATGTCACTTTGGCAATTCAGTACCTTTAGGGGATAATATTCTTAGATATTCATCCCTCAATGGCAGGCTTCACATGACCAATAGTTTTCTTCAAAATGGTTCATCAAATGGTGGGAGGAAGCCACGTATTCCTATTTTTCCAAGAGCTAAGTTGTCTTGCAATATAGAAATCACAACGATTTCAAGCTTACTGACTCTAATCGTCTAAAAGGTAAAGAGAAGCTTCTCCCTCCTCTAATATTTGAGAATTCTTCTATTGAAGTTGGTGGAGTTGATGATGACCTCGTGGATGTGTCTTCTTCTACTCGTCTAGGTGCTATTCTTGATAAGGACACAGTAGCTTCTTTTTTAACTAGTAAAAGGAGTAGACAAGAAGTGATTATTATTGAGAGTAGTAAAAAGACAAAAGATGTATCTCGATATGGCCAACTTAGCAATCCAGATAGTGATAGGTGCAACCCTTGAAGGAAAAAGATGGTTAATCAAGCATATACTACAAAGAAAAAGAAAGTCTCTTTTACATATGTTAATGACTCGGTGCTCCAACTAATAGACAAATTTGGTAAGACTCATACTACTCGTCCCCTTACAATTCATTTGACTATGCCCAACAAGGAATATACCCCTTTACCTTTTCTAATTTTATCATATTTTGATTTTTTTTTACTTCATTCATCTGACTTCGTTATTGATGCACATTTTCAAAGTCTCGGGAGGTGAATGTTCTTTTCCTGCACCTAATACCATATTGGAGCATGATGATATTCCCCTTGCGAAGATTTTGGATACCAAGAGAGAAAAACTGGGAATGACTATCCAAGATGGACAATGCACCTCTAGGCCGATACTTTTATCTTTTGAGTCATCTGTAGGAGATGAGGGCCAACTTTGGCATGAGGCAAATAAGGTATCAAATAAAACATCATTTTTTACTAAATTCTCAAATTTAACTATCTCTATTGCTTAGACAACTACCCTTGTACAGATTCAGGATTTGAATGAGCATGAAGAAGCCTCAAGCAACGTGAATGGTACCCCGATTCTTGAGAACAAAGAAGAACACTCTGCTAATCATGACACTACCTTTGGTTATTGCCCTACCAAAAGTACCGTAACAAACTTACAGTAGTAAAAGGAGGACCACATCCCACATCCATCTATCTCAACTTTAACCTATTGCCCAAGATGCATTCAATCTACTATTATTGATGCAGCCGTAAAGCTTATGGGAACATGTCTTTTTGATAGGTTAAAATCTACTCCATTTGAGCATGTTAGCTCTATAGTCGAGGGAGCGCTTGGAATTTATGATAGTATCAAAGTACTCAAGGGTGACCCTTCGGCATTAAAAAAGATCATTGACTCTTATGTTCAAGATGTTAACATGTATCTCATTCTTGAAGTTCGTCAAATAGGATGCTTGACCTCAGCATATTTGGAAGGCATAAGAGCTGAAGCAACAAAGAATTTGAATACAATAACCTCTATTCTTGCATCTATAGAATGTCGGCGCATAGAATGTGAGGAGGCTTTGAAGCGGACCAAGGAAGAGTATACTATGCTTGAAAAAAAGATGCATTTGGTTCAGCAAAGGCAACTACAACTTGAAGAAGATTTGCACGCAAAGATTGCCGAGGTTGATGCTACAAAAGAAGAGGTAGAAAAAGTAGAGAAGGCTATGCGAGATAAAGAGGCAACTTCAGTTATCGTTCCAGAAGAGGAAAGGGCACTTGAAGAGTTGAGCGGAATGGTGGAGAGTCGATGAGAGTCTCTTGATTTGCTCAAGTCGATGGATTGAAGCCTCTTTATTTTTGCTCCTTTATTCATTCATCCTCTCTTTCCTTTTTTTTTTTTTTGTATATGGACTCTATTATTTATTTATGCATACTTTGATTGCTAACACATATGGAATTTTGAGATTAGTGATTTTGCATTGATTGGCATAGGTTTCAACTTGTTCAAATATTGTTTCGTCACTTAAAATCTATATTTATGATTTTCCAACAGCATATGCTCATAGCCAATGAAAATCATAGGATGATGTAGTATGATCAACTGTAGGTGATCCACCAAAACATTTTCATATACACTTTATGAAGTGTTCTTGGATTCTTCAAAGCCCAAAATAATCCTTCCCATCATCTTTTTTTTTCGAGTTTACTAAACTTGGAATGTGCCCAAGTTGTCTACATACCCACCAAGGGATCAAGTCATAACGTAGTTCAACACAAACTAATTTTTTTATTTTTTTTTGCTTTTTCTCAGGGCCGTACACAGTTTATACTTGTGCGATCCAGGAATATGGTGTCCTCATGCATAGTAACGTTTCAAGAATTTGCCATTGATAGGACCAATTCTCAAGCCGTCTTGATCTACCAACTTGTAAGCACCATTTGTGTATACTTCTTTCTCCACATATGGTCCATCCCACTTTGAGACAAATTTGTTGCTAGTGCGATGAGTTATAATAATGGGTCTTCTCATAACAAGCACTAAGTCTCCAACTTGAAAAGATAGAGGTCGAACCTCTTTGTTGTATGCTTTGGACAAGCAAGCCTGATAGCACTCCAAGTTTTGTTACGCCTCTAGTTGTTCTCATCCAGTGCTTCTAATTCCTGCAATTGCAATTAAGCATTGTCCTCTTTTGTAAGACCTTCTTGTATTATAATTCTCAATGATAGGATTTGACTCTCGAGGGTGAGGATTGCTTCCACACCATACACAAGTGAATATGGAGTAGCCTGAGTAGGTGTCAGGTAAGTTGTTTGATAAGCCCAAAGTGCCTCCTTAATTCTTTCATGGCAATCTTTTTTGGATTTAGCAAAAACCTTCTTCAATAAGTTGTACAATGTCTTATGAAAAGCTTCTACAAGTCCATTTGCTGGCGTGTTGTACTTCGAAGACTTATGGTGCTTGAAGCAAAAATTTTCACACAAATTGTCCATTTGTAATGGGGCATGCCATACTGAGAGATGATACTACTCTTGATAAAGTTCACAACATTTTCCTTCTTCACTTCTCTAAGTGGTAGAGCTTTAGCTCATTTTAAAAAATTGTCCATTGCAGCCAGGATGTACAAGTGCCGTGCAAGGACTTGGATAGTGGTCCTACAACGTCTAGCCCTAATACGTCAAATGGCCACGAAGCGATTATAGGATGTGGCGGCTCTGACGGTTAATGTATGAAATTTGCATGGAATTGACAAGCTTGGCACCATTTTGCATACTCCATGTAGTCATTAACCATAGAAGGCCAATAGTAATGCATCCTTTTCATTTGAGAATGGAGTTTAGGTCCTGACTGATGGGCACTGCATACTGTAGAATGAGCTTCTTCCATTGTAAAAACTGCTTCCTCCTCTCATAAGCAACGAAGGAAAAGGCCCTCGAACATCCATCTGAATAATGTACCTTTGTAGTGAATGAATTGAGGTACTGATCTTTGTATCCCAATTTTGTGTAGAGAATCTTTAGGTAACTTCCCATGCTCCAAATAATCGATAATTGGCCGTCTCCACTCATCAATGTCAATAACAAAAACTGAAATTGTGTTGCTTTCTTCAATTTTTTACTCAGACAGGTGCGGTAGCACCCATTGATAGCATACTGGGACACTTACATTTTCATCCCCAACAAATACGAAGGTAGTAACCAAGTTCGCAAGTGCATCTGCCATTCAATTTTCTTCCCTCATAACATGATCTAGGAAGACGCATTCAAATTTGTCAAGCAAGTGACTGGAATATTGGAAGTAAGGTATCAAGTCATCCTTCTTAACCTCATAACGCGTTAGAAGCTAATAGATGACCAATTATGAATCTTCATAAATTTCAAGTTAAGGGATTTTCATCTCTATCGAGATTTGAAGTCTAACAATGAGGGCTTGGTATTCAGTAACATTATTTGAACACAACTCCCCAAGCATCATAGAATAAGGTAACATTTGCTTTTGTGGTTAGACAAAGACTACTCCTACCCCCACTCCATCAGATCGAGATAAGGCATTGAAAAACATCAGCCAGGCCGAGAGTATCTTAATGAAGAATACTTCTTCATCACAACAGTCGTCGGAAAGTTCCCAATCAGCAGGGATGGGATGATTTGCAAGAATATTTACTAGAATCTGCCCTTTTACTGCCTTTTGCAATATGTAGATAATCTTATACTGATTGAATAGCACTGACCATCTCGCTAAGTGCCCAGATAAGACAGGTTTAGGCATAACATACTTTATCGGATCAGCATGAAAGATTAAATGCGCCGTGTATGCCCAGATGTAGTCTCTCAATTTGTTAATGGAGAAGAATAAGGCAAGGCACATCTTCTCAATAGGTGAGTATTTCAATTCAATCTTTATGAGACTTCTGCTTAGATAGTAAAGATCTCTTTCTTTCCCATCTTTATTCTCTTCTGCAAGCAAAGCTCCAAGCGAGCTCTCTTGTGCTGCAACATAGAAGATTAATGGCTTTCATGGTATGGGGGCACCTAACACTAGCGAGTTCAAAAGGTATGCTTTAATATACTTGAGAGCATTATCACAAGCTTAATTCCATTTAAAAGGGAGATCTTTTTTCATAAGAAGATTAAAAGGTTGGTATCAACCAGAAAGATTTGAGATAAATCATCGTGTGAATGCCAAGTGACCTTGTAGCCTATAAAGTTCTTACAAATTCCTCAGAATGGGCATTTTTTGAATGGCGTCAATTTTAGCAAGATCGATTTCAATGCCTCGATGTCGAATAATGAATCCTAAAAAGTTCCTGGAGTTTACGCCAAAAGCACATATAAGAGGATTCATTTTCAATTCATACTTACTTAGTCGATTAAACACTGTGCAAAGATCTTGCACATGGTTTCTCCTATATTTGGTTTTCACAACCAAATCATCAATATAGCATTCTACTTGCTTGTGTAACATGTAATCAAATATCTTTTGCATGGCTCATTGATAAGTAGTGCCTGCATTTTTCAACCCGAAATGCATTACCTTGTAATAGTATATAACTTTCAGAGTATGAAAATTTGGCATTCTCCATCTACAGGAGACATTCAAATTTGGTTATACCCAAAAGAACCATCCATGAAAGACAAAGCTTCATATCTAGAAGTTACATCAACCATCAGCTCAGTTTTTGGTAGAGGAAAGTCGTCTTTTGGACATGCTTTATTTAGGTCGTGAAAGTCAGCACACACACGAATTGGTCCATTATGTTTCTTGATAGGAACAATGCTCAAAACCCATTTTTGGTATTTTACTTCCCTAAAAACCCAGCTTCAATGAGTTTATTAACTTTTGCCTCAATTTTTAGAGTGAGTTTGAGTCTGCAACAATGTAGAACTTTTTTAACTACCCGAACGCCATTTTTATGGCAAGACTATGAACTGTGACTTTCAGATCAAGCCCTGACATCTTATATATGTCCAAGCGAAAACATCATAATACTCCGATAATAACCTATGGTATTCTTCTTCTTCTACTATAGTCAATGGAGTGCTAACAAAGAATAGACATGGATCATCGATATCACCACGATTCACCTCTTTAAGTTCATCTATGGTTGCTTATCCACCATCTTCAAGCTCTAGTGGGGCATTTTTGACATCATCATCGATAGACTCTGAGTCTGATTCATCTTCTACTATGATATGCTAAGAAGTAAATTTGACTTTCTATCTTAGGACTTCCTTTTTAGAGAGTCTTGTATGTACAATAGAATGCCTCTTCACTTTAAGATCACCAACTACGTTGATTAACCAGGATGGCTGTCGTTAAATTCACGAAGGAATAGAGCTACAAATTTCTTTATCCTTCGAGTCTTCATCAAATTCTTCTTGGTACGCCTTCTTATATGAAACACTTGAACCCCTAAGTCTATCAAACACAGACTTTCATGGATGAAGGCTCGAACTAGATCATACTTGATTACAAGACTCTAACCTTTTAAACATAGAAACACGAGGTTTTGGAGCTTGGATGTGGTTAAACACTGACACTTGACATTCATTTTGCTCTATCTTTTCTTCAGATTCATAAAATCCTCTATAGTGTGCGTCAGCATCATTCTTTCTTTTCCACTGATAAATTTGAAGTGGTTCTTGAGGGGTAGAGCCTAAACATACCTTTAAAATTGGTACCTAGTACCCCTTTGTCTTATCCTTTGTTGAGTTTCATTTAAACCATGAACTTTCTCTCCCGTGACCTCTGGAATTAGCTCACCCAATGGTGATGGATTTTTGAAGTCGTGACAGGAGTTAGCCAAGAGTTTATATAATTTAGGTTTGAACTTCCCTTCTAGTGCTGAACTTTGTGATGTTGGAATGAATCTTGAGAAGGGTGACTTTTTAGCAATGGATTGACTTAATTTTTCGAGCAAAATTGTCAAATTTCCCTTCATGACTCAAAGATCTTCCTCTCTCATAATTTCCCTATTTGTCTTGCCTTCGTATCCTACACAATAGAGCATTCAACAAATAGGGATTATCCATCTTTCCTTTGAGATTTTGGAATATACAAGAGAACTTCAGAAGTAGGACATTTGGCACTAGGCTTTTCAACTTGCAGAGAATGATCGTTTTTTATTTGGGTTTTACTTTTTGCCTTAGACTCATTTTCAGCATGCTGCTCAACAACTTGCCCATCTTCTTGGGGCTTTGCTACAAGAGTTTTCATGAGAAAGACCTCTGGTGTTGTGTCACCATCTGAATAAAATTTTACATCAGCAAATTAGGACTCTAATTCAGTGAATGGCTTGATATTAGCAGTTACTTTACCAACATCTTCTCCTTGTGGAAACTTGAAACGTTGATAGAGATTGATGGAACCACATCGGTCTTGTGCACCAAAGGTCTCCCTAGTAACAAGTTATAGGATGTTTTTGCATCAATCACATAAAAAAAAAGTGCTTGCATTCAATTCCATGATTTTAGATCTACCCATATCATGCCAATAGCTTTTTGACCTCCTTGATTGCAGCCTTGAATAGTTAAGCGACTCTAAGATAAATCAGTAACTAATACTCCAAGCTTTCTCATGGTCAATTTGGGTATGATATTCACTGTTGATCCTCCAACAATAAGGATACGGTTGATCTTTTCTTCACTTATATATCCATAGACAAAAATAGGATGATTGTGTGGTTTAGATCCCAATAGGTGATCATCATCAGTAAAGACAATTGCAGCACAACAAGTAGCGCCCTTTCTTCTTCTGCCATTTGGTTGAATAACTACTTTTTCATCAAGATCAAACTCCCTAGGATTCTGTAAAACATGAATGAATGCTTCCCTTATGTTTTTAGGAAGTTGTATGGCATCACTAACACTGAATAATGATGGCAATTTTTTTAATAACTCTGCAATCACTAATTTGGAAGGAATTCTGAGGGTCTTATTGAAACTTACAACAGGAACATTAGGGTCAACTTTCATCTCTTTTCTCAATGACTCATTAGCCAACTGGTTGTCATCATAAGTCATCATATGTATGGCTTCTATTTGTTCATAACCCAAAAATGTTTTAGGAAAGAATTCTTTTAGTGTGACAGCGACACGAGGCTTTTGGCCAAATAGCTCCTCAATTTGATATTTTTTCTTCAGATGGAGTCATCCTCTTTGCGTTTCTTTTGGGTTGCCACTAAAAATTTTGCTTTGATTCCTTTCTCTTTGGATGACTTGGTGGTGAAAGAGAAACAAATTGCCTTTATCATCTACATCGTGTTATAGTCACCCACATTTCATCATCTGATAACGTGTCTCAATAGAGTATTCAAATATTCTTTGAATCAAGACTTATTCAAACGACCTAAATTTGATGGGTACAAGACTTGCCCCTGACAGAAAAGTAGGTGATCTAGGAGCATCCAATGTGTCAAGAGATTTAGAAGTAATGACAGTGTGATTTGACTCTTCCACTTCATAGTCTAGCAAAATCTTTCTAGCCTTCCCAATCCCATGATCTTTTCTTTCAACACAAAGCATTTTCCTATCGGGTGACCAACAATGCGATGGTATTTGCAATATTCGGGATCATTGATTTTTCCCATCTCTTTAGGTCCCTTGTATTCTAGCAACTCAATCAACTTATTCTTCAACAACTCCTCGAGCATACTAGATACATCAGAATTCGTGAATGGGTACTCTATTTCTTCTAGCTCTTTTAAGGTAGGTCGGTACGTTTCCTTTTGCTTTCCCCTATCCTTCTCTTGGTGTCGATATAAAATTTTTTCTTCTTTCTTTTTATTCTTCCCAGTGATCTTCAGCAGAAGTGTTGATGACCATCGAATCTTTGGTCATTTTCTTGAAGGATTTGTCACTTTTACTTACTTCTTTCCTATTCTTCCTTTGGATACTGACAAGAGAGGCTTTACCATGGTTGGCGAGACTAAGCTCCATACCATAAGCTTGAGTTGACAATTTTTTGAAGGTACGAGGCTTGATTCCTTAAAGAATGTAAAGAAGTCCCCAATGCATGCCCTATGTGCACATCTCTATAGCAAAAAATTTTGAAAGTCTATCCTTGTAATCAAGACTAACTGTACGCCATTGGTTACTGTAGTCAACAACTGGATCGTCCTTCTATTGTTTAGTATTAGTGAGCTCAATCATGCTTACAGTCCGCCCAGTACTATAGAAGCGATTAAAAATCTCACGTTCTATTTGTTCCTAACTATCGATTGATTTTGGCTTTAAGTTGGTATACTAATCAAAAGCATTCCCCTTCAGTGAGCGAACAAATTGTTTAGCAAGGAGATCACCCTTGGTGCCAAAAATTTTTTCGATTTCAACAAAGTGGGCGACGTGTTGTGTTAGGTTACCTCTTCCATCGAATTGATGGAACTTGGGAGGTTAATATCTGCTTAGAATTCACATGCAATCAATGCTCTTTGTGTAAGGCTTAGCATACATGAGTAAACTTTGGGATGGCCCTCCATACTGTGCTCTAATAGTGTCAGCTATCATGTCTTGCAATTATTGGATTGATAGAGAACCAATTGAAGGAGAATGCATAACCTGATTCATTATTGATGTTGTAACTAACTTTTGTGGAGTTATCTCATCTTTCTTGGCTTGGGAGTGAATCCAGGAGGATGGGATGGATCTTGGATAGACACACCAACCTGCTGAACTTCCAACCTATCCATGAGTTTGGCAATCTATAGATCCTTCTCTTTTACCATTCTCTTTAGATCTTCGATTGCTTGATGAATATGAGTCAGTTGTTCGTCCATTGCACTGGTCATAAAAGTAGACATGGTGATAGAAGTTGTGGATATGGGACAATGACCATAAGAAGAATCTTTCTTTGCATTGCCAAAACATGAATTTGAGCATGATCCAGAACATAAAACTTCAACTGAGATGGAATGGGTAAACTCATCTCCTGAATAGGAATTTTTTGCAATAGATGCAGATTTCCTTCTACATTTTTCTTCAAGAAATCTAGAGTGATTCACCGGTTGCCATTCAAAACCTTGTTGGGCTAGAGCTTTAGATCTGTTACGAGTTATAGGTCCCGTAAGAGTAGCAGCAGGAATAGGAGCAGCTTCTTTTCCATAAACAGATTGAGTCATCTTAAAAGCCATGAAGATCTAACAAGATCTGATATTTGGATGAAGGAGAATGAGATGAGGAGCAAAGTTTGTCCCACCGAGCGTGCCACAAATTTGTAAGCAACAAATTTCGATTTCGAAAATCAAGCAGGCAAAGCTGCAAACAAAGTGTCAAATATGGAATTTTGTTAATCAAGAAAAAGTGGTTACAAACTTAGTATTTTTTTTATTCTTTATAAAAGAATAACCCCTGATTCTCTCTCCTTAATGGTTCTTGATCCAAGGGCTGAAACAACACATTTTCGAACGAAGCGATGAAAATATCCTCCTGTGATGCTTTTGATGGCCGAAAGGAGGAGAGATCTTTGTAGACAGGATTTGGCCATCGGGAGAGTTGATCTGGAAGAATCGCAGAGAACAATTGTATAATGCTCTTCCTTGGATCAATCAGATGATTTGTTGAAGACTAATGTTATTCAATAGTTGTGTGTAGAGAATAACATATCTGAAGTTTGAAACTTTAGTTGTGGTAGGTGGTCGTCGTCTTGTGAGAGAAGGAAAATTGCTTAGGGCTTTCAATCTTCTATCTCTAGTATGTGTGTATTTAGGAGGAGGATGTGAGCCTTTTCATAGGCACCAGTTTTTCCAAATCTCATAACTTACCTCTTGAGTTTGACTTATAAGACAATGACAAGTGTCCAAATTTTATAGGACCGAGCTAGTAACTGACAAGCAGGGGTATTTGTAAAATACAACCACGCTAATAGAAGGAAATACATTAATTTAGTTCACAATTCTCTCGTTTATCTGTGATTTGGATTACAACGCCAGTTTCTACACATTATGATTAATCTATGATGAGTTGTGTGTTTTAGCTGTGATTTTTTGCAGATTACTGTCGCTGTGTGAATAATTGATTGAGCAAGATAAAAGGAAGTGATTGGCTTTAATGAAGACAATTCAAAAGTGAAAACTGAATCCCGATCGATCGAGGTCTTCTCAAGCGATCGAGCATTCGATCAATCCAACCTGCATCAAGCGATCGAATAATCCAGAAGTTCAATCGATCGAGAGTTTTTCGATCGATCGAACATACCGTTTAGCAGAATACGCGCACGCAGCAAAAGACGGGATTTTTAACCCTAGCATTAGGTTTCTGCTATTTAAACTCAGTTTGTAAGCGTCCAAGGGGACGCCCCACTTTGTTTTTCATCAGTTTTCATAAGAGATGAGAGATTTATCTTGTTTTGTAGGTTTTACTCAAGTTTTCTTCATTGTTAGCTTGGATTCTCTTTGGTGTAATACGAGTTCTTTATTCCAGGTTACCTAGTTAGTGTTTTACTCACATACTGCATTTAGTTAATTATAGTTTAGTGTTTATTCGTATTGATTTGCATGTTAGATACATTAAAATCGTAAGTTTCATAAGTTTTAATGAAAAACTCACAACCAAACAAACCCTTAATGAATCTTTACGTTAAGATTGCATCTGGGACACTCCAGACCATGTCTGAGTAGTCCGAGGTTGGGAAATCGAGATGAAACTGTGATTTTCAGGCCTCTGCCATGCACCAGAATAATACCTGTGTTCAATCGATCGGAGTTATTTCGATCGATCGGTGCAGAGATATAGTCAATCGATCGAAGACATTTCGATCGATCGAGAGATGATGATTGTCGATCGATCGAAAGCGCATCGATCGATCGAACTCTCAGATTCTTGAGAACATCCAATACATTATTCCAAGACTTTCTGTTGTAAGGAGTTGTTATCAAACTATCCCCAAATGCTCAGTTTGTCAAAGCAGTCTTTGAACTTAAGGCCTTAAGGCATTTTCTTTCAATACATTTTGCAAACCACCCTCAATGCTAACACCATTGTAGGTGCGAGTCTTAACTATTGAATTAAACCGCTTTCATGTATTTCAAACTTAATTGAGATGATATAGTCCCGGTCATGGAAGGGCTATTGATTCTAGATCCTTAGAGAAGTACGAAATATTGTAGGAGATGTACTCCATGGAGCTTAAATTGCAATTGTATGGTAGATGGCTAGGTCACAGTGGATTCGCGTGATCCCAACACTTCCTTTTATTAAGTAAAACCGTTTTTAAGATTTCGTTTTAGTCAAATAGTTAATCGTTAGTTAATTTAATTTAGTTGTTATTAATTTTAGTAGTTGTTAATCGTAGAACTTTGTGTTCTACACTTCTTTCAAAACATTGAATTTTCTTTTCTTTTTGAGTCTAATCTATGTAAATTAATTCTCATCCTTCCCTGTGGGATCGATCTGGACTTAATCCAGTTTACTACTTACACGATTACCTACACTTGGGTATAGCACACAAGCGCACACAGAAAAATATTCGTGTCAAGTTTTTGGCGCCGTTGCCGTGGAAGGCGACGAGTTAATACTTAGGTTACCTTAATCTATTTCTGTTTTTAATTTCTTTTTCTTTTAGTTCCTTAGGTAAAACACTTTACTTAAAAAACTCTCTTAGTTCATGTCCAACAATTCCATTGAAGGAATCTTCAAAAATCCACTCTACTTATCAGATTCCTCTAGTTCTGTTAACCCTGTAGCTACTCCTACTGAATCAATGGGTGATAATCAAAGTGAAAATGGTGATAATGTGGTCGCACCACTTGATGAGGCACTACGACCTTTATGCGATCTCATGCAACCAGAACACGCACCTACGCCCTCTTGCATTCTAATCCCACCACATGCTGGCGAATTTCAATTTCGCAATGGGATGATCCAACTTCTTCCCACCTTTCATGGGATGGAAAGTGAGAAGGCGTACTTACATGTCAAGGACTTCGAGGATGTTTGCAAGACATTCTCACAGAATTTTCCTGTGGACGTGACACGTCTAATGTTATTTCCTTTCACCTTGAAGGATAAAGCAAAGGCGTGGTTACTCACCTTAAAACCCAATTCAATTTTCACCTGGCATGCGATGAACACTGCATTTCTAAAGAAATTTTATCCAACTCGCATGACCACTGACCTTCAACGCCAAATTAATTCCTATAAACAAAAGAGCAATGAAACCTTCACTCAAACATGGGAGCATTTCAAAGATTTGTTTCTCTCGTGCCCACACCATGGGTTTGAGAAATGGCGAACTATCAGCTTCTTTTATAATGGGTTGAATGGTGAAACGAAAATTTTGGTGGAAACCATGAGTTCAGGTCCCTTTCTCCATAAAAACACCGAAGAGGCCGAAGCCCATTTTGATTGGTTGGCTGAATACGCTCATGAATGGTCGAATTCGGATGATGTCTCACGCTCACAGATATCCTGTGTAGAAGAGAAAAGCCTATACCAACTAAACAGTGAAGATCACCTCATGACTAAATATGAAGAACTAGCGAAGAAAGTAGAGGAGTTAGGCATGAAAGGAGGAAGTGCAAGGCAGAGTTTACCTGAAGAACCATGCGGCACATGCAATATGATGGGACATACCACTCAATATTGTCCTAATGTGCCGTATTTTCAAGAACAACCCCCCATGGAAATGAATGCCATGCAAGGGTATAGGGGGGCAGGGAATTCCTATAACAACAATAATTCACAAAGCAATAACAATCGATGGAATCACCCTGGTTTTGATTGGAAAAATGATGCTGGAACACAAAATCAACATCAACAACAACAGCCCTATAATAATAACCAGTATCAAGGGCAATATAATAGGCAGTCCCAGCTGTACAATCAAAATAGATTTAATAATTGCAACCAAGTGAAACACTCCAATAATCAACATTCTAATGTGTACGTGCCACCGCACAAAAAGGTGCAAGAGGAAGATCCTCTCTCTAATGTCAACCTAACTCAACAATTAATTCAAATGATGAGTAAAATGTCTGCGACGTTAGATAGAATGGATGCACGTCAAGAGGGATCTGGCGGAACATTTCCTGCCCAACCACTTCAAAACCCTAAGGGATACAATAATGGTCCCCCGAATCACGAACAAGCAAAAGCCGTGACGACTCTGAGAAGCGGAAAAATTATAGGGAAAAATATGCCTACCTCTACCCCCGAGGAGTATGAGGAAGACAAAGTGGTCAATATAAATGAACCTTCTACTCAAGAAGAAGAGCACACTACTAGTAAAGAACCATTAGAAATGAATACTGAAGCTTCTAAAGAAGTGGAAGAAGTTGAGAGAAGGCCCGGAAAGGAACCCATTAACGATGAAGTACCAAAATGCCCTTTCCCCACGCCTTACCCTCAAAGGTTAAAGAAACCCAAAAATGAGGCAAAGAATCAGGAGTTCTTGGAATTATTCAAACAAGTTAAAATCAATCTCCCACTCCTTGATGCTATAAAACAAGTGCCGGCCTACGCTAAATATCTCAAAGACTTATGTATGGTCAAAAGGAGGCAAAGTGTGAAGAAACACGCTTACGTCGCTTGCCAAGCAAGTGCAATTATCCAAAATGAGTTGCCTCCTAAACTCAAAGACCCCGGCACTCCCACTGTCTCATGTCAAATTGGGAATCAAAAGATAGATAATGCACTCCTCGATTTAGGAGCTAGCGTAAACCTTCTGCCATACTCGGTTTACAAACAACTAGGGCTAGGTGAATACAAACCCACCCGAGTTGCATTGCAATTGGCAGATAGGTCTGTTAAATACCCAAGAGGAGTTTTGGAAGACGTCCTCGTTCAAATAGACTCATTTGTCTTCCCGGTTGATTTTGTCATCTTAGACACCGAACCTGTGTCCAACCCAGGCTCACAAATCCTGGTTATTTTTGGACGTCCGTTCCTGAACACAATAGATGCCACAATAAAAGTAAGAAGTGGTACAATGACCATCGTATTCTGGAATATGACGTTAAATGTCAAAATTTTCTCAAATCCCCGACCTGAAGAATACGATGATGAGGAGGAAGTGAATTACATCAACACAGTCATAGAAGATGAGGCCGATTTTTTTGATTACAAAGATCCTTTGGAGGTAGTCGTGTCACAATTTGACGCTATCTATCAACCTAAAGAGTCTACTCCATTGGATGCTGCTTTAAATCACACTTGCCTCATGTTGGATACACTAGAGGAGGATAGAGCTGAATGCATGTGGGTAACACCATATGAACCACTACCTCCTAAAACAAAGCTAGTCATGCCCTCGAACATGCAATTTCCCGAATTGGAATTAAAGGAGCTTCCAAAAGAGCTCAAGTACACCTTCCTAGGGACTGAGAAGACTTATCCTGTCATAATCTCATCTACTTTAAATTCTGAACAAGAGGATAGGTTAATCGAGGTGTTAAAACAACATAAGGGAGCATTAGGATGGACTATTGCCGACCTCAAAGGCATAAGCCCATCTGTGTGCACCCATAAGATATATTTGGAGGAAGACGCTAAACCTTCGCGACAAATGCAAAGGCGTCTGAATCCCAACATGCAAGAAGTAGTCAAAAAGGAACTGCTAAAACTACTTGATGTTGGGACCATATATCCAATATCTGACAGCCCTTGGGTTAGTCCAACCCAAGTAGTGCCAAAGAAGGCAGGCATAACGGTCATACCGAATAAAGATGGTGAATTAGTATCAACACGAATTCCCACTGGATGGAGGATGTGTATTGATTATCGAAAACTGAACACCGTGACCCGAAAGGACCATTTTCCCTTACCTTTCATGGATCAAATGCTAGAACGAGTAGCGGGTCATCAGTACTACTGCTTCTTGGATGGATATAGTGGGTATAACCAATTTGAAATCTCTCCTGAAGATCAGGAGAAGACTACGTTCACGTGTCCATTCGGTACTTTCGCTTACCGTCGTATGTCATTCGGCTTATGCAATGCACCTGCCACCTTTCAGCGGTGCATGTTAAGCATATTCAGCGACATGGTCGAACAAATACTCGAAGTCTTTATGGACGACTTTTCTGTGGTTGGCCATAGTTTTGAAAATTGCTTAAACAATCTTGAACATGTGCTAGCAAGATGCGAGGACAAACACCTAGTACTAAATTGGGAAAAGTTTCACTTCATGGTGACCAAGGGAATTGTCCTCGGCCACATCATTTCTGATAAAGGTATCCAGGTTGATAAAGCTAAAATCGATATAATCTCGAATCTACATGTCCCTCGGACAGTCCAAGACATTCGATCTTTTCTGGGGCATACGGGATTTTATCGTCGCTTCATCCAAAACTTTAGTGCAATCTCCCGACCATTGTGTCAACTTTTAGTCAGAGACACACCATTCGAATGGTCGGAAAACTGTCAAACATCTTTTGACGCACTAAAAGAACACCTTACCTCCGCACCGATAATCCAGGCACCCGACTGGGGTTTGCCTTTCGAACTAATGTGCGATGCTAGTGACTACGCCATTGGTGCAGTCCTAGGACAGAGGAAGGATAATAAGCCTTATGTAATCTATTATGCCAGTCGGACATTAAACAAAGCTCAAATGAACTATACAACCACTGAGAAAGAGCTACTGGCAATAGTATTCGCTTTGGACAAGTTCAGGTCTTATCTGATAGGTCCCCAATAGTCTGTTTTACAGACCATTCAGCCCTCAAGTACCTGCTATCTAAAAAAGATGCAAAACAAAGGCTTATCCGATGGATACTCCTACTCCAAGAATTCGATATCACTATAAAGGATAAAAAAGGAGTAGAGAATGTGGTCGCCGACCATTTGTCTCGGTTAACTTTTGTTGACAACACTGAACCCACACCGATAAAAGACAAATTCCCAGACGAGCAGCTAATGACTGTTGTGGGTTTGCCCTGGTATGCTGATATAGTAAATTATCTTGCCACGGGAGAAACCCCAAGTCATTGGTCAAAACCTGATAGGAAGCGGTTCCTCTCTTTCACACGTCATTTTTTCTTCGATGACCCGTACTTATTTAAATATTGTGCTGATCAGGTCATCAGACGTTGCGTCCCAAACGAGGATATAACCGTCATTTTAGCATCATGCCATTCCGAGGCATGCGGTGGCCATTTCGCATCACAAAAGACCGCGCAAAAAGTTCTACAGAGCAGTTTCTACTGGCCCACCTTGTTCAAAGATGCCTACGCATTTCTGCAAAACGTGCCAACGCTGTCAACAACTTGGTACAATTTCAAAAAGGAACTCCATGCCCTTAACCCCTAGTATCACGATTGAAATATTCGATTGTTGGGGCATAAACTTCATGGGCCCGTTCCCTAAATCAAATAACTGTGAACACATACTCCTAGCTGTGGAGTATGTGTCAAAATGGGTGGAAGCAATATCAACAAGACGCAATGACCACAAAACAGTTCTGTCCTTTCTTAAGGAACATATCCTATCACGTTTTGGGACCCCAAAAGCCCTAATAAGTGACCAAGGCAAGCATTTCTACAACAGGCCTTTGGAGTCACTACTTAAGAAATATGGGGTCAGCCACAAAATCGCTCTCGCCTACCATCCACAAACAAACAGGCAAGCAGAATTAGCTAACCGAGAAATCAAGCATATTCTCGAAAAGACGGTTAGTTTCAACAGGAAGGATTGGGCTTACAAACTGACTGATGCATTATGGGCTTACCGTACGGCTTTCAAAACCAATCTGGGGATGTCTCCGTATAGGCTAGTTTACGGAAAAGCATGTCACCTCCCTGTCGAAATCGAACACAAAGCTTATTGGGCGACACGCTCATTGAACTTTGACATTAAAGAGGGAGGGCATCTTCGAAAACTCCAATTGGCTGAATTGGAAGAAATACGTCGAGATGCATATGACAATGCTCGATTACATAAGGAAAGGTTGAAGGCTCGCCACGATAGAACAATTTGTCGTAAATCATTCGAGCCGGGGCAGAAAGTCTTGATGTACGACTCTCGTCTCCACCTCTTCCCAGGCAAACTCCGATCTCGGTGGATAGGACCATTCATAGTCAAATCTGTCTTTCCACATGGGGCGGTTGAGCTGATAAACCCCAAGAACGATGCAGTTTTCAAGGTCAATGGCCAAAGGCTAAAACTATTCTTGGAAAATTTCCAAACAGAGGCTGAGTTCATCCAACTGGATGAACCCAACTACTCTTGATCTCAAACGTTAAGCGTTTCTTCACGTTGTTGTTGTATATCTTTACTTTTGATGTTTTTCAATTTTAAACTCTTTCCTTTACTTTCTCTACAAGTGATTTTGATTCTAATCTACTGTTTCATATTATCTCACCTATGCAGGCTTTTCAATATGAGAGATGATGATATCCATTCTATAGGGTCATGGGCTGATTCTAAATACCAGAACCCACCTTGGACTGCTGATGAGATAGCATTCTGCTTATCTCCTTACCATGGACCAGGGGCAGATGATGTGGTGGACCTGACCTATGGATACATCCCTTATGATCCTGCTCTCCTCGAAATTAACCCCTTCGAGCACATGGACCTCTCTGGAGAAGAAGGAGAGCCTGAAGGGTATGCTGTTGGGGAAGTGGATGACGCACTATTGGAGCAATGGGAAAATGACTCCATGTGGGAACCATGGGACGAAGAGGACCTACAAGATGTGGTGCCCGAATGCCATAATGCGGTATTCACTTTTGTCGATGACTTCCTTGTCATCGCGGCGGTCCCTTACATTTATGTGCACCTGAGCTATTTGCTGTTCCGGCTCCAGTGCCCATTACCTGCTAGTGCACATGGGTGTCTCATGCCAATAGTGAGGTTAATTTGTTGTCACTTTTCTTTCTCTTGTTTTCTTTATTTAGTTATTTCTTTCTGTTGTCGTTTCTTTTAGCTTTTGTTTAATTCTTTTTCTTTTTGTTGTTTTCATTCGGTTTTTCCTTTGTCAGGATTGTCACTATGCATCCACCGGTACCACCGTTCTTCTTGCCACATCAACCTTTTCATGGTTTTGGACCATACATAAGACCCCCGGGCACTCCACCGCAAGAGGAAAGTCCGTTGCACAATTCCACTCCGTTATCCATGTCTCCAACAGGATCACCTCTTGCATGGGCTTTCAATTCCTTAGAGAGTTCAGACTTGCTCGATGATGTCCTGGTTGCTTTCCGACTGTTCTGGGAAAGGGAATCATCCTATTTGGACTCCACATGCGAAGATTTAGCGGGGAATGAAGCAATGGTGGAAGAAGGAATCTTCCTGCTAGATGATTAGTGTTCACTTCAATTGTATTTCGTCATTGGTCTTTCTGTTAGCAATTGAAGTGTAATCCTTGACAAATAATATTATTAGTTCTAGTTTTATTTTTGTTTTCTGTAGTAAATAAGGCCTTCAACACCAGTGGGGGCAATAATTTTGCAATACGGATGCTATTATAAAGGTTTATCTAAATACAAATTGCAATTATCTATTATGAGGATGAGTTTTTGGCTTACATGTCCTGTCGCAGTTTTGTTTATCATTTTCATTGTATGTCCATAACACCTTAAATCAGTTGGGGGTACTTAAATTTTCCATTCTGTGAAGTTTTGGAAAGTCTAGATTCGATCGATCGAAAGTTTCTCGAGCGATCGCAAGTATCACTTTCTCGAGCGCTTGAAACATCTCAATCGATTGAATGTCGCTCGAACACATCTCGATCGCTCGAACACATCTCGATGGATCGAGACTTGTATTTAAACAAGGCTTCCAGCGTACACTTCATCAGTTCTTTTCATCTTCTCCTCCCTACGAGCGATTGGCGACAGTGCGACGTGGTGCGATTCTCACACCCCTCCCCACCACCACACCATTTTTGAGGACTCCTGGTCTAACCTCGTTGTCACCACTCTCACCCTAATCCCCCGCTCGACGATTTAACCCGAGGTAAGATCCCGAGCCACCCCCTCTTTCCATTTTCTTGTTCGAATCTTAATGGGGGTGCCCCCTATTGGTCGTTTGACCATACTCATTTTAGTCTTGACCTTGTTTCTTTGTTTTGCTTTCTTTTCCGTTCGTGTTTCCCGTTGCTGCTGCACCACTGTGCTCGATCGATCGAGATGGTCTCAAGAGATCGAGCATGACCCATGTTTGATCGATCGAGACACGTTCGATCGCTCGAACTATGGCAGTGGCAGTTTTCTATTTTCCTTTTAGTTTTCTGTTTTCATTGACCGTTTCTTTTCCGTTTTCATTTCAGGATCCTCGCAATTATTACAGGCTATCACAGGGAGAAGCCCTTTGACCTCGCCATTCCTGACCCGGTCCCACATCACGGCTTCCGGCACACCCCCGATCGCTAGTGGTTCACGCGCTATTTTCAGTCCCGGAAGGTCATGATTGAGCGACCACTCGAGATGGCATGGCTCACTACTCCCTGGTATCTCGCCCGCTTCTGAGCCATGCCACACTAGTACGATTTGCTCTCTCAGGCGAAGAGAGTGAATCTGTCGTGGATCCGCGCGGCTTGTGCGACGATGATCCGAGATCCTGAAGCTGTATTCACACTTTGATCATTCTTTCGTGGCTGGGAGATTGTGTTCAGTCCAGCCACAGTCTCAGCTGCTCTAGGAGTCCCGGAGGTGCGCGATTGTGTATGCCCGCACCGTGCTGACACGCCAGTGCTCCCACCGATTGCAGTCATTCGAGAGCTCACTAGGGGGGCATTACCGAGCTGGGATGGTATATCCCTTATTGCTGATGTGTATCTGTCTGATAATTATCATATGTTCCACCTGGCCCTAAGAAATTGCTTGTTGGTGACCTCCTACTGGGAGAAGATTGCACCCTGGTACGCACACGTGTTATATGCCATAGGGACGGGGTTACCAGTCTGTTTGCCACGCCTATATATTGATTTCATGAGGCATCCCACTCGCTACATTGCTGCCAAGAAGCACCTGAAAGGTGCTTGGGCTATTCACAGGGTGATCGAGCAGGCTGGCCTCGTTCAATTACCTGATGATGCGTACTCTCAGGCTCACAGTCGGTTTGGCGAGACAGCTTCTTGCCGATCGGATGCACAAAAGAGGAAAAAGAAGGGTAAAGGAAAAGCAAAGGTTGGTCAGAAGAGGAGGAGAGCTGATGGCACCGATACTGAGGGTGTAGCTTCAGGGACGCCGACAGAGGCTGAGGAGCTTGATTCTGATGATGAGGTTGATCCTCTGGTGGAGGTTGCACAGTTTGAGCTGAGACAGCGATCTCAGGCTCAAACTCAGGCCCAGGGAGAGTCTTCGTCATCCATGCCTCTCCTGGCTGTTCATGAGTTATTACTGGAGGAGAGAGAGGCACGGATCCGACTCGAGGGCCGGGTGGACCACATGACGACATTGCTCTAGGCCATTCTTATTCAGATAGGGGTTGACCAGTCATTACGTACTCCCCCATCTACCACTACTCCTCCTACTGCACACACTACCGCCGATCCATCCACAGCTGATCCCTCACCGCCACCTGCTGATCCTGCTGCACCATCGTCCTCAGCGGCACCACCTTCTGTGGAGCCCCCACTTCCACCACCTCCAGTCATGACTGCGAGTGACCCGGCGATGGCTAGCACTGTTGCTGAGGGTGGAGTTGAGGATACCCCCGATGCGTTGATAGAGATATTATCAGATGTTGCTGAGGATGTTTAGGTCTTGACGTTGGGAGTGTTTGGAGAGTTTTGTTGTATTTTCTTTTTCTTATTTCTATCTCTCTGCTCTCCTCTTATGTCTTTTGGATTGTAGTACTGTGGTACTCTATGTGGATATTTGTTTTTGGTTGGTTGGTTTGGTTTGTGTGCATTTATTTTATTATCACTGCTCTGTCATTTTTATTGTCTAATCTTCCCAGTGATGTTTTTGTTATTATTTATAGATCATATGCTTATTTTCCGTTTGTATATCTTTCGTTTGATCTTGGTTGCTTGGAGAGTGTATGTTTCTTTACAGATTGTTACGCTTGCAGTTATTGATGCGATTTCAGGTGCTATCTCTCTATTTCTTTTTCAAAATCAACTTCTGAGGTCATCGCTATTTTCAGTTGGGGGTGGGATATAGATAGATAATCACCTGTGCATAGTATTTACTTAGCAATCTGGATCGCTCTTTCTATTGCAGACATCATACAATCTCCGTTTTTATTAAAGTTGACAATAAAAATTTTTTTTAAAAAAAATAAAAATAAAAAAATTTGTTTTTCAAAGTTTCAAACTATTAACAAAATTTTTGAATTAAATTGGTAGAATATTCTTAAATGTTCACTTCTGTTTAGCTGTTATCAAGCGATGATACATTCCTGTTAATCTCATCCTTTTATGAATTACATTCACGCGTTTTTCTAATGTCACTAAGACGAATGCATATGTTGAGCATTCTAGTATCCAACATCCATTTGCACGCGTTAATAGCTATGCTGAAAACTTAAATAAGAGTCAATACGATTGTTATGCTTTAAGGAATAAATAGTGGAAACTAATGGCCCTTAGTGAGCTTTTGAGCCCAAACTCCAATTCTGAGGGACTTATCACAATAAATTCGAATTGTTCTTCTTGAATATACTTTAAATTCGTTGAATAGTCTCAAATTATTCATGTAGGCTGCCTATTAGAGGAGAACGTTCAGGATTTACCAATTAAAACTCAATGAACACTGAAGTGCTAAAACTAAGAAGTTAAGAAAAATGATTTAAGCCATCGTTATTCATTCCTTACCTTTTTCATATACCTGTATCAACATCTAAGAATCTCTTAACCCCATACCGATTAAATACTGCCAATATGAAAGCCTAGAACCCTTCATCTGATACTTTAACATCTATAAACTCGATTGCACATCTAAGGTGATCAAAAAAAAATTATTGAAGTATGTGACGGGAAGGGAGTAGTTGTGGGAAGGACGTTATAAAAAGAAAATATCAAGGTTAAAAAAATAAAAATAAATAAATAAATAAATGTATATGAGAATAGAGGATGGTTGGAATAAAGGAGAAATAAATTAGTCTCTGTCACATGCTAAGGATGTGCAATTCTAGCCCCTCTTATCTCTATCCTACTAGATGAAAGCCGAAAAGTCAAAGTCGTAATGATTTTTAACAACTTAGTTTGAATATGAACGCGTAATTTGAGTATCCACGGTATTTCGCTCCTCTAGTAAGTAGTATTCTTTTCATGAGACTATACACTCTAAATGTTCGTCCTTTATCGAGTTAGGTGTGAAACACTAGTAGCCAGAACATTACTCTTATCAAAGCTTTCACACCATGAGCGATCATTATTCAACCAGTTTCTGTGAGATGTTCATTTTTGAGTGCAAACCCATGTGAGAATTGAGTTGGAACTATGAATTCCGAAGGGTATGATAGTCTAAACAACTCTAAACTAAGTTGAATGCATTGCTGTTGATTTCACACACACACGGATACATGAATAGAATGCATATGTATATTTATCTCGGTGTCAGGAGGAACACGTGGATTTCATCATGGTTTGTATGAGGTTGATATGTTTTGTAGAGCCAAAAATTGATAGTCAAAAAGGGGAATGTTTAAAAGTTATTCTATATTTTTTTTTTTTGAGCTTAATTAGAGAATTTTGTGGGTATATTCACTGTAAACCCTCACGAGACAACACTCGTCCACTAGGGGAACCTAGGGGTTTAACGGCTTGTTGCATTTGCTAAATGCAACCGCGATTCCTTCGAAAGTGAGTTAGGTTGTGTCTCTTTCTAATTAAATTTGTTTGCTTTAGTTTTATTTTTGTTTGTTTTAGTTGTTGTAGTAGTAGTTAGCTTGTTTTATTTTCGCTTTATTGCTAGGGACTAGCAATTCGCTAGTTGGGGGTTGTGACAAGCGGGGGTATTTGTAAAATACAACCGCGATAAAAGAAGGAAATACATTAATTTAGTTCACAATTCTCTCGTTTATCTGTGATTTGGATTACAACGCCAGTTTCTACACATTATGATTAATCTATGATGAGTTGTGTGTTTTAGCTGTGATTTTTTGCAAATTACTGTCGCTGTGTAAATAATTGATTGAGCAGGATAAAAGGGAGTGATTGGCTTTAATGAAGACAATTCAAAAGTGAAAACTGAATCCCGATCGATCGAGGTCTTCTCAAGCGATCGAGCATTCGATCGATCCAACCTGTCTCAAGCGATCGAATAATCCAGAAGTTCAATCGATCGAGAGTTTTTTGATCGATCGAACATGCCGTTTAGCAGAATACGCGCACGCAGCAAAAGACGGGATTTTTAACCCTAGCATTAGGTTTCTGCTATTTAAACTCAGTTTGTAAGCGTCCAAGGGGACGCCCCACTTTGTTTTTCATCAGTTTTCATAAGAGATGAGAGATTTATCTTGTTTTGTAGGTTTTACTCAAGTTTTCTTCATTGTTAGCTTGGATTCTCTTTGGTGTAATACGAGTTCTTTATTCCAGGTTACCTAGTTAGTGTTTTACTCACATACTGCATTTAGTTAATTATAGTTTAGTGTTTATTCGTATTGATTTGCATGTTAGATACATTAAAATCGTAAGTTTCATAAGTTTTAATGAAAAACTCACAACCAAACAAACCCTTAATGAATCTTTACGTTAAGATTGCATCTGGGACACTCCAGACCATGTCTGAGTAGTCCGAGGTTGGGAAATCGCGATGAAACTGTGATTTTCAGGCCTCTGCCATGCACCAGAATAATACCTGTGTTCGATCGATCGAAGTTATTTCGATCGATCGGTGCAGAGATATAGTCAATCGATCGAAGACATTTCGATCGATCGAGAGATGATGATTGTCGATCGATCGAAAGCGCATCAATCGATCGAACTCTTAGATTCTTGAGAACATCCAATACATTATTCCAAGACTTTCTGTTGTAAGGAGTTGTTATCAAACTATCCCCAAATGCTCAGTTTGTCAAAGCAGTCTTTAAACTTAAGGCCTTAAGGCATTTTCTTTCAATACATTTTGCAAACCACCCTCAATGCTAACACCATTGTAGGTGCGAGTCTTAACTATTGAATTAAACCGCTTTCATGTATTTCAAACTTAATTGAGATGATATAGTCCCGGTCATGGAAGGGCTATTGATTCCAGATCCTTAGAGAAGTACGGAATATTGTAGGAGATGTACTCCATGGAGCTTAAACTGCAATTGCATGGTAGATGGCTAGGTCACAGTGGATTCGCGTGATCCCAACACTTTCTTTTATTAAGTAAAACCGTTTTTAAGATTTCGTTTTAGTCAAATAGTTAATCGTTAGTTAATTTAATTTAGTTGTTATTAATTTTAGTAGTTGTTAATCGTAGAACTTTGTGTTCTACACTTCTTTCAAAACATTGAATCTTCTTTTCTTTTTGAGTCTAATCTATGTAAATTAATTCTCATCCTTCCCTGTGGGATCGACCTGGACTTAATCCAGTTTACTACTTACACGATTACCTACACTTGGATATAGCACACAAGCGCACACAGAAAAATATTCGTGTCAGTAACCAATTAAATAATGGCCCATGCTTTATTTTGAGAGCCTTATGTTAATAAACCAATTTAATTGATTGGGTCTGGCTCATGTTTTATCTTGTCAAGCCCAGCAATAATAAATCAATTTATTTAATTGGGTCCGTGCATTAATTTGATAAGCCCAATAATAATAAGTCAATTTATTTAATTGGGTCAAACCAATTTTTTTTAGTTGACTAGTCAAAGACATGAAATGTTGACTTTAACTAAATCAATGGTAATTAAGTCACTATTAAAATTTCAATGCCTATAGTGGCATAGAAATAGACCCGACTAAAATCAAAGCTATTCTGGAGATGAAGCAAAGTAAGTCGATGAAGGAGGGAAGGAGTTTCTTGTAAAAGATCCAATTTATAAGCCGTTTCATTTCAAAGTAAACCATCACCTGTGATCGATTGTTCAAATTGTTAAAGAAGAAGGAGAAATTTGAGTTGAGGGAGCCTTGCCAAAAAGCCTTTGAAAAGATCCAAACCTACCTACAAAACCCACCTATTATGTCACCGCCCGTCGAAGGAAAACATTTGCTCTTATACCTATCAGTGACCAGAGACGCCATGAGATGTATGCTAGCTTAAGATGATGATAGGATCATGTAGAAAAAGTCATATATTACCTGAGTAAGAGGATGGTCGAGTATGAACTCGGATATACACTATTAAAGAAAACCTATTGGGCCTTGGCTTGGGCTTCCCACCAGCTTAGGTACTACATATTATCTTTTTTGGTGTCTATGATCGCTCGAATGGATCCCTTGAAGCACTTATTTGAGAAACCCGCTTTGATATGATGAATGGCCCATTGGACCTTGATGCTCGCTGAATTTGACTTGAAGTATGTCGTGACAAAATCCATCAAAGGGAGAGTAATAGCAGAATTCCTAGCTGACAAGGAAGTAGATGGGGATGATGCTAAAGAATTCTCGTTCCCCGATGAGGATCTTATGACTATTACTCGAGATATGTTGAAGGTTTACTTTGACAGAGTAGTTAATCAGAAGGGACATGGAGTAGGGATAGTGCTAGTATGTCCGGATGGTGCTCATGCACCTTTCACTATCAAGCTAAATTTCGATTTCACCAACAATGTCAGTGAATACGAATCTTGCACGATTGGATTGGAGATGACCTTAGGACTAATGGCAAGGAAAGTCGAGGTGTTTGAATGTTCAAATTTGATAATTTTACAAGCTAGGGGAGATTGGAAAGTAAAAGAGAAGAGGGTGAAGCCTTACCATGAGTACTTGGAGAACTTACAAGCAAAATTTGAAGAGATCACCATCTTCTATTTGCCTGGGGATGAGAATCAATTTTTCGACAACTTAGCCACCCTAGCCTCAATGATTGAGACACTTGTAGGAGTAGCCATGAGACCCCTAGTTATAGAAAGGAGAGAAAAGCCTTCGCACTACTACACTATTGCCAACCTTGAAAATGAACGACAACTACCTTAGTATAGCGATATTTTGAAATTCATAACCAAACAAAAGTACCTTGAAGGAGCCATGGAGAAAGATAAAAAAGCGATAAGGAGGTTCTCAGCCCAGTTTGTCATACATAGAGGAGAATTGCATAGAAGATCACACATACGGAAAAACTTGCTAGGCCTTGATAAGTGTAAAGTTGAAAAGATGATAGAGGTGATTCATGCTGGGGTTTGTGGTCCCCACATATATGCCCATATGCTAGCAAAGAAGATAGTGAGACAAGGATATTACTAGTCAACCATAGAGCATGACTATTGTAAGTATGTGAGGAGATACCATTACTGTCAAATCCATGCGCAGTTTATGCACAATGCTCTGTAAGAACTCTATAGTCTCACTACACCATGGCCATTCTCAGTTTGGGGAATTGATATAATTGGGAAGGTGACACCCAAGTCATCGAATGGGAACATATACATTTTAGTGGCTATTGATTATTTCACGAAATGGGTAGAAGTGGCATCCGACACCGGTTAGAAGCCAAGGATGTAGCCAGGTTGATCAAGCATAGCATCATTTCTAGGTATGGTGTTCCTGATGAGATAATATCATTAGGGTCGCACTTTAAAGCCGAGGTACTAGCACTACTGGAAGAATATAAAATTAACCATCATAAGTCATCACCCTATAGGCCTCACACCAATAGTATAGTAGAAACCGTGAATAAGAAAGTGAAAGCAATACTCTAGAATATGGCAGATACATATAAGAACTAGCACGAAAGCTACCATTCGCACTATGAGGTTATAGAACATCCAAGAGGATATTCACCGGAGCCACACCATATTTACTGGTGTATGGAATGGAGTCTGTTTTACCAATAGAGTTGAGACACCATCCTTAAGAGTAATGGCCTAATGCAAAATGAAAGAATCCTAGTGGTTGAGAAAGAGGTATGAAGAACTAGAATTGATAGATGAGAAGAGATTGGAGGCCCTAAACCATCTCCAGGAATAACAATAAAGAATAGCTAGGGCCTATAACAAGAAAGTTCACCCAGGAAAGATTGTTGATGGTGACTTGGTTTTGAAAAAATTGAGAGTTCCAATTTTCGATCCAAGGGGGAAGTTTAAGCCCAATTGGGTCGGACCCTACCTAGTTAAAACCATCCTCAAAGGGGGAGTAGCTTACCTAACAAACTTGGATGACCTTGAATTCACAGAACCCATAAATCTTGATTGCCTCAAGAAGTACTATGCTTAGCCCACACATGCACATCTTACCCGAAACTACGTAAATGGACCTGATTCTTGCTAGGGGATACGTAGGCTACCTGGCATTAGATTTGGTTCTAGTCCTTAAGTCATTCCCATTCATTTACTACACTAGGGAAAAGCCCTTCCAATCTTTATTTTCCTTATATATCCCTATAGTCTGCCTTCAAGCCTAACCTATCTTTTAAAAGGGCTAGCCCTACTTTTAAGCATAACATGATGTAAATTTAAGGGAAAGAATCCAGGCATGCGTTCAAAAGACTAAAATGAGATAGTCCTTAATCAATTAGTCAAGCATAATAAGAAGGGCATAACAAAGATCAAGTGAAGAATCGAAAGTAGACTAAATAAGGAAAAATCTCGAAACGAAAAGTTTATTCACTATAATAAAGAGCTAAAGGATAAGAATCCTAAAAATGGGATAAAAAACTATGCTATTTCAAAGATCAATGGTGTAAGGCGGAATCAGAGTTTCTTTCATTCTCCTTGTCGTTTCCATACTACCTCTTCTTTCTCTGCATGGTTTTCACCACATGTTTGGATAGGATAAAAAGTGAGGCATCTTTGTTATGATCTATGAAATGACGTGATTCCTAGCCTTTTAGAAAGTGTCCTTAACTGGGTCAAGAAGTCTTAAAGTACATCAAATCCATCTGGTCTCATACATAAAAGAGTTATTAGTGCCATAAAAGTTCCCTGGAGGATGCATACAAACTCATATAAGCCAAATAGATTTCTGAAATAAAGATAAGTAGGAAAAAGAGAATCCGTAAACCAGATTCGATTCAAATTCATACAATCATCCACAATGAGTACCTATTAATGTAAAATCTAATCTCATGGATGTCTACTACCCATTTGTCCCTAATAGGATCTCCTCAGAAGTGCTAGATCTGACTCGATATCGTCATCCTCCTCAATGATTGCTCTGTGAGAGGTGGAGTGTCTCCTAGGCTCTAGTGTTACTATAGTGCTGGCATGGCGAGATAATGATTCCTATGTTAACTCAAGCCATGCCACACGAAGCTCACTAGCCTATAGTTTGGCACGCTAAAAGAAACAAGAAAACCATTTTTAAAAAAATGGAAGAAAAGAGAGTACATGGATACATATTTACTATTTTAAGCACATAGGCACGTAGAAATGTTTAATTTACTAGGCTCGCCTCCCAAGCATCAAGCTGGGTAGTGTATGTCTGAAGAGAGTGGCTCACCTCCTTAAGCTATTAAAGGAGAAAAAATAGGAGAAATTAGAGGTAAAGGACTCATAAACAAGGGGCAAGGTATATGGTTACCTTGATTTCTAGCTGATGAATCCAAGATATCTTACTAGCCACCAGTCACCTATTCTTCCTGATGTATCGCATAGGCACTAAATACAAATTAGGAGGAAGAGATTGAAAGTCTTAAGTAAGCGACTCATGAATATGAATAGGGAGCTCGTCATCATTCTCGTTAAGAAAAGGCACCGTCTAATCAATGGGAGGAAAATTATGGTTGAAAGACCCGGAAGGAGTGTCATCATGGACACCAGATCCGCCCTATGAAAATAAGTGCTCGAGCTCCCAACACCCCCCATGGAAGGGCACCCTGTTAAGAGCAAGTTAGTAGAGGAAAGAAAGCAAAGGATAAGGAAAAGAAAAGAAGGCTATATAGGATTTACTTCAAGAGCTCCAGTCGAAGGGAAGTTTTCCATCAAGAATGATATCTTGAACCCGTTATAATCCTTTCCCTATCGCAACCATTCCACTAAAAGTTCCCCAGCAATAGCCCCGGTAAAAGCATTACCTATAAGGTCACCCGATGTCAGCATAGAAGTAAGACGACAACCCGTAACGACGAAGTGGTCCCAAAGACTAGTTTTTTGTATAACTCGTTCTCCCAGATACCACGCAGAAGCATCTAGCTCAGAGATTAAGAAACGGATCTGAGATAGATGGATTGGAGTCATAAGAAATTCCATGATGGAAGGGTCAAGCCTGACCCAAGGATCCTAATTACCTGCATCTGCCCTAAGGTTCGAGAGGATGTTCTTCCATTTTTTGAAGTTGTGAGCCATGATTTTTGCTCCCATGTTTTCTTTTTGCCACTTCAGTCCTTATGGGAAGGTGGTTATAATAGGAATTTATAGGTGTGGGGGCTAGCATCCCAAAGTACTCGTAGCTCCAAATCTTGCAAGAGGGAAAGAAAAGAACAAGAAATGGGAACTGTTAGAAGGAAATAATAGAGGGGGAATTTGCAATAAACAAAAATTAAGTCAAGTCGTTACCTCGTAAGACAGCCAAAATCCACTTATCGATGAGGACTCCATGTAAGAATAAAGAATAGTTAAGCCGGCACTGCCCTAGTCCCATTTCTGGATCTCTGATATTTTGGATAGGTATTTAAGAATGGAAAGGTGAATCCTGTTACCCCTAGAACTAAGAAGAGAGCATCCAAGGACATACATCAAGAAAACCCTTGTGAGTTGGTACGTTGTGAATCGATTATGTCATTTAAATGCTTCACGAAACCATGTATATGCAATGGCTCTACTCACCACCTTTGGTGGATATAGCCTTAGAAGATCAATAACCCGCTCTTGAGTTATGTTGGCATTGACAATAAGAAATTGCCCTCTAACTTGGAGACTCATGATTGCACTGAAATCCTTTGGGATCATGGTCATTTCACCGAACGGTGTAGATACCCAATTTTTACCACACTCTCAGGATTTAAGGAGAACAACCTCTTAAATATCTCAATGATGAAAAATACCTCGAAGAAGGTATCTCGATTACGCACAACGAAAGTTCGAACTCTGGAAAGTGTTCTTGGAGCCCAAAGTATGCCTTTTGAGCCTAGATTTGTATTTTTCTCAAAATTGATTTCAAAATATGTATATACTTAGGGGAAAATATTCAATAAGGTCTCAAACGTGAATTTCAAGAGCCTGGCAGCTCAATTTCAAAAAATCTTTCAAACTGGTACGCGTAGGAAGCTAACTATGAAAAAGAGCACAAGAATTCTAGGAGACTTCTGAATCAAAATTGATGATAAATTCTTATGAAATTATTCTCGGGATATATTCAAAATGAAATTCAATCTCACAGCTTTCAAATGGTGCAAAAACAAGCGACTTTGAAGGCTAAAAATCACTTTTAAGAAAATCCGAAAGGGCTATGAACTTGAAATTTGACATGGGAGCTGAGGGGACCTTAAGGGACCCAAAAAAGCAAGTGGCAACTTCAACCTACCATTGGTGGGCCCCATTAGGGCTGCCACCTCTATATTGCCTTCGCTACTTGATTTTTCTCTCTCTCACTTGGTATATACACATGTGTTGTAAAGTTTGAGGGTCAAGAACCTTCATTTGCTCTCGAATTAACCAATTTACCCCTTTTTCAATGCATTAAAGACACACAAATCCCTTCATTATTTGACTCTAAATTGAGCCTTTGAGTTTACACTAAGCCCCTAAAAAAATACATGAGGAAGTATTAGAGAAAGTACTTGAGAATTGAGAAAAACACTAGAGAGAACTCTTGTCTTTCTTCGTTAGAAAATGAAAAAGTAAGGAAAACATTCTCTTTGTTTTCTAGAAAAGTACAATAGTAGTATTTTAGAAGATCTAAGCTAGATCATGAGTTTACAATTTTGCATCCTCTGCTTTAGAGTTCAAGAACACTTAAAGGAGGAACAACTTTCTTCCAACAATCTTTGCATTTTTGAGAGATCTTCAAGAGGTAAACTCTAAACTACCTCTTTAATCTACTAGTTTTGTATATATTTATTTCTAGAACGTAGATTTTTTTTCTTCATCGTTTTGCTTTGTTTACACCTTTGCTTTGATTCTTCACACAACTTATACAAAAATCCAAGTTCTAGTTGATTTTGTTGATAAATATGGATTGGATGTGTTATTTTCATATTTTTCTTCACTTTAAAGATGATTGGTGTTCTTGAGTTTTCTTTCCTCTTTTAGTGAAAAACACATGTGCACATACTTGAACTTGCATCATCCCTTGCCTTTTTCTTTGAGTCTATGATGAAGATGTAAATTTCCTTCTATGACTCTATATAAGTACATGTACTTCTATTTCCTCTTTTGGGCATACCAAGATGACAATTCCATGTCCTTCAACCGACTAGTTTGGTGTTCTTTACCAAGAAAGGCATATTTGATTGGAAGTTATCTTGAACTACTTCATTCTTAATTTTGATCTTTCTAAAAGACTTATCACCACACTAAAAGTGTTTTTCCCACAAGATAACATGAATGAACTAAGGATTGTTCATTAAAGCAATTTTGGCTTTATCCATGGGTTTAGAACTCATTATTACCTTTGAGGTTTGACTTCAAAATTCAAGGATGAATAAGGATAAAACCACCTTCATTCGATTTACCTTGATGAACCTCATTTATTTCCAAAAGATTATTAGAAAGACGGTTGATATACTTGGATATGACTTATTTATTGTTGAAATTTGGAAAATTGCTAAATGATGTGACCTATAATCTTTTTGGAAGTAATCCTCAGCTTGATAAGATTACACTGGCATAAAGTCAAGGTGATCAAGCTAAGATTATCTTTCAAAAGAATGAAGAAAATAAGACTATTCTAGAATCTTCCAAATCTCTATTGTAAATGAATAATGTGTACAAGATGATCATAATTTCTTTTTTGGTGATAAATCTAAAATATGGCTTAGAAACCACTTCAGGATAATGAAAAGAAAGATCAAAAGTTTGAAAGAATATATTTGAGTGACTCTGCTTACCTATTTTGCATATTTTTCATTCGTCACATGATATCAAAATTTCAGAATAACACTCTAAATCAACTCTGTTTTTAGAGATCTTTAGTTCAATTTGGGCTTATGGTAGTATTTTCCTATAAACTTCAATGAAATTGATTTATTTAGACTTAAGATAGAACTTCACAAGTGTTGTGTGAAATTAGTTATGATTTTTTCAAGATCACTCGACAAGTCTGGATAGAGACTTTTAAAATGAATAGAACTCTCAAACCATTCATATAACTGAGGTCCCACATTTTGGAAAAGCTTCCTAACTCATTGAACGTATGATCTGTAAAAGGGATTGAATTAAGTCATTGTTTAGACCTACTTTTAGAGTGGTTTTATTTAGGTCTTCAAATCTTGAATTTTGATTGATGAGAGTTACTCTCATTTTTTTTATGCAATTCACTTGTGTGTTTGGATTTCTTTTATTCTTTTACAATGTTTGGTTTGTTTTGTGGCATTTTGATGTATAGATTCGAATGAATCAGATTCAACTCCTCAGATTGATTTCGCCTCTTCCCCATATGACTTAATGCCTATATGTCATGTACATTCTTCTATCCTTCTCCATAGATATTTTTTCTAGGTTTACAACATTTTGCATCAACAACGCAAATTCTTTAGGTTAGTCTCCGTTATTTGCTTATTTGTTAGAGACAAACTATCTAGGATTGTTGCTTGTAGCATAGCACGTTTACCTTTAATTTCCATTGCGACTCTGCATGAGTCACTCCAATACAAGTCCTCTTGTTACCTTTGCATTCCATGCACGTTTCCTTTCTATGCATTTAATCTCAAGCGGAATCGACCCAATGTGAATATTTCTATCTTCCCTAGCATCGCATGTACATCAGCTTGCTACTTGAACTTAATCTCTTGATCGATTTTGCCTAAGTGCTCTTTATACCATGAATATATTATGTACCATAATTGAGAAAAGAATACCAGTTATGAATTAAGAACAAAGATATTGGCAAGGCCTACGATAAGGTAGGGCGACGAGGGGGTGCTATAGCCCAAGCATATGACTCCTTCCCCATTCATACCAGGACCCCCGAGCCCATTTTATGGCAATAAAGGGTGAGTACCCTTCCATTTTGAGCAACTCAACTCACGATTTCCTGATTCTATAAAAATCATGTGGCTACTCAAGTCAAGTGGATTAAGTAGTAATGCCTATGTCTCTATATGCAACCTTGGATCCATCCGGGGACATAATTGAGACCGACAAGACCTTTGCAACTTGCATAGTCCACAGTCTAGCAACTCTACTGGAAAGTTTAAAACTTGAAACTATGGTTTCTTGTTCTATGTGGGTTTG
Organism: Hydrangea macrophylla; assembly: GCA_033977485.1. Classification (NCBI taxonomy): domain Eukaryota; kingdom Viridiplantae; phylum Streptophyta; class Magnoliopsida; order Cornales; family Hydrangeaceae; genus Hydrangea; species Hydrangea macrophylla. The sequence continues at coordinate 18,378,878 of CM066984.1, forward strand.
ACTTGCCCTATATCCTTATTATTAATTCAAAAAAATGTATTCTTTTCGATTGCATTTGCACTTCCATGGTTACAGCCGTGACTACTTGAGATTATTGCCTTGGAGGACTTGGGGTAAGAATTCCCCACCTACTGAGTGATTATGATAGCATGTGGTCACCGTTAGACTCATACCATAAGAGGTATATAAAGCCCATGTGTGAACGGCACACCCTCAGGGAGGCGGTCACCCATACCTCTGGACCTTCTAATGGACACTTTTTGAGCCTAAAACCTGGCCTTTGCATATAGCTTCTATAAAACCCTTCAAGTAAGATCCCTTGAAAAAAAGCCCAAAAAGATGTATTGGGCTATCGATAGTTCAGAATGCAAATTTGCATTTTACAAAAGATGAGGTGAACATTATGTAGCAAATTTGCATTCTGAACTATCGATAGCCCAAAACATCTTTTTGAAAATTTGCCAAGTCACCCTCCATATTTGCGATTTTTTCCAAAAATACCCTTCATTAAAAAGTTGAGATATCACATGATGATTCCAAAACCCCAAGTCCTTGGATAAATGATTGAATTAGTAGGATGATAAAGCATACTCAAGGGATTTTACTTGCTCATGTGGTGATCTTCCAAGCTAGATTAAGGTTGCATTTCATTCTAGAGGTGCATTCACATACATTTGCATACACAAGCATTGCATATATGACTAACGAAAAGAGTTATTTCCCAAAAATGCTTGAGATGAATAGATTCCCTTTGTTCTAGAAAATATTTTGAAAATAGAAATTTTGAAAATATGAGTTGGCTTGAGTTAATTTCTTTGGTTTTAGAAAATGCTTTATAAAAAATAAGTTTGATTTTTAGAAAATGTTTTGAAACAAAAGATTTGATGTCTTAGAAAATGCCAAAAAGATTTGGTGCTTTAGAAAATGATTTGAAAAACTAAGAGAAATAGTTTTTCCATCTTTGTAAAAACTGCTCATTTCATTTTTTGATTCTTTTGAAAATTTTGTAAAAGAAAAAAAGGGAATTTTGATTCATTTTTGTAAAATAAAATTCTTTTGTGAATAAAATACTAACTCATTCTTTAAGGCCTGTTTGGTTGTCCTTGAATGAAATAATTCCGTTCATGTTTCCGTACACAATTTTATATAAAAAGATGAAGAGCATGAATGGTTTCATTTAGAAAACGGATGATCGTCACAAAAATGAGGCTTGCAATCATGAATTTTGGCATTCTAGAAAAATGAACAAATTGCATCATAAGAAGAAATATGGTGAAATCTCCCATATTTGTAAATGGATTCATTCATGGTGATGAATTTTGCCTTTACCTTCTATACAAAATTTGAATGGAATCATTCAATTTGAAGGGACAACCAAACAGGCCCTAATAAATCAGTTAAAATGAACCAAAAATCTATACTCCTTCCTATTTAACCCATGCACTGGACAACTGACTAGTGAGAAAGACCCTCTCTGAGAGAATAACGCATGAAGCAGATATGGATACTAGAAGACCGCTATGGAATCTTCTATTGATCAGATTAGAGAACAACCAGCAGAAACGATGGGTATGATTAGGGGTGTAAACGAGATGAGCCGCTCAACAAGGGCTCGAAGCTCAGCTCAATAAAGACTAGGCTCGGCTCGCTCATTTGAGCTCGTGAACATGAACGATTAAGGCTCATGTGTAGGCTCGTGAAAATGCTCATTTATAGGTTTGATAAAGAGCTTGTATAGTGACTTTTATAAATATGTTTAATATTAAACTATATAATTTTAGCAAAAATATGACACATTTCATAAATAGGCTTGATAATAGATTATTTTATTATTAAACTACATAGTTTAAAAGGGCGTGCGAAAAAGCTCATTAAAAAGCTCGGGAACACTCAAAATCTCAGCTCGTTTAAGCTTGTGAGCAGGCTCAGCTCATCTCAGCTCGTATACACCCCTAGGTATGATAAAGCACATGTCTAATCCAACACCCCTGGTTCCACCAATGGCACCTTGTACTGATGATGAATATTTTTGAGGAATTAACTAACCTTGGGATGTGTACCTTAGATCAAGAAACCATTAACAAGCTCACCAAGGATGGTAGACTAGAGAATTTGATCCATAGAAATAGGAGAGTCGATGATCACAAGCTGGATGAGGAGGATCTGTGTGATGTACCCAATGCAAGGCTTTTGAAAAAGTTCAAGAGATTAGTCTATCCAAAGAATCATTCACTACCTAATGTCAATGCATTGGCACCATAATTGCCAAAAGGGCCATTTCAGCAGCAACAAGGAAGGTATCAAGACACCATAGTTGCAAGGGAAAATCAGAATCGAGGAACATAGTTTTCCGAACTAGGAATGTCTCTGAGTATAGCATTAGAAATAATGTTAAAAAAGGGATACCTAGAGAAACTAGATCTAAGGCTAGAGCCAAATCCACTTCCTCGAAACTTCCAAACCAATTTATACCATGACTTTTATTAAGAAATGGGTCATAGTACAAATAGGTATTGGAGGTTAAAGCATAAAATTCAAGATCTTGTCAAGAAGGGGATCATTGTTCCTCTGCCTGCACAGCTAAATGTCAATAAAAATCCTCTGCCAAACCATCAAACACCACCTCTCCAAAATCTCAATTTTATCGGATTCAGGGTTGGAAGTTATGATACCACGATGTACATCACATTATTGGACCAATCGGCTGCAATCGTTTAACATCTAGAGAGTGCAATGATTTGTACTATAGAAGCTAAGGAAGAAATGGAAGCTAGGATGACTTCCATGTAGACTGCTTTGGATCATAGTAGGGATCAGAATTGGCTACAGTTTGCTACTATGATGGGCATGGTGGAAAGACTAGTTAATCTACCACCACTACCTCGTCCATCTCATCAAGAGGAAGAGTGGTTTGGAGAGCCTATTCTACAAGGGGCACCAATGCTAGATCAGAAAACCAAAGATAAGTTGGCCGAGGTCGACAAGCTAGAGACTATGATAAGGAAAAGAAAAGGGGTAGATGAGTACATGTTCGACATTAAGGAGCTCTGTGATGCACTGAAAAAGAAATTGCCGAACAAATTCAAAATGCCACACATTGAATTCTTTGATGGGACCAAAAAGTCAAAGAGCAACTTGAAGTTGTTTGCTAGTACATTACATCTAATGGGTATAGGGCTCGAATTGTTTCCTCTACTATTTCAAAGAACTTTGTCTGGGGCTGTACTCTTATGGTACCTAACACTGGAATCCGCTGTGGCTAGAAATTGGGAGTCATTGGTTACAACTTTCATGGTATAATATTCCTACAACTAGTCATTTAATGCGACTACAAGGGATTTGGAGATGACAAGGCAAGACGGTAAGGAATCCTTCGCAGGATTCTTATGCGATGGCGGGGAAAAGTTGCCAAGATGACTAGTAGGCTCACGGAAAAGGAACAAGTCCGTATGATTATCAAGAACTTGTAGCCAGAATATTTGGAAAAGTTGGAATTCCAGTGTATTACCACTTTTGAGCAGTTATTCGAGGTCGGAACAAGGATTGAAGATGAAATCCAAGATGGCATAATTAAGAGAGGGCATTAGGTGAATAAGTTTGATAAATCGGTTGACTCAAAAATGACTCACTGCCTGATATCAATGCTTTAACGCCGCAATACAAGTCGATAGAATTATTTCCACATCACTGTCAATCGAAAGAACTCATATAGTTTGGAATACCTTTGAATACGACATTAGAGAAGATGCATGAGGGGGGATATCTTAAGAAGTTGAATCCAAGACTGATTCCAAATCCACTTTCATAGGGGTATAATACCGACCAATATTGTGCTTTCCACCAAGGACATGGTCACGATATTAACTAATGTTTGAGGCTAAAACATGAGATTTAGGATCAAATTGTGAAAGGAATGGTTACACTGGACGAGTTTGAGGAAGCTTAGAAGGAGGTGATGAAGTTATAGTGTTTGGACCTTTTGCCGCTACAACCAAATATTGATGCTATTAAAAAAAAGAATGAGCGAACCACAGTGACACTCCATTTTAAGATCCAGTCGAGTCAAGTCGAGTGTATTTTATGTTTTGAAGCTTAGTCTTGTAGTCGAGTCTGTCTGTAGTTGAGTTTGTCTGTGCTTAGTCATGAATGAATGAATCGTTGAGTTGAAAATGTCGCTTCTCCATTATTGTAGATATTACTCTATTAATAAATCTTTGCATTGAAAAAAATGTCTCGAAAGAATCAAAATCATTTTGTATCAACACTGAAGAAAGCTAAGAATTGATTAGTCCTTTAAGAATTTAAAGAAGCTTTTGCTCAAATCTGGAAAAGATAAGCTCGATAGTTGCTTGGGACTTATCTAACCCCTTTTCTCGCCCATTTCCAAAACCTCGTGCCTAAGAGAATGAGCCAATCCAATTGAAAGCCATGTGGATTTTGTTGGGTTTATGCCCTCAAACTATTACTTTATGTATGACATTAGCATTTTAATATATGGATATCAGTTTTACATTTCATTATGTATGTTTCTTTCATGAGATGATTTTCAATCCTTAAGTATCATAGTAGGTAATTCGTGTGTGTATGAGATACATACAAGTAAGATATGAATTACCATCCTTTGATGCTTACAGCTTGTCGTAGTAGATGATGAGACTGGATATCTCATCAGGTATACACTGTAGCATAATTAACTACCATTGGATGGAGTGATTAATCTCAATCACTAGAGTGTCACTCTTAGTTAATATGCTAGTGCTTATAGTGCATTGACAAAACTGAGCTTTCCTATTAATACTTAATGCTATCAAACAGTCAATAGGAACTAATAACTTGTACAAGGTACATATTCTCAATCTTGCGACGATTATGAACACAGACTGTGGATATGGCTGCTTTGACTTACCAATCAGTGAGGTCTATAGAAGATCAACACCTGGGTATCTAGGGTATGTCATGTTCATAGGGTTGTGAACATATATTGTCAAGACAGTATCTACCCTCTATTTCAGAGTAAGCATTCCCTTGAGAATGTCACCAAGTCGATTACTGAGTACTGCAGTCTTGTTGATAAGAGTTATCAACATGTTTGGTAATCAAGAGAGGTGAATGGGACTCAAGGAATACAAGAAGTAATCATGATTCAGGTTGACAGTAACAGTTATCCGACTACCTGAATATGATTACGAATGCTGAACGTAGAGGGATATTAGTACAACATACAAGTCTAGTTATCGCTTCGGATATGTTCTTTTGCATTGGAGTTCAGTCATCATTTTATAGTGGAGTAAACGTTAACTGACCAGTTAGTTTGCTGATCAAAGAGTTTGGTCACGGAGATTAACAAACTGGTCTGAGCCAACAATAAAGAACCTAGGAGGTCCCACTCATAGCTCTGCTAGGAAGCTTGGAAGGGCACATGAGGATCATGTCAAGACAAGTTTGATCGATCGAAGGAGTTTCGATCGATTCAAGTCTAGGCAGGTTCGATCGCTCAAGGGTTGTTCGATCAAACGAGGTTCGATCGATCGAATACACTTCGATCGCTCGAAGGTTAGGTCGGTTCTGGGAATTTATACATAGGGCAGCTGCGTACTGAATGTTTTTAATCATTTTTTTTATATGTAGAAGCTACAGAAACAATTTGGGTTCCCCTAAACCTTCCTTATCCTCCCTATTAGGGTTCCCACCAACCCTATTCCTTCCGACAGGCATCCGTAGGAGTCATAAGAGTGAAGACAGCCAAGTGGAAGTTGCTGCACAATCAAGGATAAAGAAGTTTTTAGAATTGGGTTCAAGACTTGAGGTATATTTCCTCTCCCTCTTGTTAGTACACATCTATGGAATTGACGGGTAGTAGATCCTGGGCTATCAATAAGTTTTTATAACTTGACTTTTTCGCTGCGCGTTTAAATTTTTAATTTAAACCGGTTTTTCCATCAATTGGTATGAGAGTCAGGCTCGTTTGGATCTATAGATGCGTTTTGGAACACTAGTTTTGATTTGCATGTAGAATTTAGGATTGTTTGCGAAACAGCATCGTCACAGATCTATTTCTGCAACGTTATCGCAGCAGAATACAAATCTGTGATTGCATTAGATGCTTGTTAGATTCGATTGATCGAAGTTGATTCTATCGATCGAAGATGCTCTATCCTCAAGCGATCAAACTGGTTTCGATCGATCGAACATTGGATATGTTTGATCGATCGAATAGCATTTGATCGATCAAGACAGATTCTCTGTCAGGTTGTTCTTTTCACAGTTTTAAATGTTTTAAAAATTATATGCTTTATTTTTAAATAATTTTGTAAATTTTTTCAAATCATTCTGTGAAATAGAAAGTTCAAGCGATTGAACAATGTTCAATCGATCAAAGGTTCGAGCGATCGAACGGTCTTCGATCGATCGAACTGTGACATTGAAGTTAGATGTTGTTTTTAAGTTCCAATTCAGTGTATAAAGAGTTTATGTACTATGTGAATCGAAAGGCAGCTCCAATTGTTATATATACGTGGATGTATGTACGACTAACCTTTTGCAGCAAGCTTAATCGCTATCTCCCATGGCACCAAGACTTTTAAATTTTGTATTTAATTGTTTGAGATTGGTGTATATTATGTTTTATTATTGGTTTGGTTTAAGGCATATGTAAACGGCGCTCGAAAAGGAAAGTCGCACCGGTTTCCCTAGCCTTTTATATTATAGTTTTTTTTCTGCTTCTAGATAAATTGTAAGCTTCGAAAGAAGCATAGGACCAATGTATTAGAATTAGAAATTCCATGGAGATGGAGCAAGCCGTTGTCCATGAAGATGGAGCTAGAGGCGACCAAACCAAGAAGGAGGTTCTATGGAGATAGAGCCATGGGAGATAAAGGCATATGAATACCTTTGTTTCATTTTAGTTTTTTGTTTTATGTGCTTGGTTTGTTATTGGCCTTTTACATTGTTACTACTTGCATGCACGTAAAACAAGTTTTCTAATATAAAATTCAAAAACCATTTCAATGCATTAGTAAACATTGGATATTTATAGGTAATGTGTGGAAACATTTTTTTTCAAAAAGCAAAATCCTTATTCACTAAATCTAGTGGGAGAGGGTCTTATTAATAACACCCACGATCTTTCATTAACGGTTCACTGTAAGATGAGTGGTGCATTCTATGTCACCTCGCTAGGGGTGATCATTCCATACGAAGGGTGCATTACTCATTGGTTATTAGATGTGAACTTCCTTTGATAGGATCAATCAGATGTGTTAGAGGGTGACCACCACACGGAGGCGCTACTTGAGACGGTTATGATTGGATCTTAGTTAATGGTACACACTAGCTAAACTATGGATAAGGGATCCCACACGGGATATTATTTAGAAACATAGAGATCAAAAAGGTTCGGGAGTCATAACTTGTTTTACAAGAGTTGCATAGCGGACAAGTCATGATTAATCGAAAGATCGAACATTGACCACCACACGGAGGCTTTATTCTTTCGTTTCGATATTCCTGCGACTTTGTTTTAAAATAAGAGTTTTTTTAAGGATTCTTTTATTTCAAACTGTCAAATTTTGATATCCATATTTATTTTGTTTGTTTGATTTTCAGTAATCACAATGTCTAGATCTGCATTTAGTCCACTTTCCACCATACTCACTCAAACTAAGTTAACTGGAAACAACTACACTGAATTGAAACGTAACCTTGACATCGTGTTAACTGCGGAGGATCACATATATGTCCTCACCACCCCAAGCCTTGAAGAATCCGTAGCAAATGCTTCGGCAGCTGCCAGATGCGAGTTCGACAAATGGAAGAAGTCAAATAGAATGGCTCGTTGCTACATTCTGGCCTCAATGGCTGGCGTGTTGCAACACCAATTCTATACGAACGATTCTGCCAGTGACAATATCACATCCCTAAAAAAGATGTTTGGGGAGCATGGCAGGCCTGCCAAACAGGTAGCCATGTAGAAGATAATGAGTGCAAAGATGTCGGAAGGGACTCCAGTCAAGGAACATGTTTTAAAAATGATTGGTTATTTAAACGAGCTGGAGACCCTAGATGCCAACATCGATGCATAAACCCAAGTTGATATGATCCTCAATTCACTGTTGCCTTCATTCACTCAATTCAAACTTAATTATAATATGAATCAAATGAATTTCTCAATGAGCAAATTAATGAGTTCTTTACTCGCAGCAGAAGGGGTGATCAAGCCTGGGGTCAACATTTTGAATGTTGAAAAAAGAGCTTCTTCTTCCCAATCTACACAGAAAGGAAAGAAAGGGAAGAAGAAGGCTGGCACTGGTGGTTCAAGTGTTGGACTGGTCCCTAAGATTGCAAAATCTAAGGGAAAAGGTAAGGACAAAGGGAAGGTGGGTGGCCAAGGCAAAGGAAAGTGTTTCCAATCCGGCAACAACGGCCACTGGAAGAGGAACTGTCCAGAATTCTTAGCTACAAGAGTTCAAGGTATGATTGAATCACATGTGATTAAAGTAAGTTTTATAACGGATACTTCAAACACTTGGTGCATTGATTCTGGTGGGACTAACCTTATCTGTAATTCATTGCAGGGGTTCAGATCAACCAGGAGGTACAGTGATGGGGAAATCATACTTACTCTATGTTCTAGTGCAACCATTTTTGTGGTTACTATAGGAGTCGTAGCTTTAGAATTTCTAAACAATAAATTTTTGATTTTATCAGATGTACTTTACGTCCCTTCAATGAGACGTAATTTAATTTCAGTTTCTAATTTATCGAATAGTGGTTATTCATTTCATTTTGGAACTGAAGTTGTGATTAAAAGAAATAGTTATTTTATATGTTCTGGTGTTAAATCAAATGGTTTGTATGTGATTACTCCCACTATTTCTAAAGACTCTTGCATGGAACTTCATAACTCAGTGGTAAATGTACCATCTAAAAGAAAGGGACCTTCCACTAATCCAACAAGGCTTTGGCATATGAGGCTTGGCCATATCAATCTAAATAGGATTTGCAGACTAATCAAAGAAGGGGTCTTAGGCGATTTGGTTCTCAAACCAATGGAAATCTACGAGTCTTGTTTAGAGAGTAAGATGACCAAAAGGCCCTTTCCTGCAAAGGGCAATAGAACCAATGCATTGTTGGAATTAGTTCATACTAATGTGTGAATATTAGAGCAAGGGGTGGTTATGAGTATTTCATAACATTTATAGATGACCACTCTAGGTATGGATATGTGTACCTAATGCAGCATAAGTCTGAAGCCTTTGAAAAGTTTAGAGAGTTTAGGGTTGAAGTGGAGAATCAATTAGGCACACATATCAAGGGCATTCGATCTGATCGAGGTGGCGAGTACCTCTCTAATGAGTTTATTGATCACCTCGTACAGAATGGGATTTTGTCATAGTTGACTGCACCTGGTACGCCTCAGCAGAACGGTGTAGTGGAGAGAAGGAATCAGACTCTTTTAGACATGACTAGGTCGATGATGAGTTATTTTGAGTTGCCATTATTCCTTTGGGGTTATGTTTTGGAAACCGCAGCATACATACTAAATCTAGTACCAAGCAAATCTATTCCCAGGATACCACGAGAGATGTGGATTGGGCGTAACCTTCTTTGCAACATCTCTAGATAAGGGGGTGTCCGACACATGTGCTAAAAGGAAAGATGAGCAAGTTGGATTCTAGATCAGAAATATGTTACTTCGTAGGGTATCCAAAGGGTAGTTATGGATGGTATTTTTATGATCCAAGAGAACAGAAAGTGTTTGTTTGTACAAATGTTTTTTTTCTTGGAAGATAATTATATCATGAACCATAAACCTAAGGGAAGGATAGATCTTAGAGAGATAGAAGGAGAGCCCTCACTCCAACCCGCAGTTAATAATGATGTAAATCAAGAAAACACCACTTCTTTACCCATTTTCGTACCAATACCTCGTCGTAGTGGGAGGATAATCAGTCAGCCTGATAGATACATGTTCTTTGGAGAAGTTTTGGAAGCTGTCTCCATAGAATCTGAATCTGATCCTGCCATATACGAAGAGGCAATGGCTGATGTTGATTCAGTTCATTGGCTTAAAGCTATGAATGCTGAAATGGAATCTATGGATTCTAATCAGGTCTGGGATCTTGTAGAACTTCCAGCCAATATTAAACCCATTGGTTGCAAGTGGGTCTACAAGAGGAAAAGAGGATCTTATGGAAAGGTAGAGACCTTTAAGACTAGGCTTGTAGTGAAAGGTTATACTCAGAGGGAGGGCGTTGACTATGAGGAAACCTTCTCGCCGGTAGCCATGCTCAAGTCCATCAGAATACTCTTATCCATTGCTGCATGCCTAGAATATGAGATCTGGCAGATGGACATCAAGACTGCATTCTTGAATGGCAATCTTGAGGAGGACATCTATATGCAGCAACAAGAAGGGTTCATAGCTGGTCAGAAAGGTAACTTGGTATGCAAGTTGCAAAAGTCCATTTATGGGCTTAAGCAAGCATCCAGGAGTTGGAACATCCGATTTGACCGAGTCGTCAAGTCGTTTGGTTTCATACAGAATCTGGATGAACCTTGTGTATACAAGAAGTGTGAAGGGAAAGTGGTGGCTTTACTTATGCTTTACGTTGATGACATTCTACTTATTGGGAATGATGTAGCGACATTGTCAACGGTCAAGGTTTGGCTAGCTAGTACATTCGATATGAAGGATCTAAGAGAGGTGAGCTATATTCTTGGGATAAAGCTCTTTCGGGATCGCAAGCGAAAGATAATGGGATTATTTCAAGCTGGTTATATCGATAAGGTGCTGACTAGGTTTTCAATGGATAATTCGAAGAAAGGTTTGTTACCTTTCAGGCATGGTTTAGCATTCTCTAAGGAACAGTGTCCTAAGACACAGGAGGAGAGGAATCGCATGTCAGGAATTCCCTACGCCTCGGCAGTTGGAAGTTTCATATATGCGATGTTATGCACTAGACTAGATATCTTTTTTGCCGTTGGCATGGTTAGCAGGTATCAGTCGAATCCAGGTCCATGGTCCTGTATGGTTGTGAGTGCAAGTGGGAGTTTGTTGGGTTTATGCCCTCAAACCATTACTTTATGTATGACATTAGCATTTTAATATATGGATATCAGTTTTACATTTCATTATGTATGTTTCTTTCATGAGATGATTTTCAATCCTTAAGTATCATAGTAGGTAATTCGTGTGTGTATGAGCTACATACAAGTAAGATATGAATTACCATCCTTTGATGCTTAAAGCTTGTCGCAGTGGATGATGAGACTGGATATCTCATCAGGTACACTGTAGCATAATTAACTACCATTAGATGGAGTGATTAATCTCAATCACTAGAGTGTCACTCTTAGTTAATATGCTAGTGCTTATAATGCATTGACAGACCTGAGCTTTCCTATTGACACTTAATACTGTCAAACAGTCAATAGGAACTCATAACTTGTATAAGGTACATGTTCTCAATCTTGCGACGATTATGAACAAAAAACTGTGGATATGGCTACTTTGACATACCAATCAGTGAGGTCTATAGAAGATCAACACCTGGGTATCTTGGGTATGTCATGTTCATAGGGTTGTGAACATATATTGTCAAGACATAATCTACCCTCTGTTTCAGAGTAAGCATTCCCTTGAGAATGTCTCCAAGTCGATTACTAAGTACTCAAGGAATACAAGAAGTAATCATGATTCAGGTTGACAGTAACAGTTATCCGACTACCTGAATATAATTACGAATGCTGAAGGTAGAGGGACATTAGTACAACATACAAGTCTAGTTATCACTTCGGATATGTTCTTTTACGTTGGAGTTCAGTTATCATTTTACAGTGGAGTAAACGTTAACTGACCAGTTAGTTAGTTTGCTGATCAAAGAGTTTGGTCACGGTGATTAACAAACTGGTCTGAGCCAATAATAAATAGCCTAGGAGGTCCCACTCTTAGCTCCGCTAGGAAGCTTGGAAGGGCACATGATGATCATGTCAAGATAGGTTCGATCGATCGAAGGAGTTTCGATCGATTGAAGTCTAGGCAGGTTCGATCGCTCGAGGGTTGTTCAATCGATCGAAGGTTCGATCTATTGAATACACTGCGATTGCTCGAAGGTTCGGTCGGTTCTGGGAATTTATAAATAGGGCAGCTGCGTACTGAATGTGTTTAGTTGTCATTTTTATACGTAGAAGCTGTAGAAACTATTTAGGTTTCCCTAAACCTTCCATATCCTCCCTATTAGGGTGCCCACCAACCCTATTCCTTCCGACAGGCATCCGCAGGAGTCATAAGAGTGAAGACAGCCTAGTGGAAGTTGTTGCACAATCAAGGAGAAAGAAGTTTTCAGAATTGGGTTCAAGACTTGAGGTATATTCATCTCCCTCTTGTTAGTACGCATCTATGGAATTGACGGGTAGTAGATCCTGGGCTATCAATAAGTTTCTATAACTTGACTTTTTCGCTGCGCGTTTAAGCTTTTAATTTAAATCAATTTTTCCATCAGATTTATCCAACTGAAAGTCATGATGTAACACCTATATTTCCTATTTGTATTTTTTGAATTTATGTATCTCTCTTTGTAATCCTCTCGGCTATATATATATAGGATCGATTTTCCTGATTCTTTTATGCTTTATATGATGTACGTACATTTAGGTGTATGTTTGGAGACTTGGGAAAACTTTCTTTAGAAAGCAACCCAGAGCACTCAAGACCCCCTGAGCACTCAAGCTCCGAGCGCCCGAGCCACACGAGCGCTCGAGCCCTTAAAAGGGTAAAATAACTATTTGCCCTTGGGACTCAAAAGTCTATAAATACCAAGACAAACCTCAGCATTTGTTCCACATCTAATATTATAGAAAACAGAGAGCTTGTCTTGAGAGATCCTCATCTTCATACATTCACATATACACCTTACATGTCCACCAATCCTTCATCACAACCTCTCTATATGGTCATACACACTCATATTTAAAGATTCAAAGAAAACAAGGAAGGAAAAGAGGATTCTAGTCCATTCTTTCTTATGGTGCTTGGAAGCTCAAGATCTCAAGCTTTCTCAACACTATAGACACCCCAATTTGACCAAACGTTGAATTAAGGAGAGTGTCACCTCCATATCCGATGATGACAAAGGACCGAAAGATTCGAAGTGTTCTAAGCTCTTCAGAAAGTTCTCCAAACACGGTATAATTTTCACAGAAAGTTATCCAAACGCGGTATTTAGGAGAATTCAGGTAAAAAAACATTACTTTTGGAAAAGATCTTCAAAAATAAGGAGAAAAGAAAAGACCTAAAAAAGGGAATTTTAACAGAAACAGGCACACGGCAGGTTTTTGCGGCACTCAGTGAATGCCATACGGTAGTCACCGAATGCCGGATCGGCACTTATTGAGTGCCGCCAACAATTTCTGACTGCCGTTTGCTTTTAAAATCTGTATTTTGTGGTACAATACGTATGTGTATGCGGATAAAAATAAAAAAAAACTGATAAAGTAAGGTTGACAAAAATGCGGCAATCAATAATCCAGAGTGGCTCTCAGTAAGTGTCGCGCGGCAGTCATGGAATGCCGCAGCGACTTTCACGGAGTGCCGCAGCGGCATCAACTGGCTGCCATAGAAGTTTTTTGACTGCCGCTTTCTGTAGCAGTCTGTCTATTTTCAGGAAGTACGTATTGTACCACCAAATGAGACATTTACACCTGTCTTTTACTCCGAATTCACTGAGAATACTTGGTAATTTTGTCTATAAAAGAGAGAGGATCTTTCTTGGGAGGATAGAGAAGAAGGAGCTACCATTACACTAACATATATTTGAGAGAGAGTTAAAAAAAAAACTAGAGAGAAGAGCTTGGAAGATCTTCAAAAGGAGAGAAGCTTTGAGGATTGTTTGGAGGTGATCCTCTAACCACAATTTGTTTTTCTTCATTCTTTTGAATTTTTTCGGTCTTTTGATTAACCTTTTTAGAAGTTTTATTAGGGAACTTGCAAACTTTAATTGCCTTTTTCTTTTAGTTCTTTCTTTTCTTTCTTTTGTTTATACTTCTCTCTTGAGATTCTTGGAAGTCTTCCATACTTCACTTGAATCTCATGAGTTGGATCCTTTGATTCCATGTGAGCTTGTGCTCCCCCATGAGGGTCAAGGTTGATCATCCTTCATATAAGAGTAAGTAAATGAATGTAAACGTCTACCATGGTTTGGAATTCTTTAACTTAAGGTTTCATGGAATCCCCTCCCATATTCCTTGAAAACCTATGAGTGTTTAGCTATGTTTGCTTAAGGCTCATGAGTATTAGTCATATCTTCATCTCCAATGACCATCAAATGGTAGGAGAAAGTAGTTTTGAGTCCAAGTACATCTCCATGGTTTAGATTCATTATCTTGAGATTTTATGAAGTCTATTCATACTTCATTTGAAATCTATAAATATAAAGGTCTTTAGCCTCCAATGACCATCAAATGGTAGGAGAAAATGGTTTAGTTTAAGTCCAACTTCATGGTTTAATAGTTGGGGTTAACAAATGAAAGTTGAACTTGACAATGAAATAGTGGATCCATAAACCGGTTTTGATCAAAGATTTTTGGTTCGAAATCTAACCGTTAGAATCAAGTGAAACCAACGGGAAAGTGTCACTAACTCAAAGTTCTACCACAACAATTTTTGTTTTAAGGAGATTTCATGTTTAAAGTGGCTTGGTCATGAGTTTTGTGAAGTCACTACAATCTGTCCAGAGTCTCTAAACAGTAACACTCTTTTGAAATAAGTAAATCAGAACCTTCATAAACTATTTGTGACCCAAAATAATTTTTTCTAAGTAGATTAATGTGTCAGGAAGTCACCCTAAAAAGAACAAAGCATTTCTGTTTTTGTTGCTATTTTTAAAAAATCGTGCAAGAACTCTGGACAGAAGGTTGTAGAATGCTGAGTGATGTCTGGTTTTTGTCCTATTCCCGGAGATCCAACCTTTGGAACTTTGATTTATTTTTTGGGTTAAAAACTAGACACACATAGGCATCTTGTGTCCAAAATTCATCAAGATCAAACCACGGGAACCATGCTTTTTATTTCTTTAAAGTTATGATCTGCTCTCAACAATTTTCAGAATTCTGCAATAGTTTTAACCAATCTTATGAATAATGGCTTAGATTATATTTTCATGAGTTAAGGGTCAAACCATGTCTCAATAATGATTAATTAAGCTTCAATTCAAAGTTTAAGTGATCTAAATGATTGGGTATTTCATAATTTATTCTTGTTCATGAACATATTCATCCATATGGCTTGACACTTGTAATTAGGATTTATTTGCTTTAGATTCAATTGCATTTGATAGATTTAAGTTAAAAATGTAGGATTGTTATTTCTAACTTCATATCTTGTATATCATGTGGACTAACCCTTTGTTTTGTAGCGCTATTAAGGTATGACTTCTTGAATCCCTCTTTAGTTTATTTTAATTTATTGATTTTGTCGATTTTTCAACCTCATGCGCGACACATTAGAATTAAGATTTTGCCTTACATGTATATATGTGGATTAGAGACTCTTTTCCTAGGTTTTATTTAATCGCATGCATTGCACGTTTAACACCCGCGGCTGGATCCCAGGTAAGTTTTCTTGTTCTTTATTGCATATCATGTTGCTTGCTACTTGAATTACGTGGCTTTTGAATGATATTTTGTAAATTGGTAATTTTACACCATTTTGACATGTTTGTGTAATGTATACGTATATCTATGTATTAGTTGAGGGCATGCTTAGATTAATAATTCAATTAAAAGGATGTTAAGTACAGGCCTATCGCGAGATAGGATGAAAAGGAGTGTTTTAGTCCAATGGGCTCCTTCCCTTCTCATTCCATAATCCTCGGACCTAGTTAATCTTTGATTTCGGAAAAGATCAGTTGCTCTAAAATGGTTTCTTAATTTTCCTTTTAAAAATTAAGTGGCGACTCATTTGTTTTGAATTTGAAATTTAAAAGAACTTTAAAAAAAAAGCTGTGGGTAAGAAAAATTGCGATATCCACAATCTGGCGACTCTGCTGGGGATCGAACCCAGAATCTCTGGTTTCGCAGACCAGAATTCTAATTTTGGGTTCACTCGAGGATTAGACTTGAAAAATATCCTTTTAATCGAATTAATTAATCTTTGTGTGCCTGTTGCATTTCACTTGCATGTCCAGCCAGTCGATTGCACGGAACTATGACCTTAGAGGCTCGGGGCAACCCGGTCGGTCAAGTTATTATGGGACTGTGTGATCACCCTTGATCTCGTACCATGATTTGGTATATTAAGCATCCTATCGGATGTGTGTCAAGGGTCCCTTATTTGACCAAAATCCAGCTTTTGCATAGTAGTTTCTATAGAACCTTTCAATCTTAGGAAATCAACTCTTGATTAGGATTATGTGCTAGGGAGTTTTGTATGCCCGGAAGGGATTACTTGAGATGATGACGATACTTGCTTGATGAAAGATGTATAATCTTTTAATCACCTTATCGCAATTTCTCCTCATGTTCCACGACATTTGGAGAACATGCCGAACCCTGATTATAATATTATACTTCTTATATCATGTTTAGCTAAGCATCATTGACCTTGTATGTATCCAAATTCATGGAAAGTACGGTGACAGTCCGGTCAGGTGATCCCCCTGCCCAAAGATTTTTTTTTCCTTTCAACTAAAATTCCCAAACTAACCTTTGTTAAAACATATTTCACGTGATCATCTTCAAAAGAAAAATTCGAAAATCCTTGAAATTATTTTTGTAAAAGAATGTTCTCAAAAAGCACTCTCAAGCATTGTTTTCAAAATCTTTTCACCATCCAAGGAAAGCTTTTCAAAGGAATTTTGAAAAATTTTGAATATCCAACCTCTGGGAGGATAGTGAGATCACAATGAGAGGAGAAATCAGCGCACTTGACATGAGTGAGGATTTTATGTGTTTATATGCTTATGTGTTAGAATTAGGATTTTTCTTTTTCCTTGGCATATAGAATAGGCACACACACACAAGTACGCTGACATGGTTTAGGGATCAACGTCAAAAATAGCATCAACGTCAAACCAAGCGTGGTTTAGGGATCCCACAGCGAGCCTGGTAAGAAGAGAATACACTGACATGGCCGAAGAAAGAAACAACGAAGAAATGCCGGGTTAAGGATACTGATAGAACAACAAGCAGAGCAAATGAGGCGACAGGCCAAAAACATGAACCGTATGATGGGGATGTTGGGTTTGTGCCCTCAAACCATTACTTTATATATGAGACATTGATATTTTAATATATGGATATCAGCTTTACATTTAGTTATGTATGTTTCTTTCATGAGATGATTGTTATCCTTAAGTATCATAGTAAGTAATTCGTGTATGTATAAGATACATACAAGCGAGATACGAATTACTATTCTTTGTTACTTAGAATGTGTCACAGTGGATGATGAGACTGGATATCTCATCAGGTCTACACTGTAGCATGATTAACTACCATTGGATGGAATGATTAATCTCTATCACTAGAGTTTAACTCTTAGTTAACATGTGTGGACACGCGGAATCGGACCACTTCTCTTGTTTGAGAAAATTCTTGAAATTGATTTGAATCAAAGGAAGAAAATGAAAGGTCTGTTGAAAACAGATACAGAGTCGCCACTTGGTCTTTAAGGAACCAAGAAACCTAATTTTGACTCACCCAAATGGATAAAAGGCACCGGCCCTTCATAACCAAAGAACTTGGTTCGGGGTTTTGGTACGAGAGAGGAAGGAGCCTTTGTCGCGACTAAAACACCCTCAACTCGCCCCGTCTTTCGACGGGCCTCAATTAGCATCCAAATAATCATCTTATACTATGTATGGTTCGACAATTAATACTATGATAGTATATTATATCACATAAGAAAATTCGAAATGGAAGATCTAAAGATAAGATATCATTCATAAGATCTAAGCCAAATATCATACAATGTAAAGTGAAAGATCACACAAATAAACCTAGGAAAAATCGTCTAATCATATATCAAATAATCAAGACTTCCTAATCTAAAAAGGGGGACATGAATTGTTCTTGAAACAAATAATCAAAGAAATCAAAATATGCTTAGCAAGCTAGTATGATGCATGTTATTCTTTGAGAAAAGAAGATCTTCTCAATCCCCGGGACGGATGAGAAAGGACGATTAGATCGAGGGGAAGCATGAACGTGTGATCATGATCATTCCTTATAATCTTCTTAGATTAAGAGTTACAAAAACCCCAAATCTTGCATGAATGCAATGCATGTATCTAAAATGTACCAAGGTTGTAGTGTGCTTTGTGTTCATGGATTCCTAGAATGACTTAGAAGTCTAAAATGTGTATGAATGAATGAATGAAATTAACATGGGATGTGTACAAATGTAGTATGAACTACTTCCTAAGATATGGGTTAATTTGGAATGCATATGAGCATCAAATCAAAGAATAAAAGTTGAAATGTGCTTGCTGTGAATAGTAGACAGAACAGTAGCATGATCTTTTGGAATTTGAAAAGAGGGGTTAGGAATGTTTCCAGTGCATGATTTGTTATGGAGATCTTCCTTATTGTGTCTAGGACACAACCCAAAAAGCCAATCTTGAATAGCTATCACAGAATGAGAGAAATCATATAAACAATGAAGGTCACTCAGAAACAGAGTCCGTACCGTCGTCTGAAATGTTAGAAAATCTTAGAAAATGAAAACAAATGATCTAGAGGCCCATTTTATACAGAAAGTTCCCTAAGACATTGAAGTTTAAGGGAAAAATAAGTTAGGACCACCCGTTTTGGAAAAGATTTCTGAAAAAGAGGTTGGAAGTGGACCTAGCTGCTGTGACAGTAAAAATAGAATGTCTAGAGAGAATGTGTGGGTCCAAATGGACCATTTTCAAGTATTTCCATGTCAAGCCAAAAATCATGGGTGCTCTCTAATGAGTTAGGAAGACTTTCCAAGTGGTCTTGCATCCATACATTAAGTATTGAACTCAAAATAATTCCTTGAAGTTAAATGACTCACTGTTTTGAGGGTTTTGAGAGAAACAAGGTTTATTTCTTGAAATCAAAATGAGGGGTTTAAGAGGGGGGTTTTGAAATGGGGGTTTTGAAAGTATACTTCCAGAACTTGGATGAATATTCTAACCACTTGGAATATCAATTCCTAACTAATTTCAAGAACTTCCCAAGTATTTGCAAAACATGGTTTTATTTGGAAACCAAACTCAAGAATCTATGGGAGTATGATATATGAGAGGATATATGATACATGATATGATATAGCATATTAAAAGTGGTAAAGAACATGTGCATGGGATATGGGTTCATCTAGATACAAGAGAGTGTTGCATCAAAGTGTGAAAGTCAAAAAGTGAAATGCTGTGAATAGTGGACAGACTGTATGCATTACTTTGTAACAATATAATGGGAGGTCAAACGTGCCTAGAAAAATGTGAGAATAATCAGAGATCATCCTTATTGTGTCTAGAAAATAACCCAAAAAGCCAAACCTCAATAGCTATCACAGATTAAAAGAAATAAATCAGAATGTACACATGACTCAGAAACAAAAGCTGCACTGTTGACTGATTTTGTATGATTTTTCATAAATCAAAGAAAAGGTTTATGACGACCCATTATACACCAAAGGTTTCCTAAGACATCCAAGTTTCATAAAAAAAATAGAAAAGATATATGTACAGTGACGAAAATATCCAGAATAAGTGCAAGAAGTTGGGTGAACATTCTGTGAGAACAGAGGCAGATTATGAATATGAACTTCTCACATCCAAAACAAATACTTTCATATCTCTATAATTGATGGGAAAAATCAGAGACAAACTATGATGTCTTAGGAAGATTTTCCAAGTGGTTTCATCATCATAACTCAAGTATTTAATTCAAAACAAATCTTTGAATCTGAACAGCTCACTGTTTTGGATCATTCTTGAAGAAAATGGATTTGGGTTTTGAAATAGAGTTTGAGTTCTTGATTGGGGGTTTTGAAATAGATGTTCAAAGCATGAACTTAAACTCTTGAGATGACCATGTGACCACTTAGAACCTCATCCAACCTTGAATCATCAAAGAACTCCCAATATTATTGGAGAGATTCACTTTTATTTTGGACATAACTTCAATACATTTCAAGAACATCTTGGAAGTATTGAGGTTATGATCATCATCTATCAAGCATGTTTTTGAGGTCAAGAGCTACTATCCATAAGGATTCACTCACCCCAAACTTCATGTCATCACTTAGATGATGATGAACTAGTAAGTAAATAAAGAAAATAAAAAGAAATGAGATTAAGAAGAGATGAACATAATATGAACAAGCAAGTAAATAACAATCAATAGATGATAATCAATATGATTTTGGACTTGTAGCTTGGTGTTTCACTCATAGATTTTGACATTTGGACATGGAAGTAGCTTCCTAACTCAAGAATGCTCAAGAATGGTGATTGGGTATATTGATGATGAAGTATATAGAAAAATGGTGGAGGAAAACAAGATTAGAACTCACTTTTATTGGAAAAAAATGGAAGAAGAAGACTACTTCTTCTCTTTCTCTCTCTATATTTCCCTAGAGTTTCTTCCTAAGCTTTCTCTAAGCTTCCATGTATCTCCCCTAAATGGAAGTAAATGGCTTCTTTTATAGGCAAAGGAGGGGTGGTAAATGGAGTTTTAAAAAGTTTAAAATGGTCTCCTATTGGTCCAAAATAAGCTGGGAATCAAAACTACGTCGTTTTGGTTTTTAATTAATCAAAATGGGACCCCAAAAGAAATTACAAAAACATACTGCTCTGGAGGGGAGTGCCGCGGCGGCACTGGGCCAGTGCCGCGGCGGCAGTGGGCCAGTGCCGCGGCGGCACTGCTCCTCCCCCGTCCAGATAATGCTGTTTAGGCCCCCTGAAGTTCCGGTATTCGCGAAAAGGCCCTATTTCGTCCGAAATTCACAGAAAATGCGTACGAACTCCAAATTGAGGTTGTGATATACCGTTGGAAAGGTAATGGAGTCTACTTTACATAAAAAATAGTTCGGGGATAGGTCACCTTGAAAAGTTTTACGGTATTCGCGATAAAAGCTGATTTGATCGCCTTTTTCGGCTTTGGAAATCCATAATAAATTTGTTTTAAATCCAGGGATTATGTGCGATATACCGTTGGAAAGCTATTGACCTCTAGTATCCATGAAAAATATTTGAAAATTATTTCAGCGCCCCGATTCCAAAGTCAAACTTGGTCAAACTTGGTCAAACCTTGGTCAAACCTAGTCAAACCTTGGTCAAACCGGTCAACGGGGACTTTCCGGGAACTTTCGGGACTTCCGGGGGTCTCTGGGAGCTGACGATTTCATTTGATTTCTCTTAGAAACTCATTTTATCGCTTTCCTTATGACGTAGCATGTTTTCAGAACTTTGGGACCAAATCTGGGAGTTTTTGGGCTTTTAGGGGTCATTTTGGTCATTCTGAGCATTCTGAGAGATAGAGCTGACTTCCGAGAGTCCTTTTGAGTCTTTTACGATCATTGTGAACCACCAAGCTATGGGTCTCCTAAATCTGATAGCCGACAAAATGGGGTGTCTACAGTTTGCCCCTCTTTGGCAGGAACTTGCGAGGCAACGCATGTCGCAAGCGAGTGCCAAAGTTTTGAAGAGACAGGACTTTTTGGAGGCTATGGATTTAGGATAAAAAGCGTTGCAAAAGATGCAAGGATGATGCTGGTCGTGCTCCGCGTGAGCTGCCTACGTATCCCAAGGGGAATCAGACCAGGACGTAGTTCAGGGCACAAAGGAACCAATCACACATGCACATACACAACAATCAGGCGGATGCTATGTTAAAAGAGTGATATGCAAATGTATGGATGTGATATGATTGTGTACATGAGTCCTATCATGCCTAGTGTTCTGATCCTAGTATGAGCAGGTGCTGTGGGGTATGCCACTCTGAGTGGGCTGGCGTTGTACTAGTGTTTACGACTGTGATGTGGTGGATGACTCGGATAAAGACATCAAGGTCTAGAAGACTCCGTGTCTAGGGGCAAACTTCTGGAATTCGAGAAGAGTGCTTTGTAAGCAAAACGGATCGGACGCGAGGTCCTCGAGGATGATAACTAAAGATAATCGACAAGTGAGAGAGCTCACGATAACTGATAGTTTGAGGAAACCAGAGTGAGAAAGCTCAGGAGCGACAAATGAGAAAGCTCATAATAAGTGAAGAAGCTCATGATCTTGGACAAAGGAGTGAGGAAGCTCACGATAAGTGAGAAAGCTCACGATAAGCGACAGGCAAGGGAGCTCACAATAATCATTAGGTAGGTGAGGGGGACTCACGATTTTGGACAAATGAGTGAGGAAGCTCACAATAAGTGAGGAGCTTATAATAATTGACGTGTGAGAAAGCTCACGACGAGTGAGGAAGCTCACGAGAATTGAGCGGTGAGGAAGCTCATGATTTTGGACAGAGGAGTGAGGAAGCTCACGATAGTTGAGTTGGTGAGGAAGCTCGTGATATTTATTTGGACACGGATCCTCGAATTGTGAATAGACAGTGCTTGCCCTGGGAATCGGGGTGATTTGACTGTAGGTGATGTTTTTAATCGCTGGTCGATCCTTGTGATGACAAAGTCCGGAGAATTGGTTCGGACTTCTGATATCTTCTGCTGGGGATGGTAGGGGATTCTTTGAGAAAAATGATTGATAGATGTGGAAGTTCTACCCTACCTGTAAGATTTGCCTCAATCTGGAGAGCTGGTGACGAAGGATTTGCCTTAATCTAGAGGGCTGGCGATGGAGGATTTACCTCAATTTAGAGGGCTAGCGATGAAGGATTTGCCTCAATCTAGAGGGCTGATGATGAAGGATTTGCCTCAATTTAGAGGGCTAGCGATGAAGGATTTGCCTCAATCTAGAGGGCTGATGATGAAGGATTTGCCTCAATCTAGAGGGCTGATGATGAAGGATTTGCCTCAATCTACAGGGCTGATGATGAAGGATTTGCCTCAATCCAGAGGGCTGATGATGAAGGATTTGCCTCAATCTAGAGGGCTGATGATGAAGGATTTGCCTCAATCCAGAGGGCGGATGATGAAGGATTTGCCTCAATCCAGAGGGCTGATGATGAAGGATTTGCCTCAATCTACAGGGCTGATGACAAAGGATTTGCCTCAATCCAGAGGGCGGATGATGAAGGATTTGCCTCAATCCAGAGGGCTAATGATGAAGGATTTGCCTCAATCCAGAGGGCTGATGAAGGATTTGCCTCAATCTAGAGGGCTGATGATGTAGGGTTCTCGGAGAATCTCTTTCCGCGCTCAATCCAAGAGGGCCGGTCAGGGCCTCCGGGAGCTGGTATCTATCGGTTTCTGTCCTCGGGGGATGATGTAGGGTTCTCGGAGAATCTCTTTTGGCGCTCGATCCAAGAGGGCCGGTCAGGGCCTCCGGGAGCTGAAGGATAATGTACTCTGCTAGGAAGAAGGAAATACGTCCTTTAAATGGGAGTCAAGGTATCATTCTATTTGTGATGAGGGATATGGAGATGGCCTGCGGCAGTTAAGATTTTGATTTTGAAAGAAGAGGACTTATGTTTCTTTAGGATGAAAGAAGGTCATCAACGGCCACTCATGTTGCCTGAAAAAGATGAAAGATCAACAACCACTCATGGACTTATGTTGCTGGGAGAAAGATGAAAGATCAACAGCCACTCATGGACTTATGTTGCTAAGATGAAAGAAGATCATCAACAGCCACTCATGGACTTATGTTGCATGAACAAAGGAAGGTAATCAACAGCCACTCATCAACTTATGTTGCATGAAGGAAGATCAACAGCCACTCATGGACTTATGTTGCAAGGAGATGAAGATCAATAGCCACTCATGGACTTATGTTGCTAGGAGAAAAGAAGATCATCAACAGCCACTCATGGAATTATGTTGCATGAACAAAGGAAGATCATCAACAGCCACTCATGGACTTATGTTGCATGAACAAAGGAAGGTAATCAACAGCCACTCATGGACTTATGTTGCAAGGAGATGAAGATCAACAGCCACTCATGGACTTATGTTGCATGAACAAAGGAAGGTAATCAACAGCCACTCATGGACTTATGTTGCATGAAGGAAGATCAACAGCCACTCGTGGACTTATGTTGCATGAAGGAAGATCAACAGCCACTCATGGACTTATGTTGCAAGGAGAAAGGAAGATCATCAACAGCCACTCATGGACTTATGTTGCATGAACGAAGAAAGATGATGGATCAACAGCCACTCATGGACTTATGTTGCTAGGAGAAATGAAGATCATCAACAGCCACTCATGGACTTATGTTGCATGAACGAAGAAAGATGATGGTCAACAGCCACTCATGGACTTATGTTGCACAGATGAAAGAAGATCATCAACAGCCACTCATGGACTTATGTTGCATGAACGAGGAAAGATGATGAATCAACAGCCACTCATGGACTTATGTTGCTAGGAAAAATGAAGATCATCAACAGCCACTCATGGACTTATGTTGCATGAACGAAGAAAGATGATGGTCAACTTTCGACGGTTTGGAAAGGGATGAAATTTTCCCCAAGTTTGGACGCTTCTCATGCTGACGCCTTGACCGGTGTAGTAATGGTGTTTGGTACTCCTGCTTGTATTGGCATGCTCTTTATAACTTGATTTGAAAAATTTATTAGTCACTATTGACTTACACATTTGAGACTACAACAGACTCAAAAACTTGACAGACATTGACGCACGAGGACGACACATTTGACACCAAAATGAAACAAGGTCGACTTGCCAAAACTTAATGTGCTTTTGTCATAAATGATGTACCATTTCTCTTTTGTGTTTACTTCTCTCCTTAACGTGGCATCACTTTGATGGTGAATCTTATTTTTGAAAATTCCTCCCTGCTGATCTAATCAATTTCTTTGCTTCTCTCAAGATGTGCTTTGAATTAGTGCCTTAGCTTATGGAATGAAAGACGCTCCATTTCCATCTATTCAAGACAATGTTCTTGAAGGCTTACCATTGGTGTATAGGGATCAGGTGGCAAACGAAGTTTGCCCCTAGTTTGAAGGGCATGAAGTGGGATCGGTAGGCAAACGAGGCAAATGACCGAAGTTTGCCCCTAGTTTGGAGGAAGGTTCATTGGAGGTTTTGGGCAAACGAGGTAGGTGACCGAAGTTTGCCCCTTGTGTGAAGGGTAAATAGTAAAAGTCAGGAAAACGAGGCGGGTAGCCGAAGTTTGCCCCTAGTGTGGAAGGTGATTTTCTGGCTTGAGGCATGGACCGTGACTTTAATCTCTCAAATGCTCATAACTTTTACCTAGGCACCAGTGAGGTGACCTAGCAAGCTCTTTTCTCTCTTTTGTTATTCCTCATCTTGGATTTAACTCTAATTTTTGCCTAGGCGTCCTTTCGGATTTTCGACCTAGCGAGCCATCCTTCTTTTTTTCTTTTTTTTGAAAGTCTGCCTACGTACCCCCAAGTGGGGATCAGGTCCAACGTAGTTCGGGCATGGTTGGGAAGAGGCGGGTTGATTTTTGGGTAGGTGGGGTGACCGAACCGATGCGGTTGCCTACGTATCCCCAAGTGGGAATCAGGTCGAGCGTAGTTCAAGGCAAGGCTTGAAGGAAATTGGTTTGATTATGATGGTGTTGACCGAACCGATGTGGTTGCCTACGTATCCCCGAGTGGGAATCAGGTCGAGCGTAGTTCAAGGCAAGGCTTGAAGGAAATTGGTTTGATTATGATGGTGTTGACCGAACCGATGTGGTTGCCTACGTATCCCCGAGTGGGAATCAGGTCGAGCGTAGTTCAAGGCAAGGCTTGAAATAAGGGGTTTGAGGTATGAGGGTTTTTCAAACCAATCGTCAAAGAAGTTCAAACTTGAGCCACTTGTGGTAGCTTTGAATAAAAAAGATTCAGTTTCAATCTCCCTTTCTTTTCTTTTTCTTTTTCTTTTTCTTTTGTTTTGAGGATTGATCCTTTTCACTTTTGCCTAGCCAGTCAATTTTTGCTTTTCATGTAGTTGATTCTTGCAAGATCCTTCAATCGCAATCTCAGAATTCCAGAATGTGCATGTCAGCTCTCGGAATTTATTTGTGGTCATTCCGTGCCTTTTGAAATGTGATCTTGGCACGTTCTTAAGATGTATCTTGAATTGTATGATTCTCTTATTTGTTTTATCAAAAGTTTCTCCAACATTTTGACTGCCTAGGGTCAGATTTTGGAAATCAACACCTTTTTCAGCTCTAACTTTTGCCTGGGTGCCCTTTCGGGTTTTCAACCTAGCGAGCTTTTCTTTTTTTTTTTTTTTTTTTTGAAAGTGGAGATGAAACTCATTGAAATGTTTGGCTACCATCAAGGACCAAGTCTGCACAGGTTCGCATGGCTATCAATTGGGTTGGGCCCAAGGCTTTGAAATGGTAGAAATGGTGGAAAGGGTGTTGGGCAAGCCCCAAGTCAGTTTCAAGTATGTCTTTTCAAGATTGAGGCAAGAGAATCTTCAAATTCTTAAAGTAAGGCTATTCAATTCTCGGCTCTTCATCAGTGTCAGCGCAAAATTGACTTTGACCTTTCAGGATTTTTTTATTTGAGTAAAAAAAAAAATATTTTTTTTTAGCACAGTAATATCCATGGTAATTTGAAAAGTGACACTTCAGTTCAGCGATTCATGCATCTATGACTAGGCACATTAGATTAGGCAAAATGAGACTTCATTCCATCACTAGAGAAGGTTACAGACTCATAATAACTTGATGACAGATGGACTCGACCACAAGAATTAACATACAACAGACTCGACTAGACTCGACCTGGTCTCAAATGGAATGTCACAGTGACTCACTTATTCTTACATTTTTTTTTTAGCAGAAGTTCCAAACACTATCAGTTCACCGTGTAGCTTCAACAATCATTGGCCTCAGGAAAGGGGATCATTTGAACAGGTAAGCCAGGGGCTTTAGGTTCGATGAAGCTGACACTTTGGTTGACATAGGGTTGGATGGGCGATGGCTCGATGATTTTTTGATCGAGAAGGTCTTGGATATCATGGCGAAGGCGCATTCAGCTGTCGGTGTCATGGCCTGGGCCTTGGTGGTAGGCACAAATTTTGGACAGGTCACAACTAGGCGGAGGGATGTCAGCACGAGGTTGAAGGAGTCGGAGGTGCCCCTTTTTGATGAGGTTATCAAGGATAACGGACAATGGCATACCCAAGTTGGTAAAGGTTCTTGGGTTGCGGGTTTTGTTAGACTTTGAGTTCAAGTGGGTCCTTGGAGTGGCTCTTGGATTTGAATATGGACTAGGATTACCAAGGCTAAAGTGTGGGTTTGGATAC
This sequence comes from Hydrangea macrophylla, assembly GCA_033977485.1. Taxonomy (NCBI): domain Eukaryota; kingdom Viridiplantae; phylum Streptophyta; class Magnoliopsida; order Cornales; family Hydrangeaceae; genus Hydrangea; species Hydrangea macrophylla. The sequence goes on from CM066984.1 coordinate 18,406,249, forward strand.
AAGTAGAGATTCGGATGTGGAAACGGGCTTGGATTGATGGCGTTGGGCAACCCATTCTTCCCTTTATCGATGCTCTGCACCATCTTCTCAAATCGGCTTATCCTTAAACTTAGTTGTTCAACAGTGGTTCGTAGTTTGTCCACTTTTCCTTCGAGAGCTTGGTAGGCCATTATGATAGCCTGGGCTAGATAATGAATTTGGGAAGGTACAGAGGTGTCCTTACCCGGGGCTATGTTTTCTGCAAATAGAAGTAAAAGCCCAAATTAACAGAGGCACAAAATACTTCTTATGGACTCCCCAGCGGGAGGAGATGATCAGAATTTTGAAGGATTTAATGATGCAAACCAAGGACGGTTGCTGTAAGTATATGACTTTTGTACAATGATCGAAATGGGTGAGGATGATGATACGTATGCATTTGATGTGTAGAGAGTGACATGTAGACTGACATGAATCGTGTATGCATATGAGACAAGCATGCGGATGCAAGCCCTAATCTATATGATGTTCCTATTTCTAACAGATAGCAGCTAAACAAATAAGGTCCTAAGCATACAGAGTGTGCTATCCTTACTTTCCAGTGTGATCACCAAGGGACAACAGGAATTTCCGGGATACTTCGGAAATTTTGGACAGAGTTTCTGGGAGAAATAGGGATTTGGAAGATTCGGAGAAATTTCTAGAAGTCATTTGAGTTTCTAGGAGAAATAGGGATTTCTGGTTGATTTGGACTGAGCTTCTAGGAGAAATTGGGAAATCAGAATTTCTGGGAGGAATTGGTACATCTAGACATTTTTGGGAAGTTTGGATGGAGTTGTTGGAATTTTTGGGAAATCTTGGAGATTTGGATAGAGCTTATGGGAAAACATAATAACTGGGTAAGTCAGACAGAGTTTCTGGGAGAAACAAGTATACCGGAATTTCTGAGAGATTTGGACAGAACTTCTGGGAAAATAGATATAACTGGGTAAGTCAGACAGAGTTTCTGGGAGAAACAAGTATATCGGAATTTCTAAGAAAAATTGAGGTTTCTGGGTATTCTGAATCTTGGTGATTTGGACAGTTTCTAGGAGAAACAGGGATATCCTGATGAGTTGGGTAGAGTTTCTGTTGGAAGAAATAGGGATATACGACGGGAATAGGTGATGATGGTGATCATACTTTCTAGCAAGTTTTCATACTCCTATGTCTCAAGACCAACAAACAAGGTTTGCGGTGTATATCTTTGTGAGCATCGAGCAGACATCCTTATCATGGAGCCTAGGCAAGTCAACTCAATGTGATCACATGTGAGCGATTGCCTTGGGAATCATAAGAAAGAGGTTCTGTTCTATGTCACATAAGCGTCTACACCACGCAGGTAATCCCACCAGGGCATACAACAGTTATATCACATTGTCCTATCTTAAAAGATAAATGAACAGTCCTATGAAAGGTTCTACAGGAATCTATATGAAAAGGCTGGGTTTAGTCAAAGAGGGTCCGTTGACGAGAGTTCCAATATACCGTCGGGGAGACAGTACGGAGGTTTTTACTCTTTTTGATATACCTTGGAAGGTACAGTATCAACGGTGACTTGTGCCCTGGCACAGCAAGACCTGAACAATGTCAGCGCCGCGTTTCAGACACAGTCGAAGGGGAAATGCAAAAGTGCAATGCGGTGAACCAAACACAGTAAAAAGATGATTTTAAGAATGCTTCTTATGAGTCAAACCTCTGCATTATTTTGTTTTAAAATAAAAAATCCCCAGCAGAGTCGCCAGATTGTGGACACGCGGAATCGGACCACTTCTCTTGTTTGAGAAAATTCTTGAAATTGATTTGAATCAAAGGAAGAAAATGAAAGGTCTGTTGAAAACAGATACAGAGTCGCCACTTGGTCTTTAAGGAACCAAGAAACCTAATTTTGACTCACCCAAATGGATAAAAGGCACCGGCCCTTCATAACCAAAGAACTTGGTTCGGGGTTTTGGTACGAGAGAGGAAGGAGCCTTTGTCGCGACTAAAACACCCTCAACTCGCCCCGTCTTTCGACGGGCCTCAATTAGCATCCAAATAATCATCTTATACTATGTATGGTTCGACAATTAATACTATGATAGTATATTACATCACATAAGAAAATTCGAAATGGAAGATCTAAAGATAAGATATCATTCATAAGATCTAAGCCAAATATCATACAATGTAAAGTGAAAGATCACACAAATAAACCTAGGAAAAATCGTCTAATCATATATCAAATAATCAAGACTTCCTAATCTAAAAAGGGGGACATGAATTGTTCTTGAAACAAATAATCAAAGAAATCAAAATATGCTTAGCAAGCTAGTATGATGCATGTTATTCTTTGAGAAAAGAAGATCTTCTCAATCCCCGGGACGGATGAGAAAGGACGATTAGATCAAGGGGAAGCATGAACGTGTGATCATGATCATTCCTTATAATCTTCTTAGATTAAGAGTTACAAAAACCCCAAATCTTGCATGAATGCAATGCATGTATCTAAAATGTACCAAGGTTGTAGTGTGCTTTGTGTTCATGGATTCCTAGAATGACTTAGAAGTCTAAAATGTGTATGAATGAATGAATGAAATTAACATGGGATGTGTACAAATGTAGTATGAACTACTTCCTAAGATATGGGTTAATTTGGAATACATATGAGCATCAAATCAAAGAATAAAAGTTGAAATGTGCTTACTGTGAATAGTAGACAGAACAGTAGCATGATCTTTTGGAATTTGAAAAGAGGGGTTAGGAATGTTTCCAGTGCATGATTTTTTATGGAGATCTTCCTTATTGTGTCTAGGACACAACCCAAAAAGCCAATCTTGAATAGCTATCACAGAATGAGAGAAATCATATAAACAATGAAGGTCACTCAGAAACAGAGTCCGTACCGTCGACTGAAATGTTAGAAAATCTTAGAAAATGAAAACAAATGATCTAGAGGCCCATTTTATACAGAAAGTTCCCTACGACATTGAAGTTTAAGGGAAAAATAAGTTAGGACCACCCTTTTTGGAAAAGATTTCTGAAAAAGAGGTTGGAAGTGGACCTAGCTGCTGTGACAGTAAAAACAGAATGTCTAGAGAGAATGTGTGGGTCCAAATGGACCATTTTCAAGTATTTCCATGTCAAGCCAAAAATCATGGGTGCTCTCTAATGAGTTAGGAAGACTTTCCAAGTGGTCTTGCATCCATACATTAAGTATTGAACTCAAAATAATTCCTTGAAGTTAAATGACTCACTGTTTTGAGGGTTTTGAGAGAAACAAGGTTTATTTCTTGAAATCAAAATGAGGGGTTTAAGAGGGGGGTTTTGAAATGGGGGTTTTGAAAGTATACTTCCAGAACTTGGATGAATATTCTAACCACTTGGAATATCAATTCCTAACTAATTTCAAGAACTTCCCAAGTATTTGCAAAACATGGTTTTATTTGGAAACCAAACTCAAGAATCTATGGGAGTATGATACATGAGAGGATATATGATACATGATATGATATAGCATATTAAAAGTGGTAAAGAACATGTGCATGGGATATGGGTTCATCTAGATACAAGAGAGTGTTGCATCAAAGTGTGAAAGTCAAAAAGTGAAATGCTGTGAATAGTGGACAGACTGTATGCATTACTTTGTAACAATATAATGGGAGGTCAAACGTGCCTAGACAAATGTGAGAATAATCAGAGATCATCCTTATTGTGTCTAGAAAATAACCCAAAAAGCCAAACCTCAATAGCTATCACAGATTAAAAGAAATAAATCAGAATGTACACATGACTCAGAAACAAAAGCTGCACTGTTGACTGATTTTGTATGAGTTTTCATAAATCAAAGAAAAGGTTTATGACGACCCATTATACACCAAAAGTTTCCTAAGACATCCAAGTTTCATAAAAAAAATAGAAAAGATATATGTACAGTGACGAAAATATCCAGAATAAGTGCAAGAAGTTGGGTGAACATTCTGTGAGAACAGAGGCAGATTATGAATATGAACTTCTCACATCCAAAACAAATACTTTCATATCTCTATAATTGATGGGAAAAATCAGAGACAAACTATGATGTCTTAGGAAGATTTTCCAAGTGGTTTCATCATCATAACTCAAGTATTTAATTCAAAACAAATCTTTGAATCTGAACAGCTCACTGTTTTGGATCATTCTTGAAGAAAATGGATTTGGGTTTTGAAATAGAGTTTGAGTTCTTGATTGGGGGTTTTGAAATAGATGTTCAAAGCATGAACTTAAACTCTTGAGATGACCATGTGACCACTTAGAACCTCATCCAACCTTGAATCATCAAAGAACTCCCAATATTATTGGAGAGATTCACTTTTATTTTGGACATAACTTCAATACATTTCAAGAACATCTTGGAAGTATTGAGGTTATGATCATCATCTATCAAACATGTTTTTGAGGTCAAGAGCTACTATCCATAAGGATTCACTCACCCCAAACTTCATGTCATCACTTAGATGATGATGAACTAGTAAGTAAATAAAGAAAATAAAAAGAAATGAGATTAAGAAGAGATGAACATAATATGAACAAGCAAGTAAATAACAATCAATAGATGATAATCAATATGATTTTGGACTTGTAGCTTGGTGTTTCACTCATAGATTTTGACATTTGGACATGGAAGTAGCTTCCTAACTCAAGAATGCTCAAGAATGGTGATTGGGTATATTGATGATGAAGTATATAGAAAAATGGTGGAGGAAAACAAGATTAGAACTCACTTTTATTGGAAAAAAATGGAAGAAGAAGACTACTTCTTCTCTTTCTCTCTCTATATTTCCCTAGAGTTTCTTCCTGAGCTTTCTCTAAGCTTCCATGTATCTCCCCTAAATGGAAGTAAATGGCTTCTTTTATAGGCAAAGGAGGGGTGGTAAATGGAGTTTTAAAAAGTTTAAAATGGTCTCCTATTGGTCCAAAATAAGCTGGGAATCAAAACTACGTCGTTTTGGTTTTTAATTAATCAAAATGGGACCCCAAAAGAAATTACAAAAACATACTGCTCTGGAGGGGAGTGCCGCGGCGGCACTGGGCCAGTGCCGCGGCGGCAGTGGGCCAGTGCCGCGGCGGCACTGCTCCTCCCCCGTCCAGATAATGCTGTTTAGGCCCCCTGAAGTTCCGGTATTCGCGAAAAGGCCCTATTTCGTCCGAAATTCACAGAAAATGCGTACGAACTCCAAATTGAGGTTGTGATATACCGTTGGAAAGGTAATGGAGTCTACTTTACATAAAAAATAGTTCGGGGATAGGTCACCTTGAAAAGTTTTACGGTATTCGCGATAAAAGCTGATTTGATCGCCTTTTTCGGCTTTGGAAATCCATAATAAATTTGTTTTAAATCCAGGGATTATGTGCGATATACCGTTGGAAAGCTATTGACCTCTAGTATCCATGAAAAATATTTGAAAATTATTTCAGCGCCCCGATTCCAAAGTCAAACTTGGTCAAACTTGGTCAAACCTTGGTCAAACCTAGTCAAACCTTGGTCAAACCGGTCAACGGGGACTTTCCGGGAACTTTCGGGACTTCCGGGGGTCTCTGGGAGCTGACGATTTCATTTGATTTCTCTTAGAAACTCATTTTATCGCTTTCCTTATGACGTAGCATGTTTTCAGAACTTTGGGACCAAATCTGGGAGTTTTTGGGCTTTTAGGGGTCATTTTGGTCATTCTGAGCATTCTGAGAGATAGAGCTGACTTCCGAGAGTCCTTTTGAGTCTTTTACGATCATTGTGAACCACCAAGCTATGGGTCTCCTAAATCTGATAGCCGACAAAATGGGGTGTCTACAACATGCTAGTGCTTATAGTGCATTGACGGACCTAAGCTTTCCTATTGACACTCAAGACTGTCAATCAGTCGATAGGAACTCATAACTTGTATAAGGTACGTGTTCTTAATCTTGAGACGATTATAAACAAAGACTGTGGATATGGCTACTTTGACTTACCAATCAGTGAGGTCTATAGAAGATCAACACCTTGGTATCTTGGGTATGTCATAATCATAGGGTTGTGAACATATATTGTCAAGACAGAATCTACCCTCTGTTTCAGAGTAAGCATTCCCTTGAGAATGTCACCAAGTCGATTACTGAGTACTGCAGTCTTGTTGATAAAAGTTATTAACATGTTTGGTAATCATGAGAGGTGAATGGGACTCAAGGAATACAAGAAGTAATCATGATTCAGGTTGACAGTAACAGTTTTCTGACTACCTGAATATGATTATGAATACTGAAGGTAGAGGGACATTAGTACAACATACAAGTCTAGTTATCGCTTCGGATATGTTCTTTTGCGTTAGAGTTCAGTTATCGTTTTATAGTGGAGTAAACGTTAACTGACCAGTTAGTTAGTTTACTGATCAAAGAGTTTGGTCATGGTAATTAACAACAGGTCTGAGCCAACAATAAAGAGCCTAGGAGGTCCCACTCGTAGCTCTGCCAGGATACTTGGAAAGACACAGGAGGAATTTGTCAAGACAAGTTCGATCGATTGAAGTATGTTCGATCGGTTGAAGTCTTGGCAGTCTCGATCGATCGAGAATAGTTCGATCGATCGAAGATCTTCGATCACTCGAAGTCTAGGTCGGTTTTGGAAATCTATAAATAGGGCAGCTGCATTCTGGAAAAAGAGTTCGTCGTTTCAGAACGTCAGAAGTTGCAGAAACTATTTTAGAGCCCCAAACCTTCTTTTTCCTCTCTATTAGAGATCCCACCATCTCTAGTCTCTCGGGCAAGCATCCGTAGGAGACATAAGGGTGAAGACAACCTAGTGGAGGCTGCTGCATCACCAAGGAACAAGAAGAAAATCAGAATTGGGTTCAAGACACTAAGGTATAACTCTTGTCCCCTCTTGTACGCATCTATGGAATTAACGAGTAGTAGATCCTGGGCTACCATTAAGTTTTATAACTTGACTTTTCTGCTGCGCATTTAAACTTTTAACTTGAACCAATTTTTCCATCAATTGGTATCAGAGCCATGCTCGTTTGGATGTATAGATGCATTTTTGGAACACTATTTTGATTTACATGTTGATTTTAGAACTATTTTCGATACGGCATTGTCACAGATCTATTTTTGCAGTGTTATCGTAGTAGAATACAAATCTATGATTGCATGGTCTGCAAGGCGGGTTCGATCGATCGAACATGTTTCGATCAATCGAACATCCTCTGTACTCGATCGATCGAACAGTCTTCGATTGATCGAAACCTTCTAGTGTTCGATCGATCGAATGAAGTTAGATCGATCGAGACAGATTCTTTGTCAGGCTCTCTGTTTCACAGTTTTAAGGTGTTTTGAAATTAAAAGTTTTTTTTAAAGCATTCTGAAAATTTTTTAAATCATTCTATGAAATAGAAAGTTCAAGCGATTGAACAGAGTTCAATCGATCGAAGGTTCGAGCGATCGAACGGTCGTCGATCGATCGAACTGTGACAGGGAAGTAAGATGTTGTTTTAAGTTCTAATTCAGTATGTAAAGAGTTTATGGATGTGTCTACGACTAACCCTTTTGCAGCTAGATTAGTCGCTATCTCCCATGGCACCAAGTTATTTGAATATTTTGTGTTTAAATTGTTTGAGATTGGTGCATGTTGTAATTTAAGTTTGGTTTGGTTTTAAGGCATATGTAAAGGGTGCTGCGACTTCAATCCTACGAAAAGGAAAGTCGCACCGGTTTCTCTAGCCTTTTATTGTATTTTGTTGTTGCTATTTCTATTTCTAGAAAAAATTGTAAGCTTCGAAAGAAGCATAGGACAAATGTAATAGAATTAAAAAATCCATGAAGATGGAGCAAGGAGCCGTTGTCCATGAAAATGGAGCTGGAGGCGATCAAACCAAAAGGAGGTTCTATGGAGATAGAGCCATGGGAGATAGAGGCATTGTTTGGATGTCTTTATTTTCAATTTTAGTTTTTTGTTTTATGTGCTTGGTTTGTGATTGGCATTTAATTATATTGTCACTACTTGCATGCACATAAAACAAGTTTTCTAAAATAAAATTCAAAAACCATTTCAACGCATTAGTAAACATTGGATGTTTATGGGTAATGTGTGGAAACATTTTTTAAAGCAAAATCCTCAATTTCTAAATCTAGTGGGAGAGGGTCTTATTAATTGACACTCACGATCTTCCATTAACGGTTCACTGTAAGATGAGTAGTGCATCCTGTGTCACCTCGCCAGGGGTGATCATTCCATACGGATGGTGCATTACTCATTGGTTACTAGATGTGAACTTCCTTTGATAGAATCAATCAGACGTGTTAGAGGGTGACCACCACACGGAGGCGCTACTTGAGACGGTTGTGATTGGATCCTAGTTAATGGTACACACTAGCTAAGCTATGGATAAGGGATCCCACACGGGGCATTATTCAGAAACTTAGAGATCAAAAGGGTTTGGGAGTCAAAACTTGTTTTGCAAGAGTTACATAGCGGATAAGTCTTGATTAATCGAAAAATTGAAAATTGACCACCACACGGAGGCTTTAATCTTTTTTTTCGATATTCCGGCGACTTTGTTTTAAAATAAGAGTTTTTAAGGATTCTTTTATTTCAAACTGCCAAATCTGATATTCATATTTATTTTGTCTTTTGATTTTATAGTAAATCATAATATCTGGATCTACATTTAGTCCACTTGCTACCATACTCACTCAAAATAAGTTAACTGAAAATAACTACACTGAATGGAAACGAAACCTTGACATTGTATTAACTGCAGAGGATCACGTATATGTCATCACCACCCCATGCCCCGAAGAACCCGCGGCAAATGCTTCGGCAGCTGCCAGACGCGAGTTCGACAAATGGAAGAAGTCGAATGGAATGGCTCGTTGCTATATTCTGGCCTCAATGGCTGGTGTGTTGCAACACCAATTCCAATCGAATGATTCTGCCAGTGACATTATCACATCCCTGAAAAAGATGTTTGGGGAGCATGGCAGGCCTGCCAGACAGGTAGCCATGCAAAAGATAATGAGTGCAAAGATGTCGGAAGGGACTCCAGTCAAGGAACATGTTTTAAAAATGATTGGTTATTTAAACGAGCTAGAGACCCTACGTGCCAACATCGATGCACAGACCCAAGTTGATATGATCCTTAATTCACTGTCGCCTTCATTCGCTCAATTTAAACTTAACTATAATATGAATCAAATGAATTTTTCAATGAGCAAATTGATGAGTTCTCTTTTGGCAGCGGAAGGGGTGATCAAACCTGGGGTCAACGTCTTGAACGTTGAGAAAAGCGCTTCCTCTTCCCGATCAACACCGAAAGGAAAGAAAGGGAAGAAGAAGGCTGGCATTGGTGGTCCAAGTGTTGGACCGGTCCCTAAGATTGCAAAATCTAAGGGAAAAGGTAAGGGCAAAGGGAAGGTGGGTGGCCAAGGCAAAGGAAAGTGTTTCCAATGCGGTGAGAAGGACCACTGGAAGAGGAACTGTCCAAAATTCTTAGCTACAAGAGTTCAAGGTATGATTGAATCACATGTGATTGAAGTAAGTTTTATTACGGATACTTCAAACACTTGGTGCATTGATTCTGGTGCGACTAACCATATCTGTAATTCATTGCAGGGGTTCAGATCAACCAGGAGGTGCAGTGATGGGGAAGTCATACTTACTCTAGGTTCTAGTGCAACCGTTTCAGCGATTGCTATAGGAGTGGTAGTTTTAGAATTTCTAGACAATAAAGTTTTGATTTTATCAGATGTACTTTACGTCCCTTGAATGAGACGTAATTTAATTTCAGTTTCTAATTTATCGAATAATGGTTATTCTTTTCATTTTGGAACTGAAGTTGTTATTAAAAGAAATGGTTCTTTTATATGTTCTGGTGTTAAATCAAATGGTTTGTATGTGATCACTCCCATTATTTCTAAATATTCTTGCATGGAACTTAATAACTCAATGGTAACTATACCATCTATAAGAAAAGAACCTTCCACTAATCCAACAAGGCTTTGGCATATGAGGCTTGGCCATATCAATCTAAATAGGATTGGCAGACTAGTCAAAGAAGGGGTCTTAGGTGATTTGGTTCTCGAACCAATGGAAGTCCGTGAGTCTTGTTTAGAGGGTAAGATGACCAAAAGGCCCTTTTCTGCAAAGGGCAATAGAACCAATGCATTATTGGAATTAGTTCATACTGATGTGTGTGGACCAATAAATATTAGAGCAAGGGGTGGTTATGAGTATTTCATAACATTTATTGATGACCACTCTAGGTATGGATATGTGTACCTAATGCAGCACAAGTCTGAAGCCTTTGAAAAGTTCAAAGAGTTTAGGGCTGAAGTGGAGAAGCAATTGGGATCACATATCAAGGCCATTCGATCTGATCGAGGTGGGGAGTACCTCTCTAATGAGTTTATTGATCACCTCATACAGAATGGGATTCTATCACAGTTGACTGCACCTGGCATGCCTCAGCAGAATGGTGTAGCGGAGAGAAGGAATCGGACTCTTTTAGACATGACTAGGTCAATGATGAGTTATTCAGAGTTGCCATTATTCCTTTGGGGTTATGCTTTGGAAACCGCTGCATACATACTAAATCTAGTACCAAGAAAATCTATTCCCAGGACACCACGGGAGATGTGGATTGGGCGCAAGCCTTCTTTGCAACATCTCCGGATATGGGGGTGTCTGGCACATGTGCTGAAAGGAAAGATGAGCAAGTTGGATTCTAGATCAGAAGTATATTATTTTGTAGGGTATACAAAGGGTACTTATGGATGGTATTTTTATGATCCAAGAGAACAGAAAGTGTTTGTTAGTACAAATGTTGTTTTCTTAGAGGATGATTATATCATGAACCATAAACCTAAGGGAAGGATAGATCTGAGAGAAATAGAAGGAGAGCCCTCAGTCCAACCCACAGTTAATAACGATGTAAATCAAGAAAATACCACTTCTTCACCCATTTCTGCACAGGTACCTCGTCGTAGTGGGAGGATTATCAGCCAGCCTGATAGATACATGTTCTTAGGAGAAGTTTTTGAAGCTGTCTCCATAGAATCTGAATCTGATCCTGCCACATATGAAGAGGCAATGGCTGATGTTGATTCAGATCATTGGGTAAAAGCTATGAAGGCTGAATTAGAATCTATGGATTCTAATCAGGTCTGGGATCTTATAGAACTTCCAGCCAATATTAAACCCATTGGTTGTAAGTGGGTCTACAAGAGAAAAATAGCATATGATGGAAAGATTGAGACCTATAAGGCTAGGCTTGTAGCGAAAGGTTATACTCAGATGGAGGGCATTGACTATGAGGAAACCTTCTCGCCGGTGGCCATGTTCAAGTCCATCAGGATACTCCTATCCATTGTTGCATGCCTAAATTATGAGATCTGGTACATGGACATCAAGACTGCATTCTTGAATGGCAATCTTGAGGAGGACATCTATATGCAACAACCAGAAGAGTTCATAGCTGGTCGGAAAGGTAACTTGGTATGCAAACTGCAAAAGTCCATTTATGGGCTTAAGCAGGCATCCAGGAGTTGGAACATCCGATTTGGCCAAGCAGTCAAGTCGTTTGGTTTCATACAGAATCTGGATGAACCTTATGTATACAAGAAATATGAAGGGAAAGCAGTGGATTTTCTTGTGCTTTACGTTGACGACATTCTACTCATTGGAAATGATGTAGCGGCATTGTCAACGATCAAGGTTTGGCTAGCTAGTACTTTTGATATGAAGGATCTAGGAGAGGCGAGCTATATTCTAGGGATAAAGCTCTTTCGGGATCGCAAGCAAAAGATAATGGGATTATCTCAAGCTGGTTATATCGATAAAGTGTTAACTAGGTTTTCAATGGATAATTCGAAGAAAGGTTTGTTACCTTTCAGGCATGGTTTAGCGTTCTCTAAGGACCAGTGTCCTAAGACACAGGAGGAGAGGAATCGCATGGCAGGAATTCCATATGCTTCGACAGTTGGAAGTCTCATGTATGCGATGTTATGCACTAGACCAGATATCTGTTTTGCCGTTGGCATGGTTAGCACATATCAATCGAATCCAGGTCCGGAGCACTGGACAGCCGTTAAGTACATTCTTAAGTACTTGAGAAGGACTAAAGATTACATGCTGATGTACGGCGGTAGTGAGTTAATTCTAGTAGGATATACTGACTCGGACTTTATGTCAGATAAAGATTCGAGGAAGTCAACATCCAGACATCTCTTTACCTTGGGAGGTGGTGCTGTTAGTTGGAGGAGCATTAAGCAGAAATGCATTATAGACTCAACTACAGAAGCTGAGTATGTGGCTGCTTGTGAAGCCGCAAAGGAAGCTGTTTGACTCAAGAAGTTCCTTATGGAGCTCGAGGTGGTACCAGCATCATTGTCACCTATTACGCTTTACTGTGATAATAGTGGGGCAGTGGCTCAGTCCAAGGAGCCAAGGAACCACGGGAAGGGAAAGCACGTAGAGCGGAAATATCATCTTATCCGAGATATTGTTCAACGTGGAGATGTGACTGTCACCAAGATTGCCACCGTTGACAATCTTGCTGATCCGTTTACAAAGGCCTTGCCACAGAAGGTCTTTGATCGTCATCTAGATAGTCTAGGTCTTAGATGTAGTTCTGAATGGTTATGAGTGCAAGTGGGAGTTTGTTGGGTTTGTGCCCTCAAACCATTACTTTATATATGAGACATTGACATTTTAATATATGGATATCAGCTTTACATTTAGTTATGTATGTTTCTTTCATGAGATGTTTGTTATCCTTAAGTATCATAAAATAAGTATTTCGTGTATGTATGAGATACATACAAGCGAGATACGAATTACTATTCTTTGTTACTTAGAATATGTCACAGTGGATGATGAGACTGGATATCTCATCAGGTTTACACTATAGCATAATTAACTACCATTGGATGGAATGACTAATCTCTATCACTAGAGTTTAACTCTTAGTTAACATGCTAGTGCTTATAGTGCATTGACGGACCTAAGCTTTCCTATTGACACTCAAGACTGTCAATCAGTCGATAGGAACTCATAACTTGCATAAGGTATGTGTTCTTAATCTTGAGACGATTATGAACACAGACAGTGGATATGGCTTCTTTGACTTACCAATCAGTGAGGTCTATAGAAGATCAACACCTGGGTATCTTTGGTATGTCATAATCATAGGGTTGTGAACATATATTGTCAAGACAAAATCTACCCTCTGTTTCAGAGTAAGCATTCCCTTGAGAATGTCACCAAGTCGATTACTGAGTACTGTAGTCTTGTTGATAAGAGTTATTAACATGTTTGGTAATCATGAGAGGTGAATGGGACTCAAGTAATACAACAGTAATCATGATTCAGGTTGACAGTAACAGTTGTCCGACTACCTGAATATGATTACGAATGCTGAAGGTAGAGGGACATTAGTACAACATACAAGTCTAGTTATCGCTTCGGATATGTTCTTTTGCGTTGGAGTTCAGTTATCGTTTTATAGTGGAGTAAACGTTAACTGACCAGTTAGTTAGTTTGCTGATCAAAGAGTTTGGTCATGGTAATTAACAACTGGTCTGAGCCAATAATAAAGAGCCTAGGAGGTCCCACTCTTAGCACCGCCAGGATACTTGGAAAGACACAGGAGGAATTTGTCAAGACAAGTTCGATCAATTGAAGTATGTTCGATCGATTGAAGTCTTGGCAGTCTCGATCGATCGAGAATAGTTCGATCGATCGAAGGTTCGATCGATCGAAGATCTTCGATCGATCGAAGATCTTCGATCGCTCAAAGTCTAGGTCGGTTTTGGAAATCTATAAATAGGGCAGCTGCATTCTGGAAAAAGAGTTCATCGTTTCAGAACGTCAGAAGCTGCAGAAACGATTTTAGAGCCCCAAACCTTCTTTTCCTCTCTATTAGAGATCCCACCATCTCTAGTCTCTCGGGCAAGCATCCGTAGGAGACATAAGGGTGAAGACAACCTAGTGGAGGCTGCTGCATCACCAAGGAAGAAGAAGAAAATCAGAATTGGGTTCAAGACAGTAACGTATAACTCTTGTCCCCTCTTGTACGCATCTATGGAATTAACGAGTAGTAGATCCTGGGCTACCATTAACTTTTATAACTTGACTTTTTCGCTGCGCATTCAAACTTTTAACTTAAACCGGTTTTTCCATCAGGGGATGATAGAAGAACTGAATCGCCGACCACCACATGTAATTCTGCATATTATGGACCCACCTTTGGGAGGAGGGGAAGGAGATTGGTTCGATGATCAGGAGGCACAATGAATTGATGCACTACAGGCCAACAGAGACAGAGAGAAAGCTGAGAAGGAGAAGCTACTGACCGAGAAAATAGAGAAGTTGGAAATGGTGATGCGCAAAGCTCAGGGAGTTGATACCTATTTGATGGAGTTGGAAGGTCTGTATGACGGGGTCCACGAGACGCTGCCTGCCGGGTTTAAGATGCCAATTTTCGACAAGTTTAACGGGACTGGGAATCCTCGCAGCCATTTAAGGATGTGTATTGGGGCTTTCCAACCAAGTGGGCTGAGCACAACCATGATGGCGGTCCTATTCCAACAGACTCTGACCGGTGCTGCTTTATCCTGGTATCTTACTCTCGAACCAAGCAAAACCTGGGTATGGGAGGAAGTAATCAAAGCATTTGTGGAACAATACGAGTACAATCAAGATTTAGATGTCACTGTCCAAGATTTGGAGACCACTAGGCAAGGGAACAAAGAATCATTCGCCGAATACCTGGGCAGATGGAGGGGAAAGGCAGCCAAAATGGTACAAAGGCCATCTGAGACGGACTAGATCCGAATGATGATGAAGAACCTATAGCCAGTGTACCAAGAAAAGATGAGATTCCAGTCAATCAACACCTTTGCTGAGGTTTTTGATGTCGGGACGAGGATAGAAGATGCAATCCAAGAGGTAGTAATCAAGAGAGAGGAATAACCAAACCGGTACAGGAGGCCGAACTACGGATCCAACGGAGGACAAACGGGGGGTCACTCCGGCCCCATCGATGTCAATGCACTGAATGGGCCAGAAAGGAAATTTGACATAACACCGAGGAGAGGAGGGGACAAAGCACCAAGGAAGTTCTCAGATTTAGGGGTGTCACTATCAATTGCCCTCGATAGACTGTTAGCGAAGGGGCATCTCCGTCAGTTGGAACCTCGACCTCTACCAAGTCCACTTCCGCCAAATTTCCAAGGAGACCTCTTCTGTAAATTTCATCAGCAAAAGGGTCACTCAACGGATCGGTGTATGAGATTAAGGCACAAAATCCAGAACCTCATTGATAACAAAGTAATTTCAGAACCACCTACCAAAGCTCCAAATGTTACTAGAAATATGCTTCCGAATCATCAAGCTGTGCCACCACCGCAGGGCCTTTATCTCTTGGGGATGGAAGAAGCAACCTTCGATCCGTCTAGGCTAATCACTAAGGCCGGGACACCAAGAAAGTCATACCAACTACCTAAGGATTCGACAATCTGTGCTTTGGAAGATCAGCCGGAGAAGAGTGAAATGGGATAGTCAGACTGGTGGATTCAAGAGAGTGACAGTCGAGACGTGAGCCAGATAGAAGACGATCTTTGGTATGAAAGCGACAAAGAAACAGAGATGGGGGAGGGTACTTTGAAAGTTGATTCAGAAGTTGATAATCTGTGGGCAAGAGAAGAAGTCACTCATTTAACTCGGTCAGGCAGACACTTTAAACCGCATGAGCTAGAGGAAGATCAACCAAGGAGAGAGTTGGACAAGGGAAAAGGGAAGATGAACGGAGAAGAGGAAGAAGACAGGGTTCTAAAGCAGATGAAGAAAACTCAGGCCAATATCACCATTTGGGGGATGCTAATAGCATCAAAACACCACAGGAAGGCAGTGTTGGACGCCCTAAATCAATCTGATGTTCCCATCAACACAACACCAGAAGATAACGTGGGAATGATTGGCAGAATTCCAACCTTGGCTATTACCTTTTCTTCAAATGACATGCCCCCCGGAGGACCCATGCTCAACAAGCCGTTGTATGTCACTATTGAATGTTTGGGGAACACCGTGCCCGCTTATCTCGTTGACAACGGGTCTGCTCTGAATGTATGCCCCTTTCGAACAGCCAAACGGATGGGCTTAGATGAATCGTCGTGCCTTCCCAGAAAAAGGTCAGGGCATATGACAACACTCAGAGAATGGTCATGGGCATCATCTTTCTTAATCTTGTTATTGGACCATTGGAGAAAGAAGCTGAATTCCAAATCATTGATATCCCCGCTTCCTTTAATATACTGCTAGGAAGGCCATGGTTAGATAGCTTGGGTGCCATACCATCCACCATTCACCAAAAGGTAAAATGCGTTTGGAAGAGCAAAGTCTGTGACATTCACGGGGACAGCTGGGTTCGTTCGTCTAAAGAATCATCAAGCGCACCGGTTTTGGAATTACAGCTACAAGAAGGAGCAAATATGGGAGGGTTCGAGTTCGTCGGCATGATTGAAGAGGAAAAGCCAAAAGAATTCCTGCCACTATACTTTGATCAGTATGCTAGTCCATTGGTCGCAGGGATAATGAAAAATATGGGTTTCTTCCCAGGCATGGGATTGGGAAAGAATCATCAAGGCATGCCTGGATTCCCGCACATTCCAACTCAGACTCACACTCATGGTTTGGGTTACCAGCCGACAAAGAAGGAACTGAGGGCAAAGAAGAAGACAGCTGACGCGCCAATGGACCCCTATCAAAAAACGCTCAATGGTTACTTCGTGAAGGAAGGAGAAGAATTTCCCTTCTGTGGCTTCCCAGAGCCATGGATGGACCAGAATGACAAATGTCTAAAGTCGGGGTTCGAGATCTTTTTCTCTCATGAATTCTCAGAGTATAAAGACCCATTTTTGCAAATGCCTGAAAAGTCTGCTACCGTTAACGATTGCATTGGTGTACTGGATGGACCGGTCATGCAGGACCTATTGAGCGAAGGAGGGGTAAAAGTCGAAGGAAAAGGGAAAGAAGACAAGGGTCTGGAAGTCGAGGTTGAGGAGGGGAATGATGAGGATGTGCTCGAAGAAGAGCCGAAGCCAGAAAAGGAAGAGAAGACGGAAACCGAAGGACTGCCGGGTTGTAACACTGTGGAGCTCAAGCAGGGGGCCAACAAGGAGTAGGTCTTTGAGTCTAGTGATAAGTATCCCCCTCACCCAGAGTCTGTAATGGCCCAAATGAGGCGTCTTACTATCGCTATGTCTGTTGTAATCACTCCTGACAAGATCAATGAAAGAATGACTGATTCTGCCTACTCGAATGCGCTTAATGAATGTGATGAATGTGAAATACCTGATGAATTGCAAAAATTAATTGAAAAAGAAAATGAATCTGCATGCAAAATCATAGAGAACACCCTAACAATTAATCTAGGAAATGAAAATAATCCTCAAAATGTCTTTATCGGCTCTACACTTAGCAATGAAGAAAGCAAAGAACTAATCAATCTATTGAATGAATTCAAAGATGTTTTTGCATGGTCTTAAAATGATATGCCAGGTATTGATCCAGAGATAGTCCAACACCACATCCCCATTTTCCCAAATTCTAAACCAGTAAAACAAAAATTGAGGCGAATGAGGCCTGAATGGGCACTCAAAGTCAAAGAGGAAGTTGAAAAGCAGTTAAAAGCTAGATTTTTGATGGTCACCGAGTATCCTGAGTGGATTGCCAACATAATTCCCGTCCCCAAAAAGGATGATCGTGTTAGAGTTTGCGTTGATTTTCGAGACCTAAACAAAGTAAGCCTTAAAGACGATTTCCCTTTACCGCATATCGACGTCCTCGTTGGTAACTCCACCGGACATAAGCTTCTGTCCTTTATGGATGGATTCTCTGGCTATAACCAGATCCTGAAGGCACCAGAAGATAGAGAGAAAACCAATTTTATCACGCCATGGGGGACATACTGCTATAGGGTTATGCCATTTGGGCTCAAGAATGCAGGAGCAACATATCAGCGGGCCGCTACCACGTTATTGCACGACATGATCCATGAAGAGGTGGAAGTGTATGTGGACGATATGATTGTGAAATCTAAGGGGAGGGGAGGTCACTTGGAGGCTCTGAGGAAATTCTTCGGGAGGTTAAGGGAGTTCAAGATGAGATTGAACCCACAGAAATGTACCTTCGGAGTCACCATAGGAAAATTGTTAGGGTTCCTTATTACTCAGAGGGGGATCGAAGTAGACCCGACCAAGATAAAAGCCATAGTCAAGATGCAGCCACCCAAAAATGAAAAAGAGCTGAGGGGGTTCCTGGGTAGAATACAATTCATAAGCCGCTTTAACTCAAAGCTCACCATGACCTGCGACCCGCTATTTAAATTGCTCAGAAAATGAGAGAAGTTCGAGCGGGATACCTTGTGCCAAAAATCCTTCGATAAAATCAAAACTTACCTCCAAAACCCACCTATCTTGTCACCACCTTCACCCGGGAAGCCTTTGCTGCTGTACCTTTCTGTGACCGAAGATTCAATAGGATGCATGTTGGCCCAAGAAGGAGAAGAAGGACACGTAGAAAAGGCCATTTATTATTTTAGTAAAAGGATGACCAGATACGAGTTGAAGTACTCACCCTTAGAGAAGGCATGTTGGGCCTTAGTTTGGTGTACCCGTCGCCTTAGGCATTATATGTTAGCCTTCCCTGTGATCTTAATCTCCCAAATGGATCCGCTCAAATACCTGTTTGAAAAACCTACCTTGACCAGTAGGATTTCCCGATGGACCATGATGCTAGCCGAGTTTGATATCAGATATGTCACCTCCAAATCTGTTAAGGGGAGAGCCATCGCCGAGTACCTAGCCGACTTCGCCGTGGAAACTGGGGAGAAAGGAGAATTCAAGTTCCCTGATGAAGAAGTGATGGAGGTAAAGGAGGATTTGTGGAAGATGTACTTCGATGGGGCTGCCAATCAATCAGGCTACGGAGTCGGGGTTATCCTTATAGCACCTGATGGAACCCCTACCCCATTGGACGTCAAGCTTAAGTACAACTCAACCAATAACACAGTAGAGTACGAACCGTGCATAGTAGGAATGGAGGCGGCGCTGGCCTTAAAGGTCGAAAAAGTTGATGTGTTCGAAGATTCCAATTTGATCATATCCCAAGTGCGGGGAGATTAGAGGGTGAAACACGAAAAGCTGAGGCCATATCATGACTATTTAGAGAGTTTGAAAGAACAACTCAAGAAGATATCATTCTACTACCTTCCCCGAGAGGAAAACCAATTGGCTGATTCCCTAGCAACCCTGGCATCAATGATACAGATCCCCTCAGGGGTCACGATGGTCCCATTATTCATAGAAATTAAAAATCATCCCTCATTCGAGACACTCGCGGCCATAGAAGGCAAAGAGGAAATACCATGGTATGTGGATGTGTGGAAGTTCATTAAAGAAGGAGAATACCACGAAGGAGCCTCAGAAAAGGACAGAAAGGCGATTCGACGATTTGTCGCTCAATTTGTGATTTATGCAGATAAGCTATGGAAGAAATCCTACACCGGGTATAATTTGGAGTGCCTATATGGGAAAGAAGCTAAGAGAATGATGGAGGAAATATATGAGGGAGTATGTGGACCCCACATGAATGGGCACATGCTGGCAAAGAAGATCATCTGACATGGGTATTATTGGACGACCTTGGACAAAGACTGTTGTGAATATGTTAGAAGGTGTCACAAGTGCCAGATTCTTGCAAATCTAATGCATACCCCGCCGTCACAACTCTATAGCATGACCACCCCTTGGCCATTTTTCGTATGGGGGATTGATATCATTGGAGAAATAGTCCCGAAGGCTTCCAATGGGCACCGATACATAATCGTGGCAATCGATTACTTTACCAAATGGGTAGAGGCAGCCTCGTTCGTGACTTTGAAAGCCAAAGACGTGGTGAGTTTCATCGAGAAAAACATAATCTGCAGGTATGGGGTCCCGAATGAATTTATCTCCGATCATGGCAGTCATTTCCAAGGAGAGGTTATCCCGCCCTTAGAAAAGTATAAGATCACTCGCCATCAGTCATCCCCGTATAGGCCTCAGACGAATGGAGCAGTAGAAGCGGCGAATAAGAATGTTAAAGCAATCTTGGGAAAAACAACGGATACGTACAAGGATTGGCATGACAAGCTGCCATTTGCATTGTGGGGATACAGAACCTCGGTGAGAACTTCAACGGTGCTACACCTTATTCGCTGGTTTACGGTATGGAGGTCGTTCTCCCAGTCGAAGTAGAAATACCCTCTCTCAGGGTTTTGGCAGAGTGTGAGATCACCGAATCGGAATGGATACAAGAAAGGTATGAGGAGTTGATGTTGCTCAATGAGAAGAGATTGGCCGCAATAAACCATACTCATGGATATCAAAAGAGAATAGCTCGTGCTTTCAACAAAAAAGTCCGCCCAAGGAAGCTTGCTGAGGGTGACCAACTCAAAGAACTGAAAGTGCCCGTTTACGACCCCAGAGGAAAATTCAAACCCAACTGGGTCGGGCCATACATCATAAAGAATCTCCTCTCTGGAGGGGCGGCCTATCTCATGGACCTGGACGGGGTTGAATTTAAGCAACCAATTACCTCGATCGCCTCAACAAATACTTTGCTTGAAACCGTTTCTTTCAAAGCCTCCTACCTCGATGAACTACGCTTGACCTGATTCACGTTAGGGGATATGTAGGCAACCTACTCGGTTCGGTCAGTAAATAATTGCCTGATTGGCGCTTTTCTTTGCAACCTTAAGCCGAACTACTTAGGACCTGACACCCATTTGGGGATAAGTAGGCAGGCTCTCCAAAGCCTTAGGTCCATTAAAAAAAATAAAAAATAAAAATAAAAATAAAAACTGTGCTAAACTAGGGGCAAACTGACGTTTGACCAGAACCACTTTGAAGCCCTAAAACCAGGGGCAAACTCCGTTTGCTATCCGAAGAACCCAGATATTTACCTAAAACCCATCTCGGGATCTCCTGGCTATCAAAATGAGTACTATAAAGAAACAAACGAGAATTCATAGTATAGAAGGAGTAAAGCTTTAAGCAAAAAAAAAAAAAGGCAAAGTAAAGAGCCAAGAAAAGACATTGAAAGGAGAATTTTTCATAAAAGATTAATTGAAGGGGTGAACACTTTGATTAAACATGTTAGAACTTTCCTAAAGATAACAACACTTCTTGAAGAGAAAAAAAATAAGGAAAATTACATTCAAAAGCATAAAAGGATAGGCACGATTTGTCAAAAATTTGTAAGAACTTCATCCTGTTTTGTCTTACTTTCATCAATACAAGCATGTCTCTAGATCAGTGTTTGAATCTGAAGAAGGTATTCAGCTGTGGGCACAGTAGGAGCCGGGATTCTCCGAAAAGGAGCTGAAACCCTGTCGTGCCAAGCCTCGATGAAAGCCTTCACAATAGAAGGGCGCAAAGTGGACCCCCTAGTGAAATTAGCAGTCACAGATTCAGTAGTATCCTGTGAAAGTCCAAACTGGCGGACCACCCGATCGGGTATGAAGAAAGTAGTAGCACGCAAGCCTGGCAGCCAGATGCCAGGTCGCCCAGGAAGATGTACAGCAATAGAGCAATGAATCCACTGCGGACAGATCCAGCAGATATCACTGGAAGAGAGACCCTGGAGCCAACCGAGCCATGCATCGACAGAGTGAAATAAGCTGTGAATCTCCATACGATCGTAAGGAAGTGACCCCACCCGCGAAGATGGGAGGGGTGTATAAAGAGGTCCAAACGCTCCATGAGCCAAATTTGTAGAACGAAAGGTGCCCCGACAGATAATATGGCCCCGGTAGCATGAGCATGGTCCAGTCCTATCAGAGTCTCGCCGAGAACCAGCATAACTACACTCTTCATCTCTCTCAAACCGTAGGCAATAGGTATGAGATTGTCGGAGGATGACTGAAAGAGAAAGTAAGAAAGCATAGCAATCGATAGAGTGCTATGCCGTATAAGTTGATACCCGCTATCGTAAGGATCCCCAATGAGAGCATAAATCGAGGAGAGGTGCTCGAAGTCAACCTGTCTGTCATGAATGAAAGAGCCCGCGGCACCGCGGGAAATATGGAGAAGAGCCGCCAAGTCTTGAACATACCTGGCTTATACCAGAGTAACAGTCAGATCCGCGGAAGGGTTAGTATGAAGGATAGCACTGAACTCTTCAAACAAAGGACAAATCTCTTGATGACTGAAACGGAAGACGTGGAGCGAAGGATCCCAACATCGGACAGCGGCTTGAAGCAAACTTTCGTTCAGAATCATTCGCCGGAAGGAGAAAAGGTCATTTAGCCTGAAACACTCGAAGTTGAGCTTATCGATACCAGAGAGGGTATCCATCCACGGGAAAAGGATTTGAAAGCTAACGGGGGCCATTTGAGAGAGGGGAGAATGAAAGAAAATAGTGTTTTGCAAAGTTTTGAAGAAAAGAGTGTATAAATGGAGGTAGATCTGCCTGGAGTCAGGGCAGCATTCGGTAAAGTAGAATGGCACTCGACGAAGTACCACGCGGGAGTTCGTGAGTGCCATTGCGGCATGCGCTGACTGCCGCTGCGGCACTCATCGAGTGCCGCTGAGACCTCACCGAGTGCCGTTCTGAGTTTTTTGTTGGCCAGGGACCATTTGTAACAGTTTCAGCCCACTTGCAAACAAAAAACTAAATAAAGAACGATAAAACGTGCGCATCATGCAGCACGTACAACAAAACCAAGCCGTGGCCCCATACATTCACCCATTCATTCATTCATTCATTTGTTCATTTCAAAATAAATAAAAGAGATAGAAGCATTCAAAACTCAAATAAAAGGGGGACCAAGCTATGGTCCCACATACGGCAGGTAAGAGAAAATGAAAGAATTATAAAAGGACCAAGCTATGGTCACGCATACAGTGAATGAGCACAATGAAAAGCAGAAAATGTAAAAGACATCCAAGTGCCTATCCTACCGGCTATCCTAAAGCCGCCATCAAAATAAAATGTATGTGTATATACAATCATCTAAATAAAGTATGTATCCTCCCGGGACACTCAAAAGTAAAAAAAGTAAGGAAGAAAGCGAGATCAGCCTCGACCCCAGCCTCGGGCCTGACGGGTCACACGCCTGAGGGGCTCCTCCTCTGACTCTATCCCGCTGCCTCCGCTGCTGCCTCCACCACTACCGCCGCCCCTGCCTCTACCTCTGCTGCTGCCTCCACCGCTACCACCGCCTCGCCCCATGCCTCGTCCAGCACCTCCATCTCCAGGAGTATCGCTGAGGGGAATGCCGAACTACTGGAGCCACTGCTGAAGCTGCCCCACCTGCTGGGACAGGACTCTGATCTCCTCTGCCTGAAATGAGAGAGGATGAGTCCGGAAAGCGTTGAAAGGACAAATGAAATACTGAGAATAAAAGGATAAAGATCATACCTGGGCCCTCAACTGAGCCGCGGCAGTCGCTCGAGCTCCCTCAGCCTAAAAACAATAACCAAGAATAAAGATTAGTAAAAGGAGAGGCAATCAAAGTCAAAGTGAAAGGCGGGGATAAGTTTCTTACCATCCACTCTCGCCCAAAAACCCACTGCCACACGCTATGGGCATACGTCAAGCCCTCATACGCGTAAGCACGCGGGACGATGTCATAATGAAGAGGAATAGTAGGGGCACCCTGTGAGAGCCGGGGGATCGTCGTCGAGAAGGGCTCGCCGAACGAGATAGTCGACATGGTTCAATCCCACTCAGGTAAGGCAGGAGGACGAGCCGAAGCAGGAACATGCTGCAAACAAAAAATAAAAGGTAAATAAAGGATGAAAGAAAACTCATAAAAGAATAAAGGAATCATTTACTCACCCGAGTCACTTCCATCAGAGGGAAGTTCGGCATCAGTTTAGCGGCACGGAACACTGGGTGTCCGGTGGGGGAGTCCACAAAGTCATGGATACCCAAGCCCATCAGAGCTGCTGTAAGCTCACTACCCTGGAGTGTGTCTGTGGCTCTCATAGAGTTAGGAGGAGGGTATGGCAAAAAGAATCCGGGGGCTGCCAGTGACTGCCTAGTCACCCTCTCTCCCTAGTACCACACCTAGCCCTCTGGCACATCAAGAAGTCGTCTCGTCTGGTTATATCCAACCGATTGCCAGATCTCCGCACGAACGTCCGAAAGCACCCTAAGCTATGGCTGCCAGTGAACATGCGGCTCCCTCAGGTTCGTCAGGAAGTTCCTGAACAAAATTAAATCGTGGGCCCTAGTCTTCCGCCCGACTCTATCCTTCGCCCATTTCAGCCCCTCGGGCATGATGACGGCGTCAGCATCACGTGTCTCAGGGGACATCATGCGGAGATACTCGTGGGACCAAATCTGTAATAAAAAAAATAAAAATAAAAGAGGTTAGTCTCGCAATTTAAATAAGTTTTTGAGAGTGTAATAAGCAGTGAAATATAGAAAAAGGTATACCTCCCACGCTCTCCAATAGCCACTAGTGGAAGTCGGCCTGTCCCGAGAAATGTCGCCTATATGCCTGTACAAGGTGGCCAACCATACACCAGCCAAGTCATACTCATCGACCCGGTCCAGGTGCTCCAGGGACGCTACTAGGAAAATAGAGATCCGATCACCCTTGGTGCTCAACAGAGAGCACCCCAGCATGTACATAAGAAAACCACGGGTCATCTGCTCGTCGGTAAAACCCTGCTGACCCCTAAACGTATCCATGAACCATCGGGCTGTGACCAAAGACTCCTCTGGGACCACTCCCAACAATGGCTCCACCTAGTCCCACTCCGTATCCGCCAGATACCGCAAACGCTCTCCACCAAAGGCATTCCCCGTAATCATCGAGAAGTCCAGGGGAGTCATCGTCATCTCCCCGAAGTCAAAATAGAACATGCCAGTAGTGTCCCACCACCTCTCTGCCAAAGCATGAATCTGTCGTAGGTTGTTGGAGTTCTTCGTCAAGAGTTTGACGAAGTCTCCAAACCTGGCCGCGTCAACCAAAGCTCTCACCGGCTCGCTCAAATCCTTGTACCACTCGTACCATGCCCCTTTAACACCTTGGGCTGTAACTGCAAGAAAGAATCACAAGTTTTGATGTCAGTAATTAGATAAAAAAAACAGATGATAATAACTAAAAAAGGGAAAAGCGACATAAAAATAAAAAAATTTGGAAGTACTCGCATGGCACTCGTTTGCATTTAGTTCAGCAGATGTTCACAAAATAATAAGAGGAAATGAATAAGAGAAAGCACTCAATGTTCTAGAGAGATTTCAAAAAAAAGGAAAAGAAAAGAGGGGTTTGTTCACATTTTTGAAATATATGTATATATAACCTTGTGAAGGTTCAAAAGAAGTTTGGGTTCAAAAGAAACATAGTTTCAAAGAGAAGTATGTGATCACAAGCGTTCAAGAATCAATTTTGAATAATGAAAGGGCGTTTGGAACGCTCAAGAAAATTCACAAGTATAATAAACACAGGGGAATGTTCAGGATTTCAATTAAAACACATCGCATTCGTAAATCTTGAAAAATGGGAAGGAAAATTCACAAGCATTAAGTTCTTTATTCACAAGAGGTCTTTGAAATTTCGGTTAAACACGAACGGCATTCAAAAGTCCTTGAGGAAGGTCGAAAGAAAAATAAAGGAATTGATACAGGTGGAACGCCCGAAAATTCAACAAACATGAGGAAGAATAATAAATATTCATAAAGTTCGTGGGAAGTAAAATAGAAATCTTGAATAAAGTACGCATGAAAATGCTACAAGCATGGAATTGGCATTCAAAATGAGACATTCAAAGTTAAGATTCATTATACATTCCATTCATGAAGTTCTAAAGGACAAAAATTTAAAAGAAAAGGGGAGCGTTTACCTCGCGCTTGAACGCGTGGGCAGATAAGTGATCATCAGGGTTCCGGAGCAAGAGTGTGTCAAAGAGAAAGAGAGGTAAACGAGAAAGAGAGATAAGTTCCCCAAACCGCTCGCCATAATCTGTCAAAGAGAAAGAGAGATCCGCGCATTAAATTCATGAAAAATTCAAAAAAACAACAAAATGAAAGCAATGAACTGAGTTTTGATCGAGTAGAACTAACCTGAAAGCCCCGATAAATCAATCCAAGCAAGAAAAGAGAAGAGGAAAATTTTCTCCAGAGAGATTTCGAGTTAGAGGGAGTTAAGAGAATGAAACGAAATGTAATGAACTCGGCGGTTTAAGCCACTGCCGCTCAATCGCAGCACTTGATTTTCGTGCCCGGCAGTTAGTGAACTGCCGCACGGCAGCCACGGACTGCCGCAAAAAGATGCGTGTACCGCGGTTAAGTCGGTTCAAAGACCCTTCATTTTCTCCCCAAAAACTTCAAATCAGGTCCTGAAAATTGAACTTGAGCCTCCGAAATTTACCCTCATTGCACTTTTGGCCCCTGGGGTCGTTTTTAGGTTTAAATCGACTACAAATTTCAAAAATTAGAATAAATTTGAGCCCGCGGGCTCTACATTTTAAAATTTAAGATGAATTTGAACCTGTGGGTTCTAGATTTTGAAAATAAAGATAAAATTAAGCCCGCAGGCTATAAATTTCGAAAAAAAAAACTAGAATAGATTTGAGCCGGTAGGCTCCGAAGTTTTGATCACCTCTGACACGAGAAAAATCTTGTGCGCTCTTGTGCAATACCCAAGTGTAGGTAGACGTGCAAGTAATATCTGGTAAGACCAGGTCGATCCCACAGGGAAGGTGTTGACCTATCGAATTAGACTAACCTCTAAAGAAAATAAAATAAAATGAATAAGATTGAACGACGGTGCGGAACACAAAGTTCCACAGCTAAAATTACTACAGAAAATGACTAACGATCTAACTAGCTAATTAAAACAGTACTTGAAATTAGGATGTTTAACTTTAAAAGAAAGTGTTGGGATTACACGAATCCACAGTAATCTAACCATCTACCATGCATTTACCTTGAAGCACAAAGGAGTATATTACCCACAGTTTTCCGTATTCCTCTAAAGATAGAGAATCCATGGCCCTTTCATGACCGGGACCATATCATCACAGTTAAATTAAAATACTTGAAAGCTGTTTAATCCAATAGTTAAGACTCGCATCCTCAATGGTGTTAGCATTGAAGATGGTTTGCAAAATGTATTGAAAGAAAATGCCTTAGGGCCTTAGTTTTAAAACTGTTTTGACAAACTGAGCATTTATTTGGGACAGAATGATAACAAATCCTAAAACAAAAGGTCCTGGAATACTGCAGGGAACATCCTCAAGAATCCGAGAGTTCGATCGATCGACGCGCTTTCGATCGATCGAAGACCTTCATCCCTCAATCGATCGAACTGACTTCGATCGATTGACTGTCTCTGGTTCGATCGATCGAACGGACTTCGATCGATCGAACACAGCGATTATTCTGCTGCATGGCAGAGGCTGGAGATCACTGTTTCATCGTGTTCTCCCAACCTGGGACTACTCAGACATCGTCTGGAGTGTCGAGGATTGATTTTTAACGTAAGAAAACATTAACACCTTGTTTGGTTGTGAGTTATTCATGAAAACTACGAAATCTATGGTTCTACAACTATTTAACGTATAATATCACGAGATGAGCAATTAAACTATGACTACTAAGTGCAGAATCTAAGTGAGCAGTATATAGATAACCTGGAGTAGAAGATACTTGTATTAACTCAGAGAAATCCAATCCACAATGTAAATATTCAATGAAAACCTACAAAAAAAAACCAAGCAAACTCTCTATCTCTCTCTATAAAACTGTTAAAGTGTAAAGTGGGCGTCCCCCTGGACGTGTACAATACTCCTATATATAAGAAAACCTAAGAAACTAGGGTTGAAAACCCGCATCTGCTGCCTACGCAAATGTTACTGGAAATACCCCGTTCGATCGATCGAACTGCTCTCGATCGATCGAACCCTTAAGCCTCAAGCGCTTCCACTCTCTTTGAGCGATCGAACGCTCGATCGATCGAACCTTCTTAGATCGATCGAACTCCACATTTCAGCTTTTGCTTCTTTTGTTTTCATTCCAGCATTCCATTTATTCTGATATTCATCTGTTTAGTCCACACAGCAGTAATCTGCACAAACAACAGCTAAAACAATACAACTTATCATAGATTAATCATAGTGTATAGAAATTAGCCTTGCAATGCAAATCGCAGATAAAACGGGAAGTTGTGATAAAAACTAATACAATTCTTTCCTTTAGCGCGGTTGTATTTTACAAATACCCCCGCTTTGCACAACCCCCAACTAGCTTATTGCTAGTCCCTAGCGATAAAGCGAAAATAAAATAAAAACTCCTAAACTAATACTACCACAACTAAGAAACAAAGAAAAACTAAAAACAACCTAAACTAAGATAGAAAGAAAGATCCTAACTCACTTTCGCAGGAATCGCGGTTGCATTTAGCAAATGCAACAAGCCGTTAAACCCCTAGGTTCCCCCTAGTGGACGAGTGTTGTCTCGTGAGGGTTTGCAGTGAATATACCCACAAAATTCTCCAATTTTAAGCTCAAAAAGATTCAGAATAACTTGTAGAATTCACCCTTCCATTAAATTGTTAACTAAACTCCACAATAACATAATATCCTCTATCAACCCCTGAAAGAGACCCACATGCTCCCCTATATCACCAAGTAAAATATAATAAATGTATTACCATCATGCACCCGTGTGTGTGTGAAATTAACAACCATGCGTCCAACCTTATTAAGAGTTATATAGACTATTGTACTTTGGAAAACTTGCAGTTTTAGCTCAATTCTCACATCGGTCACACTTAAAAAGAACGTCTCTCAGAAACTTGCTTTACAATGATCACACATCGTATGAAAGCTTTGATAAGGATGATATTATGAGTGCTAATGCTTTCATACTTGACTCTATGAAAAACGGACTTTTTTTAAAAGTGTATAGTCTCAGGAATGGAACACTACTTACTAGAGGAGCGAAATACCGTGGATAACTCAACTCACACTTCCATGTTCAAATCAATTATTGAGAATCTTCAAGACTTTGACTTGCGGCTTTTATTTAGTAGGTAGGAGGGTTGTAGAGAAGAGTGTGCTTTTTTTAGTATGTGATGGAATTTCAACTTCTCTTTTTATTCTTAATTCTTTTCTCCACCCAATCTCCCATTCATTTCATATACTCTCTTTTTTTTTCTTTTTTTTTTTTTTAACCTGCATTCATCATCATTTTTTTTTTTTTTTTGACTATATATCCCACAACTACTTTCTTCCATTTCACATACTTTGATGACTCATTCCCAACAAATATTTCAAACGGCTCGATGAGGTCAAGGTATAGATCAAGGGTATGAATTCTTATGATTATATTGGAAATATTTAATTAAGGTGTGGGATCAGGGATGAAATCATTCAATGAATGTAGGTGATAGTTATATCAGGTAAAAGAATGGGTAAACGATGGCTTGAATCATTTTCTCAACTTTCAATTTTTAGCACTTAAGTGTTCATTGAGTTTAATTGGTAAATCCTGAACGTTCTCCTCTAATAAGCAGTCAAAACTTTAAAGAAAACTGAGACTTAACAACGAATTCACGAAGTATATGCAAGAAACGACCATTCGACAATGTATGAGAATCCCCTCAGAAATGATGACTGGATCAATAGCTCACAAAGGGTTATTAGCCTCCACTACTTGTTCTTTTTGCACAATATTCATATTAACTCAATTTTTAAGTTTTCTACATGGCTCAGTATTGGGTACATAACAGCTTTACAAATGCAATTTATTTCAGTGATACAGAAAAACGCGTGGATTTAATCCATAAGAAGATGAGAATACTACAAATGTGTCATTGTCTAATCAACAAGCAGGAGAGATTATTCAGAGTTATTCTAACAATACGATTAAAAATTTTCAAAATTTTAACAGACTGTGTTCTCATTAAATTTAAAACAATTTAAAACATATCTAAGTGCAAAACCTGATTATTACGGGTGTATACCTATCTATTGTCTCATACCCCCAACTGAAAACAACAAAGTCCCCAGAAGTTGATTTTCAATAAATAAAATAGATGGGTATCACCTGTATAGAGCAAATGATGATCGCAAGCAAAGCAACCTAGCATAGAAAAGTAGAACACAATCTCCAAAACAAACAGGATCAATAAATACGAATAATACGATAAACCCATGATCCAACAAACTAAACCACTGTAAATGAACATAATAAAATGCAAACAGAGATACATAATGTCCATACAAAAAAACAACTAACCACATAATACAACCAAAACCACCAACATATATCCAACCAACCAAAAATACATAAATACCCCCTCCCCAACTAAAACTAATCGACCCCAAACGGCGTATCATCGGCTATATCAGAAGGGATGTCGATGGGAGTAGGCGGCAATATGGTAGTAGCAGGGGCGGCAGCAGATGGCTCGAAAGCAGCGGTGGAAAAAGGATCAGCAGCCTCAGAATCTGGGGCAGCATCAGATGATGGCACAGTGGTAGGTGGTGCAGACGGGGTCGTCGATGGATGCGGAGTAGAATGAACAGTCGACTCAACCCCAATCTGAATCAAAATGGACTCCAGTAAAGTCTGGAGATGGTCTATCCGGCCCTCGAGTCTAATCCTGGCCTCTCTCTCCTCCAATAGTAGCTCGTGAACTGTCGGGAGAGGCACAGAAGAAGAAGACTCTCCCTGGGCCTGAGTCTGCGACCGCTGTCGCAGCTCAAACTGCTGAACCGCAGCAACTGGATCATCCTCATCATCCGAATCAAGCTCCTCCACCTCAGTAGGTGTCCCTGAAGCTCCGGCCTCCGTGTCCGTCCCACCACGCCTCTTCTTCCTCCCCCTCACTCTTGCTTTCCCTTTCCCCTTTCGCTTCCTCTTCTGGGCGTCGGAGCGGCGAGCAGCCGCCTCGCTAAATCTGCGGGGAGAAGGGCGAACATCATCGCCAGCAAGCACGGGGAAACCGGCCTCAGCCATCACCCTCTGAATAGCCCAAGCACCCTTCAGGTGCTTCTTGGACGAGATATAACGGGTGGGGTGGACCATAAAGTCAATATATAGGCGTGATATACAAACTGGCTGTCCCGTCCCCACTGCATATAAGACTCGCGCATACCAAGCCGCGATCTTCTCTCGATAGGAAGTCACTAGGAGGCAGTTACTGAGGACCAAGTGGATCATATGGTAGCCATCAGTGAGAAAATGGTCCTCGATCAAAGCATCGCCATCCCAAGACGGAACGGCGCCTCCAGTGAGCTCCCGGATAATAGTGGATGGTGGGGTCACTGGTGCATCAGGCCGGTGGGGGCAAACATAATCTGGTACCTCTGGTACCCCCAACGCGGCTGAAATGGTGGCTGGACTGATAATGAATGAGCGACTCCGGAAGAAGGCATGGTAGGTGAATGGTGCAACCGGGTCGCTGATCATAGTCGCGCAAGCACCGCGAATCCAAGACAGATTGACACTCTTGGCCAACGACAGGAGATGGAACCAGTGAGGCATAGAGCGGATCCGTGTAAGGAACCATGGGCTCTCTGTCCAGATGTGCTCAATAGGGCGCTCGACCATCACCATCCTCGTCTGAAAGTGCCGCTCGTACCACAACCTATCCTCGTCATTCCGGAACCCGTGTGCAGGTACCGGATCTGGTATAATACGGCTGAGGGGCTTAGACTTATGGTAGCCCGTCACTGGATTCATTGGGCAGCCCTGAAAATAAGACACGACATGATACAGATAAGAACAGGGAGACAAAGAAACAAAACTGCCACTGCTTGAGTTCGATCGATTGAACTGGGTTCGATCGATTGAACTGGAGTAGACTTCGATCGCTTGAACATTGTTCGATCGATCGAACATCTCCCCTTCGATCGCTCGAAACCAGTTCAAGCGATCGAACACAGCGATGTTGCAACGATCGCAGAAACAAAAAGGAAACAACAGTTATACGAACAAAGAACTAACAAAAAGAGATCCTAAGACCAAGGGGACACCCCCTTGGGATTTTTTAACACGAATATTGAGGAAAAGAAAGACACACACAAGTGGGGCCTACCTTGGTGTAGAACACGCAGTGGAGATGGAAGGGATGATGATATGTCGGTGAGGATGATCAGAGGGGTGATCAGGGCGCCTTATTGAATGCAAGGGTACGAAAATTGCCGAGTCGCCCCCTCCTCTGTGCTCGAGCGATTGAGAGTGAGAGTGAGGGAAATGAAAGAGGTGTCCTGAAGACGCCTCGTTTAAATGCTTCGTTCGATCGATCGAACTAAGTTCGATCGATCAAACACAAATCCCTCAATCGATTGAACATAAACTACAAGCGCTTGAACAACCAGGTTTCGATCGATCGAACTGGGTTCGATCGATCGAACACAAAAATTCCAGAATTCAATGGGAAACATGAACCACATCACACCCAACTATCAGAAACCATTCTGGACATGCAGAGAGACTGAAAAGCAGTTGACGTACAAGCATGTATGCTAGAAATTCATCCTCAGAATAGAAAATTGCAATTTTATATAAAAATAAAACTTTATAAGTGCATCCAAATTGCAACATAATTATCCCCAACTGTGGTTAAAACCTTATTTAACTAAAGAAATCCAAAAAAAAATAAAACTACAACTAAAACTAATAATATTTTGTCAAGGATTACATTCCAGTTGATAAACAAAAGATGAAAATGAACGGAAACAACTGAAATGCAGCACTAATCTTCGAGTATAACGATTTCCTCTTCCACAATCTCTTCATAACCCGCCGAAACTTCAGCAGTGAAGTCCAAACTCGATGATTCCTTTTCCCAGAACAATCGAAAAGCAGCAAGGACATCATCAAACAAGTCTGGCGTCTCCACAGAATTGAAAGCCCATGCAAGAGGTGATCCGGATTGAGACAAGGATAAAGGAGTGTGATTTCGCAACGGACTGTCCTCTCGCGGCGGAGTGTGTGGGGGCCTTATGTAGGGCCCAAGACCATGAATCAGTTGATGTGGGAGAAATACCGGAATACCATTTAGGAACATAGTGACAATCCTGGACAAAAGACAACAAACTGAAATTAAAATAACAAAACACAAGAAACACGAATTAACATGAAAAAGAAAAACAAAGAAAAGAAACAAAAATACAAAGGAATGTGACAAGTTCCAACCTCACTATTGGCATAGGTTCCCATAATGCACTGGCTGGTAATGGGCATTGGAGCCTAAATAGCAGGTAGCTCAGGTGCACGTAGCGGTATGGGACCAACTCAGGAACAAGGAAATCGTCCACGAAAACAAAGACAGCATTGTGGCGATCTGGGACGACATCCTGAAGGTCATGATCCTCCCATGGCTCCCACATATCATCATTTTCCCACTGGGCCATGAGTGCATCATCCACCATGCGTCCCATGTACAGGTCATCATCCTCCTCCACATCATCATCATCCTGAAATCCCATATTTTCGTATGGATTGATATCCAGGAGGGCTGGTGGATATGGAATGTACCCTTGAGTAGCATCGATAAGAGAATGAGCTTCAGGATCTTGATGAAGCAAAGGGCAGGGTGTGAGCTCACCCTCAGTCCAGGTACCACAACGACATTCTGAATCAGCCCAAGAACCGACAGAATGAACATCATCACCTCGCATCTATGCACCTGCAACAGAGTGGTTTAAGGTATAATGGATTAGAACTAGATCACAAACACGAAATAAAGAACGAAAACCAAAAAGAAACAAAAGAGAGAGAAACTAAAATGCAAGGAAAGAAGAGAAATACAACAACAATTGGAACTACACTTTGGATCTTTAATCATGAGAATAGCTGGGCTCATCCAGCTGGATGTGCTCAACTTCAGTGTGGAAGTTCTCCAAGAACGGTTTCAATCTTTGGCCATTGACCTTGAAACAATCATCGTTCTTTGGATTGACAATCTCAACCGCCCCATGTGGAAAAACAGTTTTTACGATGAACGGGCCTGTCCAACGGGAACGGAGCTTACCTGGGAAAAGGTGGAGGCGAGAGTCATACAGCAATACTTTCTGCCCCGGCTCAAATGCTTTACGACAAATCGTACAATCATGGCGAGCCTTCAACTTTTCCTTATGCAACTTTGCAGAGTCATATGCATCTCGTCGTATTTCCTCTAGCTCTGCAAGTTGGAGCTTGCGTAGCTGACCTCCTTCTTGAATATCAAAGTTCAATGAGCGCGTTGCCCAGTAAGCTTTATGTTCAATTTCAACAGGAAGATGGCAAGCTTTCCCATAAACCAATCTGTACGGGGACATACCAAGATTCGTCTTATAGGCAGTACGGTATGCCCATAACGCGTCTGTCAATTTGTATGCCCAGTCTTTTCGATTGGAACTAACCGTCTTCTCGAGAATATGCTTGATTTCTCGGTTAGCCAATTCTGCTTGCCCATTAGACTGTGGATGATAGGCAAGAGCGATTTTATGATGGACTCCGTATTTCTTGAGAAGTGACTCCAAGGGCCTATTGCAGAAATGCTTGCCTTGGTCACTTAATAAAGCTTTCGGAGTACCAAAACGAGACAAAATATGCTCTCATAGAAATGACATGACCGTTCTATGGTCATTTCGTCTCGTTGGTATCGCTTCTACCCATTTTGATACATACTCCACAGCAAGGAGTATATATTCACAGTTATTTGACTTGGGAAATGGGCCCATAAAATCTATGCCCCAACAATCAAATATCTCAATTGTGATGATAGGGGTTAAAGGCATAGAATTCCTTTTAGAAATGGTTCCAAGCTTTTGACAGCGTTGGCATGTCTTGCAAAAGGAATAAGCATCTTTGAAGACTGTGGGCCAGTAAAAACCGCTCTGTAAGACTTTTTGTGCGGTCTCTTGTGACGCGAAGTGGCCACCGCATGCCTCAGAATGGCATGACGCTAATATTACGGTTATATCCTCATTGGGGACGCAGCGCCTGATGACCTGATCAGCACAGTACTTGAAAAGGTATGGGTCATCAAAGAAGAAGTGACGCGCGAACGAGAGGAACCGTTTCCTATCTTGGTTCGACCAATGAGTTGGTGTTTCACCCGTGACGAGGTAGTTTACAATATCAGCATACCAAGGCAGACTACTTACTGCCAGTAGTTGTTCGTCTGGGAACTCATCTTTAATGGATTGGGATTCAGTGTTGTCGATAAAAGTCAACCGGGATAAATGATCCGCAACCACATTCTCTACTCCTTTCTTATCTTCGATTGTTAAATCAAACTCTTGGAGTAAGAGTATCCAGCGAATAAGCCGTTGTTTAGCGTCTTTCTTTGACAACAGATACTTGAGGGCCGAATGATCTGTAAAACAGACGATTGGCGACCCTATCAGGTAAGACCTAAACTTGTCCAGGGCGAATACTACAGCCAGCAGCTCCTTCTCAATGGTAGTGTAATTCATTTGAGCGTCATTCAAGGTTCGGCTGGCGTAGTATATCACATGTGGCTTATTGTCCTTTCTCTGGCCTAGGACTGCGCCAATGGCGTAATCACTAGCGTCGCACATTAATTCAAAAGGCAAACTCCAGTCGGGTGCCTGTATTATAGGTGCGGAGGTGAGGAGATCTTTTAGATCCTCAAAGGACTTTTGGCAACTCTCTGACCACTCGAAAGGTGCATCTTTGACAAGAAGTTGACAAAGGGGTCGAGAGATTGCACTGAAATTTTGGATAAATTGACGATAAAAACCTGCATGCCCCAAGAATGAACGAATGTCTCTTACTGTACGGGGAACAGGTAAATTTGAGATTATGTCGATTTTAGCCTTATCCACTTGAATGCCTTCATCGGATATTATGTGGCCGAGAACTATTCCCTTGGTCACCATGAAGTGACACTTCTCCCAATTCAAGACTAGGTGTTTGTCCTCACACCTCATTAAAACCTGCTCGAGATTGCTAAGGCAATCTTCGAAGCTATGGCCGAATACTGAAAAATCATCCATGAAAACTTCAAGGATGTTTTCGACCATGTCACTGAATATACTCAGCATGCACCGCTGAAAGGTAGCCGGTGCATTGCATAGGCCAAACGGCATTCGTCGGTAGGCAAAAGTACCGAATGGACACGTGAATGTGGTTTTCTCCTGATCTTCAGGAGCAATCTCAATTTGATTATATCCACTGTATCCATCCAAGAAGCAGTAATACTTGTGACCCGCCACACGTTCTAGCATTTGATCCATGAATGGCAAAGGAAAATGGTCCTTTCGGGTCACAGTATTTAACTTCCTGTAGTCAATACACATCCTCCATCCAGTGGGGACGCGTGTTGGTACCAATTCACCATCTTTGTTCGGGATGACTGTTATGCCCGCTTTCTTTGGAACTACTTGGGTAGGACTGACCCAAGGACTATCAGATATCGGATATATCATCCCAACATCAAGTAGTTTAAGCACTTCCTTTTTAACTACTTCTTGCATGTTGGGATTCAAACGCCTTTGCATTTGCCTTGAGGGTTTAGCGTCTTCCTCCAAATATATCTTATGCGTGCATATGGATGGGCTTATGCCTTTGAGGTCAGCAATTGTCCATCCTATAGCATCCTTATGCTTGGTAAGCATTTCCACTAGCTTACTTTCCTGTTCATGAGTTAAAACAGATGAAATGATCACAGGATAAGTTTTTCCAGTCCCTAGGAATGCGTATTTTAGCTCTTTGGGAAGCTCCTTCAATTCTAACTCCGGAAACTGGAAACTAGAGGGCATTACCAACTTGGTTTTAGGAGGCAGTTGTTCATATGGCTGTATCCACATGCAATCGGCTCTATCCTCCTCTTTCGTATCCATCATAAGACACGTCTGGTTCAGGTCAGCATCCAATGGGGTGGACTCTGCAGGCTGATAAATATCGCCAAATTGAGTCATCACAACTTCCAAAGGATCTTTATAGTCGACCAAGTCAACTTCATCTTCAATGACCGTGTCTATATAATGGATTTCTTCCTCATCATCGTATTCTTCAGGTCGGGGATTAGAAAAGATCTTGATATTCAACGTCATGTTCCCGAATACGATAGTCATGATTCCAGTTCTAATCTTGATTGTGGCATCAATAGTGTTGAGGAATGGACGTCCAAAAATAATTGGGATATGTGCACCAGGATTAGACACAGGTTCTGTGTCCAATATCACGAAATCAACCGAAAAGACAAAAGAGTCTATTTGGACAAGGACGTCCTCTAACACCCCTCTAGGGTACTTTACAGATCTGTCTGCCAATTGCAAAGCAACTTGGGTGGGTTTGAGTTCACCCAACCCCAGCTGTTTATAGACTGAGTATGGCAGCAGGTTCACGCTTGCTCCTAAATCGAGGAGTGAGTTGTCTATCTTTTGATTCCCAATTCTGCATGAGACAGTAGGTGTGCCGGGATCTTTGAGTTTTGGAGGCAACTCATTTTGAATGATCGCACTGGCTTGGCACGCGACATACGCATGTTTTTTCACGCTTTGCCTCCTCTTGACCGTGCATAGATCTTTGAGATACTTAGCATAGACCGGCACTTGCTTGATAGCATCTAGGAGTGGAAGGTTAATTTTAACTTGCTTAAACAGTTCTAGAAACTCCTGATTCTTCGTCTCATTCTTGGGTTTCTTCAACCGTTGAGGATAAGGTGCAGGAAAGGGGCATTTTGGTGGTTCCTCCTTAACAGACTCCTTCCCAGGCCTTCGCTCAACTTCTTCCTCTACTCTAGGAGCTTCAATGTTTGCCTTGATTGGTTCGTCATTGGTAGACTGCTCCTCCTCTTGAGTAGATGGTAGCTCAACTTCTTTATCCACCACTTCCTCCTCATCGTACACTTCGGGAGTGGACAGAGGCATGCTTTTCCCTATGATTTTTCCACTTCTCAGTGTAGTCACAGCTTTAGCATGTTCTTGATTGTTAGGACCATTGTTATGTCCCTTTGGATTTGGAAGTGGTTGGGCAGGGAATGTTCCTCCTGAACCTTCTTGCCGTGCATCTATCCTTTCTAATGTGGCAGACAATCTACTCATCATCTGTATGAGTTGCTGCGTTAGATTGGCATTAGCAAGTGGCTCTTCTTCTTGTACCTTCTTGTGCGGTGGAACATAGGTATTGGTTTGTGGTGCATTGGAGGGTTGAGCTTGATTGTAATTATTGGTTCTGTTTTGATTGTAATGCTGGGCTAGCCTATTGTTTTGCCCTTGATATTGATTGTTATTGTAGGGCTGCTGTTGATAGTGATTTTGGGCCCCAGCATTATTTCTCCAATCAAAACCGGGGTGATTCCATCTATTGTTATTTTGAAAGTTATTGTTGGAATTCCCCGCCCCTCGAAAACCTTGCATGGCATTCATCTCTATAGGAGCTTGCTCTTGAAAATATGGCACATTAGGACAATATTGAGTTGTATGTCCCAACATGTTACATGTGCCACATGGTTCTTCAGGCAAGACTTGCCTAGAGCTCTCTCCTTTCATACTTAACTCCTCTACCTTCTTTGCTAGCTCTGCATACTTAGTCATGAGGTGATCTTCATTGGTTAGCTGGTATAGGCTTTTCTCCTCTACACAGGATATCTGTGAGCGTGAGATATTGTCAGAATTTGACCATTCATGAGCGTATTCAGCTAACCATTCGAAATGGGCTTCGGCCTCTTCAGTGTTTTTACGCAGAAATGGTCCCGAGCTCATTGTTTCCACCAACTTCTTTGTTTCACCATTCAATCCCTGATAAAAGAAGCTGATAGTTCGCCATTTCTCAAAACCATGGTGTGGGCACGAGAGAAGCAAATCTATGAAACGCTCCCACGCTTGTGTGAAGGTTTCATTGCTCTTTTGTTTATAGGAATTGATTTGACGCTGAAGGTCTGTGGTCATGCGAGTAGGATAGAATTTCTTCAAAAACGCGGTGCTCATCGCATGCCAGGTGAAAATTGAATTAGGTTTTAGGGAGTGGAGCCACGCCTTCGCTTTATCTTTCAAAGTGAAGGGGAATAGCATTAAATGCGTCACCTCCCTAGGACAAGTTTGCGAGAATGTTTTGCAAACATCCTCGAAATCGGTGACATGTAAATACGCCTTCTCGCTTTCCATCCCATGAAAAGTGGGAAGCAGTTGAATCATCCCATTGCGAAACTGAAATTCGCCATTATGCGGTGGGATTTGAATGCAAGAGGGCGTAGGTGCATGTTCTGGTTGCATGAGATCGCAAAGAGGACGGAGTGCCTCATCAATTGGTACCACAACATTGTCACCATTTTCACTTTGATGATCATCCATTGATGCAGTTGGAGTGGCTATTGGGTTGATGGAGCTTTCAGAGTCAGACAGGTAGAAAGGATTTCCAAAAATTCCTTCAATAGAATTCTCGGACATGAACTAGGAGAGTCCCTAGGGTGAGAACTTACCCAAAAGAACTGAAAAGAAGAGAAAATAAAATAGAAAGAGATGAAGAGAGACTGAGGTAATCTAAGGAATTGATCGTCGCCGTCCCCGGCAACGGCGCCAAAAACTTTACACGAGAAAAATCTTGTGCGCTCTTGTGCAATACCCAAGTGTAGGTAGACGTGCAAGTAATATCTGGTAAGACCAGGTCGATCCCACAGGGAAGGTGTTGACCTATCGAATTAGACTAACCTCTAAAGAAAATAAAATAAAATGAATAAGATTGAACGACGGTGCGGAACACAAAGTTCCACAGCTAAAATTACTACAGAAAATGACTAACGATCTAACTAGCTAATTAAAACAGTACTTGAAATTAGGATGTTTAACTTTAAAAGAAAGTGTTGGGATTACACGAATCCACAGTAATCTAACCATCTACCATGCATTTACCTTGAAGCACAAAGGAGTATATTACCCACAGTTTTCCGTATTCCTCTAAAGATAGAGAATCCATGGCCCTTTCATGACCGGGACCATATCATCACAGTTAAATTAAAATACTTGAAAGCTGTTTAATCCAATAGTTAAGACTCGCATCCTCAATGGTGTTAGCATTGAAGATGGTTTGCAAAATGTATTGAAAGAAAATGCCTTAGGGCCTTAGTTTTAAAACTGTTTTGACAAACTGAGCATTTATTTGGGACAGAATGATAACAAATCCTAAAACAAAAGGTCCTGGAATACTGCAGGGAACATCCTCAAGAATCCGAGAGTTCGATCGATCGACGCGCTTTCGATCGATCGAAGACCTTCATCCCTCAATCGATCGAACTGACTTCGATCGATTGACTGTCTCTGGTTCGATCGATCGAACGGACTTCGATCGATCGAACACAGCGATTATTCTGCTGCATGGCAGAGGCTGGAGATCACTGTTTCATCGTGTTCTCCCAACCTGGGACTACTCAGACATCGTCTGGAGTGTCGAGGATTGATTTTTAACGTAAGAAAACATTAACACCTTGTTTGGTTGTGAGTTATTCATGAAAACTACGAAATCTATGGTTCTACAACTATTTAACGTATAATATCACGAGATGAGCAATTAAACTATGACTACTAAGTGCAGAATCTAAGTGAGCAGTATATAGATAACCTGGAGTAGAAGATACTTGTATTAACTCAGAGAAATCCAATCCACAATGTAAATATTCAATGAAAACCTACAAAAAAAAACCAAGCAAACTCTCTATCTCTCTCTATAAAACTGTTAAAGTGTAAAGTGGGCGTCCCCCTGGACGTGTACAATACTCCTATATATAAGAAAACCTAAGAAACTAGGGTTGAAAACCCGCATCTGCTGCCTACGCAAATGTTACTGGAAATACCCCGTTCGATCGATCGAACTGCTCTCGATCGATCGAACCCTTAAGCCTCAAGCGCTTCCACTCTCTTTGAGCGATCGAACGCTCGATCGATCGAACCTTCTTAGATCGATCGAACTCCACATTTCAGCTTTTGCTTCTTTTGTTTTCATTCCAGCATTCCATTTATTCTGATATTCATCTGTTTAGTCCACACAGCAGTAATCTGCACAAACAATAGCTAAAACAATATAACTTATCATAGATTAATCATAGTGTATAGAAATTAGCCTTGCAATGCAAATCGCAGATAAAACGGGAAGTTGTGATAAAAACTAATACAATTCTTTCCTTTAGCGCGGTTGTATTTTACAAATACCCCCGCTTTGCAACCTCGTTCTGAGAATATAACAAATTTATATTCTCGATCCTCGTAGCAAATTTACGTCGATCATTTGTCTTGAGAAAGTAATGAATTTACATTCTCGGTTCTCGCAACGAATTTGCGTAAACCCCTGTTCTGAGTATATAACAAATTTATATTCTCGATCCTCGTAACAAATTTACGTTGATCATTTGTCTTGAGAATGTAACGAATTTACATTCTCGGTTCTCGCAACGAATTTGCGTAAACCCCCATTCTGAGAATATAACGAATTTATATTCTCGATCCTCGTAACAAATTTATGTCGATCATTTGTCTTGAGAATATAACGAATTTACATTCTCGATTCTCGCAACGAATTTGCGTTAACCCCAAAATTAAATCAAAAGCATCTTCATGACCCCCATAACAGATTTTGCATCAATCAAGAATCAGGCAATCTTCTCTGACTAACACGTCACGTAATTTGCGACATACGTAGAAAAGACATGACAAGCATGACGCTTATATAACCAGGTCTATTCAGGAATCACCGTTACATGGCACGCGCATCACGATAGGAAAAGTGCATCCATCCGTGTGACTACCTGCATTTGTGTGCGTTTGACCCCATGCCTGAACTACGCTTTGGTCTGATTCCTGATGGGATATATAGGCAGCTCATCATGGAGCACGACCAATTAGAATTCCTTGGCGCGCTCAATACCTTTTGCAACGTATTTTGTTTTTTCCTTTAATCCGACAGTTTGATCAAAGGCCTGTCTTTACATAGGCTTCGACGTTCGTTTGTGGGTTCGCGTTGCCCTACAAGCTCCGTCGAAGAGGGGCAACTTATAGACACCCCGATTTTGACCAAACGTCGAATTAAGGAGAGTGTCACCTTCATATCCGATGATGACAAAGGACAGAAAGACTCGAAGTGTTCCAAGCTCTTCAGAAAGTTCTCCAAACGCGGTAAAATTTTCACAGAAAGTTATTCAAACGCGGTATTTAGGAGAATTCAGGTAAAAAAACATCACTTTTGGAAAAGATCTTCGAAAATAAGGAGAAAATAAA
Organism: Hydrangea macrophylla; assembly: GCA_033977485.1. Lineage (NCBI taxonomy): Eukaryota > Viridiplantae > Streptophyta > Magnoliopsida > Cornales > Hydrangeaceae > Hydrangea > Hydrangea macrophylla. The sequence goes on from CM066984.1 coordinate 18,448,480, forward strand.
AGACCTAAAAAAGGGAATTTTAACAGAAACCGGCACATGGCAGGTTTTTGCGGCACTCAGTGAATGCCGTACGGCAGTCACCGAATGCTGGACCGACACTTATTGAGTGCCGCCAACAATATTTGACTGCCGTTTGCTTTTAAAATCCGTATTTTGTGGAACAATATGTATGTGTATGCGGATAAAAACAAAAAAAGTGATAAAGTAAGGTTGACAAAAATGCAGCAATCAATAATCCGGAGCGGCTCTCAGTAAGTGCCGCGCGGCAATCATGAAATGCCGCAGTGGCTTTCACGGAGTGTCGCAGCGGCATCCACTAACTGCCGCAGAAATTTTTTGACTGCGGCTTTCTGCAGCAGTCTATCTATTTTCAGGAAGTACGTATTGTACCACCAAATGAGACATTTACGCCTGTCTTTTACTCCGAATTCACTGAGAATACTTGGTAATTTTGTCTATAAAAGAGGGAGGATCTTCCTTGTGAGGATAGAGAAGAAAGAGCTACCATTACACTAACATATATTTGAGAGAGAGTTAAAAAAAAAACTAGAGAGAAGAGCTTGGAAGATCTTCAAATGGAGAAAAGCTTTGAGGATTGTTTGGAGGTGATCCTCTAACCACAATTTGTTTTTTTTCATTCTTTTGAATTTTTTTGGTCTTTTGATTAACCTTTTTAGAAGTTTTATTAGGGAACTTGCAAACTTTAATTTCCTTTTTCTTTTAGTTCTTTCTTTTCTTTCTTTTGTTTATACTTCTCTCTTGAGATTCTTGGAAGTCTTCCATACTTCACTTGAATCTCATGAGTCGGTTCCTTTGATTCCATGTGAGCTTGTGCTCATCCTTCATATAAGAGTAAGTAAATGAATGTAAACCTCTACCATGGTTTGGGATTCTTTAACTTAAGGTTTCATGGAATCCCCTCCCATATTCCTTGAAAACATATGAGTGTTTAGCTATATTTGCTTAAGGCTCATGAGTATTAGTCATATCTTCATCTCCAATGACCACCAAATGGTAGGAGAAAGTAGTTTTGAGTCTAAGCCCATCTCCATGGTTTAGATTCATTATCTTGAGATTTCATGAAGTCTATTCATACTTCATTTGAAATCTACAAATATAAAGATCTTTAGCCTCCAATGACCATCAAATGGTTGGAGAAAATGGTTTAGTTTAAGTCCAACTTCATGGTTTAATGGTTGAGGTTAACAAATGAAAGTTGAACTTGACAATGAAATAGTGGATCCATAAACCGGTTTTGATCAAAGATTTTTGGTTCAAAATCTAACCCTTGGAATCAAGTGAAACCAACGGGAAAATGTCACTAACTCAAAGTTCTACCACTGTAATTTTTGTTTTAAGGAGATTTCATGTTTAAAGTGGCTTGGTCATGAGTTTTGTGAAGTCACTACAATCTGTCCAGAGTTTCAGAACAGTAACACTCTTTTGAAATAAGTAAATCAGAACCTTGATAAACTATTTGTTACCCAAAATAATTTTTTCTAAGTATATTAATGTGTTAGGAAATCACCCTAAAAAGAACAAAGAATTTTTTATTTTTTTACTATTTTTAAAAAATCATGGAAGAACTCTGGACAGAAGGTTGTAGAATGCTGAGTGATGTCTGGTTTTTGTCTAATTCCCGGAGATCCAACCGTTGGAACTTTGATTTCTTTTTTGGGTTACAAAATAGACACATAGAGGCATCTTGTGTCCAACATTCATCAAGATCAAACCACGAGAAACATGTTTTTTATTTCTTTAAAGTTATGATCTGCTCTCAGCACCCCAGCATGTACATAAGAAAACCACGGGTCATCTGCTCGTCGGTAAAACCCTGCTGACCCCTAAACGTATCCATGAACCATCAGGCTGTGACCAAAGACTCCTCCGGGACCACTCCCAACAATGGCTCCACCTGGTCCCACTCCGTATCCGCCAGATACCACAAACGCTCTCCACCAAAGGCAATCCCCGTAATCATCGAGAAGTCCAGGGGAGTCATCGTCATCTCCCCGAAGTCGAAATGGAACATGCTAGTAGTGTCCCACCACCTCTCTGCCAAAGCATGAATCTGTCGTAGGTTGTTGGAGCTCTTAGTCAAGAGTTTGACGAAGTCTCCAAACCCGACCGCGTCAACCAAAGCTCTCACTGGCTCGCTCAAATCCTTGTACCACTCGTACCCGTGAGCGAGGCTACCATGCCCCTTTAACACCTTGGGCTGCAGCTGCAAGAAAGAATCACAAGTTTTGATGTCAGTAATTAGATAAAAAAAAACATATGGTAATAAATAAAAAAGGGAAAAGCGACATAAAAATAAAAAAATCTGGAAGTACTCGCATGGCACTCGTTTGCATTCAGTTTAGCAGATGTTCACAAAATAATAAGAGGAAATGAATAAGAGAAAGCACCTCAATGTTCTAGAGAGATTTCAAAAAAAGGAAAAGAAAAGAGGGGTTTGTTCACATTTTCGAAATATATGTATATATAAACTTGTGAAGGTTCAAAAGTAGTTTGGGTCCAAAGGAAACATAATTTCAAAGAGAAGTATGTGATCACAAGCGTTCAAGAATCAATTTTGAATAATGAAAGGGCGTTTGGAACGCTCAAGAAAATTCACAAGTATAATAAACACAGGGGAATGTTCAGGATTTAAATTAAAACACATCGCATTCGTAGATATTGAAAAATGGGAAGGAAAATTCGCAAGCATTAAGTTCTTTATTCACAAGAGGTATTTGAAATTTCGATTAAACACGAACGGAATTCAAAAGTCCTTGAGGGAGGTCGAAAGAAAAATAAAGGAATTGATACAGGTGGAACGCCGAAAATTCAACAAACATGAGGAAGAATAATAAATATTCATAAAGTTCATGGGAAATAAAATAGAAATCTTGAATAAAGTACGCATGACAATGCTACAAGCATGGCATTGGCATTCAAAATGAGACATTCAAAGTTAAGATTCATTAAACATTCCATTCATGAAGTTCTAAAGGAAGAAAATTAAAAAGAAAAGGGGAGCGTTTACCTTGCGCTTGAACGCGCGGGCAGATAAGTGATCATCAGGGTCCCGGAGCAAGAGTGTGGCGTCTGGATGATGTGTGGCCATATACTTGGCCTTCTTCTTTCTCCCCGAACCGCTCACCATAATCTATCAAAGAGAAAGAGAGATCCGTGCGTTAAATTCATGAAAAATCCAAAAAAACAACGAAATGAAAGCAATTAACTGAGTTTTGATCGAGTAGAACTAACCTGAAAGCCCCGGTAAATCAATCCAAGCAAGAAAAGAGAAGAGGAAAATTTTCTCCAGAGAGATTTTGAGTTAGAGGGAGTTGAGAGAATGAAACGAAATGTAATGAACACGGCGGTTTAAGCCACTGCCGCTCAATCGCGGCACTTGATTTTCGTGCCGGGCAGTTAGTGAACTACCGCACGGCAGCCACGGACTGCAGCGAAAAAACGCGTGTGCCGCGGTTATGTCGGTTCAAAGACCCTTCATTTCCCCCCCCCCCCCCCCCCCTCCAAAAAAACTTCAAATTAGGTCCTGAAAATTGAACTTGAGCCCCCCGAAATTTACCCTCATTGCACTGGCCCCCGGGGTCATTTTTAGGTTTAAATCGACTACAAATTTCAAAAAATTAGAATAAATTTGAGCTCGCGGGCTCCACATTTTAAAAATTAAGATGAATTTGAACCTGTGGGTTCTAGATTTTGAAAATAAAGATAAAATTAAGCCCGCAAGCTCTAAATTTCGAGAAAAAAAAACTAGAATAGATTTGAGCCGGTGGGCTCCGAAGTTTTGATCACCTCGTTCTAAGAATATAACGAATTTATATTCTCGATCCTCGTAACAAATTTACGTCGATCATTTATCATGAGAATGTAACGAATTTACGTTCTCGGTTCTCGCAACGAATTTGCGTAAACCCCTGTTCTGAGAATATAACGAATTTATATTCTCGATCCTCGTAAAAAATTTACGTCGATCATTTGTCTTGAGAATGTAACGAATTTACATTCTCGGTTCTCGCAACGAATTTGCGTAAACCCCCGTTCTGAGAATTTAACGAATTATATTCTCGATTCTCGTAACAAATTTATGTCGATCATTTGTCTTGAGAATGTAACAAATTTACATTCTCGGTTCTCGCAACGAATTTGCGTTAACCCCAAAATTGAATCAAAAGCATCTTCATGACCCCCATAACAGATTTTGTATCAGTCAAGAATCAGGCAATCTTCTCTGACTAACACGTCACGTAATGTGTGACATACGTAGAAAAGACATGACAAGCATGATGCTTGCATAACTAGGTCTATTTAGGAATCATCGTTACATGGCACGCGCATCACGATAGGATAGGTGCATTCATCCATGTGACTACCTGCGTTTGTGTGTGTTTCACACCATGCCCGAACTACGCTTTGGTCTGATTCCTGATGGGATATATAGGCAACTCATCATGGAGCACGACCAATTAGAATTCCTCCGCGCGCTCGCTTCCTTTTGCAACGTATTTTATTTTTTCCTTTAATCTGATAGTTTAGTCAAAGGCCTGTCTTTACATAGGCTTCAACATTCGCTTGTGGGTTCGCATTGCCCCACAAGCTCCGTCGAAGAGGGGCAAATTGTAGACACCCCAATTTTGACCAAACGTCAAATTAAGGAGAGTGTCACCTCCATATCCGATGATGACAAAGGACCGAAAGATTTGAAGTGTTCCAAGCTCTTCAGAAAGTTCTCCAAACGCGGTAAAATTTTCACAGAAAGTTATCCAAACGCGGTATTTAGGAGAATTCAGGTAAAAAAACATCACTTTTGGAAAAGATCTTCGAAAATAATGAGAAAATAAAAGACCTAAAAAAGGGAATTGTTACAGAAACTGGCACATTGCAGGTTTTTGCGGCACTCAGTGAATCCCGTACGGCAGTCACCGAATGCCAGACCGGCACTTATTGAGTGCCGCCAACAATTTTTGACTGTCGTTTGCTTTTAAAATCCGTATTTTGTGGTACAATACGTATGTGTATGCGGATAAAAACAAAAAACTGATAAAGTAAGGTTGACAAAAATGCGGCAATCAATAATCCAGAGTGGCTCTCAGTAAGTGCCGCAACGGCTTTCACGGAGTGCCGCAGCGGCATCCACTAACTGCCGCAGAAATTTTTTGACTGCCGCTTTCTGCAGCAGTCTGTCTATTTTCAGGAAGTACGTATTGTACCATCAAATGAGACATTTACACCTGTCTTTTACTCCAAATTCACTGAGAATACTTGGTAATTTTGTCTATAAAAGAGGGAGGATCTTCCTTGTGAGGATAGAGAAGAAGGAGCTACCATTACACTAACATGTATTTGAGAGAGAGTTAAAAAAAAACTAGAGAGGAGCTAGGAATATCTTCAAAAGGAGAGAAGCTTTGAGGATTGTTTGGAGGTGATCCTCTAACCACAATTTGTTATTCTTCATTCTTTTGAATTTTTTTGGTCTTTTGATTAACCTTTTTAGAAGTTTTATTAGGGAACTTGCAAACTTTAATTGCCTTTTTCTTTTAGTTCTTTCTTTTCTTTCTTTTGTTTATACTTCTCTCTTGAGATTCTTGGAAGTCTTCCATACTTCACTTAAATCTCATGAGTTGGATCCTTTGATTCCCATGTGAGCTTGTGCTCCCCCATGAGGGTCAAGGTTGATCATCCTTCATATAAGAGTAAGTAAATGAATGTAAACCTCTACCATGGTTTGGGATTCTTTAACTTAAGGTTTCATGGAATCCCCTCCCATATTCCTTGAAAACCTATGAGTGTTTAGCTATGTTTGCTTAATGGTCATGAGTATTAGTCATATCTTCATCTCCAATGACCATCAAATGGTAGGAGAAAGTAGTTTTGAGTCTAAGCCCATCTCCATGGTTTAGATTTATTATCTTGAGATTTCATGAAGTCTATTCATACTTCATTTGAAATATACAAATATAAAGATCTTCAGCCTCCAATGACCATCAAATGGTTGGAGAAAATGGTTTAGTTTAAGTCCAACTTCATGGTTTAATAGTTGAGGTTAACAAATAAAAGTTGAACTTGACAATGAAATAGTGGATCCATAAACCGGTTTTGATCAAAGATTTTTGGTTCAAAATCTAACCCTTGGAATCAAGTGAAACCAACGGGAAAATGTCACTAACTCAAAGTTCTACCACTGTAATTTTTGTTTTAAGGAGATTTCATGTTTAAAGTGGCTTGGTCATGAGTTTTGTGAAGTCACTACAATCTGTCCAGAGTTTCAGAACAGTAACACTCTTTTGAAATAAGTAAATCAGAACCTTGATAAACTATTTGTTACCCAAAATAATTTTTTCTAAGTAGATTAATGTGTTAGGAAGTCACCCTAAAAAGAACAAAGCATTTCTGATGTTTTTGCTATTTTTAAAAAATCATGGAAAAACTCTGGACAGAAGGTTGTAGAATGCTGAGTGATGTCTGGTTTTTGTCCAATTCCTGGAGATCCAACCGTTGGAACTTTGATTTCTTTTTTGGGTTACAAAATAGACACATAGAGGCATCTTGTGTCCAAAATTCATCAAGATCAAACCACGGGAACCATGCTGTTTATTTCTTTAAAGTTATGATCTGCTCTCAGCAATTTTTAGAATTCTGCAATAGTTTTATCCAATCTTATGAATAATGGCTTAGATGATATTTTCATGAGTTAAGGGTCAAACCATGTCTCAATAATGATTAATTAAGCTTGAATTCAAAGTTTAAGTGATCTAAATTATTGGGTATTTCATAATTTATTCTTGTTCATGAACATATTCATCCATATGGCTTGACACTTGTAATTAGGATTTATTTGCTTTAGATTCAATTGCATTTGATAGATTTAAGGTAGAAATGTAGGATTGTTATTTCTAACTGTATATCTTGTATATCATGTGGACTAACCCTTTGTTTTGTAGCGCTATTAAGGTATGACTGCTTGAATCCCTCTTTAGTTTATTTTAATTTATTGATTTTATCGATTTTTCAACCTCATGCGCGACACATTAGAATTAAGATTTTGCCTTACATGTATTTATGTGGATTAGAGACTCTTTTCCTAGGTTTTATTTAATCGCATGCATTGCACGTTTAATACTCGCGGCTGGATCCCGGGTAGGTTTTCTTGTTCTTTATTGCATATCATGTTACTTGCTACTTGAATTACGTGGCTTTTGAATGATATTTTGTAAATTGGTAATTTTACACCATTTTGACATGTTTGTGTAATGTATACGTATATCTATGTATTAGTTTAGGGCATGCTTAGATTAATAATTCAATTAAAAGGATGTTAAGTAGAGGCCTATCGCGAGATAGGATGAAAAGGGGTGTTTTAGTCCAATGGGCTCCTTCCCTTCTCATTCCATAATCCCCGGACCTAGTTAATCTTTGGTTTCACAAAAGATCAGTTGCTCTAAAATGGTTTCTTAATTTTCCTTTTAAAAATTAAGTGGTGACTCATTTGTTTTGAATTTGAAATTTAAAAGAACTTTAAAAGAAAAGCTGTGGGTAAGAAAAATTGCGATATCCACAAACACATACAAACTTATTTTCATCATCCATTCAAAATTTAGACCCTTGTGAGTATAGATTCTCACTTAGAAACCTATAAAAATAGTCCTTGCTTGATTTTATGTCCATCCATGTGAATTATTGGAGGTTATAGTCTTTACATGCGAAGGAAAAACTCATGATCAAGCTTTTCTTTATGGTTTTGGTGATTTTGATCATCATCCAAACACACCCTAAGGCATTGTGGATATGGATCCTCACCTAGATGCTTTAAGACTTAGTTTTTACATGTTTTTATGGTTAACATGTGTCACTAGAACAAATTTAAGACCTTGCATGTGTGCTTAAATTAGAATATGTTTTCTGTGCAGTTTGAGCGCTCGAGCTTGGCTAGAGTGCTCGCATCTTGAGCACTCAAGCACCCTGAGCGCTTGAGTTCGACAGTTTTTATTATGTTGCTTATTTTATGTACTTAGATCAGATGATTATTAGTTTAATAAATAAATCTAAGATATATATAAATTAGTCCTTGCATGTCCACTTATCACACGGACACTTAGGTCTCTCGTTAATTTGTGATCCATACTTAGTTGCATAGCTGTTAATTCATCTAATGCTTAAGTATGATCTTGAACATCTTAACGCGATGACAATTTCCATTTTTACGATAACTCTAATAATGAGAATAATATACGCATAATAAGATCGGAACATTCTAATAACCATGCACTCTATCAATTTGTGTACGTAGCACATCAATGATTATATTTCGATCTATCTTTCGCTGAGTAAGTGTGGTTACCATATCTTTGAGCTTGTCAATTTGGTCATTGTTGTTATCCCTTTTATATGAGTCAGAATCAAGATTGAAGAAATAGATTGTGACTAGACTTTAGTGATATAGTCGGCTGTTAAAGCATGATACTATCTTGATGCGTCGAGGGTGATCAAGCGACTGTTATAGCACATATAGTATGATACTATCTTGATGCACCGAGGGCGATCAAGCGACTGTTATAGCATATATAGTACACTAATCAATCGATTATTAAAGCATGTTAGGATAGATTTTTAACCTTGAATATCTTGGTCGAGTCGGCCGTTAAGGCATGATAATATCTTGATGCGTAAGGGCGCTCAAGCGGTCATTAAGGCATATATAGTATATTCATCAAGCAGTCGTCATGGAATGTATATTCTAAACCAACAGCTTATGCTGGGAATGCAGAAAAGAATAAGAGTTGAGTTTGAAATTAGGGAACGAGTCAGTTGTTGTCCAATACTTTCAAATGTGAGTCTCGATGAAGGTTTTTGAGATCACCCCTTAACGTATTTTTCTATGATCATAATTCATGATTTCTAATAATGACATAAATAAGCCAACTCATGAATAATGAACTACATTGCTTGATAACTATTTCCAACGGAGCTTCGTGAGACTTTGTGCTCACTCAGCTTGTATCCAAGCTAACGGTGTTTTATACTGCTGGACCTTTCACATCTAGCTATGTCAGACTTAGCAGGTGGTGCATAGCCCGAGGCCAACTACGGTGATGAGGGATATGCCGCTGAAGGCTTTGTTGATGATGGGTACTATGAAGAAGGCTATACTGGAGAAGACTTCTATGGGGACCACTACAGCTTCGCTAGTTGAAGCTTGGCCTACCTGAACTTCCATTTGTCTTTTATCTTATGATGTAATAAATTAGTTGCTTTGGATATGAGTGACAAGTGTTGTCACTAGACTTATGATGTTTAATTTATTTTTTTCGTTTGAGTACTGGGTCTGTAAAATAGCTACTATCTTATGACTGTTTAATGTTTATATAGTACCACTGCATTGAACTAGTTACATACCATCATTATTGCATTTTTTATTATCTTTGTTGTTAAGGACAGTTGAGCGACACCCAACCATTCACGTGCCTACAGACCCAAAAAGGGAAATTTTTATTTTCTCTAATTTTGGCTTACTCCGGGGCGTGTCAGTGATCCTTGGTATCAGAGCTCTAGGTTTAGGTGAGTTCGACGATTGTCCTACACTTCTTGAACATAAGATACCTAGTGCTAGCATAGACTATAATATAGTCTTATTTATAGGTCACATGTGGTTCTAGATATGACCACGTTATATAAGCCTTCGACTAGTATACTATCTTACTTCTATTTTGAGATCGGTTTATTTAAATTTTATTTATGAGGCATCCTCTTAAGTGCATTATCATGCAATCCACCTATTTAAAGATTTTTTATCAACCAAAAGGTGCTTATGTTAATGCACTAGTATCCAAGCCATAATGGCTCCCGACACTAAAAGAGCAAGGAACCAAAATGGAGGTGGACCATCGAATCCGATTCCACCTAAAATTTATCTGACAAGACTTTTGGAAGCTCTTATCGGAAGAATTAAAAGAGCTAATGCTACAGTAGGGAATATAGAGAATCGAGGATACAACAATGGGAATAACCACAATTATGCACATCACAGGCAGATTGGGGACAAATTACTAGAGCATTTCCAAGTTCTAAGGCCTGAGAAATTTGATGGATTAATGGAACCATAGAAAGTCAAATAGTGGTTAAGAGAAATGGATCTTATTTTTAGAGCAATCGACTGTAACGAAGCAGAGAAACCTTGAATAGCAACCTTTCAGTTAACCCATGCAACAGCTAATTGGTGGGAAGTAGAAGAAGCTGCTATGGGGGATGAATCAATCAAAAGACTTACTTGGGCTGTATTCAAAGAAAAGTTCTTGACCAAGTATTTTTTTGTTGGTTAAGAGGGACTTAAAGAAGAACATGAGAGGAAATGGCGATGAAGTTCATTGCATTTACTCTACACAATCTTGTGAGTTAGCAGAACATGTACACCATTCCATCTCATGGGAACTAGGAAATAATATAGATAGTGAGGTCGATGAATTTTTAGATTATGTTGATGTAAACTACTTGGATGGCGAGTATCAAAAGGCCAAAGAGTGGGTCAATTTTTCAATGAATATGGAGCTTGATGAATGAGAAATTCAGTTAGATCAATTTTTAATTACCGAGTTGATTTCGCTTTCTAAATTTACTAGTGATCCACCTTAGAGTGCTATTGTCGATTCAACAGAAGTGTGTAATCCCAAATTTATTATTTTATATCCTGTAGAAATGGTTATACCGCATGCTTCTTTGACTCTAGCCCTGTGTTGAAAGTTAGTTAGGGGGAAATTCCCACATTTCAAATGTCTTCTTGAATTCTTAATTGCATATTTATTTAATCGCAAGAACCATTTGAAATTCCGATTGGAGATGTATGACACTCATTTTGAGTAATTGATGATAGTAGAAAAACCAAAAGTTGGGGAACGAGGATCCCAGTTTCTTTTCACTGTAAATATTTCATTGGGATGATCGCAAAAATTTTGGTTACTATTTTACGATGATTACCTTGACTAACTGCTTACTTTATTTACTGAGTTGATAAATTATATTTTCTATCTCGCCTTGTTGCTAATAGAAATTGTAGGCAACTTAAAAAAATTTTGGGACTTTAATGCTTGAGGTAACATCATTCCTTCGCTCACTTTACTTCAAATCTCCATGTGCATAGTTTACAACATTAGGGACAATGTTGAGTTTTAATTGGCAGGAGTAAGTCATTGCATGCCTTGTTTATTTCTCTTTGTGCTTTAATGTCAAATACTTGTGCCTAACAACATGAACTCAATAAAGTAAAAAGTAAAATTGCAAAAAATTTAAAATTCTTGAAGATAATAAAACGGTTCTTGTATTTCTCTTTTAGTTAATATAGTTAGCAATGATGCATTTGTCATTTTCGGTATCTCATTAGTTTGTGATGCACATAATTGTATTTTACGTACTATCTTAGTTACAATATGTTTTATACTTTTTAATCTTTAAACACCTTGAGCACGTGTTGCAGCCATGTACTTAGCTAAAGTGAATTAGTAAGCATAACTTAGATGTCTTGAGAGACTATAGTGGGACTAATACTCTTAAGTGAGCAAATTGAGCCATTCTTTCATTTTAGAGGGTTTTATAGTTGATTTCATTGAAAGTCTTATTATTCTTTCATTTGGCTAATGACTAGAAGATAACATTCAGGATTTACCAAAACTCTAGAATTTTCAAACTACTGAATTGGATAAACTAATGCACTTGGCAAATGATTTAGGCCTTCTTTTCTTCGATTATACACTGATATTGCAGCCCAAAGCCTAATCATGTATACTTTCTATTCCCCTTCTAGATATGTTTTCTACCATAAACCAACACCTGGAGCCTAAATGCTATCCATTCATACCTTACTTCCTGAACACCTACACCTCGAGTAAGTTGTACAAGCCACATACTCATTACTTACATACATTTTGGCATGTGATTGGGAGTGTGATGTATTCATGATGAAATTTGTGAAGTGTGAGTGAGAAGTTGGTAAAATGAATAAAACAATATATGATGAGTTAACAATAGAAAAAAAGTATAGAAGAGGGGTGAAAAAGAAAAAAAGAAAAGAAGTGAGAAAACAAAATAAAATGAGCTATAAGGAAAAAACACAGAAAGAAAGAGGGATGAGTTGTGAAGATTGGAGAAGATGAGAAGTTGCAGAAAAATTACATAAATTATTTAAAGTGAGCAAATACTCCAGTCACATGTTACGACAATATTAGAAATTTCTACCTTTCTTTCCCTTACATCGATGCATTTCAAAGTCCTAATGATTCTAAGTAAATTGGATTTAAAGTTAAGGTACTAAGAGAGTTCTCTACGGTATTTCGCTCTACATGTGAGGTATCCATCCGTGAGACTATTGCACCTAAAAATATTTGTTTTTCAAATTAGATGTTTAAGGCATTGGTTCCATTGAATTTACTCTTTATAGCATCCATATCACAAGGGATAATTATTACACCTAATTCGGAGTGATTTCATCTTTCGAGTGTAATCCAGTGCGAGTTGAGTCAAATCTAGTGTCTTAAAAATGTTTTAGGCTATGCTAGCTTTGAAGTTAAAGTTATGTATTTTGGTTGTCCATTCACACACACACTTGAAGATTAATAGGTATGGAATATTTTAATGACTTTGATAGTGGATTAACTGTAATGTGTGTGTTGCAAGCCTAAAGTATACTAGAGAATCTCATAGTTTTTCTGGTTAATTACATTGATAGAGGAGAGAGAGCTTTCTTGAAAATATTTAAATGAGAACCATAAACATGAATTTTGTGGGTATATTCACTAAAAACCCTCACAAGACAACACTCGTCCACTAGGGGTTGCATATGCTAAATGCAATCGTGATTCCTGTGAAAGTGATTTAGGATTTTTGTTTCTTTTTTTTTTTTTGTTTTAGTTGTTAGAGTTTAAATAAAAGTTGCATTAGTTCACTTCATTGCTAGGGACTAGCAATGATCTAGTTTGTAGGTGTGATTAGACATAGAAACTACATATTCATATCATATTATACGGTCTTTTATGCATACTTTTATCCCCAAGTCCCTAGAGTTACACGCATTTCAAGAACATTGTGCTTTAATGATGTTAATGCTAAAACATGTGTATTTACATGGTCTTATAAGCTATTGGATGCATTTAGATTAAGGGAATCTTGAAGCTTGGAAATGAATGCCTTACTCTTTGTCATACAACCCTTATATATTTCACTTAAATCATTTACACATGGTTTATGAGTGTTTAGTAGGTCAGAGAAAGCGTCCATTGCTTAAAACGTTATTCTGATCGAGGAGAATGACAGCAGCAACTAATAAAAGGAATTATTGACATTGAAGAACTTAGAATTTTTAATTTTCTCGAGAGATAGAAATTGAATTTTGTCGAGTTACGGTCACGTTGCCATAAATTGTGCATCAATCCGAGGTTCAAGCAAAGAGATATCGTAATTCTCCCATCGGTGAGTAGAGTTGTCATCTGTAGAAGACCATGAGCGGTCCTGATACATATGCGGGACTGGTCATGGTAATGTAGTGGGACTGGTCCCACTCACCGGATTTGCACTGCCAACAACTTCTTCTTAGGTCTAGGACTCAAATATTGATATATATATATGTATGACTTGTAAACATAATGTAGGTAGTTTTTATCATTCTCTTACATATAATAGGCATTAGGGAGGCTATTAGAGCTCTCCAAAACCCTAGGTTAGGATTTCTAAGGCCATGTTTGGATGCTATTTCAAGAATTCAAGTCAATAAAGTAGTTTTGCTTTATTCCAGGTTCTATTGCTCTCTATTATTTATACTTTCAGTTTATTAATTACTGTTAATCATGATTTTCATTATTTTTATGCTATCTATGATTGTTATATTATTTTGCTAATGGTAGGCTAAGGTTTATGCGATCAAGCACTAGAAAAGTCGATTTTGATCCATGTTTTCAAATGGCAACTTTCATAATTCAACTTTTGCATGGAATACAGTTTAGAATTGTTCGGAATATTTTCTAACTTTATTAAACATCAGTTTTCATTCTAATCTAATTTTTGATTCATTTCATGAACTTAAACACTCGAATCAATTTCTCACTTCAAATAACAAATATTTGGACTTGTTGAAGTGTTTTGTTTGAAAAGATGAAGTGTTTCAAATCTGCCCGTAATTAATTCATAGGATTGTTTGACATTGTTTCATGCCAATTAACAAATTTTTGGTATCGATTTGACTCAAGCAAGAGACAAATATCAAGAGGCAACCGTTGAATTATAGTAGGTGGCCATATCCTTCCTTAGGTATGATAATTGGTGAATTTAGTGTGAACTTGTGTAATCCTAACCCGTTAATTCATATTTTACTTGGTTCAAGTTAATTCACTATTTTAGTTGTTCTCATTAAATTCACTAGTTTAGTTATTTTAGTTTCTTTTCAATATTACAATTAGTTTAATAATGATTCAAAATCAATCATCTTTTTCTTTTCTTTAAGAAATTAGTCAAATGAAAACATCTTAATAATCTACTCCTTCCTCATAGGATCAACCTGGACTTCCAGTACTATATTACTTGCATGATCACCTATACTTGGGTGTTGCATAAAAGAGTTCACAATATTTTATTTGTAACAGTAGGGATCTGATCTATAGTAGGTTTCATACTCGTACTTCTGATCATAGCTACACAACTCATAAGAAACATGTCGTTCGTTTGCTAGCACTGAAATCTGATCGTGGTACATCCTGGTATCATAAACAAATAGTCCAGGTAGTGCAATCCAAGTTGGCACCGTACTTGGTAAGTCAATCCATTCCTAGGAATGTCAAACTCAGACATTAATAGAACTACCAAATCTGTTGGAAGATTCCTATCTTCCAGGGTCAAGGGACAATCTTTGTACACCTTACCCAACTTAACAGTCACTCCCAATGGTATTGGAGCACAATATTAATAGCACCAGTATCAAACAAAGCTCTAACTTGGCTGTAAAAAAGTACAAGCATACCTTTCAGATTCTGCCGTTCGTCAGCATCAAAGCCTGCTTCATTTGGGATGATGGCATTCACCTGAGTCTGATCTGGGGGTTCTCGAAGTCCTTGAACTGGTGCCCCATAGTATCCTCCACAAGGCGCACGACAGTTCATGCTCAAGTGGCCCAACTTCTTGCAATTACAGCAAACGTGTCAGACCGGCGGTTAATTCTAGGAGCTGTGCAGAACTTTGCAACATGTTTGGGCACTCCACAATTAAAACATCTTTTGTTACTCAATTATAGGGCAGCAAGCTATGCCTGAGGTGGTGTTCCTCACTATTAAACTGCTGTGGTTGAGGGTAACTTGACTGGGGCTTCCTGGTTCCATCCCAGAAACGCTTATTTCCTTGAAAATTACCTTGAGGTCTCCAACCTTGGGTATTCCTCGGTGATGGCTTCTAAAAATTCCTCTGTAGAAAGTTTCTTGACGAAGGGGGTTGATTTGAACTGGATAGTCATCCTTCTACAGGCTCACAGTGAATTGTACAAGTCCTTCAAATGATTGGTTGAAATTTCCAATAATCATATGTCGGAGCTGGGAGTTAAGTCCTTGATGAAAATGCTTAACCTTCTTCTGAGGCCTATCAATTATGTGTTGAGCAAAATGCATCATGTGTTAGGGCGTATCAATCATTTGTTGAGCAAAATGGGATAATCGCTTAAACTGTGTCGTATACTCCCTCTTTGTCCAACCTCCTTGGACCAAACTCATAAAATTCTTCTCATATTGATCCTTCTTATCCTCTAGAAAGTACTTTTATAGAAACTTACCTTCGAACGTCTCCCATAGCATCCTTGTCGCATCATCAATTCCAATTATAGCTCGTTTGAGCTCCCACCAGTCAGCAGTAGCATAAGCTAACTAAAACGTGGATAGGAGACGCTTGTCCTGCTTATCGCATTCAAGGGCTTTAAAGATTAATTTCATCTCACAAAGGCACTGTTCCACCTTCCATGGCTCTGTCAGCTCATCAAACTTCTCTAGGCGTAGTGCACAAAAACATTCTAATAGTTTGTACCCAATCTGCCTCAGTGGAGGTGGCGGTGGTGGTGTAACTAGGTAGTTGATAGGGGACTAATGAGTTGTGTGATTATAGGTATCACCCACATGCTCCATCCGTTGCATGAAGGCTTCAAAAATGCTTATCGGGACCATACCCTCAGGAATAGGTGCTCCCAAATGTGCTTGATTTCTCCTAGGTCCCACTATCATGATTTGTGTGATGTGTGCCTACTATAAGACTTATCGAGTAGCTGACAATATTTTCAAAGAAATAGAAATCAAGATAAAGTGATCAATGAGATGAACTATCATTTCTAAATCATAAGAACATAATAAAGTCAAAATCACATCAGAAATTTCTCCAAAAAATGATACTCTTATGCAGGTACTATGGCATCCTCTTATGGTGCATCGCCCTCTGCATCTCCGATGTCCACCCATACTATAACGTCCACTTTAACCAGATCCTCCTCTGGATCATCCTCTAGCTCCTCGGCTCATATTCTGGTTCCTCATCCTCATCGTCACCCATATCTATGTCCTCTGCGGGATCTCTATCCTCCTGAATTGGCTCAAGCTCTGGATCATCAGGCTACTCCTGAGGCTCTAGTACTGGTGTTGCGAGTGCTAGCATTGGTGATGTTGTATGTGCTAGTGTAACTAGAAAAAAGCTGGGTCCCCCTAGAATTGCTCGTCACTCAATGGTATCCATCTCTAGCTTGCTCAGAATCTAGCGAGCCATCTCCTAATATATCACTTCTCCAATCCTTGTTTAGTGGTAGGCATCCATACATTTTTCAGTTAGTTAGAGGAGCATTAAGTATAAATGCATTACAAACTCAACTACGAAAGCTGAGTATGTGGTTGATTATGAAGCCGCAAAGGAAGCTGTTTGGCTTAAAAAGTTTCCCATGGAACTCAGGATGGTACCAGTGTCATTGTCACCTATTATGCTATACTGCAATGACAGTGGGCTAGTGGCTTAGTCCATGGAGCCAAGGAACCATAGAAAAGGATAACACGTAGAAAGGAAGTATCATCTCATAAAAGATCCAGTCCAGCATGAAGATGTGACTGTCACCAAGATTGCCACCATTGACAATCTTGTGGATCTTTTTACAAAGGCTTTGCCACAGAAGTCTTTGATCGTTATCTAGATAGTTTAGGTCTTAGATGTAGTGGGTTATGAGTGCAAGTGGGAATTGGTTGGGATTGTGCCCTCAAACCCATCCTTTATGTATGAGACATTGGCATTTTATATATGGATATCATATTAACATTTTATTATGTATGATATAATGAGATGATTATTTGTTATCCTTAAGTATCATAGTAGGTAATTCTTGTATGTATGAGATACATACAAGACAGATACGAAATACTATTTTTTGATACTTAAAACTTGTCACAGTGGATGATGAGGCTGGATATCTCATCAGGTATACATTGTAGGAATATTAACTACCATTGGATGGAGTGATGAATCTCAATCACTATAGTATGACTCTTAGTTAATATGCTAGTGCTTATAGTGCATTGATGGACCATGAGATTCCTATTGACATATAAAACTATCAACAGTCAATAGGAACTCATAACTTGTATAAGGTACGTGTTCTCAATCTTGAGACGATTATGGACATAGTATATGGATCTGACTATTTTGCCTTACCAATCAGTGAGGTCTTGCAAGATCAACACCTGGGTATCTTAGGTGTGTCATATTCATAGGTTTGTGAACATACATTATCAAGATGGAATCTACCCTCTGATAAAGAGCATTCCCTTGAGAATGTCACCAAGTTGATTTACTGACAACTACAGTCTTGTTGATAAGTAGTTTTCAACATGTTTGGTAATCATGAGAGGTGAATGGGACTTAAGGATTAGAAGATGTAATCATCATTCAGGTAGTCAGCAACAGGTTGACAACAACAGTTATCTGACTACCTGAATATGATTATGAATTTTGACAATAGAGGGGCATTAGTACACCATACAAGTCTAGTTATCACTTCAGATTTGTTCTTTTGCGTTGGAGTGCAGTTATCATTTTATAGTAGAGTTAACGTTAACTGATTAGTTGGTTAATTTGTTAATCAAAGAGTTTAATCATGGGAATTAACTAGTTTGAGCCAACAATAAAGAACCTAGGAGGTCCCCACTCTTAGCTTTGCCAAAATGCCTGGAAAGGCGTAAGGGGATTGAACCAGTTAATTGGGAGAGTTTTAATCAATTAATGTTTCGATCAATCGATTGAAGGAGGTTCAGCTCGATCGATTGAACTATGTTCGACCAATCAAAGGTTTGATCGATCGAAAGTGTTTCAATTGATTAAACTCTAAAGTTGGTTTGGAAATCTACAAATAGGACAGTTGCGTACAAAAAAAGTTTGAACATTGTTTTAATTCCAAAAAGCTATAGAAACCTGTTTAGGGCTCCTGAACCTTCATTTCCCCTCTATTAGTGTTCCCACCAACCCTAGCCTCTCCAGAAAGTGTTCGGGGAGACATAAGGGTGAAGATCGCTTAGAGGAAGCTACTGGAATGGACAAAAAGGCATAGTTAGAATTGGGTTCAAGACACTAAGGTATTAGATACTAACATTCTCTCTCCGCATCTATAGAATTGATAAGTAGTAGATCTGGGCATACCAATAAGTTTTTATAAATTGTTTTTTCGCTGTGCATGTTTTAAAGTTTTTTGAAACCTCAATCCATCAGGCTTTTCTTGTGCTTTATGTTGCTAACACTCTACTCATTGAAAATGGTGTAGGGCCATAGTCATCAATAAAGGTTTGGTTAGCTAGTACATTTGATATGAAGGATCTAGGAGAGGCGAGCTACATCCTTAGGATATAGCTCTTTCGAGATTGCAAGTGAAAGATAATGGGATTATCTCAAGTTGGTTATATCGAAAAGATACTAACTAGATTTTTCATGGATAATTCAATGAAACTTTTGTTACCTTTCAAGCATGGTTTAGCATTCTCTAAGGACACTAAGACACGGGAAGAGGAGATGAATCACATAATATGAGTTTCCCATGCTTCGGTAGTGGGAAGTCTCATGTATGCGATGTTATGCACTAGACCAGATATCTACTTTGTTCTTGACATGGTCAGCAAGTATCAGTCGAATCCTGGTCCAGAGCACTGGACAACCATTAAGCACATTCTTAAGTACTTGAGAAGGACTAAAGATTACATACTTATGTAAGGGTAGGGATGAGTTGATTCTAGTAGGATACACTGACTTAGACTTTATGTTAGATAAAGATTCGAGGAAGTCCACATCCGAACATCCCTTTACCATCGGTGGTAGTGATATTAGTTGGAGGAGCATTAAGCAGAAATGCAATATAGACTCAACCACAGAAGCCGAGTATGTGGCTTCTTGTGAAGTCGCAAAGGAAGTTATTTGGCTCAAGAAGTTCCTTATGGAACTTAAGGTGGTATTAGCATCGTTGTTACCTATTATGCTATACTACGATAATAGTAGGGCAATGGCTCAGTCCAAGGAGCCAAGGAACCACAAAAAAGAAAAGCACGTAGAAAGAAAGTACCATCTCATTCGAGATATAGTCCAGTGTGGAGATGTGATTGTTACCAAGATCGCCATAGCTGATAATCTTATGGGTCTATTTACAAAGGCTTTGCCACAAAAAGTCTTTGATCGTCATCTAGATTGTTTAGGTCTTAGATGTAGTGGGCTATGAGTATAAGTGGGAGTTTGTTGGGATTGTACCCTCAAACCCAGTCTTTATGTATTTGACATTTGGCATTCTTTATGTATATGTCATGAGATGATTGATGTTGTCCATAAGTATCATAGTAGGTAATTCATGTATATATGAGATGCATATAAGAGAGATATGAATTACTATTCTTTGATGTGGTCCATAAGTAACATAGTAGGTAATTCATGTAACATTATTAACTACCATTGGAAGAAGTGGTGCATCTCAATTACTAGAGTCTGACTCTTAATTAATATGCTAGTGCTTATAGTGTAGTAATGGACCATGAGATTCTTATTGACATATAAAAAATGTCAACAGTTTGTAGGAACTCATAACTTGTATAAGGAAAGTGTTCTCAATCTTGAGACAAATATGAACACAGACTATGGATGTGACTGCTTTGACGTACCAATCAGTGAGGTCTTACAAGATCAACACCTGGGTATCTTGGTCATTTCATATTCATAGGATTGTGAACATGTATTATCAAGATAGAACCTACTTCTGATAAAAAGTAAGCATTCGCTTGAGAGTATCACCAAGTTGATTGATGAGAACTGTAGTCTTATTGACAAGTAGTTATCAACATATTTGGTAATCGTGAGAGGTGAATGGGACTCAAGGAATGGAAATTAACACTTGTTCCTCAGTCTAAAAGGGCTTTATGGACCACTGTATCTCCAATAATGCAAGAGATCATATGTGTTCCGAGGTCCTTAAACTTAGTTGGTGTATTTTAAAAAATCCAGCTTAATTTCTTTGTCAAAAAGACTTTTATCGTAAGGTGATTCCTCATTTTTCATTTACGAGTATAGAGATCTTTACAAAACTTAGCGTAGGCCGGGATTTGTTTAATGGCATCGAGTAGAGGTAAACTGATCATTTTAACTTGTTTAAAAACCTCGATGATATCTTCCATTGTAGTAGTTTTCTATGTGAATGGTGATGTGTAATCTAAACACTGCGGGAATGGTGCTTTAGGCTCGTATGGTTTTTCAGCAGGTGTGTTAGATTTTCCTATATAAGACTCATTCTCACTATCTTTTACTTCTGCCTTGCCCTTATCCTTTTGTTTGTTTTTAACTCCTCTCGGTATCTCTCTCACCTTAACCGGATTATCCCTAACCTCTGTGTTTCTAGTAGTGGTTCTTGTAGACACCACATGGGCTTCTTCTCTATTGCTACCAACCACAACTGTCCCTTAGGGTTATTAATAGTCTGACTAGGAAGTTTACGCTCATCTCTGTGATTTAACGAATTGGCTAATTGTCCCATTTGAGACTCAAGCTTCGCTATGGATTGGGTATAAAAGTGCACTAACTGTGATTATAACTATGACTGAGACTCTAGCTTTTGGAGTGAAGCCAGCACCCACTCCTCAAATGACTCCCTAGGAGTATTTGGATTAGAAGGTGGAGGATGTTGTTGAAACTGGTTTTGATTATAAGGCTGAAAGTTTGAATTTTGATAGTTAGGCTGATAGTTTTGCCTTGGTAGTGGACCCGACGGGTTTTCAATGTTCTAACTCTTATATGAAAGATAGGGGCTTTTCCATGACTGCCTATAACTGTAAGAATTTTGATTATTGTTATTATTATTATAACCTTGCTTGGGAAATTGTTGTACATCATTCACTTATTCTAAAACAAAATCAGGGAATGAGAGGCTAAAGGGCAAGAGAACACATCATGACAAGGATCAAAAAACAACGAACACTCCGTCGCGTAAGACGTAGCTGGGGCTTGACTCATCATCATTAGTTGATCTAACATTCTAGATAACTCATCCACCTTATTCGAAACATCCATCGAATGATTGACTTCTAAAACTATCTCTCTCTTAGTTCCACTAGATGAAGTTATATCTTTTCTAGTTGTGGCAACGTGATGTATCGTGTTTTCACTAAGTGTTACATAGATTCCCCAAGCATCTCAGGCACTTTTCTGAAGAAATGTGCCTGCGCAAATAGCGTTAACTGTACTTCTCATTTGAGGAGTAAGATCTTCATAAATGGTCTGCACTAGTTGCCACTTAGGTAATTGTGATGAAAAAATAGGTTTAAATTAATTTTAAATGTGCAGTAGAAAAATTGAGATTTAAAAACAAACTTTTGGTATCCCAAGATCTACTACTCGTTAATTCCATAGATGCGTATACTAAAGAGGGAGAAGAAATATACCTCAGGTCTTGAACCCAATTCTGATTTTCTTTCTCCATGATGGTGCAGCAGCCTCCACTAGGTTGTCTTCACCCTTATGTCTCCTATGAATGTTTCCCGGATAGGCTAGAGATGGTGGGATCTCTAATGGAGAGGATAAGCAGGGTTTGGGAGCTCTAAAACAGTTTCTGCAGCTTCTAACATTCAAAACGATGAACTCTTTTTTCTGGATGTCACTGCCCTATTTATAGATTCCCAGAACCGACCTAATGTTCGAGCGATTGAAGTGCATTCGATCGATCAAGACTTCGATCGATTAAACCACCTTAGATCAATCGAACCCACCAAGACTTCAATCGATTGAGACACCTTCGATCGATCAAACCCGCCTTGACTAGGTCCTCATGTGACATTCCAAGCATTCTAGTGGAGCTAAGAGTGGGACCTCCTAGGCTTTTTATTGTTGGCTCAGACCAGTTTGTTAATTACCATGATCAAACTCTTTGATCAGCAAACTAACTAACTGGTCAGTTAACATTTACTCCACTATAAAACGATAACTGAACTCCAACGCAAAAGAACATATTCGAAGGAATAACTAGACTTGTATGGTGTACTTATGTCCCTCTACCGTCAGCATTCGTAATCATATTCAGGTAGTTAGATAACTGGTTACTATCAACCTGAATCATGATTACTTCTTATATTCCTTGAGTCCCATTCACCACTCATAATTACCAAACATGTTGATAACTACTTATCAACAAGACTGCAGTTCTCAGTAATCAACTTGGTGACATTCTCAAGGGAATGCTTACTCTGAATTAGAGTGTAGATTCTATCTTGACAATATATGTTCACAACCCTATGAACATGACATACCCAAGATACCCAGGTGTTGATCTTCTATAGACCTCACTAATTGGTAAGTCAAAGCAACCATATCCAGAGTCTATGTTCATAATCGTCTCAAGATTAAGAACACGTACCTTATACAAGTTATGAGTTCCTATTGACTAATTGACAGTCTTGAGTGTCAATAGGAAAGCTCAGGTCCGCCAATGCACTATAAGCACTAGCAAATTAATTAAGAGTTACACTCTAGTGATTGAGATTAATCACTCCATCCAATGGTAGTTAATCATGCTATATTGTAGACCTGATGAGATATCCAGTCTCACTATCCACTGTGACATGTTCTAAGTAACAAAGAATAGTAATTCATATCTTACTTACACTCAGAACCATATAGGATTACATCTGAGACGTAGACTATCTAGATGACGATCAAAGACTTTCTATTGTAAGGCCTTTATAAACGAATCAGCAAGATTGTCAGCAGTGGCAATCTTGGTGACAGTCACATCTCCACGTTGAACAATATCTCGGATTAGATGATATTTCTACACTACGTGCTTTTCCTTTCCATGGTTTCTTGGCTCCTTGGACTAAGCCACTGCCCTACTATTATCATAATAAAGTGTAATAGGTGATAGCGATGCTGCTACCATCTCGAGCTCCATAAGGAACTTCTTAAGCCAAATAGCTTCCTTTGCGGCTTCGCAAGCAGCCACATACTCAACTTCTGTAGTTGAGTCTGCAATGCATTTTTGCTTAATGCTGCTCCAACTAACAACACCACCTCCCAAGGTAAAGAGATGACCGGACGTCGACTTACTCGAATCTTTATCTGACATAAAGTCTGAGTCAGTGTATCCCACTGGAATTAACTCACTACCACCGTACATAAGCATGTAATCTTTAGTCCTTCTAAAGTACTTAAGAATGTTCTTGACGACTGTCAAGTGCTCTAGACCTGGATTCGACTGATATCTACTAACCATGCCAACGACAAAGCAGATATCTAGTCTAGTGCATAACATCGCATTCATGAGACTTCCCACCGCCGAAGCATAGGGAATCCTGCCATGCAATTCCTCTCCTCCTGTGTCTTTGGACACTGGTCCTTGGAGAACGCTAAACCATGCCTAAAGGGTAACAAATCTTTCTTCAAATAGTCCATTGAAAACCTAGTTAGCACCTTATCGATATAACCAGCTTGAGATAATCCCATTATCTTTCGCTTACGACCCGTAAGAGCTTTATCCCAAGAATATAGCTTGCCTCTCCTAGATCCTTCATATCGAAAGTACTAGCTAGCCAAACCTTGACCGTTGACAATGCCGCTACATCATTCCCAATGAGTAGAATGTCATCAACATAAAGCACAAGAAAAGCCACCACTTTCCCTTCACACTTCTTGTATACACAAGATTTATCCAGACTCTGTATAAAACCAAACGACTTGACCGATTGGTCAAATCGGAAGTTCCAACTCCTGGATGCCTGCTTGAGCCCATAAATGGACTTTTACAACTTGCATACCAAGTTCCCTTTCCGACCAGCTATGAACCCTTCTGGTTGCTGCATATAGATGTCCTCCTCAAGATTTCCATTCAAGAATGCAGTATTGACATCCATCTACCAGATCTTATAATCTAGGCATGCAGCAATGGATAAGAGTGTTATGATGGACTTGAGCATGGCTACCGGCGAGAAGGTTTCCTCATAGTCAATGCCCTCCCTCTGGGTATAACCTTTCACTACAAGCCAAGCCTTAAAGGTCTCAACTTTCCATCAGATCCTCTTTTCCTCTTGTAGACCCACTTACAGCCAATAGGTTTAATATTGGCTAGAAGCTCTACAAGATCCCAGACCTGATTGGAATCCATAGATTCCAATTCAGCCTTCATAGCTTTAACCCAATGAGCTGAGTCTATATCCGCCATTGCCTCTTCATACGTGGTAGGATCAGATTCAGATTCTATGGAGACAGCTTCAAAAACTTCTCCTAAGAATATGTATCTATTAGGCTGGCTGATAACCCTCCCACTACGACGAGGTGTCGGTGCGAAAATGGGTGAAGAAGTGGTATTTTCTTGATTTCCATCATTATCAACTGTGGGTTGGATTGAGGGCTCTCCTTCTATCTCTCTCAGATCTATCCTTTCCTTAGGTTTATGGTTCATGATATAATCATCCTCCAAGAAAATAGCATATGTACTAACAAACACTTTCTGTTCTCATGGATCATAAAAATACCATCCATAAGTACCCTTTGGATACCCTACGAAATAACATACTTCTGATCTAGAATCTAACTTGCTCATCTTTCCTTTCAGTACATGTGCCGGACACCCCCATATCCGGAGATGTTGCAAAGAAGGCTTGCGCCCAATCTACATCTCCCGTGGTATCCTAGGAACAGATTTGCTTGGTACTAGATTTAGTATGTATGCAGTGATTTCCAAAGCATAACCCCAAAGGAATAAAGGCAACTCCGAATAACTCGTCATTGACATAGTCATGTCTAAAAGAGTCTGGTTCCTTCTCTCCGCTACACCATTTTACTGAGGCGTACCAGGTGCAGTCAACTATGACAGAATCCCATTCTGTACGAGGTGATCAATAAACTTATTAGAGAGGTACTCGCCGCCTCGATCGGATCAAATGGCCTTGATATATGTGCCCAATTGCTTCTCCACTTTAGCCCTAAACTCTTTGAACTTTTCAAGGCTTCAGACTTTGTGCTGCATTAGGTACACATATCTATACCTAGAGTGGTCATCAATAAATGTAATGAAATACTCATAACCACCCCTTGCTCTAATATTTATTGGTCCACATACATCAGTATGAACTAATTCCAACAATGCATTGGTTTTGTTGCCCCTTGTAGGAAAGGGCCTTTTGGTCATCTTACCCTCTAAACAAGACTTGCAGACTTCTATTGGTTCGAGAACTAAATCTTCTAAGACCCCTTCTTTGACTAGTCTGCCAATCCTATTTAGATTGATATGGCCAAGCCTCATGTGCCAAAGCCTTGTTGGATTAGTGGAAGGTTCCTTTCTTTTAGATGGTATAGTTATCATTGAGTTATTAAGTTCCATACAAGAATCTATAGAAATATTGGGATTAATCACATACAATCCATTAGTTTTAACACCAGAACATATAAAAGAACTATTTCTTTTAATAACAACTTCTGTTCCAAAATGAAAAAGAATAACCATTATTAGATAAATTTGAAACTGAAATTAAATTACGTCTCATCAAAGGGACGTAAAGTACATCTGATAAAACTATTGTCTTATTGTCCAAAAACTCTAAAACTACTACTCCTATAGCAACCGCAGAAACGGTTGCACTAGAACCCAAAGTCAGCATGATTTCCCCATCACTGCATTTCCTGGTTGATCTGAACCCCTACAATGAATTACATATATGGTTAGTCGCACCAGAAGCAATGCACCAAGTGTTTGAAGTATCCATAATAAAACTTACTTCAATCACATGTGACTCAATCATACCTTGAACTCTTGTAGCTAAGAATTTAGGACAAATCCTCTTCCAGTGGCCCTTCTCACAACATTGGAAACACTTTCCTTTGCCTTGGCCACCCACCTTCCCTTTGCCATTACCTTTTCCCTTAGATTTTGCAATCTTAGGAACCGGTCCAACACTTGAACCACCAGTGCCAGCTTTCTTCTTCCCTTTCTTTCCTTTCGGCATAGATCGGGAAGAGGAAGCGCTTTTCTCAACGTTCAGAACATTGACCCCAGGTTTAATCACCTTCCGCTGTAGTAAAGAACTCATTAATTTGCTCATTGAAAAATCCATTTTATTCATATTATAGTTTATTTTAAATTGAGCGAATGACGGCGACAGCGTGTTGAGGATCATATCAACTTGGGTCTGTGCATTGATGTTGGCACCTAGGGTCTCCAGCTCATTCAAATAACCAATCATTTTCAAAACATGTTCTTTAACTGGAGTCCCTTCTGACATCTTAGCACTCATTATCTTCTGCATAGCTACCAGTCTAGCAGGCCTGCCATTCTCCCCAAATATCTTTTTCAGGGATGTGATAATGTCACTGGCTAAATCATTCGATTGGAATTGGTGTTGCAACACACCGGCCATTGAGGCCAGAATGTAGCAACGTGCCATTCCATTCGACTTCTTCCATCTATCAAACTCGTGTCTGGCAGCTGCCGAAGCATTTGCCGTGGGTTCTGCGGGGCATGGAGTGGTGAGGACATATATGTAATCCTCTGAAGTTAATATGATGTCAAGGTTTCGTTTCCATTCAGTGTAGTTATTTATAGTTAACTTGTTTTGAGTGAGTACGGTGGCAAGTGGAGTAAATGTAGATCCAGACATTATGATTTACTGTAAAAACCAAAAAAGACAAAATAAATATAGATATCAGATTTTGACAGTTTGAAATAAAAGAATCCTTAAAACTCTTATTTTTTTAATAAATTCGCTGGAATATCAAAACAAAAGAATAAAGCCTCCGTGTGGTGGTCAATGTTCGATTTTTTGATTAATCACGACTTGTCCGCTATATAACTCTTGCAAAACAAGTCATGACTCTCGATCCCTTTTGATCTCTAAGTTTCTGAATAATGCCCGTGTGGGATCCCTTATCCATAGCTTAGCTAGTGTGTACCATTAACTAGGATCCAATCACAATCGTCTCAAGTAGCGCATCCATGTGGTTGTTACCCTCTAACACGTCTGATTGATCCTATCCATAGTAAGTTCATATCTAGTAACCAATGAGTAGTGTACCCTCGTATGGAATGATCACCCCTGGCGAGGTGACACAGAATGCACTACTCATCTTACAATGAACCGTTAATGGAAGATCGTGGGTGTTATTAATAAGACCCTCTCCCATTAGATTTGGTAGATAAGGATTTTGCTTTTGAAAAATTTGTTTCCACACATTACCCATAAACATCCAATGTTTACTAATGCGTTGAAAACGGTTTTTGAATTTTATTTTAGTAAACTTGTTTTACGTGTATGCGAGAAGTAATAATATAATTAAATTCCAATCACAAATCAAGCACATAAAACAAAAAACTAAAATGAAAATAAAAGCATCCAAACGATGCCTCCCATGGCTCTATCTCCATAGAACCTACTTCTTGGCTTGATCGCCTCCAGCTCCATCTTCATGGACAACAGTTTGTTCCTCCATCTTCATGTATATTCTAGTTCTATTATATTGCTCCTATGATTCTTACAAAGCTTACAATTTATCTAGAAATAGAAATTAACAACAAGAAAATAAAGAAGGCTAGGGAAACCAGTGCGACTTTCCTTTTCGTAGGATTGAAGTCGCAGCGCCCTTTACACATGCCTTAAAACAAACCAACAATAAATACAACTTACAATCATCCACCAATCATAAAACATCTTAATACAAAATTAAAACTTTGATCTTGGTGCCATGGGAGATAGCGGACTAAGCTTGTTGCAAGAAGGTTAGTCGAACACACATCCACGCATATATAACAAATATATATATATATATTAGAACTCCTAATTGATTCACACAGTGTGAAAACTCTTTACGCACTAAATTAGAACTCAAAACAGCATCTCACTTCTCTATCACACTTCGATCGATTGACAAAGGTTCGATCGATTGAACTTTCAATTTCATAGAAAAGTTTGAAAATTTTATAGAATAATTTGAAATTAAAGTAAAAAATTTTTGAAATTTTCAAAACTATGAAAAGAACAGCTGGACAGAGAATCGATCTCGATCGATCGAACCCTATTCAATCGATCGAACAAAACCAAAGATCGATCGATCGAAACTTGTTCGATCACTTGAGAACAGAAGAAGTTCAATCGATCGAAATACTTAGATCGATCAAATCCATCATGCATCCAATGCAATCATAGATTTGAATTCTGCTACGATAACACTGCAGAAATAGATCTGTGATGATGTAGTTTCAAAAACAGTTCTAAAATCAACATGCAAATCAAAACTAGTATTCCAAAACGCATCTATAAATCCAAACAAGCGTGGCTCTGATACCAATTGATGGAAAAAATAGGTTTGAATTAATTTTAAATGCGCAGCAGAAAGATTGAGTTTTAAAAACAACTTTGGTATCCCAGGATCTACTACTCGTTAATTTTATAGATGCGAATACTAAAGAGGGAGAAGAAATATACCTTAGGTCTTGAATCCAATTTTGATTTTCTTTCTCCAGGATGGTGCAGCAGCCTCCACTAGGTTGTCTTCACCCTTATGTCTCCTACAAATGCCTCCCGGATAGGCTAGAGATGGTGGGATCTCTAGTGGAGAGGATAAGGAGGGTTTGGGAGCTCTAAAATAGTTTCTACAGCTTCTGACGTTCAAAATGAAGAACTCTTTTTTCTGGACGCATCTGCCCTATTTATACATTCCCAGAACCGACCTAATGTTTAAGCGATTGAAGTGCATTCGATCGATCAAACCACCTTAGATCGATCGAACCCGCCAAGACTTCAATCGATCGAGACACCTTCGATCGATCAAATCCACCTTGACTAGGTCCTCATGTGCCTTTCTAAGCATTCTAGCAGAGCTAAGAGTGGGACCTCCTAGGCTCTTTATTGTTGGCTCAAACCAATTTGTTAATTACCATGACCAAACTCTTTGATCATCAAACTAACTAACTGGTCAGTTAACGTTTACTCCACTATAAAACAATAACTAAACTCCAATGCAAAAGAACATATCCAAAGTGATAACTAGATTTGTATGGTGTACTAATGTCCCTCTACCGTCAGCATTCATAATCATATTCAAGTAGTCAGATAACTGGTTGCTGTCAACCTGAATCATGATTACTTCTTATATTCCTTGATTCCCATTCACCACTCATGATTACCAAACATATTGATAACTAGTTATCAATAAGACTGCAGTTCTCAGTAATCAACTTGGTGACATTCTTAAGGGATTGCTTACTCTGAATCAGAGGGTAGATTCTATCTTGACAATACATGTTCACAACCTATGAACGTGACATACCCAAGATACCCAAGTGTTGATCTTCTATAGATATCACTGATTGGTAGGTCAAAGTAGCCATATCCACAGTCTGTGTTCATAATCATCTCAAGATTAAGAATACGTACCTTATACAAGTTATGAGTTCCTATCGACTGATTGATAGTCTTGAGTGTCAATAGGAAAGCTCAGGTCCATCAATCACTAGAGTGTGACTCTTAATTAATATGCTAGTGCTTATAGTGCATTGATGGACCATGAGATTCTTATTGACATATAAAAAATGTCAACAGTCTGTAGGAACTCATAACTTGTATAAGGTAAGTGTTCTCAATCTTGAGACGATTATGGACATAGGCTATGGATGTGACTACTTTGACTTACCAATCAGTAAGGTCTTACAAGATCAATACCTGGGTATCTTGGGCATTCATGTTCATAGGATTGTGAACATATATTATCAAGATAGAATCTACCCTCTGATAAAGAGTAGGAATTCCCTTGAGAATGACATCAAGTTGATTACTGAGAACTACAGTCTTATTGACAAGTAGTTATCAACATATTTGGTAATCATGAGAGGTGAATGGGACTCAAGGAATGGAAGATGTAATCATATTCAGGTTGGCAGTAACAGTTATCCGACTACCTGAACATGATTGTGAATGCTGATGGTAGAGGGACATTAGTACACCATACAAATCTAGTTATCACTTTGGATTTGTTCTTTTGAGTTAGAGTGCAGTTATCGTTATATAGTGGAGTTAACATTAACTGAGTAGTTGGTTAATTAGCTGGTCAAAGAGTTTAATCATCGTGATTAACGACTGATCTAAACCAATGATAAAGAACTTAAGAGGTCCCACTCTTAGCTTTGCAAGAATACTTGGAAAGGCAGAAAGAGGAGTTCGGTCGATCAAACTAGTTTTGATGGATTAAAGCTTGGGTGCTTTCGATCGATCGAAGATGATTCGATCGATCAAACGTTCGATCGATTGAATGTGTTTCGATCGGACAAAACCCTTAGGTCAGTTTGAAAACCTATAAATAGGAGAGCTACGTCCAGAATAAGTTTGTACATTTTTTTACTGCTTCAGTCTCTCTAGAATTGTTTTAGGGTTTTCTTTTAGCCTCCCTTACCTCTAAATTTGGGTTCCCACCAACCCTAGCCTCCCTGGAAAGTATTCAAGGAGACATAAGGGTTAAGATCATCTAGAGGAAGTTACTGCACAAGAAAAGGAGAAGAAAATCATAATTGGGTTCAAGACCACAAGGTAATCTTCTTGACCTCCTCTTCCCCACGCATCTATAGAATTGATAAGTAGTAGATCCATCGCCACCAATAAGTTTTTGAAACTAATTTTCAACTGTGCATGATTTTAAGTTTTTTGTAAACTAAATCCTATAGAATAGCCATCTAAAAAATAGTAGTAGCTCTATCCGACTAGACGTTCTATAATCTGGTCAATGAAGGGGAGGGAAAAATGATATTTTCGGGTCATCATATTTAGTTTCCTATAGTCTATACATACTCACCGACCTGTGGTTTAGTGGGTAGGAACTAATTCTCCAGAGGAATTGGGGACGATTGTAATCCCCGACTTCTTCAGAACGACCTGGGTAGGGCTCACCCATTTACTATCAGTAATTGGGTATGTGATACCTGCATCCTATAGTTTAACCACTTCTTTCATCACTACTTCCTTCATATTTGTGTTAAACCTTTGTTTCATCTCCCTAGATGGTTTAGCATTGTTTTCCAAGTGAATTCTATATGTAAATGGAAGGGTCTATTCCTTTGAGATCTTCCACTGTCCATCCCATAGCTTTCCTATGTGTTACTAAGACTTCTAAGAGTTAGTCTTCTTGTTGAGAAGACATATTTGAAGCAATAATTATAGGTAAAGTCTTATTAGCACCTAGGAATGCATATTTTAGTTACTCCAGAAGTGGTTTCAACTCCAAGGTGGTGAACACTCAATAGAAGGGGGTGTAGGAAAATTTTCCAAGCGTGGCAATGATTCAATCCTTGGTCTCCAAGGAAGGGAACTTCTAGTTTGATTGCATTCGAGGAGAGCTAATCAAATTGTTTGATGTCAAAATCTTCAAAATTAAAATAGGCTAGAAAAGCCTCTAATGGATCATCTGTTAAGATATTCGATGCGACTTCAAACTTTAAATCTTCTAATGATTATAATTATACTAGATAGCAATCTGCATCATCATCGTCGTTAAATGAGGGATGATTTGATGTGTTAAAAAAATTTACTCTGACGGTCATATTATCGAACGAGATATCCATTACACCAATTCAAAAATTTATAATTGAATTAGCTTGGGCTAGAAATAAACGACTTAGGATGGCTAGGACATACCTTCCAGAGTCGAGAACTGGTTCGGAGTCTTACAGAATGAAATAGACTGGGTAATAGCATTGATCAATATTTATGAGTACATTCTCAGTAATACCGCGGGGGGACCTTAACCGAACGGTCTGCCAATTGGAGGGTAACTGTAGTAGGTTTCAAATCTCCTAGATATAGATTTGAGTAAACTAAGCAGTGGAGCAAATTAACACTTGTTCTTCAGTCTAAAAGGGCTTTATTGACCACTGTCTCTCCAACAATGCAAGAGATCATATGTGTTCCGAGGTCCTTAAACTTAGTTGGTGTATTTTAAAAAATCAAGCTCAATTTCCTTGTCAAAAAGTCTTTTTTCATAAGGTGATTCCTCACTTTTCATTTACGAGTATAGAGATCTTTGCAAAACTAAGCATAGGCCGAGATTTGTTTAATGGCATCGAGTAGAGGTAAACTGCTCATTTTAACTTGTTTAAAAACCTCAATGATATCTTCCATTGTAGTAGTTCTCTATTTAAATGGTGATGTGTAATCTAAACACTGCGGGAATGGTGTTTTAGGCTAGTATGGTTTTTCAGAAAGTGTGTTAGATTTTCCTATATAAGACTCATTCTCACTATCTTTTACTTTTGCCTTGCCCTTATCCTTTTGTTTGTTTTTAACTCCTCTCGGTATCTCTCTCACCTTAACCGGATTATCCCTAACCTCTTTGTTTTTAGCAGTGGTTCTTGTAGACAACACCTGGGCTTGTTCGCTATTGCTTCCAACCACATATTGTCCCTTAGGGTTATTAATAGTCTGACTAGGAAGTTTACCCTCATCTCTGTGATTTAACGAATTGGCTAATTGTCCCATTTGAAACTCAAGCTTCGTTATGGATTGGGTATAAAAGTGCACTAACTGTGATTATGACTATGCCTGAGACTCTAGCTTTTGGAGTGAAGCCAACACCCTCTCCTCAAATGACTCCCTAGGAGTATTTGGATTAGAAGGTGGAGGATGTTGTTGAAACAAGTTTTGATTATTAGGCTGAAAGTTTGAATTTTGATAGTTAGGCTGATAGTTTTGCCTTGGTAGTAGACCCGACGGGTTTTCAATGTTCTAACTCCTATATGAAAGATAGGGGCTTTTCCATGACTGGCTATAATTGTAAGAATTTTGATTATTGTTATTATTATTATAACCTTGCTTGGGAAATTGTTGTACATCATTCACTTATTCTAAAACAAAATCAGGGAATTGAGAGGCTAAAGTACAAGAGAACACATAATGACAAGGATCAAAAAACAACGAACACTCTGTCGCATAAGACATAGTGGGGGCTTGACTCATCATCATTAGTTGATCTAACATTCTAGATAACTCATCCACCATATTCGAAATATCCATCGAATGATTGACTTCTAAAACTATCTCTCTCTTAGTTCCACTAGATGAAGTTGTATCTTTTCTAGTTGTGGCAACGTGATGTATTGTGTTTTCACTAAGTGTTTCATAGATTCCCCAAGCATCTTAGGTCTGCACTAGTTGCCACTTAGGTATTTGATGGTGCGGGCATGAACGTAGTAAATCTTTAAAACTTTTCCAATTATCGTAAAATGTTTCACCTTCATTAGCTTCAGTGTCTTAGATAATTTCCTAATCTAATTAGTTTTAATGATAGGAAAGTATTTGTGTAAGAAGGCTTTTGCAATCCATCCCATGATGTTATAGAATTGGCCTCCAGAGAATGGAGCCAATGTTAAGCTTTATCCTTAAGGGGAAATGGAAAAAGTCAGAGTTTTAACTCCTCCGTAAAGTTCTGAAACCAAAGAGTAGTGCAAATTATTTGAAATTTGTCTAAATGTTGATATGGATCTTCATTCAAATGACCAAAAAAGGTCAGTAATAGCGCGATTGTAGATGGTTTAATTTCAAATTGATGAGCTGTTATTGCTGGTAGTTTGATACATGTCGGGGAGGTATAAGTAGTAGGAACTAGTTCTAAGTTATTAGACCTAACACCAAACATAAACCAAAAAAGAGCTGACTCCGAAAGACTAAATGAAACTCAATTGACACGGCTCAAAGAAAAATAAAAACTACTATGATGCACAAAATTATCCATATGACCGCGTCAAAGCTTAGCACCGTGAGTTTCCTAATCTACTACAAATGAGATTTGCATCACAAAGGCTACCACCCTGGGACCCTAGACTAATGCAAGTATTGCGTTACAGCGCCCTGACTTACAGTGATTATGCGTGGAACTTAGCAAAGCAATTTTATTTTTGATTTTTATTTTTATTTATGCGTAAGCTCCTGCCTACATAAGCTCCTTGTACGTCAAGTTCTGTTTCACAACAAGCTTCTCAAATTACTTAGATCTGATCAACTGCAAAATAGAATAAAATCTTAGCAAGGGTATAAAATAGAATAGAATAAAATAAAATGAAATTCTAAAATTATTATTTACTACTCAACTAAAATTAAAAGTTCTAGAATCTAATAAATTCTTTCAGCAATCCCTGACAACGGTGCCAAAATAGATGCTGTCAATACCAAGATAAAATAACCTTACTAGAATAATGAGATAGCGATAAGTAGTGGTCGATACCACAGTGATTGTGCTATGAATTTATTTAGATTCTATAATACTTATTATAATTGACTATTAAAAATAAGATTAAATTGTTGTGGGATTTCTGATATTTGTAAAAGTAATTTTGAATAAAGTAATTAAAATAATTAACTAAACTAATAATTAATTAGCTAAGTAAAGCAATGGATAAAGTTTGTGAAAAGTATGGAAGAAAAGAATCTAGGATCACAAATCCGCCACTAACTATATAAAGATTCATTTAGGCATTCTTTCAAATTACTATATTTGGATGATTATAGGGAATCATGCCTACCAGCCCAATTCCTCCTTCAAGAAAGTAACCAAGATTTAGTTACTAACATATCCCATCTTTGTTTAGCATGTAATGTCTTGCACTTAAACTAGGGTTGCAACACACCCCATCTTCCCTAAGCATGTCATATTCAATAATTACAAATCATAGTTCCATAAGCACTATTGCATGCACACATTCCATACAATCACCGAAAATGTGAACTGTGGAGCACATTGAAGCCAAAGTAGATCTAAAGACAAGATATATTAAACTTTGAAAACAATGATTTAAGAATTAAATCCAATTTTATAAATAAATCCTCAAGCATACAATCATCATCCAATGGATACAAGAAAAACTAAAAGAAAACTATTTTACATCTCTAGGGTTTCATTGAAACCCTAGAACAGGAGTTTATTTGGCCCTGGAGGGAGTTGAAAGCATGGAGTTGTTGTAGGAGTCCATAGAAAAGTGTTCATATATATATATGTGTGTGTGTGTGTGTGTGTGTGTTTCCTAAGTTTAGGAGGTTTCCTAAACCCTATAAACACTAGAATTAGCCTTTTTGCATCCTTTTGCATATCATGTTTTCACTGGGAGTGCAACTAACTTTCCGCTCGCGTGGTCCCCTCGGGCGGATCTCCTAATTTTGCTTCAATCTTCCTTAAAGCTTCAAAATTGCATCCAAATTGATTATATACTTGAGTAACCTAAACTAAAATAAAACAAGCATAATAACTTTCAAATAATAAACTCTCGAGACTAAAAAAGACGAGTTAGGCTTAGTGATCAGGAATTTTTCATCCCTGTTAGCCTTGAATTTCTTTAAGGCATTAGTTTTATTTGTTTTGATGATAACAAATCTGTTGATAATAGCATGTTCTTAATTGTTCTATTCTAAACTATTATCAAGTCATTTTCATTGTGCTAATCTCTTGAATTATGCACTTAAATGTTCTAACTTTGTTTGAGTTCATGATATAGCATATGGTAAAGCCCAAGAGTGATGGAGATCAACAAGAATCAATCTTGAAGACTTGAAGATTTTTCATCCTTGGTTGAAGACTAGGATTAACTTGTAAGGTAATTTGATCAATCACTCATAAGGGATCAAGTAACTTTAGTTGGACTTTAGGATCCTTTCTTACACTTTAAAATACTTTCAAAGAACTAAACATACTTAGACCACTCAATTAAATTTATTTCACAAACGTTTTCAAGTGGCTAAGTCAAAATTAAGTACCCTTTGCAGATGAGTCATATGTAAAGGAAAATTTGATCTAATTGATGAAGAACTAGATGTTGAGTTTTATATGGTTGGAAAGTTTTTGAATCTAGTTTCCAAATCTTCAAACGGATTGCAAATCCAAGTTTTGTAGAGGACGTTATGGCCATTTTAGTAAAGAGCTGTCAGGCTTCCAAAACACAGTCAATGCAGTTGACTGAACTGTTAATACTTTCAGTCGACTAAATTGTAGATTGTAAAAAAGACGACCATTTTATGTTTTTAAAATGTAGCTACTGCCATAAACTTTCCATTCGATAGGGTTGATTTTTCAGTCAACTGGATTGCGCAAAACAACATAACGGTTAGTTTTCTAAATTTTTCAAAAATTATTTTTACACCCCCAACAGTTATTTATGTTGTAAAGCTATATAGAGGGGTGATTTTAAGGGTTGGGTAATCAAGGAAAATCATTCAAACATCTTGCTTAATCATCATTCATATTTGAGCCCTAGGTTGAGTGAAAAATCAATTTGTTCTTGATTTCAATTGTAATTCTTGAGAGAGCAAATTGTATTGAGCTTTCATTTGTATTATCCACTCACTAAGGAGTTGTTGTGTGAGCTATTATTGTATCCATCTACTATAAAGAGAGAGAGAGTTCAATTTGTAATTCAAATCATTTGTAATGAGTGAGGGTTAGTAACCCTTGTGTGCAAAGAAGAGGTGTTCTTCTTTGGAAGAGATTGAAGGCTCTTGTAACAGTTTGGTCTACACCCGTGAAGTAGATCAATTAAAGGAATCCTCAAGAGGTGTTCTTGAGGGGTGAAGGTAGGTCGCGGTGTGCGGACTGCCAAACCACTTGAAAACTTGGTTTGCAAGTATCTCTTCCCTTCTCTCCTTACATAATTGTTTGTGATTGTGTTTAATTTGCAATTAAGTTTTTAAAAGGTTAATTTTCAGCTAAACCTTATTCACCCCCCCCCCCCCCCCTAAGGTTTCCATTTCGAGCCAACAATATCCTATCACATAGTACTAGGTAAGCTAATCAAATCCTAAGATAATATCAAATTCTGACATTGGCAGAACTGTTAGGTCTACCGGGAGGTTTCTATCTTCTAGGGCCAGGGGACAATCCTTGTAAACCTTACTCAACTTAACGGTCATGCCCAAAGGTGACACATCATTAAGATCCATCTCAAGGGCTTGGGGTATTAAACCCAACTCATGTAGAACTT
This sequence comes from Hydrangea macrophylla, assembly GCA_033977485.1. Lineage (NCBI taxonomy): Eukaryota > Viridiplantae > Streptophyta > Magnoliopsida > Cornales > Hydrangeaceae > Hydrangea > Hydrangea macrophylla. Next base: position 18,485,978 of record CM066984.1, read on the forward strand.
TAATAGCAACAAATGAACGAGAAGTACATGTATCAAAGAAAGCTCTAACTTGACTATGCAATAGTCTAAGCGTACCTTCCTGATTCTACTGTTCCTCCTCGTCAAAACCGTCCTCTTTTGGAATGATGACGTTCATCCGAACTTATCCTAGTGGACCCTTTTGTCCTTAAGTTGGTGCTCCATAGTGTCCACCATGAGGTGCTCGGCAATCCTTGCTCATATGACCTCATTTACCACAGTTTATAGCAAACAATGTTCTGTCAGTCGTAGCAATCCTCTGTTGTCCTGGCTGTTGGAGTTGCTAGGGCTGGAGAAAAGCATTCTATGGTTACTCACTCCATCCCAAGTACGCTTATTCCCTTAAACATTTGATGGGGGTCTCTAACCTTGCGTCCTTCGTGGCAGGGCTTGGAAATTCATCTACTGAAAGTTTCTTGGCGACAGTGGTCGAGTCTTGCTTGCCTCTTTATTTTCCAAACTTCTTGTCAAACTAACCAGTCCTTCAAATGATTAGATGTGGTGTCATACTATCATATGCTGAAGATGACAGCTAAGTCCCTCATGGAATCGCTTAACCTTCTTGGGAGCCATGTCCACCATGTGGGGGGACGAAACGGGGGAAACGTTTGAACTGCGTTGTATACTCTAGCACCTTCCAACTACCTTGTACTAGACTCATGAAATTCTTCTCTTGCTAATCCCTCTCGTCCTCAGGGGAATACTTCTCTATGAGTCTACCTTTGAAATTCTCCCACGGCATTCTCCTTACTACTTCCAGTCCGATTGTTGCCTTTTCTGCCTCCCACCAATCTGTAGTGTCATATGTCAATTGAAATGTAGTGAGGCGACGCTTATGTTGCTCACTATAGTTCTTAGCTTCAAAGATCAACTCCATTTCTCGGAGCCACTATTCTGCCTTCCATGGATCAATCATACCATTGAACTTTTCAGGTGTAACGCATGAAATCGTTCTAGCAGTTTATCTTATGTCTTCCCCTAGGATCGAACCGGATTGTTGTAGTGATTATGAGTGCTTCCCAAGTGTTCCATACATCTCATAAATGCATCAAACATCCCTGTCGAATCTATTTCTACAAAAATGGGCACTCCTATATAACGGTGATCGGTAAGGTCTTCCATATAAAGCTTCGAACAGTGCCATCCCTATCCTCATATGGTAGCTATTGTTGTAGGCAAACTGGATCAAAGGCAAGTGCATCTCCCTTGAACTCTCAAAGTCGATAGCATAGTCTTGCAGCATGTCTTCCATCGTTTGATTGACTCATTATGTCTGACTATTAGTCTGCAGATGAAAGGCTAAACTCAAGTTCAGTGAAGTTCACAATGCTATTTAAAGGCTCTACTGAAATAGGTAGACCGTGCAGTCATACCACATGTTATAGATACATCTATCTCAAACATTCTACTAGATACGTCACATTGTATGCGATGAAATACACCGTCTTGCTGAGTCAATTTACTATTACCCAAATATCATCATAGTTTGTTGAGACCTCGGCAAACCTACCACAAAATCCATAGGGGAATCAGTAGTGGTTATAGAAGTCGGGGGGGTTTCTGATGTTCTGCCTTCACTTGCTTGCAAGCAAGGCATTGAGATACATACTCAGTGAAAAGCAGTAACAATGATTGGAAATAAGTCAAATCAATTAAGTATCAAACAATACTCATCGATTGCATAAAATTCCAATCGATTGGGGTAACAATTATGTCAATCGATTGGGAAAAATCCCCAATCGATTGGGACTACGTCTTTTTCCCAGAAATGTGTAGTCCAGAAAAAGAAACTTCGGGAAATACGTAATGTGCATCTTTCCTCCTTTTGAATATGTAAAAACAACCTAAATATGCTACCAAGTAAGTTTAGAACTCACTTTAGGGTCTGTTTGGATGTGTGTGGTGTTTTGGGAAAGCTTGGGAAACTTTAATGGCTTCTTCTCTTTCTCTCTTCTGTTTCTCTGTCCATATCTTTTCTTCTTTTCTCTTTCTCTTTTCTGTTTGCTTCTTCTTCTATTCACAGTGTCTGAGTGTGAATGTATAGTTGTATGTGGGTGTATATATGTATATATATGAGTGTATATATATATGCAAAAAAATATCACTCTCTTTTCTGTCTCCAAAATAGGCAGAAATACCCCTCATACATATAGGCTAGGAGGGGACCACGTGGTCATACCCCCAGCCAAGCTGAGGAGATCAGATTCTACTGAGTCCAATCGATTGGGCTCGATTCCAATCGATTATTGGTAGGTAAGCAATAGGAAATTGATTGGTAAAAGTACCAATTGATTGATGGTAGGTATTTCCATCGATTGGCAACAGCCCAATCCATTGGTTAGAAGTTGGTCACATTCCAATTGATTGGGATATGGTTCAATCGATTGGTGCACAAGGTAAGGCAATCGATTGGTCAAAAGGCTCAATCGATTGGGTTACAAAATTCAGCAGAAGATTCACTTCCTTCGATAGGGTAAAGCTTATACATACATTAAAGCAATAACACAAGGTCTCATTATTTATATACATTAAAAAATGCATAGTGATTATCATTTGATTGTCCACAACACATGAATCTAAACAACAGAGATATAAACGCAGTAACTAAAACGTTAAACCTGAATGTAATAAACTTTAAGCTTAATCATCTTATTAAAAACCCAACTATAGTAAAATCCAACATCCAAAACCTATGAAACACTCTCCAACTATAAAAGTAGCATCATCCTAAGTATAAACAAAAGATAACTACAATCTAGCCCTAGTCTTGAACTGGCATAAACATCGTCATTTGCGTAGTGAGCTTCCTCTCTTGGTCCTTCTCTAGTGTGTCCTCCTTCAAAGTAGCCTTCCTCAAGGTAGTATCCCTCATCAATCGGATCTTCCCCTGCATAGCCATATGCCTAGAAAGTTGGATGTAGGAATATCTAATGGCATAAACACCGTCAGATTATGAAAGCCGAGTGAGTATAAACTAACAAAGTATCATTAGTAGGAAGCATTTTACAGCTTTTGTATTAAGAAAGTAGTCACATCCCTACATGCAACATCCAACTATATGCGACCATTCTACATGAATTACAATGTCATGGACTATAGGTCTATATTACTAACATACTCTTCCCATGCATGTCCAACCATAATTTTTCTTGGATGGAACTCATACCCAAGGATTTTGATTCACATTTTGGAAACCATAGCAATAGTAATGGTAAGCCTGGCACAAACCCAAGCTCTCCCATTCTCATAACGTAATGGCCAGCCAGGCACGGAGCCCCAGCTATCCCATTCTCAACAACAAGACTTGGCATGAAGTACCGACTATTACCTATCAACAACAAGACTTGGTACAACGTATCAGGCATTGGATATCTCAACAACAAGCCTTGGTACAAAATACAAGTTGTTACATATCTCAACAACAAGCCTTGGTACAAAGTACCAGCCGTTATGTATCAAACATCAATTCTCTTTCCATGGCCATAACTCTTTCACAACTGAATCCTAACCCAACATCTCACAACCTCCACAATCGCGTATGCACATGACACTATGAATAGATAGCCTCCAAGTCTAATAACCATACTATGCTATGCATGTCGGCTTCTCGATACATATCCCTTATATAAAAGATTTACTTAACTCTCAACCTTTAAGATTCATTCTTCAATCGTGTATGTTAATAACGTGTTGAAGTCTTTTTCTAGTACATAAGTACAACAACATACAGTAAGATTATAACCTTTGATAGTGTAATACAACTTAACATAAAACATCAATAATCTGCTAAAGTACAAACAATTGGAAAGCCAAGTCAATCGATTAGATAAAACCCAGTGGCAATTGATTGGATAAAAGTGCAATCTATTGGTGAAAAACAAATGGCAATCAATTGGGAAAATAATCCAATCAATTGGAAAAATAATCCAATTGTTTAGGAGAAGGCCCAATCAATTAGGGCATCATCTTCTTCACAGAAACATGCAGAAAATGTCCAGAACTCATATCTTACATAAATCTTACATAAGGAGTCCCATTTCTACGTACAAAAATACATAAACCTCTAATCTACTGAGTGTAGAATACTCACAAGTGATTGGAAGTATGGTAGTGTGCTTGGGATGCTTAAAACTTCAAGTTTTAATTGTGAGTCTCTCTCTCTCTCTCTCTCTCTCTCTCTCTCTCTCTCTCTCTCTCTCTCTCTCTCTCTCTCTCTTCTTTCCTTCTCTTTTTGGTATTCTTCTTCTTCTGGTTTGTGTATGTGTACGTGTGAGTATATATGTGTATAAAAGTGTGCATATATATATATATGTGTGTATAAGTGTATGCATGTATATGTCCTCAAGGAGACGCCCAAACAGAGCCATCTGAAGAAAAAGGGCAGTATCTATAAGCTAACCCATACATGCAACAAGCATGACCTATTATCCTCACATAAATACTTGGAGACCAAGTTCTGTCAGTGCCAATCGATTGGTCACAGTTGGAAATCGATTGGACTAAGGCTGCTAAAGGCAATCGATTAGGACCTAAAATTCACCAAAGACAAGGGTAATAACACTAAATCTCATTGCATATATGTACATTATAATTTCAATGAAAAAGTATGGGTATTACATGGACTAATCTTAAAAAACTTTCAGTATATTGGGACTTATTACTTTGATGTTTTTTTGATGGACCTGATCCCAAAAAGTTTAGTAGAGATGGACTTATTGCTAGATTTCTATTTTTTTTATTCTTTCTCTTTTCACTTTCTCCCTGTCTATGGAATAAATATGACAGGTATGATAGGTCAAAAGACTGTGGGCAATCTTCAATTTGGTTTGTTGAAAAGAACTTTTTGCGCTTCATAAAAAAAATTAAGGGACTACGAAAAATGGCAAGGATAATATTGTCATTTTAAAAAGTAAGAGATACGATTCTATTTTTTTTTTTTTGTTGAGAGACAATGGGAGAAAAGAAAGCAAAAAATTTAAGAAAAATCTTTTTTGTAATAGGGAGGTCTGTGTAATTAGGTCATACCTCAAGGGAGATTTGTGCAATTATTCTTATCTTTTGTTAGGATAAACAATGGTATTTTGGGCATTAGGTAATTAAATATCAATTGCATCATCAATTTTTGGGTGGATAGACCACTATCGAAAGGGAGGTGGGTATAACTCAACCTGAAATCTCAAGGGATGTTAGTATAATTTTTCAAAATAAAGGGGAGGTCCGTGGAATTAGACTATACCTCAGGTGAGGTCTATATAATTTACCCTTTTTATAATCATTTGGCATAGTGGTCTTATGCGAGGACATAAGTGTAAGAACGGGGGAAAAGGCAAGGTTATAACTTTAGTATGAACGTGACATGGAAACCTTATTACACTTCAAAATTTTTCTTAATAGACAGACCTTTCCACATTTGAATTCAAAATTAGAAGTGCCTGCTATATGATTTATGAGCCTCGGTTCACAAAATGTTTAAACCCCACAAGTAAGACTGAATAATGTGCTTCTCATGATTGAATCTCGAATTTGGTTTTTCAAATGCTTTGTCAGTTGTACCACATATTGTGTTAATAGTCGGTGATACCAACTGATAAAATATTTGAGAATCAAATTTTGAATTTAAATTTGAGAAACATAGAATACTCAACAAGAAAAATGGACAAGTTTCATTTTCAGCCCTGTATTTCAAAATGCATCACTTTAGTCTCTCAAATTTCAATTTTGTGTTAATTTCAGACTGAAAAGGTCCTAAATTGACACAGATTTGAAATTAAAGGGACTAAAGGGATGAATTTGTTAATGCATGCAGGACTCAAAGTAAAATCTGCAAAAACTACATGATACTAATATACTTTTGGATAAGTCTATTGTGAGAAGCTTCTCATATAAGAAATCAGATTTTAACCATTAGATGAGCATCTGGCCATAAGATTCCCAAGAATCTGGAGATTAATTTATTGCCAAATGCTCATCTAATGATCTAACAGTTAAAACTCGCATTCTCATAAGAGAAGCTGCTCGCTATGACTTGCTCTATACTTTTTACCCAAATTTTTTTTGGAAAAGAGTAGAATTATCTGCCATGTCAGCTGTAGATACCCCATTTTGTCGGCTATCAGATTTAGGAGACCCATAGCTTGGTGGTTCACAATGATCAAAAAAGACTCAAAAAGGACTCCTGGAAGTTAGTTCTATTTCTCAAAATGCTCAGAATGACCAAAACTCCCCTGAAAGCCCAAAAACTCCCAGATTTGGACCAAAAGTTCTGGAAACATGCTATGTCGTAAGAAAAGTAAGAAAATGAGTTTTTAAGAAAAATCAGATAAAATCGCCAGCTCCCAGAGACCCCTGGAAGTCCCGGAAGTTCCCAGAAAGTCCCGTTGATCGGTTTGACCAAGGTTTGACCAGATTTGACCAAGGTTTGACCAAGTTTCACCGAAATCGTCCAAATTCGCCAGAATCATTCTAGATCATGTGGAAAGTGTTAAAATGATTTTTAAAAGAAAATCGAGCAAAAACGTCAGCTCCTGGGAGCTCCCAGAAGTTTCCAGAACTTCCCGGGAATCCCAAGTTTGACCAGTTTGACAAAAATTTGACTTTAGAACCAGAGTACCGTAACATTTTTCAAACATTTTTCATGGATACTAGAGGTCAATAGCTTTCCAACGGTATATCGCACATAATTTCTGAATTTAAAACGAATTTATTATGAATTTCTAAAGGCGAAAAAGGCGATCAAATCGGATTTTATCGTGAATACCGCAAAACTTTTCAAAGTGACCTATCCCCGAACTATTTGTTATGTAAAGTAGACTCCATTACCTTTCCAACGGTATATCACAACCTCAATTTGGAGTTCGTATGCATTTTCTGTGAATTTCGGACGAAATAGGGCCTTTTCGCGAATACCGGAACCTCTGGGGGCCTAAACAACATTATCTGGACGAAGGAAGAACAGTGCCGCAGCGGAACTGGCCCACTGCCGCCACGGCACTCTCCCCCAGAACAGTATGTTTTTGTAATTTATTTTGGGGGTCCAATTTGATATATTAGAAATCAAAACGACGTAGTTTTGGTTCCCAGCTTATTTTGGACCAATGAGAGACCATTTTAAACTTTTTAAAACTTCATTTACCACCCCTCCTTTGCCTATAAAAGAAGCCATTTACTTCCATTTAGAGGAGAGACATGGAAGCTTAGAGAGAGCTTAGGAAGAAACTCTAGAGAAATATAGAGAGATAAAGAGAAGAAGTAGTCTTCTTCTTCCATTTTTTCCAATCAAAGTGAGTTCTAATCTTGTTTTCCTCCACCATTCTTCTATATACTTCATCATCAATATACCCAATCACCATTCTTGAGCATTCTTGAGTTAGGAAGCTACTTCCATGTCCAAATGTCAAAATCTATGAGTGAAACACCAAGCTACAAGTCCAAAATCGCATTGATTATCATCTATTGATTGTTATTTACTTGCTTGTTCATATTATGTTCATCTCTTCTTACCTCATTTCTTTTTGATTTTCTTTATTTACTTACTAGTTCATCATCATCTAGATGATGACATGAAGTTTGAGGTGAGTGAATCCTTATGGATAGTAGCTCTTGACCTCAAAAACATGTTTGATAGATGATGATTATAACTTCAATACCTCCAAGGTATCCTTGAAGTTATGTTCAAAATAAAAATGAATCTCTCCAATAATATTGGGAGTTCTTTGATGATTCAAGGTTGGATGAGGTTCTAAGTGGTCACATGGTCATCTCAAGAGTTTAAGTTCATGCTTTGAACATCTATTTCAAAACCCCAATCAAGAACTCAAACTCTATTTCAAAACCCAAATCCATTTTCTTCAAGAATGATCCAAAACAGTGAGCTGTTCAGATTCAAAGATTTGTTTTGATTTAAAAACTTGAGTTATGATGATGAAACCACTTAGAAAGTCTTCCTAAGACATCATAGTTTGTCTCCAATTTTTCCCATCAATTATAGAGATGTGAAAATATTTTTTCATAATCTGCCTCTGTTCTCACAGAATGTTTACCTGACTTCTTGCACTTATTTTGGATGTTTTCGTCACTGTACATATATCTTTTCTTTTTTTTTATGAAACTTGGGTGTCTTAGGAAACGTTTGGTATATAATGGGTCATCATAAACCATTTCTTTGATTTATGAAAAATCATACAAAATCAGTCAACAGTGCAGCTTTTATTTCTGAGTCATGTGTACATTCTGATTTATTTCTTTTAATCTGTGATATCTATTGAGGTTTGGCTTTTTGGGTTGTTTTCTAGACACAATAAGGATGATATCTGATTTTTTCCACATTTTTCTAGGCATGTTTGACCTCCCATTATGATGTTACAAAGTAATGCATATAGTCTGTCCACTATTCACAGTATGTCATTTTTTGACTTTCACACTTTGATGCAACACTCTCTTGTATCTAGATGAACCCATATCCCATAAACATGTTCTTTACTACTTTTATCATGCTATATCATATCATGTATCATCTATCCTCTCATGTATCATACTCCCATAGGTTCTTGAGTTTGGTTTCCAAATAAAACCATGTTGTGCAAATACATGGGAAGTTCTTGAAATGAGTTAGGAATTGATATTCCAAGTGGTTAGAATATTCATCCAAGTTCTGGAAGTACACTTTCAAAACCCCCATTTCAAAACCCCCCTCTTAAACCCCTCATTTTGATTTCAAGAAATAAACCTTCTTTTTCTCAAAACCCTCAAAACAGTGAGTCATTTAACTTCAAGGAATTATTTTGAGTTCAATACTCAATGTATGAATACAAGACCACTTGGAAAGCCTTTCTGACTCATTATAGAACATCCATGATTTTTGGCTTGACTTGGAAATACTTGAAAATGGTCCATTTGGACCCAAACATTCCTTCCAGACATTCTGCCTCTGGTGTCACAGCAGCTTGGTTGACTTCCAACTTCTTTTTCAGAAAACTTTTCCACAATGGGTGGTCCCAACTTATTTTTCCCTTAATATTCAATGTCTTAGGAAACGTTCTGTACAAAATGGGTCTCTAGATCATTTATTTTCATTTTCTAAGATTTTTCAACATTTCAGTCGACAATACAGACTCTGTTCCTGAGTGACCTTCATTGTTTATATGTTTTCTCTCAATCTGTGATAGTTATTAAAGATTGGCTTTTTGGGTTATGTTCTAGACACAATAAGGAAGACCTCCATAAAAACGCATGCACTGAAAACATTCCTAACCCCTCTTTTCAATTTTCAAAAGATCTCGTTACTGTTCTGTCCACTATTCACAGCAAGCACATTTTAACTTTCATTTTTTGATTTGATGCTTATATGCATTCCAAATTAGTTCATATCTTAGGAAGCGGTTCATACTACATTTATATATATCCCATATTGATTTCATTCATTCATTCATACACCTTTTAGACTTCTTAGTCATTCTAGGAATCCATGTACACAAGGCACACTACAACTTTAGCACAATCTAGACACATATATTGCATCCATGCAAAGATTTGGGGTTTTTGTGACCCCTAATCTAAGAAGATTATAAGGAATGACCATGATCACACGTTCATGCTTCCCCCTCGATCTAATCTTCCTTTCTCATCCGTCCCGGGGATTGAGAGGTCTTCTTTTCTCAAAGATTAACATGCATCATACTAGTTTGCTAAGCATATTTCGTTTTCTTTATTTATTTGTTTCAAGAACAATTCATGTCCCCTTTAGATTAGGAAAACTTGACTACTTGATATGTGATTAGACGATTTCTTTTCCTAGGTTTGTGTGATCTTTCACTTTTGCATTGTGTGATATTTGGCTTAATCTTATGAATGATATCTTATCTTTTGATCTTCCAATTTCAAGATTCTTATGCAATGTAATATACTTATCATAAATATTAATTGTCGAACCAAACATAGTAAAAGATGATTATTTGGATGCTAATTGAGGCCCGTCGAAAGACGGGGCGAGTTGAGGGTGTTTTAGTCGTGACAACGGCTCCTTCCTCTCTCGTACCAAAACCCCGAACCAAGTTCTTTGGTTATGAAGGGTCGGTGCCCTTATCCGCTTGGGTGAGTCAAATTTGGGTTTCTTGGTTCCCTAAAGACCAAGTGGCGACTCTGTATCTGTTTTCAACAGACCTTTTCTCTTTCTTTGATCCAAATCAATTTCAAACAAAAACAACAAAAGAGGTGGAACGCCGCGTGTCCTCAATCTGGTGACTCCACTGGGGATATTTATTTTCAAAACAAAATAGTACAGAGGTTTGACTCATAAGAAGCATCCTTAAAATCATCTTTCTACTGTGTATGGTTCACCGCATTGCACTTCTGCATTTCCCTCTTCCGACAGTGTCTGAAACGCGGCGCTGACATTGTTCAGGTCTTGCTGTGCCAGGGCATAAGTCACCGTTGATACTGTACCTTCCAAGGTATATCAAAAAGAGTAACAACTTCCGTACTGTCTCTCTGACGGTATATTGGAACTCTCGTCAACGGACCCTCTTTGACTAAACCCAGCCTTTGCATATAGATTCCTGTAGAACCTTTCATAGGGCTATTGATTTATCTTTTCAGATAGGACAATGTGATATAACTGCTGTATGCCCTAACGGGATTACCTGCGCGGTGTAGACGCTTATGTGGCATAAGGCAGAACCTCTTTCTTATGATTCCTAAGGCAATCACTCATATGTGATCACATTGAGTTGACTTGCCTAGGCACCATGACAAGGATGCCTGCTCCATGTTCACAAAGATATACACCGCAAACCTTGTTTGTTGGTCCTGAGACATAGGAGTATGAAAACTTGCTAGACAGTATGATCACCATCATCACCTATTCTCGTCGTATATCCCTATTTCTTCCAGAAACTCTACCCAACTCATCAGGATATCTCTGTTTCTCCTAGAAACTATGTCCAAATCACCCAGATTTCCTAGAAATCCCTATTTCTCCCCAGATTATCCAGAAATCTCAATTTCTTCTAGAAACTCTGATATACCTATGTCCCCCCTGATATTCTTGCTTCCCCCAGAATACCCAAAAACCTAAATTTTTCTTAGAATCTCCGATATACTTGTTTCTCCTAGAAACTATGTCCGACTTACCCAGTTATACCTGTTTTCCCAGAAGCTCTGTCCAAATCTCTCAGATTACCCAGAAATCTCAATTTCTCCCAGAAACTCCGGTATGCTTGTTTCTCCCAGAAACTCTGTCCAACTTACCCAAATTTTCATGTTTTCCCATAAGCTCTATCCAAATCTCCAAGATTTCCCAAAAATTCCAGCAACTCCGTCCAAACTTCCAAAAAATGCCTAGATGTACCAATTTCTCCCAGAAATTCTGATTTCCCAATTTCTCCTAGAAGCTCAGTCCAAATCAACCAGAAATCCCTATTTCTCCTAGAAACTCAAATGACTTCTAGAAATTTCTCCGAATCTTCCAAATCCCTATTTTTCCCAGAAACTCTGTCCAAAATTCCTGAAGTATCCCGAAAATCCCTATTATCCCTTGGTGATCATACTGGAAAGAAAGGTTAGCACACTTTGTATGACTAGGACCTTACTTGCTTAACTGCTACATGTTAGAAGTAGAGGCATCATATAGATTAGGACTCACATCCGCATGCTTGTTTCACATGCACACACAATTCCTATCAGTCTTCATGCACGTACATCTCGTCAATCTCACATGTGTCAGTCCTACACATCAGATGCGTACATGTCATCATCCTCACTCATCTCAATCATTGTATAGAAGTCGTTTTGACACTGCAACCGTCATCAGTTCACATCAATAAATCCTTCAAAATTTTGATCATCTCTCCCTACTAGGAGTCCATAAGAAGTACTTCACGCCTCTGCTAATTTGGGCTTTTACTTCTGTTTGCAGAAAATCGCAGCCCCGGGAAAGGACACCTCTGTACCTTCCCAAATTCATTGTCTCAATCGTGGGCTAGCCCAGGCTATCATAAACCCGCCAATGGCCTACCAAGCTCTGGAGGGGAAAGTGGACAAACTACAAACCACTATTGAACAACTAAGTTTAAGGATAAGCCGATTCGAGAAGATGGTGCAGAGCATCGATAAAGGGAAGTATGGGTTGCCCAACGCCATCTATCCAAGCCCGTTTCCACATCCGAATCTCTACTTGTATCCAAACCCTCACTTTAGCCTCGGTAATCCTAGTCCATATTCAAATCCAAGAGCCACTCCAAGGACCCACTTGAACTCAAAGTCTAACAAAACCCGCAACCCAAGAACCTTCACCAACTTGGGTATGCCATTTTTCATTATCCTTGATAACCTCATCAAAAAGGGGCACCTCCGACTCCTTCAGCCTCATGCTGACATCCCTCCGCCTAGTTGTGACCTGTCCAAAATTTGTGCCTACCACCAAGGCCCAGGCCATGACACCGACAGCTGCATGCGCCTTCGCCATGATATCCAAGACCTCCTCGATCAAAAAATCATCCAGCCATCGCCCATCCAACCCTATGTCAACAAAAGTGTCAGCTTCATCGAACCTAAAGCCCCTGGCTTACCTGTTCAAATGATCCCCTTTCCTGAGGCCAATGATTGTTGAAGCTACACGGTGAACTGATAGTGTTTGGAACTTCTGCTAAAAAAAAGTAAGAATAAATGGGTCACAAAGACACTCCATTTGAGACCGGGTCGAGTCAAGTTGAGTTTGTTCTATGTTCCGAGTCCATTTCAATTCTAGTCTTGTGATCGAGTCTGTCTGCCATCGAGTAGTTATGGGTCTGTGTTGAGTAATGTAATCCCTCTCTCTTGCTAATGGAATAAAATCTCATTTTGGTTAATCTTATGTGCCTAGTCATAGATGCATGAATCGCTGAACTGAAGTGTCACTTTTCAAATTACCATGGATATTACTGTGCTAAAAAAATTTTTTACTCAAACAAAAAAATCCTGAAAGGTCAAAGTCAATTTTGCGCTGACACCGATGAAGAGCCGAGAATTGAATAGTCTTACTTTAAGAATTTAAAGATTCTCTTGCCTCAATCTTGAAAAGACATGCTTGGAACTGACTTGGGGGCTTGCCCAACACCCTTTTCCCACCATTTCAAAGCCTTGGGCCCAACCCAATTAAGAGCCATATGAACTTGTGTAGACTTAGTCCTTGATGATAGCCAAACATTTCAGTGAGTTTCATCTCCACTTTCAAAAAAAAAAAAAAAGAAAAAAAAAAGAAAAAAAAAAAGAAAAGAAAAGAAAAAGCTCGCTAGGTTGAAAACCTGAAAGGGCACCTAGGCAAAAGTTAGAGCTGAAAAAGGTGTTGATTTCTAAAATCTGACCCTAACCAGTCAAAATGAGAACATTTTGATGAAACAAATGAGAGAATCATACGCTTCAAGATACATCTTAAGAACGTGCCAAGATCACATTTCAAAAGGCACGGAATGACCACAAATAAATTCCGAGAGCTGACATGCACATTCCTGAATTCTGAGATTGCGATTGAAAGATCTCACAAGAATTGACTACATTAAAAAGCAAAATTGACCGGCTAGGCGAAAGTGAAAAGGATCAATCCTCAAAACAAAACAAAAAGAAAAAAAAAGAAAAGAAAAGAAAGGGAGATTGAAACTGAATCCTTTTATTCAAAGCTACCACAAGTGGCTCAAGTTTGAACTTACTTGACGATTGGTTTGAGAAACCCTCATGCCCAATTTCTTTCAAGCCTTGCCTTGAACTACGCTCGACCTGATTCCCACTCGGGGATACGTAGGCAACCACATCGGTTCGGTCGACACCATCATAATCAAACCAATTTCTTTCAAGACCTTGCCTTGAACTACGCTCGACCTGATTCCCGCTCGGGGATACGTAGGCAACCACAACGGTTCGGTAACCCCACCTACTTAAAAATCAACCCGTTTCTTTTCGACCATGGCCCGAACTACGTTGGACCTGATCCCCACTTGGGGGTACGTAGGCAGACTTTCAAAAAAAGAAAAACAAGGATGGCTCACTAGGTCAAAAATCCGAAAGGACGCCTAGGCAAAAATTAGAGCTAAATCCAAAGTGAGCAATAACAAAAGAGAGAAAAGAGCTCGGTAGGTCACCTCACTGGTGCCTAGGCAAAAGTTATGAGCATTTGATAGATTAAGGTCACGGTCCTTGCCTCAAGCCAGAAATCACCTTCCACACTAGGGGCAAACTTTGGCTACTCGCCTCGTTTGCCTAAATTTTACTATATACCCTTCATACAAGGGGCAAACTTCGGTCACCTACCTCGTTTGCCCAAAACCTCCAATGAACCTTCCTCCAAACTAGGGGCAAACTTCGGTCATTTACCTCGTTTGCCTACCGATCCCACTTCATGCCCTTCAAACTAGGGGCAAACTTCGTTTGCCACCCGATCCCTATACACCAATGGTAAGCCTTCAAGTCACAAACATTGTCTTGAACAGATGGAAATGGAGCATCTTTTATTCTATAAGCTAAGGCACTAATTCAAAGCACATCTTGGGAGAAGCAAAGAAATTGATTAGATCAGTAGGGAGGAATTTTCAAAAAAATACGATTCACAATCAAAGTGATGCCACGTTAAGGTGAGAAGTAAACACAAAAGAGAAATGGTACATCATTTATGACTAGAGCACATTAAGTTTTGGCAAGTCAAGCTTGTTTCATTTCAGTGTCGAATGTGTCGTCCTCGTGTGTCGATGTCTGTTAGTCGTCAAGTCTGTCGTGGTCTCAAATAAGTGAGTTGACAGTGACTAATAATGAATTTTCCAAACAAAGTTATAAATTTTTTTCTTAAGAGTGTTCCAAGGACAATGCAAGCAAGAGTACCAAACACTATTACTACACCAGCCAAGGCGTCATCATGAGAAGCGTCAAAACATGGGGAAAATTTCATCCCTTTCCAAACCACCAAAAGTTAACCATCATCTTCTAGCAACATAAGTCCATGAGTGGCTGTTGATCTTTCATCTTTCTTCATGCAACATAAGTCCATGAGTGGTTGTTGATGATCTTCCTTTCTCCTAGCAACATAAGTCCATAAGTGGTTGTTGCTCATCTTCGATCATGCAACATAAGTCCATGAGTGGATGTTGATCTTTCGTCTTTCTTCATGCAACATAAGTCCATGAGTGGCTGTTTATGATCTTCTTTCATCTGTGCAACATAAGTCCATAAGTGGTTGTTGCTCATCTTCGTTCATGCAACATAAGTCCATGAGTGGCTATTGATGATCTTCATTTCTCCTAGCAACATAAGTCCATAAGTGGTTGTTGCTCATCTTCGTTCATGCAACATAAGTCCATGTGTGGCTGTTGATGATCTTCCTTCCTCCTAGCAACATAAGTCCATGAGTGGCTGTTGACCATCTTTCTTCGTTCATGTAACATAAGTCCATGAGTGGCTGTTGATGATCTTCTTTCATCCTAGCAACATAAGTCCATGAGTGGCTGTTGGTCATCCTTCTTCGTTCATGCAACATAAGTCCACGAATGGCTGTTGACCATCTTTCTTCGTTCATGCAACATAAGTCCATGAGTGGCTGTTGATGAACTTCTTTCATCCTAGCAACATAAGTCCATGAGTGGCTGTTGACCATCTTTCTTCGTTCATGCAACATAAGTCCATGAGTGGCTGTTGATGATCTTCTTTCATCCTAGCAACATAAGTCCATAAGTTGCTATTAATTATCACCCTCCATCAGTGTCAAACCACCGCAAATCATCTCTGTCACAAATAGAATGATACATTTATTCCCATTTAATGGACGTATTTCCTTCTTCCTAGCAGAGTACATTATCCTTCAGCTCCCGAAGGCCATAACCGGCTCTTTTGGATTGAGCATTACAAGATTTGATCAACCGCGAGAGATTCAGAGATGGATCCCGGTTTTGGGTCAGCAAGATTTGATCAAATATGAGAGATTCAAATTTGAATCCTGGTCCCCGGTCAAGAGAAGTAGTCGTTTCATCCCCAGCAGATTTAGTTTAATCCCCAGCAAGCATATCGATTCATACATCGGCAGTTCAATCCTGAAAGTCACAGTAGTTCACTGTCAACTAGTCATATTGATTAGTACATCATTAGTTCAATCCATGACAGTCACGGTAGTTCACTGTCGACTCGTCATCTTGATTAGTACATCATCAATTCAATTCATGACAGTCACAGTAGTGCACTGTCGACTCGTCATCTCGATTCGTACATCGGCAGTTCAATCCTGACAGTCACAGTAGTTCACTGTCGACTTGTCATCTTGATTCGTACATCATCAGTTTAATCCTGACAGTCACAGTAGTTCACTGTCGACTCGTCATCTAGATTCATAAATCGTCAGTTCAATCCAGGACAGTCACAGTAGTTCACTGTCGACTCGTCATATCGATTCGTACATCGTCAGATCAATCATGACAGTCACAGTAGTTCACTGTCGACTCGGCTTCTCGATTAGTACATCGTCAGTTCAATCTAGGACAGTCACAGTAGTTCACTGTCGACTCATCATATCGATTCGTACATCGTCAGATCAATCATGACAGTCACATCAGTTCACTGTCGACTCGTTATCTCAATTAGTACATCGTCAGTTCAATCTAGGACAGTCATAGTAGTTCACTGTCGACTCGTCATATCGATTCGTACATCGTCAGATCAATCATGAAAGTCACAGCAGTTCACTGTCGACCTGTTATCTCGATTAGTATATTGTCAGTTCAATCTATGACAGTCACAGTAGTTCACTGTCGACTCGTCATATCGATTCGTACATCGTCAGTCCAATCTATGACAGTCATAGTAGTTCACTGTCGATTCATCATCTCGATTCGTGCATCGTCACTTCTTCCAGTCACGGTTAGCCCAACTGTTGATCCAATCCATGATAGTCACAGTAGTTCACTATCGACTCGTCATGTCAAAACCTTCATCATCAGCCCTCTAGATTGAGGCAAATCCTTCATCATCAGCCCTCTAGATTGAGGCAAATCCTTCATCGCTAGCCCTCTAGATTGAGGCAAATCCTTCATCATTAGCCCTCTAGATTGAGGTAAATCCTTCATCATCAGCCCTCTAGATTGAGGCAAATCCTTCATCATCAGCCCTCTAGATTGAGGCAAATCCTTCATCGGTAGCCCTCTAGATTGAGGTAAATCCTTCTTCATCAGCCCTCTAGATTGAGGCAAATCCTTCATCACCAGCCCTCTAGATTGAGGCAAATCCTTCATCGCTAGCACTTTAGATTGAGGAAAATCCTTCATCGCTAGCCCTCTAGATTGAGGAAAATCCTTCATCATCAGCCCTCTAGATTGAGGTAAATCCTTCATCACCAGCCCTCTAGATTGAGGCAAATCTTTCGTCACCAGCCCTCCAGATTGAGGCAAATCTTACATTATAAACCCTTTAGGTTAGGGTAGAACTTCTACATCTATCAATCATTTTAGAGAGATTCTCAGAGAGTCCCCTACCATCCCCAGCAGAAGATAACAGAAGTCCGAACCGATTCTCCAGACTTTGTCATCATAAGGATCGGCCAGCGATTGAAAACATCACCCGTAGTCAAATCACCCCGATTCCCAGGGCAAGCACTGTCTATTCACAATTCAAGGATTCGTGTCCAAACAAATATCATGAGCTTCCTCACCAACTCAACTATCGTGAGCTTCCTCACTACTCTGTCCAAAATCATGAGCTTCCTCACCAACTCAACTACCGTAAGCTTCATCACTCCTCTGTCCAAAATCATAAACTTCCTCACCAAACAATTATCGTGAGCTCCTCACTTACTGTGAGCTTCCTCATTTGTCCAAATTCGTGAGTCCCCCTCACCTACCTATTGATTATTGGTCGCTTATTCGTGAGCTTCTTCACTTTTCGTGAACTTCCTCACTCCTTCATCCAAAATCATGAGCTTTCTCACTTATCGTGAGCTTCCTCACTCCTTTGTCCAAACTCGTGAGCTTTCTCACTAATCGTGAGCTTTCTCACTTATCATGAGCTTCTTCACTTATTATGAGCTTTCTCACTTGTCGCTCCTGAGCTTTCGCACTCTGGTTATCGTGAGCTCCCTCACTTGTCGGTTATCTTTAGTTATCATCCTCGAGGACCCCGCGTCCGATCCGTTTTGCTCACAAAGCACACTTCCCAAATTCCAGAAGTTTGCCCCTAGACCCAAAGTCTTCTAAACCTTGATGTCTTTATTCGAGTCATCCACCACATCACAGTCGCAAACACAAGCACAACACCAGCCCACTTGGAGTGGCACAACCCACAGCACCTGCTCATACTAGGATCAGAACACTAGGCATGATAGGAATCATGTACACAATCATATCACATCCATGCATTGCATATCACTCTTTTAGCATAGAATCCACCTGATTGTTGTGTATGTGCATGTGTGATTGGTTCCTTTGTGCCCTGAACTACGTCTTGATTCCCCTTGGGATACGTAGGCAGCTCACGCAGAGCGCGACCAGCACTAGCCTCAGCATCATTGCATCTTTTGCAACGCTTTTTATCTTAAATCTATAGCCTCCAAAAGACCTGTCTCTTCAAAGCTTTGGCACTCGCTTGCGACATGCGTTGCCTCGCAAGTTCATGCCAAAGAGGGGCAAACTATAGACACCCCATTTTGTCGGCTATCAGATTTAGGAGACCCATAGCTTGGTGGTTCACAATGATCAAAAAAGACTCAAAAAGGACTCCTGCAAGTTAGTTCTATTTCTCAAAATGCTCAGAATGACCAAAACTCCCCTGAAAGCCCAAAAACTCCCAGATTTGGACCAAAAGTTCTGGAAACATGCTATGTCGTAAGAAAAGTAAGAAAATGAGTTTTTAAGAAAAATCAGATAAAATCGCCAGCTCCCAGAGACCCCTGGAAGTCCCGAAAATTCCCAGAAAGTCCCGTTGATCGGTTTGACCAAGGTTTGACCAGGTTTGACCAAGGTTTGACCAAGTTTGACCAAAATCGTCCAAATTCGCCAGAATCATTCTCGATCATGTGGAAAGTGTTAAAATGAGTTTTAAAAGAAAATCGAGCAAAAACATAAGCTCCTGGGAGCTCCCAGAAGTTTCCAGAACTTCCCGGGAATCCAAGGTTTGACCAGTTTGACCAAAATTTGACTTTAGAATCGGAGCATCGTAATATTTTTCAAACATTTTTCATGGATACTAGAGGTCAATAGATTTCCAATGGTATATCGCACATAATTTCTGGATTTAAAACGAATTTATTATGAATTTCCAAAGGCGAAAAAGGCGATCAAATCGGCTTTTATCGCGAATACCGCAAACCTTTTCAAAGTAACCTATCCCCGAACTATTTTTTATGTAAATTAGACTCCATTACCTTTACAACGGTATATCACAACCTCAATTTAGAGTTTGTATGCATTTTATGTGAATTTCGGACGAAATAGGGCCTTTTCGCGAATACCGGAACCTCTGGGGGCCTAAACAGTATTATCTGGACGAAGGAAGAGCAGTGCTGCCGCGGCACTGGCCCAGTGCTGCCGCAGCACTCTCCCCCAGAACAGTATGTTTTTGTAATTTATTTTGGGGGTCCAATTTGATATATTAGAAATCAAAACGACGTAGTTTTTGGTTCCCAGCTTATTTTGGAACAATGAGAGACCATTTTAAACTTTTTAAAACTCCATTTACCACCCCTCCTTTGCCTATAAAAGAAGCCATTTACTTCCATTTAGAGGAGAGACATGGAAGCTTAGAGAGAGCTTAGGAAGAAACCCTAGAGAAATATAGAGAGATAAAGAGAAGAAGTAGTCTTCTTCTTCCATTTTTTCCAATCAAAGTGAGTTATAATCTTGTTTTCCTCCACCATTCTTCTATATACTTCATCATCAATATATCCAATCACCATTCTTGAGCATTCTTGAGTTAGGAAGCTACTTCCATGTCCAAATGTCAAAATCTATGAGTGAAACACCAAGCTACAAGTCCAAAATCACATTGATTATCATCTATTGATTGTTATTTACTTGCTTGTTCATATTATGTTCATCTCTTCTTACCTCATTTCTTTTTGATTTTCTTTATTTACTTACTAGTTCATCATCATCTAGATGATGACATGAAGTTTGAGGTGAGTGAATCCTTATGGATAGTAGCTCTTGACCTCAAAAACATGTTTGATAGATGATGATTATAACTTCAATACCTCCAAGGTATCCTTGAAGTTATGTTCAAAATAAAAATGAATCTCTCCAATAATATTGGGAGTTCTTTGATGATTCAAGGTTGGATGAGGTTCTAAGTGGTCACATGGTCATCTCAAGAGTTTAAGTTCATGCTTTGAACATCTATTTCAAAACCACAATCAAGAACTCAAACTCTATTTCAAAACCCAAATCCATTTTCTTCAAGAATGATCCAAAACAGTGAGCTGTTCAGATTCAAAGATTTGATTTGAATTAAATACTTGAGTTATGATGATGAAACCACTTAGAAAGTCTTCCTAAGACATCATAGTTTGTCTCCAATTTTTTCCATCAATTATAGAGATGTGAAAGTATTTTTTCATAATCTGCCTCTGTTCTCACAGAATGTTTACCTGACTTCTTGCACTTATTTTGGATGTTTTCGTCACTGTACATATATCTTTTCTTTTCTTTTTTATGAAACTTGGGTGTCTTAGGAAACGTTTGGTATATAATGGGTCATCATAAACCATTTCTTTGATTTATGAAAAATCATACAAAATCAGTCAACAATGCAGCTTTTATTTTTGAGTCATGTGTACATTCTGATTTATTTCTTTTAATCTGTGATATCTATTGAGGTTTGGATTTTTGGGTTGTTTTCTAGACACAATAAGGATGATCTCTGATTTTTCCCACATTTTTTTAGGCATGTTTGACCTCCCATTATGATGTTACAAAGTAATGCATATAGTCTGTCCACTATTCACAGCATGTCATTTTTTGACTTTCACACTTTGATGCAACACTCTCTTGTATCTAGATGAACCCATATCCCATAACACATGTTCTTTACTACTTTTAGCATGCTATATCATATCATGTATCATCTATCCTCTCATGTATCATACTCCCATAGGTTCTTGAGTTTGGTTTCCAAATAAAACCATGTTGTGCAAATACATGGGAAGTTCTTGAAATGAGTTAGGAATTGATATTCCAAGTGGTTAAAATATTCATCCAAGTTCTGGAAGTACACTTTCAAAACCCCCATTTCAAAACCCCCCTCTTAAACCCCTCATTTTGATTTCAAGAAATAAACCTTGTTTTTCTCAAAACCCTCAAAACAGTGAGTCATTTAACTTCAAGGAATTATTTTGAGTTCAATACTCAATGTATGAATACAAGACCACTTGGAAAGCCTTTCTGACTCATTATAGAACATCCATGATTTTTGGCTTGACTTGGAAATACTTGAAAATGGTCCATTTGGACCCAAACATTCCTTCCAGACATTCTGCCTCTGGTGTCACAGCAGCTTGGTTGACTTCCAACTTCTTTTTCAGAAAACTTTTCCACAATGGGTGGTCCCAACTTATTTTTCCCTTAATATTCAATGTCTTAGGGAACGTTCTGTATAAAATGGGTCTCTAGATCATTTGTTTTCATTTTCTAAGATTTTTCAACATTTCAGTCGACAATACAGACTCTGTTCCTGAGTGACCTTCATTGTTTATATGTTTTATCTCAATCTGTGATAGTTATTAAAGATTAGCTCTTTGGGTTATGTTCTAGACACAATAAGGAAGACCTCCATAAAAACTCATGCACTGAAAACATTCCTGACCCCTCTTTTCAATTTTCAAAAGATCTAGTTACTGTTCTGTCCACTATTCACAACAAGCACATTTTAACTTTCATTCTTTGATTTGATGCTTATATGCATTCCAAATTAGTTCATATCTTAGGAAGCGGTTCATACTACATTTATATATATCCCATATTGATTTCATTCATTCATTCATACACCTTTTAGACTTCTTAGTCATTCTAGGAATCCATGTACACAAGGCACACTACAACTTTAGCACAATCTAGACACATATATTGCATCCATGCAAAGATTTGGGATTTTTGTGACCCCTAATCTAAGAAGATTATAAAGAATGACCATGATCACACGTTCATGCTTCCCCCTCGATCTAATCTTCCTTTCTCATCCGTCCCGGGGATTGAGAGGTCTTCTTTTCTCAAAGATTAACATGCATCATACTAGTTTGCTAAGCATATTTCGTTTTCTTTATTTATTTGTTTCAAGAACAATTCATGTCCCCTTTAGATTAGAAAAACTTGACTACTTGATATGTGATTAGACGATTTCTTTTCCTAGGTTTGTGTGATCTTTCACTTTTGCATTGTGTGATATTTGGCTTAAATCTTATGAATGATATCTTATCTTTTGATCTTCCAATTTCAAGATTCTTATGCAATGTAATATACTTATCATAATTATTAATTGTCGAACCAAACATAGTAAAAGATGATTATTTGGATGCTAATTGAGGCCCGTCGAAAGACGGGGCGAGTTGAGGGTGTTTTAGTCGTGACAAAGGCTCCTTCCTCTCTCGTACCAAAACCCCGAACCAAGTTCTTTGGTTATGAAGGGCCGGTGCCCTTATCCGCTTGGGTGAGTCAAATTTGGGTTTCTTGGTTCCCTAAAGACCAAGTGGCGACTCTGTATCTGTTTTCAACAGACCTTTTCTCTTTCTTTGATCCAAATCAATTTCACACAAAAACAACAAAAGAGGTGGAACGCCGCGTGTCCACATCAGCACTTTTCTCTTCGCCCTGCAATGGCTTGATTAGAAACTCACTTTAATGATAAATCTAAATTGAATCTGCATATCTTACATGCAAATTTTGAAGCTCGGAGAGTTTCTTTGATGCAGCTCCTCCATCGTAAGAATCTGGAGATGCATTTATTGCCAAATGCTCATCTAACAGTTAAAACTCGCATTCTCATATAAGAAGCTGCTCACTATGACTTGCTCTATACTTTTTACCCTAAATTTTTTTGGAAAAGTGTAGAATTATCTGCCATGTCAGCACTTTCCTCTTCGCGCAGCAATGGCTTAATTAGAAACTCACTTTAATGATAAATCTAAATTGAATCTGCATATCTTACATGCAAATTTTGAAGCTCGGAGAGTTTCTTTGATGCAGCTCCTCCATCGTAAGAATTGTTCTTTCATTGAATTCCACGTTAGGGACACAAATTTGCAATACTAACTTTCTTTTGGCAAGCAATTATTTGAGACTGTAGAAAAACTGAGTATGTTTGACAACTATTTTTTTTACAACTTCTAAAAAAATTCAAGTCTTTCGAAAAGCTGAAAAACAAATTTGTAAAAGAGGCAAATTGAATTTTTATTTTTTTGCAAAAGCTAAAAAATAAAAAATAAAAAAATGAAAATCTCTTACTCCCACAACAATAGTGAATGCTAAACAACTGTTAAAAAATCACTTGTAGAAAATCTCTTATTCATTTTGGTGTACAACTACAATAAAAATCTCTTTTAGAAAATCTCTTATTCATTTCTTATTTCATTTAATGAGGATGTGGGGTCTGCCACCACAGTTAGACTTACTCTTAACCAATTTTTTAACTTAACTGAATTGTAAGCCAACAATGCTAAAAGTTTTTTTCTAATGTTGGGGAAGATATGATTGATGATATTGTGAATGTTCTTCATTTTGAGAAAGGCATTCTTCCCATTGGATGTCTTGGAGTACCTTTAGTTACTTCAAAACTTAAGAAAGGAGACTGTAAGTACTTGGTTAATAAAATTTGTGCTAGAGTTAATTCTTAGAAGTCTAAATTTTTATGCTATGCAGGTAGAGCCCAACTCATTAGCTCTGTCTTGATAGGGATTCAATTCTACTGGTCCGGAATGTTTATTTTACCTTAAGGACTCCTCAAGCAAGTATCACAATCCATGACCAGATTCTTATGGTATGAAAAGACAGATAAATCTTCTAGAGCTAAGGTTGCTTGGGATACAGTTTGTAGGCCAAAATATAAAAGAGGGTTTGGGGTTCAAAGATATCTTTTTGATTAACACTGTATTGAGCCTTAGACATATAGGGAATTTGTTGGACCCTTCCAACATGTCCCTCTGGATTAAATGGACCCATGAGTATATGCTTAAAGACAAGAATTTTTGGCAAGCCAAAATTCCTTCCCAGTACTCATGGTATTGGAAGAAATTGTTAAACTTTAGAGAAATAGCCAAACCTTTAATAATACATTGCATTGGTAATGGTAATCATAATTTTCTCTGGTTTGATAATTGCTCCTTTTGGGATCCTTGTTTGACAAATACTCAGAAACTATTGTTTATGAGTCTGCACTTAATTTTAATGCTACGGTTAGCCGCATCAATAGGGAGTTGGATTGGAAATGGCCTGGGTACAACTCCATTGATCTTAATGAAGTCAGAAATGTTTTGTCTAATTTTTATAAACCTAAAAGTTGTCTTGATAGTGAAATGGACTATGACCGCTAATGGTGTGTTCAGCACCTCTCTTTTATGGGACCATTTGAAGATTCATCACTCTGTGGTTTCTTGGTTTAATACTGTGTGGCTATCTGGATGCATTCCCGGACATAGTTTTGTTCTTTGGTTAGCTACCTAAAATAGACTTTTTACCCATGATAGAATTTAAATTTTACTCGTGACCCATTAGCTTATATGTTTTGTCATAAGCATATGGAAACACATGACCACTTGTTTTTTACTTGTTCTTATTCTACTTTTGTATGACAGGACCTTATGAATAGATGTGGACTGCATTGGCTAGGTCATAGCTGGGCTGATACTTTGGATTTGATGGCTCAAATGTTGATAGGCAAGATAATTCAACATGTGATACCTAAAATGTGTCTTGGAGTGGCAGTCTATGACTTATGGAGAGAGCGAAATAATAGGACGTTCAAGAACACCTCCAATCCCAAAGAAATTCTTCTGAAGAACTTGATATCTCAAGTCAATGCACAAATCAGGGTGAAGTGGGGAAGCCATTCAAATTTCGATAGGATTATTTGTATCTGGACCTAATGGCCCTTGTAGAGTTTTTGCACATTTTGTTTTGTTCAGTTTGTAACTTGTGGGTTACCTTGGATGCTTGGTAGCCCATTGTTTTTTATGTTTTGATTGTTTTCTCCTGGGGGTATGCCCCTTGTATATTTTGTGCATTCTTTTTTGGAATATATTTACCTTTTTTCAGAAAAAAAAAATGTGATTTTTTGGTAATGTAATAGAAAATAGGATAAATTATCTTTTACCCCCTGTGGTTTGCCTCTGTGGCACTTTGCCTCCCTGTAGTTTGGAATGTAACACATAACACACCCTCCCTATGATTTGCCTCCGTGGCACTTTACCCTCCCGTAGTTTGGAATGTAACACATAACTCCCATGTGGTTTGCCTCTATGGCCCTTTCCCTTCTTGTAGTCAAAACAAATTGCTTAAATGACCAAAATGACATCTTTTTTATTGAAAAAGTAACCAAAAATCTATTCAAAATCAAAATAAATAATCATTGTAGCTTTGAAATATTATTTTCATAACTGCAAGTCTAATAGTTTAAATTTTTTAATACAATCACTTCTCTGATTTTTTCAATTGACCTCACTGCTCTGTATTTTTTATTCATTTGTGTGTGTACCATGTATGTTAGAGTGATGAAAAAGAAGAGGTCATTTTGGTCATTTACACAATTTATTTTGGCTACAAGGGGGTAAAGTGCCACAAAGGCAAACGACAGGAAGGTTATGTGTTACATTCCAAACTACATGAGGTAAAGTGCAACAGAGGCAAAGCACAGGGGATAATGCGTTACATTCTAAAGTACATGGGATAAAGTGTCACAGAGGCAAACCAACCACAGGGGATAAAATATTATTTACCCTAGAAAATATAATATGTATATGTACCCACACATATCTAACAAGTACCTCTTTCGGGGAATATATTTATTTTACAATGTTTTTAAACTTTTTTTTTTTTCAGGATAGATTCCTTTGTCTAAAATTGATTAAAATCTTTAAAGATTTTGACAACTAGATTTCAAGTTTAACATTTAGTTGGTTGCTAATTTAAAATATTTTAGATGCTCTATTAGTATAAGGTTATTATTGACGACAGAGAAGTAAACTAGTGAGAAGAGAAAGGCCAGTGCCGTCCACAGGAAAGGGTTGAATAATAAGATGTTATAAAGTTAATTATTAAGGTCCGAAGCCAACAACTGAGACGAGTGGACGCCCTTTAACTCTTTGGTCACTTTTATCTAGCATTACTCTTTCTCAAATACAAAACATTCATATCACACCATGCACCAGTCACTATCCTTTTCTTTCACCCTTTTGTTGTCTCTTCTTCTACTAAAGATTGCTTGTTCCCAAGACCCCATATATTTAATAAATAAATTTTAGGGTAAATTCCAGAGTATATTTTTCAGTTGAAAGAGCAATTAAGTACAATTTTATATATGCAGTTTGTGTTGTTCCCTCACTCCTCGTGTTTAAATATATTTTTTTTTTTTTTGACCTTTTCTTTATTTTTTGGACCCACTTGTGAGAAGAACACATATGGAACTGCATTGAAACGATGTTCTTTTCAGTTTGCCTCCTGTGGATTCAAACGTGTTATTAATATACATCTGTGATTTTAACTAATATAAAATTGTTACAAAATATGTTAAATTTAACATAAAAGTGGATGTTTAGGGGGTGGTGTACATGAAAAATGTGCTAACCATAACGAATGAATGTAATTATCTAAAGGATAAAATAACTTTGAAAACTTTTATTCTACTAAATTTAGCAAATTTATTAATAGTGGCACATTAGTCCAAACCACTGAGGCATTAGGGATACGTTTGAAACTACAAGAGAAAAATTAAAAATTGTGCTAACTACATGAGTGTATTTGTAACTAACCGTATTTTCAAAAAAAAAAAATTATGTAAAATATATCATATATGTGGGATGTTTGTGTTATTTGTGTGTATATGTATGTATATATATATATATATAGACTTTTAGCGACGAAAAATTTCGTCGGTAAAAGCGTTTTTTTTTTCATCGCTAGAAGGTCGCTGTGCTGTAAGTTAGCATTCCTCATATATATATATATATATATACATGTACTCCCTCTGTCCCAAAATAAGTATTCACTTCAAATTTGCACATTGTTTAAGAGAAATGTATTCTATTAATTTTTTCGGTCCTCTACACAGACACTTTCATATTTTACCCTTGGATGTGATGTGTGTTTTACTTTTCTACTTGTTTTGGAACCACACAAAAATGTTACTTTTTCTTTATTGTAAGAGTGTTACAAGAGTTGATTAAATTTTGTAGTTAGACTTTCAAAATTGGAAACTTATTTTGGGACATCTAAAAACGGAAATATAGACACCTATTTTGCGACGGAGGTAGTGCGTGTGTGTGTGTATATATATATATATATATGCAGGGATTGTTATTTTATTACATGAGGGGTAGTAAAATATTGAGTTCAACTTTGAATAGACAAGAAAAAATTCTTGTCTGCTCACTAAATAAGGGTACTAAAGTAGTTTAATATTTCGTAAAATTACTTAAATATCCTCATGTTAATGAAGTGGGATATATAGACTTTTTTGTACAAAAACAAAAGTGCATCATTTTATATATGTAATAGGTTAGATTTTTTTTTATTATTATTACTATTATTATTTTTTGGATCATTTGGTATACTGGTCTCGTACGAAGACATAATCAATATGAGCATCGCATGAAGAATACTTTTACCATCTAAGCTAAGTTGTTGCTCATAAGTTAGGTATTATACTTTTAGTTAATATTAATAAGATATTATTGTGTTCATTTTTAAATGGACAATAAAGATCATGGTCGCCATATTAAATGGAGGACACTTGAGTAATTTTAGAATAAAAATTTCAGATGTAATTTGACGTTTATCATATGCAAAATTACTCTAGCACTCTAAATTGTTTTAAGAGGTAGAAAAACATTTCTGTCCATTTAGAAAGAGTACTATTAGTAGCATTTCAATTCATATGAAGATTTTGACCAAAAAAAAAATTTCATATGAAGACATATGTGTCTACATATACTTAGAGAGAGAGAGAGAGAGAGAGAGGTGACTACAGAGTGTTATCCTCTAAAATTCTCTTTTGGCTTTTAGTACAATATTGTATTCAGTCATTTTCTTGATTCTCACCCTTTATCTTGGCATATATTTCAACTTGGAACTTGTTAAAACCTAATCACAAAAAGAATCTCAGTATTTAGGTCTAGTCTACGGCTTATCTTTCACATTTCTACCATTTAGGCATGGGCGGATATACATACATGAGAGGTTGGGCTCAAGCCCAACCCAAAAGTTTGAAAAATTGCATATTTACCCTAAATTTTTATTTTTTTTTTTGTACAATTAAGTCCCCATGACATTATAAAATTGCATTCTAAGTCCACTCATCTCTTATATTTTTGTGATAATTATAAAAGCCCCTCCCTCATTGTTTCGTGATAATTTTTATAGCATTAGTGTATATAATTTACATAAAATATACATAAAATATGCATAAATAGATAAAATATATATATATATATATATTCAGGCCCGTAAAATCAAACCCCCATTGACTTATTTTTCTAGATTTACCCGTGCATTTTGGATTATTAAAATATAATATTTTTGGGGTCCCTTTGTAGTATGCTTTGCAACCATAGTGCTTATATGCTTTTCTGTGATCTTTCACTTTCATTTTACAACTAAGTAAATGGTAATTTTCAATTAAATTTAGCAAACTAGCTTCTTGTATCTCTCCTCCATGTAAGAAACCAAAATCAGTAATAAAAAAATAAATAAATAAATGAGCCTTCAGCTGAGTCTCTCCTCCCTCCCTAGTAACAAATTCGCTTTATTATGGAAAACTTAAATAATATAATTTCTTCAAAATCTTGGAATGTCCAAATTCAGTATTGAACACTTTTTCCTCTCTCTCACTCCCTTCTCTCTCTAGTAATCATCACCTATATATTAATTAGGCTAAAAGTCCTTTCGCTTTCTTTCGATCCAGTATTTCCTTATTATTTTGTGCCCCATAAAATTAATTGTATCATTTAAGACTTTGAATTTTCACTTCGATTTCAGTTGAAGACAATTGAAACAAATTAGATTAAGCTAAAAATAATTATTAAAGGCCTTTAATAGTCATCTTTAGCCTCAATTATTCTCAATTGAAACCGATATAAAAATTAAAGACATTAAGTAGAACAACTAATTTTTAGGGGACCCAAGATGAAATTTGAAGAACGTAGTACATGTAACGAAAGACTGTTTAGCCTTAAATCTACATATGGATAATTAGGGTCCGTTTGATCAAACAGAAAATTAAATATTGAAAATTAAGTGATGAATTATAATTATTGAAGATTTTAAGTGATTGAATTTGCAATACTGAAAACAGTGTTTCAATTACTAAAATAAACTGCATTCAGTGATTATTTTTAGTGAAAGTTTTTAATGGATTTTTTGTTGCTTTTTCAATTAAGTGGTACATTATCAAGCACACTGAAAAGAAATAAGTACTGAAAATTTTTATTTTCAGCACTTAATTGGGTTATCAAACATACCATTATATATATATATATGTGCACATACTTGGATAACGTTATGAATTAAGCTATTTAGATTTTAGAACATACTAAATGAGTCAGGCTCCAATGCGTACTGGGTAAGCGCACTCAGTGACCGCACTTGGTTTTTAAGCTTAAAAAAATCACGGGTCAGCGGGGCAGCGGGATGGGACGCGGGTCAGCGGGGCGGCCGTAATTTTTTTTTAAATAGAAGGAGTTTGTGTTCAAGAAGAGATCCTTCGATCAACATCAACATATATTTCTTACTCCCTCCGTCCCATTTTATGTGTCCATCTTTCCTTTTTTTGGATGTCCTAAAATTATTGTCCACTTTCCTAAATTAGTATACAAATTTTACTTAGTTTCCCAAACTATCCTTCTTTGCAATCAACACCAAAACAAAATAAAAAAAGAAAGTGCAATGATTATGGGCAAGTGTGGAAAGTAGGGGTAGATTCTTTTTGTCCCCTTAAATAGTTGGATTCCCCAAAATGGACACATAAAATGGGACGGAGATAGTAATACATTTACTGTATTTTTATCTAGATACTTAACTTTAGGAGTAGAACACATTCGAAGTCATCTTCAAGGTTAGATTGTAGTCTGTTTAATTTAATAAAAGTAGTTTCTTTTTTATTACTTTCTTTACTGTTTATTTAGGAGTAGTTGTCTTAGAATAAGTTCGAAGTGCTTCAATTAACTACATCTTTACACGATTAAAGTCTTGTTCAAGGCATCGAACGTCACCACAATTTGCTTGGTGAGGCGCAGTTTGGATAATCACATTTACACATTGGCAATTTGCTTGCCTGACACGCTCGCACACACTTATAAATTTTCCAACCAAACATTTTTGGCACGCTCGGTGGGACACTAGTGTCAAAGGATGGTAAACAGAAACCTTCGAAGCAATATGTCTGTTGATAACGCCAATGTTGGTGTTAATATTGCTGAAACTGGTGGTTCTTCACACCAAGATCCTCAGAGTAGCAATACTGGGAATCATGCAATCAATGAAAACCCAGAAATAGGAGTTGAAAATTTAAACTCAATTCCAAATAATGGGAATGTTGGTTCAGAAAGTCAACATGACTTGGTGAATCAATTGACACCAATATTTGATCATTTGGAAAATATGATCCAGAATGTTAATATTCTGATCACTTCCCTTAACAATAGTATATCACAATTTACACCAGTAATGGTGCCAAATGGAAATCCTTCTATGATTCGACATAATGAAAGAGGTCATGCCCATGGCTTGTTTCAGCCAAACCCTATGACTCATGCAAATGGGCCTCCTTCTAGGCCTAACTCACAAGAAAGTTTCTATATGTCTGTCCCTAATAATACTCCTCCAGTATTTGAAGGGATGCAAGGGAACCATGTGAGTGTTCAAGATTATGTTTATAGATCAGTAAATATCGAAGAACCAAGGCCTAGAGAAAACGTAACAGGCCAGAATAGGAGAATAAACAACAATCCTATATTCGAACCAGACCCTACTGGAATAGGAGTGGGTCGAAGGAATGAAAATCCTAGGAGGATGGATAATAATTCTCAACCACCTCCAATACCACCAATGAACCCTCCTTTGGGTCAACCAAGTCATCAACAACCATTTAATATGGTTGATAGAAATGACATGATTAATTTAATCCATGAGGTTTGTGGACCCATGGCTCGGGGGGTACAAACTCCAGTTTACAGAAAACCTTATCCTGACTGGGTTGATAGGATCGAATTCCCTAGGGGATTTAAATTCCCCACCTTTGCAATGTTTGCTGGAGATGGAAGTCAATCCACAGTTGAATATGAAGCAAAATTCATCAGTCAGTGTGCTGATGCAGGAAATAATGAATATCTTAGGCTTCGTTTGTTTCCTAGTTCATTAACAGATACTGCATTCACTCGATCTATAATTGGGCACAGATGGAAGAATCCTTCCACACTCAGTTTTTCCAGACAGAACCAGAAGTATCAATGGCTGACTTGGCTAGACTATGTCAAAAACCTGATGAGAAGGCTACTCAATTCATAAATAGGTTCAAAAGGGCTAGAACAAAGTGTAAAATCATTTTGCCTGAACCTGAATTTGTTAAGTTGGCCCAAAATGGCCTCGAATTTAGGCTTAGAAAGAAATTCGATGCTTTAGAGTTTAGAGATCTTGTTGAATTAACTGCTCGAGTCTCTAGATATGAAGCTTTATTGGAAGAAGAAAATGAAAGAAATGCTTCTTCAATAAAAACATATTATAAAGATCCTAATTATGAGATAGATGCTGCAGAAATAATAGGAAAATAACCTTTCACATGTAAAGGTCTTGTGAAGAAAAATGTTTCTGCTGAGGTGTACAAATCTAAAGGATCATTCAAAAAATATTCATTCGATGTTTATAATTGGATGAAATATTTGATCATGTTTTAGAAGGGAAAATCATCAAATTGTCTGATGGGACAAAATTACCTTCTAATGATGAATTAAAAGGTAAGAAATATTGCAAGTGGCATAATTCTTGGACCCATTCAACTAATAATTGTACTGTTTTTCGAGACAGAATTCAAGATCTGATCAAGAAAGGGAAATTGAAATTCCCTGAAAAACAAATGGGGGTTGATGAAGATCCATTCCCAGCAGTGCAAGAGGTGTCAATCAATGTCCATGACATTTCCTTCGAAACTCTGGTCAAAGAAAAAGAAAATGCAAAGTCAGAGGACCAGATGAAGAGACCCGAAGAACTGACAAGGAAAAACCCTGAGTTATCAGTTTTCAACCATGAATATGCAAAGAATTTATGCATTGGTTGTGGGAAAAGATATGCTGAAATCTATGATGAAAGGGTTGGGGTTAAGACAAGCAGGAAAAACAAACAGCCTTTGTTCGAACAAAAAAATGTGAGCACTTCATGTGGACCATCTTTCCAACCAATCATGAATGTTGGAAGAGGGCAGTTTAGAGGACCAATTTATCAAGCCTCAACATATACTGGCCCTATGACAGCAAGGTATGCCTCAAAGCCAATGGATCCTTTTAAAGCCAATTTTTCAAGGAATTTCCATGTTGGTAACTATGTTCGATCATCAAGGAACATGCAATATGTAATGCCAGGATTCTCTCATGCACCAAAGAAACATTATGGGATGCAGAGAGAAAGGCAAACTCAATTCATACCATCAAAATTGGTACCAGCACATGTGGTGCAGGCTGAGATAGATATGGATGCATTGAAGGAATCACCAGAAGTTGGTGAGACATCACAATCATGTGAAGTACCAGGAGTACCAAATTAATTGGTTTGTTTTGTAAGATGACATAGTCAAAAATATGGTGGAACAATAAGGCCCTAAAAACAAAAATAGAATGATTAAACCTCCTCATGTTGAAAAGAATACATGACATGTACTGCAACATCCCAAGGAAAAGAACCAGAATATGGTCCCTATGATAAACAGGACTCAACAAAGGAGATTGCAGAGGAAGTTCACTATGTGGAAAGAATTTTCTAATATGCAGACTCAAAGTCAAGAGTTAGGAAATGAAAACAAAAGGGATTTTAGTGATATTTTGAGGCCTAATCCCAGGTTCGATTGAAATACAAAGGTTGATTCTGATACTATGTCTGATGAAAGTATTATTAAAACCAAAGTATTAGAATTGGAAAAGGCAATGAGTATTGATGATGGGGATGAAGCAATGACAGTGGTAGAATCCCAAGTATTGGGAAATGTTGAAATGAAACTCGAAGATGAAACTACAAGGGTGAAAATATACTTATTCAGTTTGGCACATTTCAAGAACAAATGGAAGTTAACACTGCCACATTCATGTTACCAAAAATCTTCGAAGCAACAGAAGATCAACAAATAAATGAAGAAATGGAAATGGAAGCATCTACTGAGGATGTCTCTGAGGTAAATCTTCCTGAGTTTGTTTTTAGTGATTGTAATTTTGTTTATTCATTCGAAGAACCATTGATAGAAATGACTAAGCATCTTAAACCATTATTTATAAAGGCTTGTTTAAATGGTGTTCTTTTAAACAAGATATTGGTTGATAATGGTGCTGATGTCAACATTATTCCTCAGAATACTTTAAGAAAGATCAATAAACAAAATGCAAAATTGATACAAACTCACATTATGATATCAGGATTTACTGGTGATAAGAAAAACACCAAAGGAGTAATACCCATTGAAACCATAGTGGGTTCGAACAAGTCCAAAACTGTTTTTTTGTGGTAGATACTAATCCTAGTTATCATGCCTTATTAGGAAGAGATTAGATTCATGCTAATAAATGTGTTCCTTCTTCAATGCATCAGAAACTGTTGCTTGTGAAGGAAAACTGTGAAGTTGAAACAGTGAAGGCTGATGCTCAGCCTTTTCATACAAGTTCTAATTGTGTCGAAGCTCAATTGTATCAAGATAATGTCAAGCCAATTGACCTTAAAGAGTCAGAAGATGAATCTCCAGAAGAAAATTGGGACATTTTGGCTGAAATGCCGTTTGGTTCTTTGGAACCATTAGGTGATGATAAAATGATTTAATGACTCATACACCTATGAAAATAGGAGATGTAGAAGAGACCATTCGACTGGTCTTACAAAAGCTAATGATGGCAGATTTAGAGTCAAGAATTGAGAAAAATTCGACCATAAATTGGTCAGATTATGTTTTTGAAGAAGATTCACAAGAATTAAAGGATGTTGGCAAGGAAGAATTGTCTGTATTGCCAGAAAATTCAATACAAGAAGTGTCACAGGATCCTCTATTGGAAGTCAATTTAGGATCAGATCAACAAAAGAGAATAACTTACCTAAGTTCTAAACTTGGGAAGTGTGACCAGTATAAATTGGTCGAGTTGTTAAAGGAATTTCGAGATTGTTTTGCTTGGGATTATGATGAATTGCCAGGACTCGAAAGAAGCTTAGTAGAGCATAAGTTACCTATCAAAGCTAGCTACAAACCAATAAAGCAACAACCTCGAAGGATGACTCCAGAAGTCACTATGAAGATTAAAAAAGAGATTGAAAGATTTCAAGGCAGGATTCATCAGGATTGCCAGGTATGTTAAAAGGCTTTCGAATGTTGTTCCAGTTATGAAGAAAAATGGTAAATTAAGAGTTTGTATCGATTACAGAAATCTTAATTTAGCCACACCTAAAGATGGATATCCTATACCAATAGTTGACTTATTAATTGATAGATCTGCTGGAAATACTATAATGTCCATAATGGATGGTCACTCAGGATATAATCAAATATGTATTGCTGAGGAAGACATTCATAAGACTCCATTTAGTTGTCCAGGTAATATAGGTACCTTCGAATGGGTACAAATGCCTTTTGGTTTGAAAAATGCAGGGGCTACTTATCAAAGAGCTATGAATGCTATTTTCCATGACATGATTGGAACATTTTTAAAATGTTACATAGATGATATAATTGTTAAATCAAAAACATTCAATGATCATCTTATACACATGAAGTCAACATTTGAAAGAATGAGATTTTTTAAACTTAAGTTAAATCCACTAAAATATGCCTTTGGAGTTAGTACTGGAAATTTTTTAGGATATTTGGTACATGAAAAGGGAATTCAAGTGGATAAGAATAAGGCACAAGCAATTATTCGAAGTAAACCCCCTTCGACCAAAAAAGAATTGCAAAGATTTTTAGGATAAGTCAATTTCATTCGAAGGTTTATTTCCAATACTGCTGGAAAAACTTTGATTTTTTCTCCCTTGTTGAAATTAAAGGATCATGAAGAATTGAAATGGGAAGATAAACATCAGACTGCCTTTCAAGCCTTGAAGGACTATTTGGTGAAGCCACCAGTGTTAATGCCTCCAAGGAAAGATAGACCTATAAAGTTATATATTTCAGCAGCAGAAGCATCGATTGGAGTTTTATTAGTCCAGGACAATGATGATAAGAAAGAGCAAGCTGTGTATTACCTTAGTAGGTTTTTAAATTCTGTTGAATGCAAATATTCCTTTATGGAAAAACTATGTTTATCTTGTATTTTGCAATTATGAAACTAAGATATTATCTTCTTCCTACTGAAGTTTATGTGATTGGTAAGTTTGATTTAATCAAATATATGTTGACTCGACCTATTATGAGAAATAGAATTGGTAAATAGATTCTAGCTTTGTCAGAATTTGTTTGATTTATGTATCACAAAAAGCAGTAAAAGGCCAAGCTTTAGCTGATTTTTTGGCTGATCATCCAAAATGCATCGAAACAGAGGGAAATTATGAAATTGGACAAATAACCATTAGTCCATGGAAATTATGATTTGATGGTTCAAAAACTGAATTTGCTGCAAGCATTGGTTTTGTCATTGAGTCACCTGAGAAGATCAAAACCAAATATGGCTACAAATTAGATTCGAATCAATGTACCAACAATCAAGTTGAGTATGAAGCCTTATTAATGGGTCTTGAGACCTTGCTGGATCTTGAAGCTACATTTGTAGATGTATTTGGAGATTCCCAGTTGGTTATAAATCATATGAATGGGACATACAAATGTATGAGCAGTACATTGAAAATATATTATGACACTACAATGGGTTTATTATCCAAATTCAATAATGTGAACCTTCTACATGTTCCTAGAAGTTTTAATGAAGAAGCCAATGATGTGGCTCAGAAGGCCTCTGGATTCAGAACAAATGTTGAAAATATCGAGATCAAACAAGTTACTTATAGGAAATTATTACCAATATTGGTGGATAGATTACCTTCTGTTGATATCTCAAATGTAGAGATTCATGATGATTGGAGAAAGCCAATCATAGATTATCTCTCAGGATTTAATGAAAATTCTGATCGAAGTATAAGATTGAAATCTGTCAATTACATCTTATACAGTAGGAAATTATTCAAAAGAGGAAATGATGGATTATTACTGGAATGTTTGAGCAACCTCGAAGGAATAGAAGCTATAGCTCAAATTCATGAGGGATTATGTGGAGCCCATCAATCTGGGGTTAAAATGAGATGGTTACTTCAAAGGCATAACATTTATTGGCCAACTGTTTTAAAAGATTGTATTGAGTTTGCCAAAAGATGTCAAGAATGTCAAAAGCATGGTCACTTGAAGCATTTGCCCACTGTTGACCTTTAATATGTGGTAAAACCTTGGCCTTTTAGAGGTTGGGCCATAGATGTAATAGGAAAAATCAGTCCTCCTTCTTCGAAGGGTCATGGATTCATTATTTTAGCCACGGATTATTTTACTAAATGGGTAGAAGCAGAACCTATGCAGATTGTGACTCAAACAATGGTTGTAAAATTCCTAGAAAATATAATTTATAGATTTGGTATTCCTCAAACCATTGTATCTTACAATGCATCTATATTTGAAGTATTTGCTAATAAATTGGGAATCACAATATCAAAATCAACCCAATATTATGCTCAATCAAATGGACAAGCTGAAGCCACCAACAAGGTCATAAAAGAAAATATGGCTAAAGTCATAAAAAATAATCCAAGGATATGGTATGAGATTTTGCCATAAGTTTTATGGGCATATAGGACTTCGAAGTGAACAAGTACATGCGTATCTCCTTATGCTTTAACTTTTGGACATGAGGCAGTCCTGCCTATTGAGATAAAGATTAATTCTCTTCGAGTTATGAAGCAGAATCAGTTATCTTTGGATGATTACCAAACATTCATGGCTATTGAATTGGAAGACATTGATGAAGAGAGAATCAAAGCTCTCTGTAGACACCCCATTTTTTCGGCTATCAGATTTAGGAGACCCAGAGCTTGGTGGTTCACAATGATCGAAAAAGACTCAAAAGGACTCCTGAAAGTTGGTTCTATTTCTCAAAATGCTCAGAATGATCAAAATGCCCCTGAAAGCCCGAAAACTCCCAGATTTGGACCAGAGTTCTAGAAATATGCTATGTCGTAAGAAAAGTAAGAAAATGAGTTTTTTAAGCAAAAATCAGATGAAATCGTCAGCTCCCAGAGACCTTCGGAAGACCCGGAAGTTCCCGGAAAGTCCCCGTTGACCAGTTTGACCAAGGTTTGACCAAGTTTGACCAAAATTGTCCAAATTCACTGGGATCATTCTAGATCATGTGGAAAGTATTAAAATGAGTTTTAAAAGAAAATCGAGCGAAAACGTCAGCTCTTGGGAGCTCCCAAAGGTTTCCAGAACTTCCCGGGAATCCCAGGTTTGACCAAAATTTGACTTTAGAACCAGAGCACCATAACAATTTTCAAATATTTTCATGGATACTTGAGGTCAATAGCTTTCCAACGGTATATCGCACATAATTTTTGGATTTAAAACGAGTTTATTGCGAATTTTCAAAGGCGAAAAAGGCGATCAAATTGGCTTTTATCGCAAATACTGCAAACCTTTTCAAAGTGACCTATCCCCTAATTATTTTTTATGTAAAATAGACTCCATTACCTTTCCAACGGTATATCACAACCTCAATTTGGAGTTCGTATGCATTTTCTGTGAATTTTGGACGAAATAGGGCCTTTTTACGAATACCGGAACCTCTGGGGGCCTAAACAGGATTATCCAGACGATTGAGGAGCAGTGCCACCGCGGCACTGGCCCACTGCAGCTGCGGCACTGGCCCACTGCAGCTGCGGCACTGGCCCAGTGCCGCCGCGGCACTCTCCTCTAGAACAGTATGTTTTTGCAATTATTTTTGGGGGTCCATTTTGATTAATTAAAAACCAAAATGATGTAGTTTGATGTTCACAGATGTTTGGGACCAATGGGAGCACTTTCTAAATCCCAAAACCACCCCAAATTAGCCTATATAAACCCCACATTGCTCCTCATTTTGGGGGGGCAAAGTGCAAAGTCCATAGAAGTTGTAGAGAGAAAGAGAGATAGAGATAGATTTAGAAGTGAAAAAGGAGCTTCCTCCTACTATTTTTCTATAGAAAGTGAGTTCCAATCTTGTTTTCCTCCACCATTCTTCTATATATTTCATCATCAATACACCTAACCACCATTTTCTCTAAGCATCCATGAGATAGGAAGCTACTTCCATATCCAAATGTCACCACATATGAGTGAAACATCAAACTACAAGTCCAAAATCACATTGATTATCATCTATTTACTTACTTGTTCATATTATGTTTGTCTCTTCCTAACCTCATTTCTTTATATTTTTCTTTATTTACTTACTTGTTCATCATCCTCTAAATGATGATATGAAGTTTGGGGTGAGTGAATCCTTATGGATAGTAGCTCTTGACCTCAAAAACATGTTTGATAGATGATGATTATAACTTCAATACCTCCAAGGTATCCTTGAAGTTATGTTCAAATGAAAATAAATCTCTCCAACAATCTTGGAGGTTCTTGATGATGAGTTTGATGTTGACATTTTAAGTGGCTATAACCTTCATTGAGTATTGAAAATATACTTTCAAAACTTCTACTTCAAAACCCCCTTCTTAAAACCCTCACTTTGATTTCAAGAGATAAACCTTGTTTTCCCAAAATCTTCAAAACACTGAGTCAAAACAGTGAGTGATCTGAGTTCAAAGATTTCTCTAGAACTCAATACTCAATATATAGATGCAAGACCACTTGTAAAATCTTCCTAACTCATTAGAGAACACCCATGATTTTTGGTTTGACTTGGAAATACTTGAAAATGGTCCATTTGGACCCAAACATTCTCTCCAGACATTCTGCCTCTGCTGTCATAGCAGCTTGGTTGACTTCCAACTTATTTTTCAGAAACCTTTTCCAAAAGGGGTGGTCCTAACTTATTTTTTCCTTAAACTTAAATGTCATAGGGAACGTTCTGTATAAAATGGAGCTCTAGATCATTTGTTTTCATTTTCTAAGATTTTTCAACATTTCAGTCGACAGTACGGACTCTATTTCTGAGTGATCTCTGTTCTTTATATGATTTCTCTCAATCTGTGATAGTTATTAAACATTGGCTTTTTGGGTTGTGTTCTAGACACAATAAGGAAGATCCACATAAAAAATCATGCATTGAAAACATTCCTAATACCTCTTTTCAATTTTCAAAAGATCATGTTACTATTCTGTCCACTATTCACAGCAAGCACACTTGTACTTTCCCCCTTTGATTTGATGCTTACATGCACTCCAAATTAGTTCATGTCTTAGGAAGTAGTTTATACTACATTTGTATATATCCCATGATGATTTCATTCATTCATTCATTCATACACATTCTAGACTTCTAAGTCATGCTAGGAATCCATGAACACAAAGCACACTACAACCTTGGCACATTCTAGATACATACATTGCATCCATGCAAGATTTGGGGCTTTTGTGAGTCCTAATCTAAGAAGATTATAAGGAATGACATGATCACACGTTCATTCTTTCCCTTGATCTAGTCTTCCTTTCTCATCCGTCTCGGGGATTGAGAAATCTTCTTTCCTCAAAGATTAACATGCATCATAATAGCTTGCTAAGCATTTTTGATTTCTTTGATTATTTGCTTCAAGAACAATTCATGTCCCCTTTAGATTAGGGAAACTTAATTACTTGATACATGATTAGACGATTTTTCCTAGGTTTATTCGTGTGATCTTTCACTTTGCATTGTGTGATACTTGGCTTAGATCTTATGAATGATATTTTATCTTTAGATCTTCCATCTCAAATTTTCTTATGTGATGTAATATACTATCATATTATTAATTGTCGAACCATACATAGTATAAGATGATTATTTGGATGCTAATTGAGGCCCGTCGAAAGACGGGGCGAGTTGAGGGTGTTTTAGTCGCGACAAAGGCTCCTTCCTCTCTCTTACCAAAACCCCGAGCCAAGTTCTTTGGTTATGAAGGGCCGGTGCCCTTTATCCATTTGGGTGAGTCAAAATTAGGTTTCTTGGTTCCTTAAAGACCAAGTGGCGACTCTGTATCTGTTTTCAACAGACCATTTTCTTTCTTTGATCCAAATCAATTTCAAACAAAAACAAACAAAGTGGCAGAATCCCGCGTGTCCACACTCTCAACAATATTTTGATACAAAAAAGAATAGCATCAAGGGGGGGCATAATAAAAAAGTACAACCAAGAACCTTTAATGAAGGAGACTTGGTCTGGAAAACAATGTTGCCTATTGGATCTAAAGATCCAAAATATGGGAAATGGTCCCCTAAATGGGAAGGTCCATTCCAAATTCACAAGGTTTTCAAAGGTGGATTTTACCATTTAAGAAATTTGAATGGATTTGTCCATATTAGAAAAATCAATGGTAGGTTTCTTAAGCAGTATTATCCCACTATTTGGGAAGCAAGAAATCTAGAATAATAAATGCAGCATTCAATATAAGAACATGTATTCCACATTTAAAATTAAAATACAAAAACCAGATGTTGGTACATTGCAGAGTCCTATTGGTACAATCTCTCATACCAGTTTACTTATAAATTGGGCCTTCAACCTAAAATTGTCCCAAGACCTAGTATACAATTTTGACTGGCTAAGAATGAATTTTTGCCTTGAAATTAATTCTTGGTTCTTTAAAGGCTTCGATTCAATTTCTGTCTTCAGAGCCAGCAGCTTTGTTTCAGCATTCCCTTGCTTCACCTTCAACTTGGCCAATTCAGTTTCTGCAATTTTGAGCTTCTTTTTAAGTTTATCTACTTTGCTAGAAAGCTTTTCAATTGTAGTGTTATTCTCACCAAATTCTGCTAAAAATTGGTCCATCTCGAGAGTCTTTTCTGTTGTATACTCCATGTCAACCTCTTGTTTTTTCTTCTCTTCGATGACCTTTTCTAGTAAAAAGCAGTCAAAATCAAAGGTGGACATTAATGCAGAGATGGTTTCCTTGTCAGGAACAGTTATGGATGAACTATCCAGCATGAATTGGCACAAAATTTTCATAGCCCTTTGCACTTCTTTGTCCTCGAACACTTCGAAAGAAACCTTACTGAATAGCCTCAATGTGGCAAGTGCAATTACTGGGTCTATGGAGGGTACTTTTGGCTTGCTTAGACCTATCATCTGTTGGAAAAATTCTTGGACATTGGTCGCAGTGGTGTCTCCCATCTTCAAAACAGTCTTCAGACCATCTTTGAAATATGCTGTTTCTTTAGGAGTCAGATTGGGAGGAAGGGATATGTGAAATTCCCCAGAACTCGAAACACCAGGAATGGGTTGTGGGTCAGTTGAAGTAGATGTTGAAGCAGCTTTAGGGTGAGGACTTATGATGATCTTTGAAGGACCAGCCTCAGTTTCAAGAACAGATTCAGTCTATTTAACAAAGGATGAATATTTTTATTAAAATGTGTCCATAAGAAAAAATCAATACCACAAAAGTTTAAACAACTTACTATTGGTTGGTACTCAAGTAATGAAGGTTGAGTACTGGATGGAGGAGATTTTTTAACCTCTGGAATGTCAGAATGTTGAGATGATGGTTCTGAAGTGGTTTGTGATAATTCAGGTTCAGATTCCACCTTCGAAAGAGGAATTGCTGGGATGGGAACTTCTTTGATGATTTTTGAACCAGCAGATGGTTCAACTGTTGTCTTGACCTTCTTCTTTCGAATTAAGGCAGGGGCAGGACTAACATCTTCTTCTCCTTTAGATTCAGCATTCTCTGATGTGGGAGGTGAGCTCTCTGCTGGAAGGACCAATTTCCTTTTTGGCTTTGAGGGTGGTAGAGCAGGAGTTGAAGTTTTTGAGGTCTTTGAAGAGATTGGAACGTTTGGTTTGGCCTTCGAAGCTCTAGTTATTGGCAAAGAGCTTTCTCCAACTGCCACCCCTGTGTTGTAAAATTCAAACAATAATAAATCAGACTTCTTTTCATCATTTAAGAGAAAGAGGATTGAATTAGAATTTTGATTACCTGTTTGCTTTGAATCAATGTATCTCAAAAGTTGGCATTTGTCCATCTCTACTGACATTAAGTTTTCCCACCAACTTGCAAAAGCAGAAGTGCAAGTTGTATAAACTGGCAGAGAAGTAAACTTTAAGTTGCTAACTTTGTTCTGATAAACTGCCAATGCAGCAGTTATCATTGATTCTGGTACCTTCGAATGAGTTTTGTAAGCCATAAGTATATTGGCCTGACTCCTGATTGGGAAAAGGGATTGACTGAGTGAGCCCAAATTGCCTCGAAAACTGATTAGAAAGATAGAGTTCATCCTGAGACTTGAAGCTAAGGGCATTCCCAAAGAACAAATCCCTACTGATTAGGAAACTTCCCCATGCAGCTTTTAGTTCGAGTGCACTTCCTGCTCTGTCCAATATTTGAAAAAGCCAATGGGGAGAGAGATGATTTTTGTCTTCAGAGTTATAGAGGACAGTGAATGGTTGGAACAAATTGTTTGGCCTTATTGCAAGAAGATTGAAAAAGAAAGAGAGGGATTCTTTGAAAGTCTTTTCAACACTTGGCAATAAGGCAAAAAAGATCCCATAAGCCACAGTGTTGGATAAAGATCCTAAGTTATGAATTTCAGGGAAATAAGCATATAGTCATGATTGTAAAATCCAGAAGGGACCACCTTGAGTGGGAATGAAGGGGTCAAAACATAAATCAGAGAAGGATCTGTAGAGAGATCCAAGAATAAAGGGGGCTAGGGCTAATCTTCGACCAGCAGCCAGAGCTTTGGCAATATTGGAAAATTCGAGGACAACCCTTTGAGAGGAGGTGCAGAATAGATGCTTCGAAAGCCAGTATAAGAGAAAGCAGTAATATTCCTTATCTGTCACCCCTCCTGATGTTTTTCTGTTGGCAGTCAGGAAATTGGTGTACCCTAGTGATTTGGAATCAGTGTTGATAGGGGGACTATCAGATTCAACCATATAAGGATGAGCATCTTCCCCGTGAGATAAAAACCCTAATAAGTGACAAATGTCCAAGACAGTTGGACCTATTGGTCCAAATCAAAATTGAAAATGATTAAAAATAGGGTTCCAAAAACAGAGAGCTCCAGCTAATAAGTTAGGGCTTGCTTCGATGGAAAATTTGGAAAGGTTAACAGCATGATAAATCCCCGTGG
Organism: Hydrangea macrophylla; assembly: GCA_033977485.1. Lineage (NCBI taxonomy): Eukaryota > Viridiplantae > Streptophyta > Magnoliopsida > Cornales > Hydrangeaceae > Hydrangea > Hydrangea macrophylla. The sequence goes on from CM066984.1 coordinate 18,529,652, forward strand.
TGATCAGAACTTCTCTTTTGTTCTCTAAAATCCTATCTACCCATTCTGGCCAGTCCTTCGCAGGTTTGGGCCAATGTCGAAACTCCAATTCTAACTTAGGAGTAGGAATCTCTTGTTGGTAAGCCAAGCGTTGCTCTTCTAATCTAGGATAGTAGACATGGAGTTTAAGGCTGGGAGTACTCAGACAAGGACCTACAGCAATAGAGGATTCCTGGTTGGGGAAAGTTATAGGAACAAGAATCTCATGGATTAATGAAGTCTCTTGTCCTTTCGCATAGCGGTCTTGTTCATCCCTAATTATCTTTTCAAAATCATCGCAGATCTTCTGAAGCTGAGTATTGTCACCAAATCTTGCCATTTTTGGGAACAAAGTGATTAGATTGTAATGAGAACGATGAGTAAAGAAAACAGAGTGCAAAGTGAATAGATTGAAGGCAAAACGAATTTGTAGAAGTCAGAAGGTTTGTCTTCCTTTTGTTTAACTATTTATAGCCTTTGGTGACGTTTGCGAAATGATTCATTTATTGAAAAAATAGCCGTTAGAATCGTTTGCTTATTTTTTGGACCGTTGTATTAAGGGAAAAGACATACTGGTTCAGAATGAACTAGTCTTTAGAAACATGAATTTCTTATAATTCATTACATTGAAAGGAAAATGCAGTTACAATTCAAAGACATAATTGATAAAAGTGTGGAAACCCATAGGTCACTAAATTGTGGAACATAGCCCAATAATAGGCAAAGTACTCTGCTTCTAGTTCTATTTCGAGGCATAGATTCCTGGTTTGTAGAGATAATTTATCTTCGCTTCGAAGAGTAAGGTAAGCCTTCTTGAGTTGTTCTTCATTAGCCGCGAATTAATCTTAAACAAGGCTTTGCGAAGACCTCGAAGTTCCTTGGCTAATGAAGTCTTGCCTCGAAGAGATATGCCAACAGCTTTGGCATCTTCTTTAAGATATGCAATTCGACCTTCGAGGTCAGGTTTCGAGTAGTGAGAAACATTGCTTTCTTCATCAGAACTTCCACAACCATAGATGTATTTTTCCTTGAACTCTGAGACTTTATCGAGAAGTGCATTGGGTACTTCCTTAAGACTTTCATAAAGATCCATTAAGTAATTCAAATGATGGACACTTTCTTGGTGATGGGAATACCATCTTATATGAGAAGCCAAGGTTCGAAGGGTGAAATCCATTTGGGTTCGAACAAGGGTTGAAATACTCCATTCATGACATAAGATGTGGCAACTCCATTCGAAATTAATTCGAGCCTTTGGATTTTGTAAAATGGAGAAGAGAAGATGTGAAAAGGCAACCAGAAGCCTTTGGGCTTGGATGATCAAGCAGGGAGAAGGTGATAGAATGGGTGAAGTATGTTTGAAAGTAGGACCATGCCTGCATAATTGGTCTAATTTCAAAAAAGGGTCACTAATATCTTCAGTAGGATCCACCACTTGAACTTTGGTGTCTGGAAAGCCTAGTACAGAATGGTCGAAGAGAAGTACTCTCTCTTCATAATCTTTCTCGAAAAGTTTGCATTTAGAAAGGAAAGCTGAGGAATAATGCTCATTAGAAAAATTTTCATGAGATGCCCTTACATATGTGTGGATGGGGAGTCTGCCTTGAGGAATTAAGATATTACCTCTTTGAAGCCTCTCACCAGGAAGACTGGTTGAGGAGATCAACCAGGCATTCAACAGATTTTGTTCTCGGTAAAGTCGGTTAGAGAATGGATAGTATGGTTTTATGACTCTACTTCGAATGATACCTTCAGCTTCAGGGTATTCGAAGTTTGGATGAACAACTGAAGGCATTGCAATTGGGGTTTCGAGCTTCATGCCCTTATGATATCCTACCCCTTTACCATGGGAAATAGGTTGTTCCCAAGCAGGAGGGAAGGTTTGGCTATTGTAGATTGATTTTAAAGGGATCGAAGTTGAACTTTGTCCTGAAGAAGAAGCACTTGGCTGGTTTAGCATAGTGTGCCACTTTCCCCACTTCGAATAAGTAAAAGGTTCAAGAGAAACCTCAAGAGGATCCCAATTAGTTCGGGGAGGAATTTCAGGACGTTTAGTTGACAGCATTACTTCTTCGGGAAGGTCTAAAGGAAAGCTATCACTAACATCAAACGAAGATTGAGAAGAAGACATGAGTAGCAAAGTAAATTCGAAGTGACAAGTAGAGTTGGGAATTCAAGGATTAAGGCAGATGCAGCAGTCTAAGTGAAAATAAGTGAAAGATTGGATCTTTTAAATCACGATGAGAAGGTTACAGGAAAGGTTTCAACTGCATAATATGATCTAACCACGATCACCATTATCTTTTTTGAACCAAAAAGAAAATGGCGCGGGGGGTAATGTTTGTGATGAAAATATGCAGCCAATGTAAAGGTACCACGTAGGATACAACGTGGAAGAAAAGTTAACCAAATCAGAAGTAACTCAGGAGCAGTTATAACAGTTTGCGGGTTTGTTTTATCAACTGCCAGGGGACACGTGTCAATCATTGTGGGATAACTGAAATGACAAGTGTCAACATGAGGATATACCAGGTGTGAGAGCAGTTTTTAGTTTGAAAAAATGAGGGAACATTCAAATAGAGTTGCTGAGAAGCCTCGATGTCTATAAATAGAAAGAGTTTGTGTTCAAGAAGAGATCCTTCGATCAACATCAACGTATATTTCTTAATACATTTACTGTATTTCTATCTAGATACTTAACTTTAGGAGTAGAACACCTTCGAAGTCATCTTCAAGGTTAGATTATAGTCTGTTTAATTTAATAAAAGTAGTTTCTTATTTTATTGCTTTCTTTACTGTTTATTTAGGAGTAGTTGTCTTAGAATAAGTTCGAAGTGCTTCAATTAACTACATCTTTACACGATTAAAGTCATGTTCAAGGCATCGAACGTCACCACAATTTGCTTGGTGAGGCGCAATTTGGATAATCACATTTACATATTGGCAATTTGCTTGCCTGGTACGCTCGCACACACTTATAAATTTTCCAACCAAACACAACCTGTGATCCTATTATAGGCTATCAAAGAAAAAGTACACTAGTACACCAAATCTAATAGTACAGTGTATCTACACTAATATGATAATGAGATACATAATTATAATATATCTAGACATATACTCTAACAGCTTAAATGAAAAGCAAGAAGAAGAAGTGCAAGCTAGATTAAAATTGGCTAAAATGTTTTTTTTTTTTTTTGGAGAGGGGGGGGGGGGGAGGGGGGGTTGCTAAACTGAAAAGTAAGAAAAAAAATGTGTGTGTTCTATTAAAATTATCCAACACATTACATGTAAAAGCAGTATTTTCCAAAATCTAGGGGGGTTGGAGCCCACCCTGGCCTACTAGAAGATTCGCCTCACAGCGTATGGTACAACTGACAAAGCATTAGAGAACTAAATTTAAAATTTTAATTTAGAAATCATAATATTACTCGGACTAAAAACATAACTTTTTATATATGGAGTAATGCTATAATTCTCAAATTTAGAACATATCAAATGATATCTCAAATTTGGAGTAATGATATAACTTTTTATATCACACACAGTAAACAGTGATACCATAACTATGGTCACAATACATACCATTACTAAAATATTAGAAAACTTAAATTAAAATTGTTATCATAGCACTACTTACATACAAGGTTTAGACTTGTTACAACCCTACAAACATAATAGAAAGCCGCCACAGGACAATTTTTCTATGCTTTCCAAGGAGTGTATGAGAAAATGCAGCCAAATCTGGTTTTCAAATTCCAATACTTGATTGTCTTACATATCACACACAAATGTGAGCCCCCTTAACACAACTAGCCAAAATTGTTAGGTAAGTGGATTCGGTAATCATTAAACCTTTTTCTTTTCTTTTGTTCATGAAAAAAAGTACTCCGAGTTCAATGTTTTGGACGCCTCTTGATTTTCTTGATGAATTGATATTTTATAATTAGTTCATGTTTATTGGAATTAATAAACATTACACTATCTTTAAGTACTAGTTTTAAAGAACACAGGTAGAGCCCAACAAAATATGGGCCTTTTTATATTCGGCCTAGTACATTTTTCTCTTTCATCTGACCTCTAAATGGGCCATGCTAAAATGACCCAAACCCATAACTTAAAAAGGCTACGGAAACCCCAACTCCATACTCCTTTACAATATTACCATTACCATTACTCTTACTCTAAATAAATGATGTATAATTTTTCTAGGGAACTTCAAAAAACACAACAGCGTAGTTATAAATTTTCCCAAGTTTTGCTTTTGTTCTCTTAGCAAAAAAAAAATAGTTTTGCTCATCCAAAAAATGGTTCACCAATGCTCACCTAAGCATTCCATTAGTCAATGTATTAGGTGAATATTGGTGAACCATTTTTTAAGTGAGCAAATATGCTCTAAAAAAAAAAAGTTTTGCTTTTGTTAATTTTCTTTTCTTTTAATCATTTTTCTATTGTTTGTTGAGATATTTGTCAACCAAAGATTCTCTTTTATGGACCAAGAAGATTAAATGAATAACATATATAAATATATATATATATATATATATGTACACACACGCACACACATGATGTTGTGAAGACAAAAGTTAGAAAATACCCATTCTGATTTGATGGCTTAAAATAGAGTATTTCCTTACATATAGTAATGCATTGATGTTTTCTATTTTCCTAGATGATGTCATTGAACATGAAATTTTATACCAAAATACTTTGTAAATTATGAATGATCCCATTTAAATATGTTGACGCATAAACATTCCCCATGGATTTTTGAATTCTAATGGACTTTTTTAGAAGATTGAGAACTGGTTATATATTTCCGAACGTTTGGTAGACACTCGTTTAATTTATCATATGAGAATTTGTGTCCATTTAGGATTATATCTTTACCAAACAAGTTTTATGGAAATCAGAAAGAAAATGAGACTGAAACTAAACATGTTATATTTTTATCAATTCACAGAATGCTCGAACTTTGCATATATATAGAAGTAAATCATAAATTATATTGGAAAACATTTAAAAAAGGCAGCCCAGTGCACGAGGCTCCCGCCATTGCGGGGTCTGGAAAGGGTGAGATGTACACAGCCTTACCCCTGCAAGCAGAGAGACTGTTTCCATATTCGAACTCGTGACCTCCAGGTCACAATAGAGCAACCTAACCGTTGCGCCAAGACTCCCCTCTTTGAAAAATATTTACAATTCAAAATTTAAGAACCACAGTATTACTCTTCAAAGAGTGGACATTTGACCCTATTATGAACTTTAATTTATATTGAAAGTGATACAATATGGATTTGTCAAATGAACTTTCATCACAATATCATTCACTTTAGATTGAAAATGATAAAATAGGGACTTGTCAAATGACCATCACTTACATCTAAAACCCATAAAAAAAAAAGTCACTTGTCTTTGATCCGGTTGACAAAGTATCAGAAACTGATCCCCAACTAATCTGCTTTATTGCTGTTTCCAAACAGTCACTTCCAAGAACTCTAAAGAGTCCATAACTAATGAAAACAAACAAGTATAAAGTATTATATTTTTGTGAAGTGTTCGCTAGTAGTGGGTGTTTTAATCATTTGAAAAGCATATATATGTGGTTCTGAATGATTGTTTAATATCTTGATCTTTTCCTATAGCACTAGAAACTTCTAGAATTAATCACATAAAATATTATGTGTTTGGTCATGTTTGGTAAACAAAAAGGGCCACATTGCCTTAAATCCACATTAGAAAACAATACAATGGAAAATCTTCTTTTTATCTCCTTTCTCTGTGGATTCTGCCTAATGAAACATGCACATACCACAACCACAGACTCACATGGGTTGTTGGTGTATTTCTTCTAGAGATAATTACACTAAGCTCCTCTAAAGTAAGGTCAAAATATAATAGCCTCCCTTGTGATACGTGCAAATACAAGGATGCAATAGATGAAACTCTAATAGTGTTAACGGTGCATTAAAAACTATCAATTAATATCCCTTAAACAAATTATAATTTTTTAATACAAATATTAAGGACAAGTATACCACTGAAAAATAAATATATTTCATATGAATATTAAAAAAACATAGATTACATGAAATCTTTACTGACTTTTGATATGGCCAAATTATCATTTTAAAAAATTTCAAGAAAAAATTTACAGTCAACTGATACTTGACTAACGGAGGATGAAAGTATCATTCAACTATAAAATTTGGGGGAGGTAGGTGTAATTTTTCATACCAGAAGGGAAGGATGTGTATTTAACCTTACTTCAAGGGAGGTCAGTGTAATTATCCCATCCATCTACAGAAACTTCTGGAACTTGAGTTCTCAATGTTTCCCTCCAAGCTCAATCAACTGAACTATGTCGGGTCAGCATGTGCCATGCACGTGAAACCATGCTTGGGAGACAGCTCATTATATTTTAATTTTACTCATAAGCAACTTGGGATGATGATCATGACATGTTTGGATTTTAGGGTTAATATGTTACAGTCACAATGTTGGCATTTTAAGCAACCCAAGATGCTATGTTTTTATTTTCATTATAATGTGGGCTACTTTTGTCACTGATTTACTGAACCACATGTTTCATACATGCTTCATAGTAAAATAATCTGATTATATCAATGAATATGTTTCTCAAATTTGAATTTTAAATTTAATTCTTAAATATTTTAACAGTTGTATAAGACTTCAAATTTTAGAAGCATATAGCATTATTCATTATCATTGAATCCGTTGAATTTTATGTGTGCGTGCAATCAAATTTGTATGGCATATTTGTTTTAATGGTGTCGACTTTTTATTTTATTTTCTTTTTTTATATTTTAAAATTTTAAGAAAATCATGAGAACAAACTTTGGACCAAAAAAATTTGTTATAAAAGATGTACAAGAAATTAACCAGACTTACTAATACACTTAAATCCGTGAATTTATAAATATATATATAAATATGTATATAATTAGGTAGAAGTTCTAATCAAAAAGATATGTATCTTTTTTGCTTGATCTGGTTCGGTCTGAATCTAGTTAGTTTTTTGTTAGTACTTGTTTGGGAGAGGTTTTTGGTTTGTTTCAGTTTCTGTTGTGGTCTTCTGTTGCTGTTGTTGCTCTCAGGCTGCTGATTTTCTTTTGCTGCTAGTTTTCTTAATTTTATAGTCTTGGGTTTTGACTGTTTGGTTTTTTGTCATGTTGGTTCAGTCTTGTGCTTCTGTTGGATGTATTTAATTATAGGGTGTTTTCTCCTTTTCCATGGTTATGCCATGATGAATAAAATATTTGCTTGCTGTTAAAAAAAAGGTATTATGAACATTAAAAAATTCATTATAACTCAAATCAGATTCTGTTTAGGCTAAAGTACCTATGAATTTGTTTCAGACAGCACGTGCTTTTAGGGCGCGGCGCTAGTATGGTTCTTAAAATTTATTTAAGTTTAGTGAAATTCATTTTGGTCACAAAATCATGTTTGGATCTATAACAAATGTTTAAGAAGTGTAAAGTAAAATGGCAAGTAACATGTGACACTACTACTTTTTTCCTCACATATAATAGATGTAAAAATTTGATGTGTTGCTATAAAAAAAAATAAAATAAAAAAAAAAAAAAATTTAGAAGTTTTGAAAATGGCAAAACTACCCCTTACGTGATTCCATATAAGATAAAATATTCAACTTGAGTAACAAAAGTAGGGGGGTGATCGAGTCTATCAAATTAAGCCACTGAGGATATTATCATCAAACTTTAAGTTAAGTAGAAAGAGAAATTTTATTCATACCCACCAGTTTACTTTTTGCACCCACCTTTAAGTAAATTAGATTAATTCTATGATAGGGTTATTTTGGGAATGGAAATTACTCTTTACGCCATCTTGCTCTCTAGACCCACCACTTCAATTAAAATTAAATCGACTTACTCTCTACACCCACCTTCCATTCCCGAAATAACCCTAACTTAATATTTACAACCACCCTTACCTCTCTTTTCATGTTACTCTCTACACCCACACTAATCTTTACTATTGTAAGAAATATCTGGGCCATACGGGCACCCACATACATTGGACCGAGTGCAATGGCCCTTGGCTCTTGGAGCCTTAGGATTTGGTGGATATGTGTGTGTATATATATATATGATATATATCACACATAGGTCGATCTCTCTCTCTCCTAGAACTTCAGCCGGCCTTTCTCTCTCCCTCTCTCTCTCTCTCACAGTTTTCTCTCTCTAAAGCCATCACCATGGAAGCTTGGGGATTTAGGGCGTGATACGTACGAGGAGCGCTCCAGTAGTGATCTTCACGACATATGCGAAGCATAAGAGAGTACACGGAGGCTACGAGAAGCAGCAGTTCGTGGGTGAAGATGGCGGGCTCGTAACAACACCGTTCGGCAATCCGTCGGGTTATTCCGCTAGTTAAGTGACCTAAACCCGACTCGTATGCTTGCGTGCATATTTATCTACATTGGTATCAGAGCCTGTATGTTGTTGATTCGCTCGTAGATCACCCGAATCGAATCTGCCATTAAAGCTTGACCAAGCTTTTCAAACATAAACCCTAAAACGATTTTTGAAGTGGGTCAACATCGTAACTCTAGGGGTGGCAATTTCTGACAGATAACACGGTTTACTGAGACAACCCGATTATGACACGACACGACACGATTAAATTAAAAAAAGTTCATACTTTTTATTGAATAGTATTCAAAACTAAAAATCAACCCAAAATCACGCAACCCATTTATGACTCGATTATGACACATCTAACCCGAATTGCCACCCCTAGTAACTCCAATAGGGGTCCAAATTTTTGGCTTGGTTGTGTTCCTTATGGTCCCTAGAGTCCCCCCCACAAAGTCCCATGGACTGATTATCTCAAACAAAGATGAAATATGAAACCCTAATTCTTGGGTCTTCCAAAAAAGAAATTTTTTATGCAACTTTGGCCTCATTTTTTGAAAGATTTACACGTCCAATCACTTTGTTTTTTGCCATGATCGTATTCTATGTTGCGAGGGCTTTACAACCATATAAAATTTGTAAATTTTGAATGAAAATTGAAGCCGTGGTTACCTCACGAAGTCGGTGTCGCACGCAACCGTTTCTGCGTTTTTGGTCTGGAGAAGAAGATGATGAACAGCCCAACACCAACACCACGTGCGCCGGCAGTGCGTGCCGCGCGTGCGGCGGCGCTAGTGGTGGTGTGGACCCCACTCCGGCGAGTGAGGGTCCCACTTGACTTGTAGTTTTTTAATATATTTTTAATTAAAATGTTCCAGAATAAAAAATAATTATTTTCTAATTAAAACAGTTTCTGGTTATTAAAAATTGTGTTTTTAATTGTTAAAACCTGTTTTAATTACTTTAAAATTCTGGAAAAATGTGGAAAATTTATTTTTAATTTCTCCTATATTAAGGGCACTGAGTGGGACCAGAAATAATTTTATGGTAAATTATTTCATTTTTTGGTATTTTAGAGCATAAATGATATGTTTTAAATATATTTTTAATTGCCTAAAATATCCAAAAATGTATATTAATTTTTTAAATTAATATATAGTGTCTAGTGTATTGTAAGGGACTCTATGATATTTTTGTGTAAATTATCATATATTTATGGTATTTTAGAGCATATAATTAATATTTATGGACGTTCATTTAATCGCTTAAAATAACCATAACACATTATTAATTTTTGTAATTAATAAGGGACATAAGGGATACTATTTTAAGACCATGTAAAATTTTTTGGGACCCATAGATAATTTTTGGTAAATTATCTGAATCATGTTAATATTTTAGAGCATATAATCGTGTGTTTTTGTATACGTATTAAATCGCTTAAAATATTTTTATTGATTATTACTTCAGAGAATTAATACAATGTGTTTAGAACACTAGTGGTAGCTTGAGAAAATTATTTTAGTGTATTTCTCGCTCTTTGGGACATATTTTAGAGCATATATATTGTATTGAATATGCAATATTAATTGCTTAAGATATAACCAATTAAAGTTGTTAATTCTTGAATTTAATGTCTGGTGATTTTTATAGACTAATTGGAGACTTGAGAAAATTTATGAATTAACTCATTTTTGTTTTGGTATTTTAGAGCATAAAATTTATGCATATGGGCATTTATTTAATTGCTTAAAATAGCCAAAATAGACTATTAATTTTTGAAATTAATATGGGGTGTTTAGAACACCATATTAGACCACTGAAAATCCTTGGAGAACAATTTTCTTGAATTTTTTGTATTTTTTGGGAATTTAGTTGCTCATAGTTAATTTTGTTTAACTAGATCAATTCATTTTGTTAAATTGATTCAAAACGTTTTTGGGCCTTGATAAATTTTGGGAAATTTTTTATAATGAAAAAACAGTTTTTTAGTTATTTAAATTTTTCCATGAAGCATTAAATTATTTTTTTTATTTAAAAGCCCTTTATGAATTGGTTTTAAATTATGTTTTAAGACCTAAAATTGGATTAAAATTAATGAAAAATTCAGAATTTTTTCGTTGATTATACTTAGCTTATGGGAGCTATCAGAGCTGTGCAATAATTATTTTATTGCACATTTTATTATTTTAGAGGCTCATTACATTATAGGTCACGTTAAATTACTGTTGTTAGTGATTGGATGACCCGAGACCTCTAATCCTCCTCCTTAAATGGAGTGATGGATTAGTCCATTCATTTTTTAAATAGACTGCATGAGTGCTTGGTGTATGTGATTAATGCATTAGTCTGGATAAAATGAATGGACGATTAATTGACAATTTGTGGAACTTGTGTCCTCACGATATATGTTTAAGGTTGTTTCTGTGTATGTATACGAACAAAGCATCCGTATTTTTTATGGGCTATAAATGTAATGTGAGGACGAGGGTTTTATTTCTTGTATTGGAAAAGCCTACTTGTAATGGGATGGTTTTCTTTGATCATACATCATATACTTGAATTACCTTAACATGAGCTCTAAGTTGTCAATTCGGACCCACGTGGGGGTTCATGTGTACTTTTGTTGTATGGCGCAATTTATATTATTGTGGATGATCTTAGATAGGTAATTGTACCATCTAATTGATGTTTGTTTAGAAAAATCAATTTTAAAAAGTTTTTCTTTATTTACAAAATTAAGATTTGATTAATGAGCAATAACGAATTTTTTAGTCTTAAATTGTAAAAAGGGAAAAACTCATTTGCAATTGGATTTTAAAACAAACTTTACAAAATGTGCAAATAATAATGTCAATCCCTTGCTCATGTTCTCAAATATTTTTCTTCAAAATTTTCTAGATTCACAAAATCAAATGTTTTCCAAACCACACTTTGTCGATCTTTATAAAAGTAACAAGTTTAAAAGAGACTAATTTTTATAATATGGCACTGTAAAGTAACGCACCTACAGAGTAAATAAGAGCTTATAGGTTTTAGACTTATTCTATAGTCCAACCCATTAAACCGAATAATGGACCTCTGGCCCAATTTCATTATAAACCTTGAAAGCCTATGACACTTGGCTCGAGAAGGATCATAGCACGTGCTTTGTGATAAGCAGCATGCACCATGATCTTGTTAGGAAGTATATGTACTACCCAATAGCCAAAGAATTGTGAGATCAGCTCGAATTTGTTTTCGATGGCACATTTACTACTAGATTAAGCATCTAGTTATGAAGTTCGGGAAAGTAAAGGAAACATTCCAAGTACATGATGACTGGACATCTAAGGTCGATGACAGGTATGATTCGTGATTTCAGATTACTCGGAACATCTTTACTGGCGAACTGCAGTTTCAGGCTATGATTAGTTCTTTGCCTGATTCGCGGGTCCATAGAAAACAAATCATGATCCACAAAGAAAATGTTAAATTTTTTATTTTGACATTCTTTGATATGTTGAGCTGAATACGGAGCGCCAAAAAGGTGAGGCGAACCGTATAGCTACACTCTTGACCACTACTTCCATAAGTGGAATTAAGCGCAAGGCCAGTGGGCCTAAACGAAATGGTAAGGGTAAACCCGCCTAGAGGCAGGGTGGGGCCAGCAAGTTTACGCCCAAGCTAATAAGGTGGAATAGCACAATCGAGGGCGTTTTTCAGTTCTGTGGTAATAGGATGGACATTTTTGGGTGGTAGTGTTACTAAGACATGGTTATCTAGGGATAACTGCTTAAAAATTGTTTTCATAAATTCTGGTTTCCCTCGTCATTCATTTATTCCGAGATAAAGCATGCTAGACTTGAACGCATAGGATGTGATAGGATGACTTGATTAGTTCGAGAAGCCCTTTTGGGCCTACTCGCTAAGGTTGACCCTACCTATGTGTGAGTCTTGCTTAGTTGGCAAAGCATGCCGAAAGCCTTTTAGAGAGGCTATTAGAGCTACTCAAGTATTAGAGCTAGTTCACTCAAATATCTGTGGGCCTATGGTTGTAAAGGCATATCATGGCGCCTCTTATTTTCTCACTTTTATAGATAATTTCGCGCGATATGAGGATCGCGAGTACTTATCTAAACAGTTAATGGAACTATGTGAGGAAAAAGGAAAAACGCAGACAACTTACTATTCCGGAAACTCCGCAACAATATGGTGTTGCAGAAAGAAGGAATAAGACATTCCTAGATATGGCTAGGACTATGATGGCGCAAGTCAACCTCCTAGTATTGTTTTGGGAGGATGTACTCTTGACTGCTGCCTACATAGTAGAGTGCCTCTCCTCAATCAGTTCCTTCTACCCCCTTGTGAGCTATGGAAAGGCGGAAAGCTCATTTTGAAGCATTTACGCCCGTGGAGCCCTAGGGTTTGGTGGATGTATGTGTGTATATATATGATATATTGTCACGCCCCGGAATGGCAAAAATAGAGAAAAATAAATTTCCTTTTTGGGTCCAAAGGCAGCGACTGGTGAAGTCATACGATTGTCCACACCACGCAATACTAAGCGACAATAAGTAAAGGAGATAACAAGAATGAAATCTAAGTTATGGTTAACACATAACTTAATGTCAAAAGGAGGTTACTAACTATTACACATCAGAGACTCAAATCAAACAAAATACAGCGGAAGTACTATTGTTAAGGCAACATATGCCTGATTACAAAAGGTCTGAAAAGTAGTAAAGATAATTAAATTACAGTCTAGCCTAATCTTCAATTGGCGTAAGGATAGTCCTCGGTGTAGTAGTCTTCCTCTACCTGATCTCCTTCGGGGTAGTCCTCCGTCGGGACATCGTAACTGGCATAGTAGTTCTCGCCCGCAGGTCCTTCACCTGTATAGTCATAACCAGGGTGCGCTGGAACATGGAAATGTCCAGTGGCATGAACGCCGTCAACTTAATGAAAGCTGAGTGAATTAGATACTAATAGGGTATCAACTATTGAAGTTATAACAAGTTATAACTGATAACCATTAAGATTCAGTGAGGGTAACTACTTAATCATTCTGATGATTCGATTACTAACTTCTTACTCATTTTAAGACCGACGATACCTTATGATAGAAGAACAGACTCGACAGTAGTTTCTTTTCTTAAGGATACACCATTGCTCCGTCCACCGCTTTTAAGAACATATGCACAGTCCACCGCAGTCATGGATACCACGTCAGTCCATCCCCAGCTTTTAAGAACATATGCACAATTCACCACACTACAGGGATATAACGCTTTAAACAACAGTACATCATTCTATAGCCACGACTTAGCAACGTCTACCAGTGATCACGGTCCACCGCAGTGGTAGACATCTTCGTCTATCTGCCGCTTTTAAGAACATATGATTAGATCATCTGGCTATCTTAGGGCAAATGGTCCGGTCCACCGCAGTCGTAGACACCTTCGTCTGTCTACCGCTTTTAAGAACGTATGATCGACCAAAGCCCGCCCACGCAGGATTCCCGAATCTTAGTAAAGCTACTTAAGTTCAACTCTAATATCGATACATGACAATCCCAATGTGGCCTGACTACTCTGAATGAAATGAACGTTAACTCCAAAGGATGCACAATTGTTACGCCATCTAACGTCACAACCATTATCCATTAACCTCATTGTTACTATGATTCTAGGTCGCATTATCTCATTATTACGTCTGTATTACAACAATAAAGCATGCTGGAACTACTGAACATTAAATAAACAACTAAACAGTTATAATATAAACTAAACAAGATAATAAACATTCTACAACTTCCAATAGATTGGGACAAGGGTTGAATTGATTGGTATAAAAATAATATCAATCGATTGGATCATGTGTCAATCGATTGCCATAAATGTCAATCGATTGGGATATCAATCGATTAGGACAAGTCTAATCGATTGGGACTTCGTCTTCTTCACAGTGAAGACTGTCCAGCAACATAAATACGAGAAATCATCGTTTAAACTCCATTTCTTCATTTAAACACGTTCTAACATCAGTATATTGCTACTCAGTGAGTTTAGAACTCACTTTAGGTTACAAAGTTTTGTTTGGGAGTGTGTATATTGAAGCTTTGAGCTTCAATGGCCTCTTCTCCCTCTCTCTATCAGTCTTTGTCTTCTCTTCTCTTTCTCCTTCTCTTTCTTTCTTCTTTCTGATCTTCTCCTCTTCTTCTCTGGGTGTATGAGTGTATCAATATATATATATGAGTGTATATATATAAACACATACACAAACACTCCCTCTTACACTCTCTCTCTATTTTCTGGAACCCCAAATATACAGAAAAGGGTCACATATATATAGAGATTGAGTGTTCACGTGGACAAACCCCAATCAAAGCAATAGAATCTGCCCAACTGCTTCCAATCGATTGGTATTAGGTATAAATGTTCCAATCGATTGATAAAAGTGTCAATCGATTGGTATTGGCAATCGATTGGTATTCATATCAATCGATTGGTATCCAAATTATACCAAGGATAAGGGAAAGCTCATACAAGTATTAAAAGAAGTATACAAGGTCTTATTCATATATTATATTACAAAAATACAGGGTATTACATCATCCACCACTTATTAAAGATTTCATCCCCGAAATCCGAAGTAAGCAGGGTTCAAAACAAAAATGAAAACTTCTCTCGCATCTCTGACTCCAGCTCCCATGAAGCTTCTCCCTCATCGTGGTGCCTCCACTAAATCTTCACTAGCGGAATCTCTTTGTTTCTGAGCTTCCTCACTCCTCGGTCTAGAATATGCATCGGTCCTTCATTGAATGTGGCGTTCTCGTTCACTTTGATATTTTCAAAACTGATCTCGTGCGCTGGGTTGTGGGCACACTTCCTCAACATGCTAATGTGGAAAACGTTGTGCACTCTCGACATCTTCGGTGACAATGCAAGTCTGTAGGCTACTGTTCCAACACGTTCTAGGATCTCGAATGGCCCGATGAATCGCGACGATAGCTTGCCTCTCTTCTGTCCGAATCTAACGATACCTCAAACTAGCGAAACTTTGAGTAGTACATGATCTCCAACTGCAAACTCTAGATCCTTCCGTCCCTTGTCGGCATAGCTCTTGTGTCTGGATTGCGCTGTCTTCATCTTCTCTCGTACGATTTGGATCTTCTCGCTGGTTTCTCGAATCATCTCAGGCCCAAATAGTTGACTATCTCCGACTTCGGACCAACATAGCGGCGATCGACAAGGCCTTCCGGATAAAGCTTCAAACGGTGCCATTCCTATGCTCGTGTGATAGCTGTTGTTGTAGGCGAACTCGATCAAAGGTAGATGTGTTTCCCATGAACTCTCGAATTCAATGACACAAGCTCGTAGCATATCATCCATCACTTGATTGACTCATTCTGTCTGGCCGTCTGTTTGTGGATGAAAGGCTGAACTCAAGTTCAATGAAGTTCCCATTGCTGTTTGAAGGCTCTTCCAGAATTTCGCGATGAAGTGCGAATTTCGATCCGAAACTATTAAGACAGGTACACTGTGCAGTCTCACGACTTGCTGTAGATACATCCGGCTCAATCGTTCAACTGGGTACGTCATGCTGTATGCGATAAAATCCACCGACTTGGTGAGTCGATCTACTATTACCCAAATAGCATCATGATTTTGTTGAGACTTTAGCAATCCAACCACGAAATCTATGGTGATGTGTTCCCATTTCCACTGGGGAATCGGTAACGGCTGTAGAAGTCCAGGCGGTCTCTGATGTTCTGCCTTCACTTTTTTGCAAACAAGACATTGTGACACGTACTCGACCACTTCTCATTTCATCCCTTCCCACTAGAAGTTCCTCTTTAAGTCCTTATACATCTTGTTTCCTCCAGAATGGATAGTCATCCTTGACTTGTGTGCTTCGTCCAAAATATCTTTTATGAGACTACCGCCATTTGGCACACAAAGTCTACCCTTGCATCTCAATGCTCCGTCCGTACTAATATTCCATACTTCTGGTTTCTTCGCGAACATCTTAGCAAACCACAGCTTCAAATCTTTGTTTGACTGTGGAGCATCCAAGATACGGCTGATGAGAGTTGGTTGTACGACAAGATATCCAAAGTGTTGTCCTTTTTTCGATCCCACTGGTCGAAGGTCGAATCCGGTAACCTCTCCAATGCTCACCATTCTCTAATCAAAATCGAAGCGATCAAAAGTCGGGGCCTTCGGCTCAAAGCGTCAGCTACAACATTTGCTTTAACCGGATGGTATTGCAAAGAGAAATCATAATCCTTGAGTAGTTCCATCCATCTTCGCTATCGCATGTTCAACTCCTTCTAAGGGAACAAGTACCTCAAACTCTTGTGATCTGAGAATAGATCAAACTTTTCTCCATACAAGTAGTGTCTCCAAATCTTCAGGGCAAACACAATTGCAGCTAGTTCCAAGTCATGCGTTGGATAATTCTTCTCATGCGGCTTCAATTGTCTTGATCCGTATGCAATCACGTTTCCATATTGCATTAGCACGCAACCAAGTCCTTGGTGCGATGCTTTACGGTAGATTATGAATCATTCACCACTCTTGGTTATCGCAAGTTCAGGTGGTAAGGTTAGTCTCTCTTTTAATTCATAAAATGCATCCTCATGCTTATCAGTCCATTCATACTTTGTCTCCCTCCTTGTCAAACTTGTCAATGGTACTCCGATCTTGGAGAATCCCTCTACAAATCTTTGATAATATCCAGCCAATCCAAGAAAACTCCTAACTTCGGTCGCGTTAGTCGTCTATTCCAGCTCAAGACTGCATCGATCTTAGATGAGTCTACCAAAATTCCATCTTGGGATATCACATGTCCCAAGAATTTGACTTCCTGAAGCCAGAATTCACACTTGCTGAATTTTGCATATAGGCTATTATCTTTGAGACTCTGTAGAGTAATCTGTAGATGCTTCTTGTGCTCTTCTTCCGTCTTCGAGTAAATCAGGATGTCATCGATGAATGCTATAACGAATTGATCCAGATAAGGTCTAAATACTCTATTCATTAGGTCCATAAATACTACCGGGACATTGGTCAATCCAAATGACATCACTAAGAACTCACAGTGTCCGTACCTCGTCCTGAAGGCAGTCTTCGGTATATCTTCCGGTCGAACTAGTAACTGATGATATCCTGAACGCAAATCAATCTTCGAGAATATCCTTGATCCTTGTAATTGATTGAACAGGTCGTCTATCTGGGAAAGTGGATATCTATTCTTGATCGTGACCTTATTCAGCTCTCTATAGTCGATATAGAGTCGTAGTTCTCCGTCTTTCTTCTTCACGAATAGGACTGGTGCTCCCCAAGGTGACGTACTCGGGCGAACGAAACCTAAGTCTTCAAGTTCCTGAACTTGCTTCTTCAATTCCAACATTTTCATCGGCGCCATCCGGTACGGGGTTTTGGAAATCGGTAATGTTCCAGGTGCTAGCTCAATGCAGAAGTCTATCTCTCTCTTTGGCAGAAGTCTAGAGATGCTTCGAAATACATCTTCAAAATCTTGAATGACGGGGATCTGGTTGATAGTAAGCTCCGTGCTTAAACTCTCGATCGCGGCTAAGCAGCTCGTAATGAACATATCGCTCAACGACTGACATTGGAATCTGATCTACGGGCAACCAAGTGTCAAAAAGATAATGGTCCGACTAACACAATCCAGAATGGCTCCATACTTGGTAAGCCAATCCATTCCTAGGATCACGTCAAACTCAGACATCGACAAAACTATCAAGTCTGCTGGGAGATTTCTAACTTCTAGGGCTAAGGGACAATTCTTGCATACCTTACCCAACTTAATAGTTAATCCCAAGGGCGAAACAGCATTAAGGGTCGGCTCAAGTGTTAAGGGTACCAAACCCAAGTCACACACAATCTTAATAGCTATGAAAGAACAGGCGACACCAGTATCAAATAAAGCTCTAACTTGACTGTGAAATAAAATGAGTGTACCTTCCAAGTTCTGCTGTTCCTCAACATCGTATCCTGCATTGCCAGGGATGATGGCGTTCACCCTAACCTGTCCTTGAGCAGGCGCTCCATATTAGCCTCCACGAGGTGCTCGAAAATCCTTGCTCATGTGACCAGGCTTGTTACAGTTGCAACAGACGATGTCATTTCGGCGGTTAGTCTTGGGAGCTGTACAATACCTTGCAATATTTCCCGGCACTCCATAGTTGAAACATCCATCAGTACTCTGTCACTGGGCGGCGGGCTGTGCCTGAGGTGGTCCTTGCTGTCGATTCTGCTATCGAGGAAGGTTAGCTTGGGGCTTCCTGGTACCATCCCAAGTTCGCTTGTTTCCTTGATAGTTGTTAATCTGGGGTTTTCATCCCTGATTGCTCCTTGATGACTGTGCTAGAAAGTTCCTCGATTGGAAGGTCCTGGGTGGAGGTTGATTCGCTTGTGGTCCTTGACAAGATAAGCATCCTTCTCCAAACTTGAAGCGAGATGGACAATCCCTTCGAATGACTGGCCCAGATGGCCTATCATCATGTGCCGGAGGTGTGGGTTAAGTCCTTGGTGGAATCGCTTGACCTTCTTGGCGGGGGTATCTATCATGTGTGGAGCAAAGCGGGAAAGTTGCTTGAATTGTGTGGTATACTCCCTGACCGTCCAGTTCCCTTGAGTCAGACTCAGGAAATTCCTCTCTTGTTGGTCTCTTTCGTCATCGGTGAAATACTTCTCGAGAAATCGAGTCTTGAATGTTTCCCAAGGCATTTTCCTTGCAGCGTCAATTTCGATTGTGGCTCTCTCTGCCTCCCACCAGTCTGCGGCAGAATAAGTTAGTTGCAACGTGGCTAGACGTCTCTTGTCCAGTTCGCTGCATTCCAGGGCTTCAAAGATTAGTTCCAACTCTCATATCCATTGCTCGGCTTTCCATGATTCTGCCATGCCGTCGAACTTCTCGGGTCGTAAGCCACGAAATTGTTCTAGTAGCTTATCGCCTGTTTGCCTTGGAGGAGCAATGTGGTTGTTGCCATTGTTAGATCGATGGTTGGCATTACTGGAGGTGTAACAAATGTGTTCCATCTGTTGCATGAACGCTTCGAAGACTCCAGTCGGGTCTATACCCTGAGGAATGGCTGCTCCCAATCTCGCTTGATATGTCGTGTTCCTAGCCATAGTGTTCCGTATGAGGTGTACCTATGAAAGATCTAACGATTAGCTGGCAATCTTCTCGGGGAAACAACCATAATTAAAACAACAAGAAGCACAACACCAATCTAATTCACCACATAATATAGGTAACGAGATAATAACAGAAATAACCAAAAGAGACGATCTTCTATATATATATACCCAAAAGATGTACAGCGGTGTACACAACAGATCATCTGTGTACCGCGTAGTACATGATCCTATACAAGATCTAGCAAAAGAGATATAAACAAACCACCACCGGTGGCTACCTATACAAAAAGGCTATGGTCAATAGTTGTCTATGTAAGCGTCAAAAGTAAGTGCACAACATGTCCTGAAGTCAAAAGCAAAAGTCTAAGTCCTAAAGGTACTGGACTCAAAAGTTGTCCACATCAGATCCATAGATGGAAGCCTCGTCCTCTGGGGCAACCTCAGATAGAACTTCATCCTCATCCATATCATCATCCATCATGTCCTCATCCTCTATCACAACATCCTCAACAAGCTCGGGTCCGTCATGCTCCATAACAACTCCCAAGTCTCCCATATCGGCGGCCAGGTCAACCTGGGCTGCATCGAATGCAGTTGCGAGTGCCTCAGCCTGTGCCATAGTCTGTGCCAACTCTGGTGCATCTATCTCAAATCCATGGGGGTATGCAGCCATCTCTGTAGCCCATTCTGCTGCCAGCTGTGCTATGACTCCGCCTGGTAAGATTGGTACCACAACGTCATCACCAGCATCATCATCTGCTATAGCTTCATCCTCTATCAGATAACCCTCTGCTACTACAATATCTATGCCAATTGGCACATCCATACCAGCTGGGTCCTTGGGGTCCTCCTTTGGATCATGCTTTGGCTCATCGTCATCAGTGTCCTCGTCCTCTTCATCCTCCATAACATCGTCATCTCCTGGCTCATCATCGTTGTCATCCTCACCCTCGTCCTCTGGGTCCTCGTCTGCTGGGGGTGCATCAACCATATCATCCTCTGGTGGGGGTGGAGGTGTCTGGGATGGGGGCTCTATCGGGGGAGGCAGAGGTGCTGTTGTAACCTCTGAAAGTAGAACCTGATAAGAGAAACGTTCTTGTGGCATCTGCAGTGAATCTTCCTCGATGAATCAAAAAGTCTCCTTGCGGTAGATTATCTCGTGACGTATCACCTCTGGGTCCTGGGTCCCAAATCTCTGTTGCTCAATCTGCATGTCTTGTACTGTCACGGTGAGGGCTCTCTGCTTAACCTTCCAGACATAGTACTGTGGATCTGACGGCACAATACTACCCTCATACACATAGTGTCCTCCAAAGTCATTTGGAACGAACAGCGGTGGTGCCATGCTGCCTAAAAAGAAGTTACCTTAATTCAGAACTAATCTTAATACTCATCTATGAAATCTCAAGGTTCTAGGATCAGATGGTGTGGGAAAACCTGTGAGCGAAAAGGTACAAAACCTAAGCTCTGATACCAAAAATCTTATCACGCCCCAGAACGGCAAAAATAGAGAAAAATAAATTTCCTTTTTGGGTCCAAAGGCAGCAACTGGTGAAGTCACACGATTGTCCACACCACGTAATACTAAGCGGCAATAAGTAAAGGAGATAACAAGAATGAAATCTAAGTTTTGGTTAACACACAACTTAATGTCAAAAGGAGGTTACTAACTATTACACATCAGAGTCTCAAATCAAACAAAATACAGCGGAAGAACAATTGTTAAGGCAACATATGCCTGATTACAAAAGGTTTGGAAAGCAGTAAAGATAATTAAACTACAGTCTAGCCTAATCTTCAATTTGCATAGGGGTAGTCCTCGGCGTAGTACTCTTCCTCTGCCTGACTTCCTTTTGGGTAGTCCTTCGTTGGGACATCGTAACTGGCATAGTAGTTCTCGCCCGCAGGTCCTTCACCTGTATAGTCATAACCAGGGTGTGCTGGAACATGGAAATGTCAAGCAGCATGAACGTCGTCAGCTTAATGAAAGCTAAGTGAATTAGATACTAACAGGGTATCTACTATTGAAGTTATAACAAGTTATAAACGATACCCATTAAGATTCAATGAGGGTAACTACTTAATCATTATGATGATTCGATTACTAACTTCTTACTCATTTTAAGACCGACGATACCTTATGATAGAAGAATAGACTCGACAGTAGTTTCACTTCTTAAGGATACACCATTGCTCCGTCCACCACTTTTAAGAACATATGCACAGTCCACCACAGTTATGGATACCACGTCAGTCCATCCCCAGCTTTTAAGAACATATGCACAGTTCATCGCACTACAGGGATATAACGCTTTAAGCAACAGCACATCATTCTATAGCCACGACTTAGCGACGTCTACCAGTGATCACGGTCAACCGCAATCGTAGACACCTTGGTCTGTCTACCACTTTTAAGAACATATGATTAGATCATCTGGCTATCTTATGGCAAATGGTCCGGTCCACCGCAGTCGTAGACTCCTTCGTCTGTCTACCGCTTTTAAGAACATATGATCGACCAAAGCCCGCCCATGCAAAATTTCCGAATCTTAGAAAACCTACTTAAGTTCAACTCTAATATCGATACATGACAATCCCAATGTGGCCTGACTACTCTGAATGAAATGAACGTTAACTACAAAGGATTCACAATTATTATGCCATCTAACGTCACAACCATTATCCATTAACCTCATTGTTACTATGATTCTATGTCGCATTATCTCATTATTACGTCTGTGTTACAACAATAAAGCATGCTGGAAATACTGAACAGTAAATAAACAACTAAACAGTTATAATATAAACTAAACAAGATAATCAACATTTTACAACTTCCAATCGATTAGAACAAGGGTTCAATCGATTGGTATAAAAATAGTATCAATCGATTGGTAAAAAGTTCAATTGATTGGATCATATGTCAATCGATTGCCATAAATATCAATCGATTGGGATATTAATCGATTGGGACAAGTCCAATCGATTGGGACTTTGTCTTCTTCACAGTGAAGACTGTCCAGCAACATAAATACGAGAAATCATCGTTTAAACTCCATTTCTTCATTTAAACACGTTCTAACATCAGTATATTGCTACTCAGTGAGTTTAGAACTCACCTTAGGTTACAAGGGTTTGTTTGGGAGTGTGTATATTGAAGCTTTGAGCTTCAATGGCCTCTTCTCCCTCTCTCTATCAGTCTCTGTCTTCTCTTCTCTTTCTCCTTCTCTTTCTTTCTTCTTTCTGATCTTCTTCTCTTCTTTTCTGGGTGTATGAGTGTATCAATATATATATATGTGTGTATATATATGAGTGTATATATATAAACACACACAAACACTCCCTCTCACTCTCTCTCTGTTTTCTGGAACCCCAAAAATACAAAAAAGGGTCACATATATATAGAGATTGAGTGTTCACGTGGACAAACCTCAGCCAAAGCAAGAGAATCTGCCCAGCTGCTTCTAATCGATTGGTATTAGGTATAAATGCTCCAATCGATTGGTATTCATACCAATCGATTGGTATCCAAATTATAGCAAGGGTAAGGGAAAGCTCATACAAGTATTAAAAGAAGTATACAAGGTATTACATATATATCACACATAGGTCTCTCTCTCTCTCTCCTAGAATTTCAGCCGGCCTCTCTCTCTCCCTCTCTCTCTCACGGTTTTCTTTCTCTAAAGCCATCACCATGGAAGCTTGGGGATTTAGCGCGTGATACGTACGAGGGCGCTCCAGTAGTGATCTTCACGACCTACACGAAGCATAAGAGAGTACACGGAGGCCACGGGAAGCAGCAGTTCGTGGGTGAAGATGACGAGCTCGTAGCAACACTGTTCGGCAATCCATCGGGTTATTCAGCTAGGTAAGTGACCTAAACCCGACTCGTATACTTGCTTGCATATTTATCTACAACTATCATTTATTAAATCCCACAAAATATTAAAGTACCAAAGTGATTTTCAACAGTTTAAGATGGGTTCATCTATTGCGTGATTCTTATTTGAACAATGCTACTCCAAACGTGTGAATCATTGTATACTTAGAAGGTGAAAGATTCATTAATTAAAAGATGTGTGTAAACTTATAGTGAGTAAATAAAGTAGGTTGCGGATAGAATTACCCTAATAGAAAGCTGCCTCTTATCCTACACATGCAGTTCGATTTTTGAAAAAGTTATGATATCATTAGTTTTCTACCCATGTAAACAAATGCAACTTCGGAAGTTTATATTAATTTCTACGCAAAAAAAGTCAACTAAGACTATCTATCTCTATTTTAATGCAACTCTCTTCTCTCTCTCATGGCATAAACTCTCTCTCTCTCTCAACTTTATTTTAGAAATTTAGTAATACCTGGACGATAACTCATGCTATGTACAAGCTATATTTTGGTTAATTGAATTAAAAAAATAATGTATTGTCCAACAACAAAAAATAATGCATTTTACAAATTAGTAAATAGTTAAGCTACTATTTGTAGTATTAATAATAACAAAGATAATCAAAAATTAATAAAATATGAAATGAAAGAATGAGAAATATTAAAAGTACAAAGGTTTAATTATTCAGTATACTAATATAAAAATGTTGTATAACAAACAAAATAAAACAGTGGAAAGGATAAATAAATAAATTTAACACTAAACAATATTTACCATGAACGCAATCAATTTTTTCATGCCAGTTGACTAAAGATATTTTTTTTAACACAAATTTCATTACCAAAGAAAGCAAGGGGCCAATAGCACCACTATACAAACAAAAGCCACTTTCTATTAGACAAAATATACATTTACTTAATGAGGAAAAAAAGAGAGGAAGAAAGAAAAAATTCAAAGAAAAAATAAATTGACCCAGCCCGTCACCTACCTACCCGTTACCATTTTCTAAATTTTTACCCAAAATACATACACATATAGATGTGTGTATTTATCCACTCCAAAATGTATTATTCGTAGTTTTTTTTTTTTTTTTGCTCAAAATATTATTCGTAGTTATACACCTAGAACCTTCATCTTCTCTCTTTTTCGCCAAGGTAGTTATAAAAACTCTTTGTCAAACCATCAACCAATAATACTTCACTAGTACTTTTTTGTTATATATCTATAACATCATATGTTCATAATTCTGCCAACACAGTAAATTATATAAAAACAAAAAAAAGTTACAAAAGACTTGCTAAATTATGAGTAAGTGGCAATTTTTATAGAGGAACTCATCGACAAAGCCGGAAGGTCCTCAATCGAGCCAACATTACAGAGATATGAGGATGTCAGTGAAAAGGGAAAAACTGAAGTGAACTAATCATGTTTATGTCATGCGTCTTTCTATAATACAACTACTATATCATAATTTTCTTTTTTTTTGTGTTTTTTTTTGCAGAAAATTGTTTCTAATTTTATTTTCTTTTTAAAGGGATCGATATAGCATTAAAAAAAATAAAAAATAAAAAAAGAAAAAAGAAAAGAAAAGAAAAGAATGGAAGGGAAAGCACACTTTATTGAACCACTTATTTTATTTTACGCTTACATAAAATGCTTGTTCAAGAAGATCATCACACTATGGGGGCAATAAGCTTGTTATATATTTGAAGGTTCAGCTAGTGGGTCTTTTTTCCCCTTATTAGCTGCTGCATCGGTCTTCAATGCACACACATTGCCCGTAGGCAACTTACTTGCAATCCTTATTACTGAGTACGTATTGGCAATTTGGCACTCCACAAAATTAACGGAGTCTAGCTACAGTTTACACATGCATATATGTATAGTGTGTATAAATGTATGCTTTCTAGGAAGTGTGAAGTATAGAGAATTGGTTGAATGCTCCGCCAACATAAATTATGGGGGAAGTACTTTGAATTAGAAAAACATGAATTTTCAATCTTTTGTAGAGGTTCATAGGACTACCACATAAGACCATTTCAACTTTCATGACTTAGGTTATATAGATTTTTAGGTGAAGAAAATGAAAAAAAAAAAAAAAAGGCAAATAATTATAATAATAAAAAAAAAAATGCCATCTGTATGAAGGCTTTTTGCCTTGAAATTTAGATATATATATATATATATATACACACACTAGTGGGACAACACGTGCGCGTCAAATGTACGAGTTTTTCTCGTAAAAATAGGGCCTAATTAGTAGGCCAAAGATTTGTAAAATTGTAGAAAATCAGTGGCACTTACATGCAAATATGAATCATAACCCTACCACATAAGATTTGGAAAGCACAGCATTACTCAAATTATATTTATATTGACATGTGTGTGCAATAAGACCAAAATAATTTTTATGATACAAATTATAACTAAAAGAGCAAAATATATGCATATCACTATGTGTGTGCCCGCATGTGTAATCAAAATATTAAATTAACTATTAAAAAAAGCATATAACTATATGTGCGCGGGTGTAATGGAAATATTAAATTAACCATTAAAAAAATAGTTGTGCCAAAAGATGACCATTTTATAATTTTTGTTATAAAAATTGACCTATGTGTTAATATTATGTAAGTAGTCATTTTTGTTGACTCTTTTTGAAGCCAATTGTAATTATGGTTGCAAAAGTTAATTTTTTTTCTTACAAAAATTGACATATATGTAAATATTATGTAAATAATCATTTTTAAACGCAGTGGCAACTTCGACAATGAATATTATTTGACACATGCTTGCTTGGTAGAGAGTTGTTCTTATAAAAATGGAACTACATGTAAATATTATGCAAGTAACCATTTTTGTTGACTTTTTTTAAGGCAATTGTAATTATGGTTGCAAAAGTTGTTTTTCCCTTGCAAAAATTGACCAATATGTAAATATTATGTAAGTAGCTATTTTGTTGACTTTGTTTAAGTAAATTGTAATTATGGTTACAAAAGTTTTTTTTTCTTACAAGATCGAATCGACCTATATGTAAATATTATATAAGTAGGCATTTTTGTTGACTCGTTTTGAAGCCAATTGTAATTATGATTGCAAAGGGTAGTTTACAAAAATTGACGTATATGTAAATATTATGTAAGTAGGTAAAGTTCGGTGTCAATCTCGTAAATTAGAACTGATTTCGTGGCCTTTTCGATAAGTAGCTGGTGTCAGAAAATCCAATGGATGATGTACACCTTCCCTTCTTGAGCAGTGAGCACCGACTTGTGCCTGCTTTAAGCCTCCACTTCTCAGTGTACGCACTATATATATGTATATATACATATATGGTATATTAGTAAGGGCAAAGTTGGAAATAAGGAAAATTCGAGCCGCTAGTTTATTGAGGTGCTGCGTTTTTACTATACAGTATATAGTAGATGCATCTATATAATAGATTTTGCTGAAAAGAGGTGAAAAAAATAGATTTTAATATAATAGTTTTGTAGAGAAGATATCAAGTTTAGAATTGTGCCTTTAGATCTGGTTTTGAGTATAGAAACCTAATTTATAATTTTGCATTGAAAAAAAGCAAGAAAATTGATTTCGAATGAAAAATTTATAAAAATTATAGAGAAAATACTACTTTTAGAATTGTGTCTTTAGATCTCATGTTGTCTATTAAACCCCCAAAAAAGACGTACTTGCTGGATTTTGTTGGATAAAAGATTTATTTCTGAGAATCATCAAAAGGTAGGATAGTCAGGATCATGGCATAAAATTCATGGACATGGGTGAACTTGTGTTTGGACTTTAGGCAACCCAAGAGGCTGCTCTTTTTTTCCAGTTAAGGTGGGCTACATATGTCTACAATTTTCATGCAGCAAAAGTTTCACATATGCTTAGCCAAAAAAAAAAAAAAAAAAATTTAAAAGTGAAAAATGAAAACTTTATTTCTCATTCAATTAATGTCCATTTAATAACCAACTATTTGAGATTACAATGAATTATTGAAAACAAACTTTTTACCGTTTTTTTTTAAGTCAAATTGAAGGTTTTTTTTTTTTTTCTGAAAATAGTAGAATCATCTTTAAAAGTAATTCAATGAAATATTAGTCATTTACAAAAATCTCTAATTCCTATGGCAAGACCAAACACTAAACAACATTTTTTAAAAATCTCTTATTTCCACAGCTATCCCAAATGAACTCTTCATTACATTCATTGATTATATGCATGTAGAATTTAATTTAATTGTGTTGTTGATTTAAGAAAGTGTCTTTTTCGATTTTTTTTTTTTTTTTTTTAAATCGAGGTAAAATGAGTACTTGTAATTGAAAGAAATGGAATATATCTATATGCCCTACAAACGTTAATCCGACCATAAAAACCAAACATTATAAACCACCACCTTTAACTTTTTTTTAATACTTTTGTACTATTACAATTACTCAATTTTAATAATTCCGAACATGATGACCCTAAAGAACATGTCACTGTTACTTTTTTGTTGGGAACAAATCAGCAGTAAGATTTTCAAGAGAAAAACTGGGTAAAAAGATGTTATTGTAATTAGATACAAACTATAATGTTACAATCATTATCACTAGAGAACATGGCACTATCACTATCAAGTAAATGTCAGTACTATCACTTCTTTGTTTGATGTAATTACAAAGTACTAAAATATTGGTTAGATTCTATTGTTTATTTGCATGTGAAATTGAATTATATTGAAAGTTCAATAAAGTGCAAATGAAAGAAATATAATGGAATTATATAGGCCCTACAAATGTTAATCCAAGCAAAAAATTAACTAAGCACTATAAATCATAACTAACCTTTAACTTTTCCATTAGTTTTGTACTATTATAACACACATTCACTCAATTTTAGTAACTTCAAACATGGTGACCCTAAAGAACATGGGCGGAGCTACATGAGTAAGAGGGCACTTGGCCCCCTCAATTTTTAAAATTTATTTTTCTACCTTATGTTGTTTGCATTTGTGATCCTATTGAATTATTTATTGACCCCTTTTAAACTCATAAATCTCATTGGTTCTTAATTTTTTTTAAAAAAAAATTCACCTAAATATATATCTTATTTACTCAATTATTATAGATATGCATCTTAAAAATATATGAGGGAATTTTGGTTTTATATATAAGTGAAATTTGTGAAAAGAAGAAAAGAAACTAAAAATATGGATACATTTTTTTTAAGAGTTGTGTCTTTAATAATCATGCTTTAATCCTCAATCTACTATATGTCAAACCCACAGAATAGCCACACAAATTTTAAAACCCTAAATATCCAAAATATAGTATTTTTTACATTAAAATAATAATAATAAATAAATCAGCTCAGGGCGCTGGGCTGAGCCCCCATGTAAGTGTGTGCCCCCCCTCAGATATTCAAATCCTGGCTCTGACTCTGCCTCTGCCTCTGCCTCTGCTAAAGACCATGTTACTCACTTGTTTGTTTTGAGCAAATCAGTAGTGAGATTTCCTGGTGGGAAAAATGTGGGGAAACGAGATTTTCAAATACTTTGGTGTAACTACATAATACTAAAATGTTTTTTAATTTTATTAATTATACGCATGTGAAATTAAATTTATGTTGATAGTTCAATAAAGTGTAAATGAAAGAAATTAAATTATGTAGGCCCTTTAATCCAAGCATAAAATTAACCAAAGCCTTATAAATCAAAACCCTTATAACTTTTCCAACACTTTTGTACAAATTTTTTTTTTGGTGCTTAACACTTTTGTACTATTACAGCACACCTTTACTTAATTGTAACAACTTCAAACATGGTGACCCTAAAGAACATGTCACTATCACTTCTTTGTTTGGGGGCAAATCCTTAATGAGATTTCAGGTGGGAAAATGTGGAGAAACATTGCTTAAATTATAGGCAGCTTAACAAAAACCATGTCCATCGTTGACAGTTGTGTCTTTATGCTTTTACAAACAACTTGTCTTCTGCTTTTGCCAAACAGCACTTTAATGGATAATGCCAGCTGTTGAACTTGCCTCCATAAATGGAGGAACATGAACTTAATATTGAGAGTTTGTACTCTAATGGAACCTTACTGTGTTCAGATATTTTTCTTTCTAGTTCTAATTTTGTGGATGTTATCTATCTTGGACCCTTGATAGTAGAAATGTTTAATTCTAAGGGTAAAGTTTGGGACGCACTCATTTACATAATTTTTGGGACACAATTTAAAAAATGTGTCTATCTTTCTTCTGTGATGTCAATGGACCCCACACTGACACAGAAGAGAGATAGACACATTTTTTGGATTGTGTCCCAAACGTTGTGTAAATAGGTGTGTGCCAAGTATTACCCTAATTCTAATTAAGAATTTTTTTTTTCATACTATAAAATTGATAGTTTAATCCAATCTTTAGTTTGGACCTACAAACTTCACCTACACAAACAAGAAAGTGAAGAAAAGAATGTACCATAGTTCGAAAGTACATGATACCAACATAGATTTTTGTAAAACGAGAATTTCACAAAAACTTTTTTAAAAGATTCGGTTCAGCATTTCGAAAAAAAATGAAAAATATAAAGATATTTCAATTTGCCGCTTTCAAATTAATCACTTCTTTCAGCTTTAAAATTAATTTAGTTTTTAAAAGCTGTAAAAATTTGATTGTCAGATATAATAAAATTTCCAACTATTGAATATACTTTCAAATAATTGCCCACCAAACAGGCACCATTTGTATTTGTTTTGTGGTAGATGGTCTTACGAGAATTCATCTCAACATCCTCTAAAGAGTAAAGCCCACCAATTATTTGAAGAGAAAATGTGTCATAGCTCAAAAGAACCCTCATACTGGAGGGCTACTCCATGGCCCACATGCTTTTTACGAGGCTAATTAATCTTGTGGTGGATAGCCTCACAAAGATTCAACATGTCGATTTCAACAGACACTTGTCCAATTAATCTGACTGTCATATGGTAGTAGCTTGGTATCACATTCGTGAAAGACTCGATGACAAGCAGGTAATTTAAATAGGGTAATATTTGGGATATACAAAAGATATAATTTTTGGGACACAATTTAAGAGATGTGTCTATCTCTCATGTGTTACTGTGGGTCCAGTGACTTCACAGGAGAGATATAGACACATCTTTTGAGTTATGTCTCAAAAGTTATATCTTTGGGTGTGGCCTGTTGACTATATTATATGGTATCGGTATGATTACAGAATTCGTATGGCGTACGACACCATCGGGTATGCGATTGGTATGGCCTGCTGGCTCAATTATGTGATATCCGATTGTATTATTATATCGACGTATGGATACAGATTGGTATTGTTGTATCGACGAATGGATACGGAAATGGATATTAATATGAGAATGGTTAGTAAGATGATTGTTTAGTCAGGGATTCAGCATCCCAACATGAAGGTAGATGCATGAGGTGATTGCATGGATTACATGTATGGATTTGGTAATGCTAGACATTGAGTAGTATGATGAGATGTTTTAACATGATCTTTATCCTTGTCGTTACTTAACATGTTTCTTGTTATCTTTGATTTAATGCATAGTTTAACGAGATTGTGCTATGTCCATGAGTGCGTCATTGATAAGAGATTAACCGCATTTTAAGATGCTGAACAGTAACGGGTGAAGAGTGTGTTTGATGTACTCACTCAGCTTTGTATTCAAAGCCGATGGCGTTTATGTCCTGAATAGTCCAATGTCTAGAGCTTTGTAGGATTTGAGTACAAAGGTGTGATATTCCGCCGGACTTGGAGCTAGAAGGCTTGAATACAAATACGTGCTGCTTTGTAATAGTTAGTTTGTATATTTGTTGTACTGCTATTATTATTGTTATAGTTTTCAGATTATAAGACAGCTCCTGTAATAGTTTTAGTAGACTTTTATAATTGGTACTTAGGCATATGTTGCTTCCAAACCTTTTATATTTTCACTGTACCCTCGAATTATGTTAATAAAATATATTCTATGAATACTATCCTCCCTATCGTTGTATTTATTGGTTTGAGTAAATGATAATGCAGTTATTCACCAGTCACAAATCTATAAGACCAAAAATGAACTTGTTTTCTCTATTTTTGCTCCTCTGGGGCATAACACTATAAAACTACCACACGCTTACTTCTAGTAACATGGGATTAAGTATCTTTTGATATTATTAGTCTCTTAATGGCCCAATTAACAGGCTTGGGGTGTTATAAAAACGGATTGTAATATTCAACATTGGTTAGATAATCACAAGTTTGTACTAGTAATCTGGACTTAAGCATATTGGATCACGTTGTTAGGCTCTTTCTTCAAATTACTGGAATAATAGACAGTGAAATGTTACGATAGATATTAGAGCTACCCACAAGGGAATAAGTGGAGCATGAATGCGGTGGAAGTAGAGGTGCGCCTTGCACTCGCCAACTAGGAAAAGATTTTAAGCTCAGAGGCAATAGCTTAGAATTGATTAGTGCCAGAGATTGTGGAACAAAATGTTGATTGGCTTTTAAAGGCACCACAAGCTTACTAATAATAATTTGGGTTTAAGTATTGTGAATCATGTTATAATTAAGTTCTTTCTTCAAGTGGGGCCTCCAGACTTAAAAGATTATAATGTGTATTCATGCAATTCATATTTTAAATGTGTAACCATAATCCAAAAGTTTTCCGAAGTAATACATCAAATTAAAGATGGTGAGTTGTAAATCATGTACCTATAACTGGCTATCTTTGAAGACTTTCTAAAAGACTTTGGGCTAAAAATTGCAAATCCAACGTAATTGAATTGGGCTTTGACAAAGGCATCAAGTAAGAACTCTAAAAGCTTAGACTAAGCCTGACTAGACCTAAAGTCAAGCCCAGCTTTTCCCATTTATTTCCCTAGTTAAATGCTTGGGAACATTTTAATTTTTCAGAATGAATAGAAGTAAAAACACTTCTTCTACTCACAATTGGATAAAAAAAAAATCAAAATAGTAATATTTGGGGCAGTAACAAATTTCACTAACACTCGCGCCCACACTCTATCTCTCTCTCAGTGGCACTGTGGGACCTGTAGTGGACCCCATAGTGCCATTAGGAGAGAGATAGAGTATGGATGTGAGTGTTAGTGAAATTTGTTAGTGCCCCTAATATTGTTGATATCAAAATGATGCCAAACGTACTAAACAATTTCGTTGTCCTCTTTATTTATTTATTTATTTATTTTTATCTTGGCAAAGAACTTCATCATACTTATAATTCATGAGGGGCTAGAAAACTTTTACCAAATGTAATTTAAAGGTTTTAACAACTAATTTCTAGAACAAAATAAATTGTTTTCTACATTCTCATAAACGTACTTTGATTAATTAAAACTACAAGCAAAAATTTCTTTAAATTCATTTTTTAGCGCTAATATTTTCAGTAATTGCATAACAAAGTAGAAAATGTCAACTAATTTAGCTATTATTAAGGTATGTTTAGCGTTATAGTTTGCAACAAACTTGGACACCTTATTTGTACCTTTCTTCACAGGCTTTCGAAAATGAATCATTGCAAAACAGATGAAGAATAATATTGGGCTCATGTCGGGCTGTTTGTGATAAAAATATCCAGCCAATGCAGAATTGACATGTAAGAGTTTATGTGGCAGGATAATTGGTGGACCCGAATGAATACTGAAACTGTTATGAGCAGTTGTTTCTTATTCACGTTGTTCAAATATTTAACCGCTAGAAGACACGTGTTGATTATCAAGAAGTAACTGAAGAACAGGTGTCAATTCAAGGATATAACAGGTGTCAGAGCAGTTATCAGTTTGAAAATAGGAGGGAGTATTCAAACAGAGTTGTTGGGGACCCTCGAAGTCTATAAATAGAAGGATTGTGCATTCGAAAGTGATCCTTCGATCAACATCAACATATATCTCTCAATACTCTTACTGTATTGTTATTTAGATATTTAAACTTAGGAATAGAACACCTTCGAAGTCATCTTCAAGGTTAGATTGTAGTTTGTTTAATTTAATCAAAGTAGTCTTTTACTTTATTGCTTTCTTTACTGTTTTATTAGGAGTAGTTATCTTAGAACCAGTTTGAAGTGTTTCAATTAAGTGCATCTTTACACGGTTAAAGTCATGTTTAAGGCATCGAACGTCACCACAATTTGCTTGGTGAGGCGCAGTTTGGATATCACACACACACATTGGCAATTTGCTTGCCTGGCACGCTCGCACACACTTATAAATTTTCCAACCAAATATTTTTGGCACGCCCGGTGGGACATAAGTGTCAAAAGATGACAAACAGAAACCTTCGAAGTAATAGGTCTGTTGATAACGCCAATGTTGGTGTTAATATTCCTGAAACTGGTGGTTCTCCACACCAAGATCCTCAGAGTAGCAATACTGGGAATCATGCAGTCAGTGAAAACCCAGAAAAAGGAGTTGAAAATTTAAATTCAATTCCAAATAATGGGAATGTTGGTTCAGAAAGTCAACATGATTTGGTGAGTCAATTAACACCAATATTTGATCACTTGGGAAATATGATTCAGAATGTTAATGTTCTAATCACTTCTTTTAACAACAGTATACCGCAATTTTCACCAGCGATGGTGCCGGGTAGAAATCCCTCTATGATTCGACAGAATGAAAGAGGTCATGGTCATGGTTTACTTCAGTCAAATCCTATGAATCACACAAATGGGCCTCCTTTTAGGCCTAATTCACAAGAAAGTTTTTATATGTCTGTCCCTAATAATACTTTTCCAGTATTCAAAGGGATGCAAGGAAACCATGTGAATGGTCAGGATCATGTTTATAGAACAGTAAATATTGAAGAATCAAGGCCTAGAGAAAACATAACAGGCCAGAATAGGAGAATAAACAACAATCCTATATTCGAACCAGAGCCTACTGGAATATGAGTGGGTCGAAGGAATGAAAATCCTAGGAGGATGGATAATAATCCTCAACCGCCTTCAATACCACCAATGAATCCCCCTTTTGGTTAACCAGGCCATCAACAACCATTTAATATGGTTGATAGGAATGACATGATTAATTTAATCCATGAGGTTTGTGGACCCATGGCTTGGGGGGTACAAATTCCAGTTTATAGGAAGCCTTATCCTGACTGGGTTGATAGGATCAAATTCCCCAGGGGATTTAAATTTCCCATTTTTGCCATGTTTGCAGGAGATAGAAGCCAATCCACAGTTGAACATGTAGCAAAATTCATCAGTCAGTGTGCTGATGCAGGAAATAATGAATATCTTAGACTTCGTTTGTTTCCTAGTTCATTAACAGATACTGCATTCGCTTGGTTTACTAATTTAGCCCCTAATTCGATCTATAATTGGGCACAAATGGAAGAATCTTTCCATACTCAGTTTTACCAAACAGAACCAGAAGTATCAATGGCTGACTTAGCCAGACTATGTCAAAAGCCTGATGAGAAGGCTACTCAATTCATAAATAGGTTCAAAAGGGCTAGAACAAAGTATAAAATCATTCTGCCTGAACCTGAATTTGTTAAGTTGGCTCAGAATGGTCTCGAATTTAGACTAAGAAAGAAATTTGATGCTTTAGAGTTTAGAGATCTTGTTGAATTGACTGCTCGAGTCTCTAGATATGAAGCCTTGTTGGAAGAAGAAAGTGAAAGAAATGCTTCTTCAATAAAAACATATTATAAAGATCCTAATTATGAGATAGATGCTGTAGAAATAATAGGAAAAGAACCTTTCACATGTAAGAGTCATGTGAAGAAAAATGTTTCTGCTGAAG
Source organism: Hydrangea macrophylla (assembly GCA_033977485.1). Classification (NCBI taxonomy): domain Eukaryota; kingdom Viridiplantae; phylum Streptophyta; class Magnoliopsida; order Cornales; family Hydrangeaceae; genus Hydrangea; species Hydrangea macrophylla. The sequence continues at coordinate 18,564,877 of CM066984.1, forward strand.
TTTATAAATCTAAAGGATCGTTTAAAAAATATTCATTTGATATTTATAAGTTGGATGAAATTTTTGATCATCTATTAGAAGGGAAAATCATTAAACTATCTGATGAGACAAAATTGCCTTCTAATGATGAATTGAAAGGTAAGAAATACTGCAAATGGCATAGTTCTTGGACCCATTCAACTAATAATTGTACTGTTTTTTGAGACAGGATTCAAGATCTGATCAAGAAAGGGAAATTGAAATTCCCTGAAAAACTAATGGGGATTGATGAAGATCCATTCCCAGCAGTTCAAGAGGTGTCAATCAATGTCCATAATATTTCTTTCGAGGCTCTGGTCAAAGAAAGAGAAAATACAAAGTCAGAGGAACAGATGAAGAGACTAGAAGAAATAACAAGGAAAAACCCTGAGTTATCAGTTTTCAACCATGAATATGCAAAGAATTTATGCATTGGTTGTGGGAAAAGATATGTTGAAATCTATGATGAAAGGGTTGGAGTCAAAGCAGGTAGGAAGAACAAACAGCCTTTGTTCGAACAAAAGAAAGTGAGCACTCCTTATGGACCTCCTGTCCAACCAATCATGAATGTTAGGAGAGGGCAGTTTAGAGGACCAATCTATCAAGCCTCAACATATACTGGACCTCTGACAGCAAGGTATGCCTCAAGACCAGTGGCTCCTTTTAAAGCCAATTTTTCAAGGAATTTCCATGTTGATAATTATGTTCGACCATCAAGGAACATGCAATATGTGAGGCCAAGATTCTCTCATATACCAAAGAAACAATATGGGAGACAGAGAGAAAGGAAAACTCAATTCATACCATCAAAATTGGTACCAGCACATGTGGTGCAGGCTGAAATAGACATGGAGGCATTAAAAGAGTCATCAGAAGTTGGTGAGACATCACAATCATGTGAACCTATATTGGTATCAGGAGTGCCAAATTGGTTTGTTCTGCAAGATGACAGGATAAAAAATATGATGGAACAGCTCAAAATAAAAATAGGATGATTAAACCTCCTCAGGTTGAAAAGAATACATGGCATGTACTTCAACATCCCAAGGGAAAGAACCAGAATATGGTCTCTATGATAAACAGAACTCAACAAAGGAGATTGCAGAGGAAGTTCACCATGTGGAAAGAATTTTCTAATATGCAAGCTCGAAGTCAAGAGTTAGGAAATGAAGTCAAAAGAGACTCCAGTGAAGTTTCAAAGCCTAATCCCAGGTTCGATCGAAATACCAAAGGAGATACTAATACTATGTCTGAGGAAAGTATCATTAAAGCCAAAGTATTAGAATTGGAAAAGGCAATGAGTATTGATGATGGGAATGAAGCAATGACAGTGGTAGAATCCCAAGTTTTGGGAAATATTGAAATAAAACCTGAAAATGAAGTGATTAAGGAAGAGAACATGCTTATTCAATTTGGCACATTTTCAGAACAAATGAAAGTTAACACTGCCACATTCATGTTACCAAAAATCTTCGAGGCAATAGAAGATCAACAAATGGATGGAGAAATGGAAATGAAAGTATCTACTGAGGATATATCTGAGGTAAATCTTCCTGAGTTTATTTTTAGTGATTGTAATTTTGTTTATTCATTCAAAGAACCATCAACAGAAATGACTAAGCATCTTAAACCATTATACATAAAGGCTTGTTTAAATGGTGTTCTTTTAAACAAGATACTGGTTGATAATGGTGCTGCTGTTAACATTATTCCTCAAAATACTTTGAAAAAGATCAATAAACAAAATGAAAAATTGATACAGACTCATATTATGATATTAGGATTTACTGGTGATAAGAAAAACAGCAAAGGAGTAATACCAATTGAAACCATAGTAGGTTCGAGTAAATCCAAAACTGCTTTCTTTGTGGTAGATGCTAATCCTAGTTATCACGCCTTATTAGGAAGAGACTGGATTCACGCTAATAAATGTGTTCATTCTTCAATGCATCAGAAATTGTTGCTTGTGAAGGAAAATTGTGAAGTGGAAACAGTAAAAGCTGATGTTCAGCCTTTTCATACAAGTTCCAATTGTGTCGAAGCTCAATTGTACCAAGATAATGTCAAGCCAATTGAACTAAAAGAATCAGAAGATGAATCTCCAGAAGAAAATTGGGACATTTTGGCTGAAATGCCATTTGGTTCTTTGGAACCATTGGGTGATGATAAAATGATTTAATGACTCATACATCTATGGACATAGGAGATATAGAAGAGACCATTCGACTGGTCTTACACAAGCTAATGATGGCAAATTTAGAGTCAAGAATTGAGAAAGACTCGACCATAAACTGGTCAGACTATGTCTTTGAGGAAGATTCACAAGAGTTAAAGGATATTGGCAAGGAAGAATTATCGATATGGCCAGAAAATTCAATACAAGAGGTGTCACAAGACCCTTTATTAGAAATCAATTTAGGATCAGATCAACAAAAGAGAGTTATTTATTTAAGTTCCAAACTTGGAAAGGATGACCAGTATAAATTGGTTGAGTTGTTAAAGGAATTTAGAGATTGTTTTGCTTGGGATTATGATGAATTGCCAGGACTCGAAAGGAGTTTAGTAGAACATAGGTTGCCTATCAAAGCTGGCTACAAACCGGTAAAGCAACAACCTCGAAGGATGATTCCAGAAGTCACTATGAAGATTAAAGAAGAAATTGAAAGATTGCTCAAGGCAGGATTCATTAGAACTGCCAGGTATGTTGAATGGCTTTCGAATGTTGTTCCAGTTATGAAGAAAAATGGTAAATTAAGAGTTTGTATTGATTACAGAAATCTTAATTTGGCCACTCCTAAGGATGAATATCCTATACCAATAGTTGATTTATTAATTGATAGATCTGCTGGAAATACTATAATGTCCATGATGGATGGCCATTCAGGGTATAATCAAATATGTAATGCTGAGGAGGACATTCATAAGACTGCATTCAGGTGTCCCGGTAGTATAGGTACCTTCGAGTGGATACAAATGCCTTTTGGTTTAAAGAATGCAGGGGCTACTTATCAAAGAGCCATGAATGCTATTTTTCATGACATGATTGGAACCTTTTTAGAATGTTATATAGATGACATAAATGTTAAATCCAAAACATTCGATGATCATCTTATTCACATGAAGTCAACATTCGAAAGAATGAGATTTTTCAAACTCAAGTTAAATCCACTAAAATGTGCCTTTGGAGTTAGTACTGGAAATTTTCTAGGATATTTGGTACATGAAAAGGGAATCCAAGTGGATAAAAATAAGGCACAAGCAATTATTCAAAGTAAATCCCCTTCGACCAAAAAAGAATTACAAAGATTCTTAGGACAAGTCAATTTTATTCGAAGGTTTATTTCCAATACTGCTGGAAAAACTCTGATTTTTTCTCCTTTGTTGAAATTAAAGGATTATGAAGAGTTGAAGTGGGAAGATAAACATCAAACTGCCTTTCAAGCCTTGAAGGATTATTTGGTAAAGCCACCAGTGTTAATGCCTCCAAGGAAAGATAGGCCTATGAAGTTATATATCTCTGCAGCAGAAGCATCGATTGGGGTTTTATTAGCCCAGGATAATGATGATAAGAAAGAGCAAGCTGTGTATTACCTTAGTAGGTTTTAAATTCTGTTGAATGCAAATATTCCTTTATGGAAAAATTGTGTTTGTCTTTGTATTTTGCAGTTATGAAATTAAGATATTATCTTCTTCCTACTGAAGTTTATGTGATTGCTAAGTTTGATTTAATTAAATATATGTTGACTTGACCTATTATGAGAAATCGAATTGGTAAATGGATTTTGGCATTATCAGAATTCTGTTTGTTTTATGTGCCACAAAAGGCAGTAAAAGGTCAGGCCTTGGCAAATTTTTTGGCTGATCATCCAAATTGCCTCGAAACAGAGGGGAATTATGAAATTGGACAAATAACTATTAGTCCATGGAAATTATGGTTTGATGGTTCAAAAACTGAATTTGCTGCAGGCATTGGTTTTGTCATTGAATCACCTGAAAAGATTAAAACCAAATATGGCTATAAATTAGATTCGAATCAATGTACCAACAATCAAGTTGAGTATGAAGCTTTAATCATGGGTCTCGAAACCTTGTTGGATCTTAAAGCTACATTTGTAGATTCCCAGTTGATCATAAATCATATGAATGGGACATATAAATGTATGAGTAGTGCATTAAAAGTGTACTATGAAACTACATTGGATTTATTATCCAAATTTGACAATGTGAACCTGTTGCATGTTCCTAGAAGTTTTAATGAAGAAGCCAATGATGTAGCTCAGAAGGCATCTGGATTTAAAACAAATGCTTAAAATATTGAAATGGAACAAGTGACTTATAGGAAATTATTACCAGTATTGGTAGATAGATTATCTTCTGTTGATATCTTAAATGTAGAAGTTCATGATGATTGGAGAAAGCCAATCATTGATTATCTCTCAGGATGCAATGAAAAACCTGATCGAGGTATAAGGTTGAAATCTGTCAATTACATCTTATATAGTGGAAAATTATTCAAAAGAGGGAGTGATGGATTATTATTGGAATGTTTAAATAATCTCGAAGGATTAGAAGCTATAGCTAAAATTCATGAGGGATTATGTGGAGCTCATCAATCTGGAATTAAGATGAGATGGTTGCTTAGAAGACATAACACTTATTGGCCAACAATTTTGAAAGACTGTATTGAGTTTGCCAAAAGATGTCAAGAATGTCAGAAGCATGGTCCTCTAAAGCATTTACCAACTGTTGATCTTCAATATGTGGTAAAACCTTGGCCTTTTAGAGGTTGGGCCATTGATGTGATAGGAAAGATCAGTCCTCCTTCTTCGAAGGGTCATGGATTCATTATTTTAGCCACAGATTATTTTACTAAATGGGTAGAAGCAGAACCTATGCAGACTGTGACTCAAACAATGGTTGTAAAATTCCTAGAAAATATAATTTATAGATTTGGTATCCCACAAACCATGGTATCTGACAATGCTTCTATATTCGAAGGAGATGTGATTGCATTTGCAAATAAATTGGGAATTACAATGTCAAAATCAACCCCATATTATGCTCAATCGAATGGACAGGCTGAAGCCACCAACAAGGTCATAAAAGAAAATATGGCTAAAGTTATAAAAAGTAATCCAAGGGTGTGGCATGAGATTTTGCCAGAAGTTTTATGGGCATATAGAACTTCAAAGCGAACAAGTACAGGTGTATCTCCTTATGCCTTAACTTTTGGACATGAGGCACTTCTGCCTATTGAAATAAAGATTAATTCTCTTCGAGTTATGAAGCAGAATCAGTTATCTTTGGATAATTATCAAACATCCATGGATATTGAATTGGAAGATATTGATGAAAAAAGAATCAAAGCTCTTAATAATATTTTGATACAGAAAAGAATAGTATCAAGGGGATATAATAAAAAAGTACAACCAAGAACCTTTGATGAGGGAGACTTGGTATGGAAAACAATATTGCTTATTGGATCTAAAGATCCAAAGTATGGAAAATGGTCCCCTAAATGGGAAGGTCCATTCCAAATTCACAAGGTTTTCAAGGGTGGATTTTATCATCTAAAAAATTTGAATAGATTTGTTCATGTTAGAAAAATCAATGGTAAGTTTCTTAAGCAATATTATCCCACAATTTAGGAAGCAAGGAATCTAGAATAAAGGAATGCAGCATTCACAAAATAAGAACATGTATTCCACATTCAAAATTAAGGTACAAAAACCAGATGTGGGTACATTCCAGAGTCCTATTGGTGTAAATTTTCATACCAGTTTACTTATAAATTGGGCTTTTAATATGAAATTGTCCCAAGACCCAGTGTACAATTTTGATTGGCTAAGAATAAATTTCTGCCTTGAAATTGATTCTTGGTTCTTCAAAGGTTTCGATTCAATTTCTGTCTTCAGAGCCAGCAGCTTTGTTTCAGCATTCCTTTGCTCCACCTTTAATTTGGCCAGTTCAGTTTCTGCAATCTCCAACTTCTTTTTAAGCTTTTCAACTTTGCTTGAAAGCTTTTCAATTGCAGTGTTGCTCTCACCAAATTCTGCTAACAACTGGTCCATCTCGAGAGTCTTCTCTGTTGTGTATTCCATGTCAGCCTCTAGTTTCTTTTTTTCTTTGATGACTTTTTCTAATAAAAAGCAGTCAAAATCAAAGGTAGACATCAATGCAGAGATGGTTTCTTTGTCAGGAACAGTTATGGCTGAACTATCCAGCATGACTGGCACAAGATTTTCATAGCTCTTTGCACTTCTTTGTCCTCGAATACTTCAAAAGAGACTTTACTGAATAGTCTCAATGTAGCAAGTGCAACTACTGGATCTATAGAGGGTATCTTTGGCTTGCTTTGACCTGTCATCTGTTGGAAAAATTCTTGGACATTGGTCATAGTGATATCTCCCATCTTCAAAACAGACTTTAGACCTTCTTTAAAGTTTTTAACTTCTTCAGGACTCAGATTGGGAGGAAGAGACAGGTGAAATTCCTCAGAACCTGAGACACTTGGGGCAGCCTGAGGTTCGAATGAAGCTAATGTTGGAGCAGTTTTAGGGTCAGAACTTGGCTTTGAAGAACCAGCCTCAGTCTCAGGAACAGATTCAATCTGGATAACAAAGGATGAACATTTTAATTAAAATGTGTTTGTGTATATAAAAAATATATATCAGAAAAGTTTAAATAACTTACTGTTGGTTGGTATTCAATTAAAGGAGGTTGAGCACTGGATGAAGGAGACTTATGAACCTCTGGGATGTCAAAACTCTGGGATGATGGTTCTGGAATAGTTTGGGGTGATTCAGGTGTAGGTTCCACCTTCGAAATAGGAATGGCTGGAATGGGAACTTCTTTGTTGATTGTTGAACCAGTAGATGGTTCAATTATTATTTTGGTTTTCTTCTTTCGAGATAAAGCAGGGACAGGGCTAACTTCTTCCTCTCCTTCAGACTCAACATTTTCTGATTGGGGAGGTGAGTTCTCTGCTGGAAGGACCATTTTTCTTTTTGGCTTTAAGGGTGGAGGAACAGGAGCTGAAGTTTTAGAGGTCTTTAATGAGAGTGGAATGTTTGGCTTGACCTTCGAAGCTCTAGTTGTTGGTGAAGAGCCTTCCCCAACTGCCACTCCTGTGTTGTAAAATTCAAAACAAGTATAAATCAGGTTTTTCTTCATCATTTAAGAGGAGAAGGGTTAAATATGAATTTTTATTACCTGGTTGCCTCGAATCAATGTATCTCAAAAGTTGGCACTTGTCCATTTCTACTGACATCAAATTTTCCCACCAACTTGAAAAGCCGGGGGTGCAAGTGGTGTAAACTGGTAGAGAAGTGAACTCCAAATTGCTGACTTTGTTCTGATAAACTGCCAATGCAGTAGTTACCACTGATTCTGGCACCTTCGAGTGAGTTTTATAAGCCATAAGTATATTGGCTTGACTCCTGATTGGGAAAAGAATTGACTGAGTAAGCCCAAATTGCCTCGAAAACTTGGGAAGGTAGAGTTCACCCTGAGATTTGATGCTAAGGGTATTCCCAAAGAACAAATCCCTACTGATCAAGAGCTTCCCCATGCAGCTTTTAGTTCGAGAGCACTTGCTGCTCTGTCCAAAATTTGACAAAGCCAATGGGGAGAAAGAGGAGATTTGTCTTTAGAGCTATAGAGGACAGCAAATGGTTGGAATAGTTTGTTTGGCCTTATTGCAGAGAGATTGAAAAAGAAAGAGATGGATTCTTTGAAGGTCTTCTCAACATTTAGCAATAAGGCAAAAAAGATCCCATGAGCAACAGTGTAGGATAAGGATCCTAAGTTATGAATTTCTGGAAAGTAAGCATATAGCCATGGTTGTAAAATCCAGAAAGGACCACCTTGGGTAAGAATGAAGGGGTCGAAGTACAAATCAGAAAAGGACCTATAGAGAGATCCTAGAACAAAAGGTGCTAAGGCTAACCTTTAACCAGTAGCCAGAGCTTTGGCAATGTTAGAAAACTCGAGGACAACCCTCTGAGAAGAAGTACAAAACAGATGCTTCGAAAGCCAATATAAGAGGAAGCAGTAATATTCCTTGTCTGTCACTGCTCCTGATGATTTTTTATGGGTAGTCAAGAAGTTTATATACCCTAATGATTTAGAATCAGTGTTGATTGGAGGACTATCAGATTCAGCCATATAAGGGTGAGCATCTTCCCCTTGAGATAAAAACCCTAATAAGTGACAGATGTCCAAGACAGTTGGACTTATTGGACCAAATCAAAATTGAAAGTGGTTGAAAATAGGGTTCCAAAAATAGAGGGCTGCAACTAATAAGTTAGGACTAGATTCGATGGAAAATTTTGAAAGGTTAACAGCATGGTAAATCCCCGTTGTGATTAGAATCTCTCTTTTGTTCTCTAAGATTATATCTACCCATTCAGGCCAATCCTTTGCAGGTTTAGGCCAATGTCGAAACTTCCAGTCATACTTGGGGTTTGGAAGATCTTGTTGGTAAGTCAAGCGTTGTTCTCCTAATCTGGGGTAATAGACATGGAGTCTCAGGCTTGGTGTGCTCAGGCAAGGACCTACAGCAATTGAGGATTCATGGTTAGGAAAAGTAATGGGAACGAGAATCTCATGGATCATGGTAGTCTCTTGTCCTTGCAAGTAACGCTCTTATTCGTCTTTGATGATTTGTTCAAAGTCATCGCAGATTTTCTGAAGTTGAGTGTTATCACCAGATTTTGTCATCTTTAGAAGTGAAGAGGTTGGATTGCAAAGAAAATGGTAAGAAAAGAGAACAAAGTACAAAGGGAATAAATAGAAAGTAAAATGAATTTGTAGAAGTCAGAAGGCTTGTTTTTCTCTTTTGCTTGTTTATTTATAGCCTTCGGTGACGTTTGGAAAAAGATGCATTTATTGAAAAATAGCCGTTAGATTCGGTTACTCTTTTTGGACCGTTGCATCAAAGGAAAAGACATACTGGTTCAGAATGAACTAATTAATAAGAATATGAATTTTTCATAATTCATTTCATTGAAAAGGAAATGCGGTTACAGTTCATAAACATAATTGGTAAAAATGGGGAAACCCATAAGTAACTTAATTGTGAAACATGGCCCAGTAATAGGCAAAGTATTCTGCTTCTAGCTCTATTTTCGAGGCATAGGTTCCTGGCTTGTAAAGCTAATTTATCTTCGCTTCGAAGTGTGAGATAAGCATTCTTGAGTTGTTCTTTATACTGATTTAGTCGCGAGTTGATCTTGAACAATGCTTTGCGAAGATTTCGAAGTTCCTTGGCTAATGTAGTCTTGCCTCGAAGAGATATGCCAACAGTTTTGGCTTCTTCTTTAAGATATGCAATTCAACTTTCAAGGTCAGGTTTCGAGTAATGAGAAACACTGCTTTCTTCATCAGAACTGCCACAACCATAGATGTATTTCTCCTTGAACTCTGAGACTTCATCAAGAAGTGCATTAGGTATTTCCTTAAGGCTTTCATAAAGATCAATTAAGTAATTCAAATGATGGACACTTTATTGATGATGAGAATACCATCTTATATGAGGAGCCAAGGTTCGAAGGGTGAAATCTATTTGGGTTCGAATAAGGGTTAAAATATTCCATTCATGGCACAAGATGTGGCAACTCCATTCGAAATTAATTCGAGCTTTTGGATTTTGTAAAATGGAGAAGGGAAGATGTGAAAAGGCAACTAGAAGCCTTTGAGCTTGGATGGTCAAGCAGGGAGAAGGTGACAGAATGGGTGGAGTATGTTCAAAAATAGGACCATACCTGTATAATTGGTCTAATTTCAAAAAAGGGTCACCAATGTCGTCAGTAGGATCCACCACTTGAACTTTGGTGTCAGGAAAGCCTAGTACAGAATGATCGAAGAGAAGTACTCTCTCTTCATAATCTTTCTAAAAAAGTTTGCATTTAGAAAGGAAGGTTGAGGAGTAGTGCTCATTAGAAAAATCCTCATGAGATGCTCTTACATATGTGTGAATGGGGGTCTGCCTTGAGGAATTAAGATATTACCTCTTTGAAGCCTCTCACCAGGAGGACTGGTTGAGGAGATCAACCAGGCATTCAACAGATTTTGCTCTCGAGAGAGACGATTCGAAAATGGATAGTATGATTTTATTGTCCTGCTTCGAACAATCCCTTCAGTTTCAGGATAGTCAAAATTTGGATGAGCAACTGAAGGCATTGTAACTGGGGTTTCGAGCTTCATACCTTTATGATATCCTACTCCTTCACCACAGGAAATAGGTTGTTTCCAAGCAGGAGGGAATGTTTGGTTATTATAAATCGATTTGGAAGAGTTCGAAGAAGAATTTTGCCCTGTTGAAGAAGCACTTGGTCTGTTCAACATTTCATGCCACTTTCCCCACTTCGAGTAGGTGAAGGGCTCAGTAGGAATTTCAGGGAGATCCCAATTGGTTCGAGAAGAAATTTCAGGGCGTTTGGTTGATAACATCACTTCTTCGGGAAGATCTAGAGGAAAGTAGTTATTGGTGTCGAAAGAAGATTGAGAAGAAGACATGATTAATAGAGCAGATTCGAAAGAACAAAGTAGATAGAAGGTTTCAAGGACCAAGCAGATATGATATTTTGTGCAATTTATAAACATTCGAAGATCGCATAAGATGTTAACTACCCGGCATGATCTGTCCATGATCACCATTATCTTTTTTGAACCAAAAGGAAAATGGCGCGGGGGGTAATGTTTGTGATAAAAATATCCAGCCAATGCAGAATTGACACGTAAGAGTTTATGTGGCAGGATAATTGGTGGACCCGAATGAATACTGAAACTGTTATGAGCAGTTGTTTCTGATTCACGTTGTTCAAATATTTAACCGCTAGAAGACATGTGTTGATCATCAAGAAGTAACTGAAGAACATGTGTCAATTCCAGGATATAACAGGTGTCAGAGCAGTTATCAGTTTGAAAATAGGAGGGAGTATTCAAACAGAGTTGTTGGGGACTCTCGAAGTCTATAAATAGAAGGATTGTGCATTCGAAAGTGATCCTTCGATCAACATCAACATATATCTCTCAATACTCTTACTGTATTGTTATTTAGATATTTAAACTTAGGAATAGAACACCTTCGAAGTCATCTTCAAGGTTAGATTGTAGTTTGTTTAATTTAATCAAAGTAGTCTTTTACTTTATTGCTTTCTTTACTGTTTTATTAGGAGTAGTTATCTTAGAATCAGTTTGAAGTGTTTCAATTAAGTGCATCTTTACACGGTTAAAGTCCTGTTTAAGGCATCGAACGTCACCACAATTTGCTTGGTGAGGCGCAGTTTGATATCACACACACACATTGGCAATATTCTTGCCTGGCACGCTCGCACACACTTATAAATTTTCTAACCAAACACGGGCCCACTAAATTATATGGAACTTTTCAGTTTTTGGACGAAATTAAAAATATTTTTGAAAAAGTTTTGAGAAAGTTAGCCCAGGGAACAAGTCTGTGGGCTTATATTCAGCAGGTGTTGTGAATTTTGTATGAGTCACTGAGGAGAAATTATCTCGTGTGACCGTCACACTCGTGTAATTTCTACTGCGATTTGTGAACTCTGTAAGTCTTATGTGGGTTCTATAGTAATAAAGAAATCACAATGGCCGATCACACGATGTAACAGTCACATAGAATAATTTCTCCAGGCTGCAGACCAAATATTGCAAAGACTTATTACACTTGTAGGTTCGGATTGGCATCGAATTTACGTTAAGCCAGAAGTAGAAGTCATTATCACAGGGTACTATATGAATCTAGTAAGAAAAATTCATTGAAATCCAAATTTGTTTCATGCTTTATGTTTGGACGGAAGCACCTCTTAACCTGCTTCAATCAAAACGTACTTTTAGGACTGTAACTTGCTTTTTGAAATTTTATCCAAACAGGTTAAAGTAAGTATTTTGACACGAAAATACACTCTTAGATACAAACATGCATTTGAGAAGTGATTTCAAAGAGTTCTATAATGAAAGCTTAATTGGGCTCTAGTAACTTTCATCTCACAGGCTAATTGGTTTTTAGTATCTTAATGATAATGATGTTGCCACTGGACCAGTGAACCATCTCATTACCTAACGGCACTGGTGGGATAGTAAATCAGTATTAAAGTAATGGAGAAGAGAGTGTAAGTCAGTTAAAAAAAAAAAAAAGAAGATAAATCATAAATCATCAAGTGCATATTTAAAATTTGAAAATTCATGTTTTATTTCATGGATGTAGTTCTGTCCTCTTTATGGTTAACAAAATTATGAATGCATTCTTGCAACCACAATAATTTCTATGAAAGTCCACTGAACCAGGCTGCTCCCACAATGGGATTTGAGGAGGGTTAAATGTACGTAATTTTATCTTACATGTCGAGAGACAATTTTTACAATTTGAACCTTTAACCTCCAAATGTAATTTGTTAATTTACAAGTATAAGGTATGATCACTTTGGAAGTTAACCAGTAAAAATATACGTACTTATACTTTGTTGTGCTCATTTCAGTAACATTAGAAGGAGATTGATCCATGTATACAAGTATTGTCAATACGGAAAACTACTTGAACAAATCATATGACTTACTAGTCCCATATACACAAATATACTGAAAGTAATGTTATTAAGTTATCTTAGAATTGGAACTTTTAGAAATTAAAATTAACCCACAAACCCAAAAGCCAGACAAAAAATTGAAATTTGAAAATAAAAATTGACCGACAAAAGGAAGGGTAGTTGCAACATATACACACCTACCCTGCTACTAAAATGTATCATTAAAGTATGTGCACAAATTTCCCATTGTAGCTATAGATAATTTACTTACAAAAAAAAAAAAAGTATATTATTAATTTCATATTCAGTTATTCAATTTACACATTTTAATTGAATTAGTACAATACAATGAACATCGAACATTGCATGAACTTCTACTAACATATGTGTGTGATACATGCCAAAAATATGTGTTTCATGCAACACAAAAATGTACTCTAAACTTGTTTATGTATATAAGAATAAAAAATATTTTTACTTCTTCACCAGTGTCCCACTGAATCAATGTGTTCTTGTTGATGTAATTGTTTCTGAATTGAATTTGCAGAAAAGGGTACCGAAAATGGTTGATCATTGGCTATAAAAGATGGCTGAGAGATAAGATTTCTTGAAGAATATACACTATTGCAAGGTGCAATTTGTTCTTGCCTTTGTTGCTTAGGAACATGAAGCTTCTCTCCTTCTAACTCTCTATATTTCAAGAGATATTGTTTAAGTGGATTTACATAATCCTCAAATCCTAGGTTTGTGATTGCCCATACGATATCATCACCATTGATTGTCTTCCTCTTCTCGCGTTGGCACTTATCAGACGCTTCTCCTGTGACAAAGCTTATGAACTCCGAGACGCATTCTTGAACGGTCTCTTTTGCGTCTTTAGAGATTTTTCCGTTGCCCGGAATGACCTTTTTCATTATCCGGCCAACGTTTGCTATCGGAAGAAAACGATCTTGTTCTTTGTTGTTGTTGTGGTGGTTATTGTTAATACAGTTCTTTGAACATGGGCTCTCTGGGCTTGCTCTGCTTGTCCCAATAAGCCCATTTTCATGTCTCTCGTCATCCATTTCTTTTCTTTGTTTTTCTCTCTCTCTCTCTAGAAAATTGATTTGAGAGAGCTTTGGGATGATCAGTGTTTTATACATGGGATATGATAAATGGCATGAGAAGCATGAAAATAGGCAAATGAAGAGGAAGATAAAAGGCTTTGGATGACGTTCACCAATTTAGTCCATGGGACTCGCTCCCGAGGGTAGAAATGGAAAACTTAACTGTCAGAACACAATTTAACTAACTCAATGTTTGGAATTTGGAAAGGATATAGACTTGACTTGTGTGTATTCCATTTTCACATGTGGCTAAATTTCCAATAAAAGTATTTCGTGTACGTTCTATACCATGGAAAAGGCTTAGGCTTAGTTTGGCCCTCACGTGGTGCTTCTCCTTTTTTAAAGCTCAATTTTATGTTAATTCATTTGGAAACTAGTTTATGAGCTTTGCAAAAATTGAACTTAGGACATTTTTGGAGGGAGCTTTTAAAAGCTCTAGAATGGAGTTTTTAAAAGCTCAAGGTTGCTTTTTGATTTCATGATGTCTTTTTGAAGAGTAGTGTATCACTTGTATAAAATTATCAAAGAACTTAGTAATAAATTTCATAAGCTCCTTTTAAAAAGTCACATGGGGCCAAGCTAAGCCTTAATATAGTGAATTTACCTACATAAATTTATATCATATCCTCTTATTTTGCTAAAGTAGAGAAGAGAATCGAAAACCGCCCTCAAATCCCTTTGCAATAAAAGGTGAAAGCAGGGAAAACGACGAAAGACCTTTTTCTTTCTTTGTCAACCGGGTTGCTCTCAGTGTACCACCATAAGCACCGATCAATGCATTTTGTAATTTTCTCTTTCTATCTCCGAGCATAGTGAATATCTTAGCAACTCAATGGCTATAGTCCATGTTTTGGAGTGAACTAAGGGTGTGTTTGATAACCCCATTAAGTGCTGAAAATTAAAAGATTCAGCACTTATTCTTTTTCAGTGCGTTTGATAACATACCACTTAATTGAAAAAGTAGCTCCAAAATCACTAAAAACTTTAAGTGAAAAATTTATACTGAAAAAAATTACTGAATGCATTCCACTTCAATAGTTGAAACACAGTTTTAAGGAATAAAACTTTAAACACTTAAAATTTTCAGTGCTTAAAATTCAGTGCTTAACTTTCAGTACTTAATTTTCAATTTTATCGAACACACCCTAAGTAAAATCGGGAGTTCTTGAACCAAACAATGACTTTCTCTATATTTTATCGCTAAATCCTTGAACCAAACAAAGTCTTAGTAAATGAAAATGAGTGTTTGAGGTTAAAAAAGTTCACCTCTTCATTAATTAACGCATTCCTAAAATTTAATATTGATTAGTTGTCTTCTTCATTCTTAGTAACCCTAAATATCTCCAACAAATTTTGCAACTAAGAAAGTCACCAGTGGTCGAAGTAGTTAATCAGTGGAAGAAGATGAATAAGAGAAGTGAATGAGAGAGTGAGACAGAGAGTCTGGTTGGACAATGGAGTAAAGACGTTTAGGGAAGGTGGAAAGTGCACATTCACAATCGTTTCGTTTTGGTTCATGAATTTTGCAAGGAAAATGAATAACATTACAAAAAAAAAAAAAAAATGCTATACTTTGGTTGCCAAGGAAAGGACCAAGAAATAGGGAGGATTATAAAAATAGGATGAAAACAAGAAAGCAAATGTTCCTACAACTTAAAATTCATTTCTCTTTAATTTTTTTTTCTAGGTCTTCAGTTATTTAAAAAATAATAATAATAAATGACTGTTCATAACTGTTAACAGATTCGACAATGGCAGCGCATAAATAATTGTACTCATGGCATCGATTATATTCAACAAAATTAATTTCAAAACTGAGCTGTATGTGATAAAAATTATAATAGATGGCCTAGAATGAAATTTTGAAGAAAATAGGAGGTAGCGAAGTATATTTGACCCTCAAATTTATTTGGGGGCTATGTGTCTAGGGGTGTAAACGGTCGGTTCGGTCGGCTTTTTAGGCTATAAAGCTAACCGAACCGAGACAATCGGTTTTCCAAAATCCAAAATCGTTTTCATTTCACTATCGAAGCGGTCGGTTTTCTCCGACCGATTTTTAAACGGTCGGTTTCGGTGTAAACGGTCGGTTTTTGGGCTTCTTTAATGGGCCCAATTTTGGGCCCAAATCTCAATATGTTTTTGGGCTACTTTGGGCCTATTGACCATTTTTAATATAATTTTCTGGATAATTTGGGTCTTTAACATCTATTTTTGGGCCTATAAAATCTAACAATAAAATTTGGGTCTTTCCAAATTTACAACCCAAGTAACAAACTTATTTTAACTTATTTTAAACTTCAAATATCAAACACTTATACTTTAACAAACTTAGTGTTAATTAAAAAAAGACAATGAATATCAAACAAGCTTAAACTTCAACACCACCCATTCAAACAAACTGTAGCCAACACACAAAATAAAACTTCCAAGTTCATAAGTCCAACAACACAAATGAAACTTCCAAGTGCAACAAACACCAAACATCAAACAAATTTAAAAGTTTAGAAGTCCAAGTCCAACAAGGCAACAACACACAAAATAAAACTTGATCCAATGTCCCAAAGTCCAACAAACTTTAGCCAATACATTACACATCCATCTTGCCCAAAAGTTATCTTGACAGTTGACCCTACAAAATGAATAAAGATAAGAAAGAAAAAAAAAAGAGAGGTTATGCAATATATTCTTTTGGATAAGTTTTAATATATAAAATCAAATAGACATCGAACTCACGTAGGATTAATCGTCCACATCTTCAATAGTTGTAGAGTTACCTTCCAATGGATTTTCTTCCTCCATAAGTTCTAGGAAAATAATAACAAATAAAACAAAACAAAACAAAACAAGAAAATTAACATGACAATGCTTATAGCAAGTAACAAAAAAATATAATAAGTGAATATATAAAGAAAGAAATACCCGACTCAAAATTTTCATATTCTTCAACTTCCTCCATTGCATCTTGAAGGGTAATTGGCGTGGATGAAGAACGAAGCCAATCTTGACCACAAATGAGGGCCTCAACCATACTCGAAGACAATGAACTACGGTAGGAATCAAGAACACGACCTCCCGTGCTAAATGCGGATTCAGAAGCCACTGTAGACACGGGAATTGCAAGCACATGTCGTGCAACTAAGGAAAGGACACGGTATCTACTTGAATTAACCTTCCACCATTCTAACACATCAAACCCATGTCTATCTTCTTCACAACTCTCCATTAGGTATCTTTCCAATTCAGACTTGTTCTCCACCGAATCCTCCGATTTCAAGTGTTTCTTAAATTCCGACATCATCAGTTCCCTCATATCCATAGACTCAGTCTCACCATTTGACCCCTCTTTTCCCATTGATTGACTCCTCTTTTGATCCATTCCTCCCTCGTTTGAAACATACAATTCAAATAATCTATTTAATGTGTTCTCTACTTTTTTTGTCAAAGGATCCGATGAACCAAAATAAAATTTGATATACCTCATTTTCCAACGAGGGTCAAGAACCATAGCAACATACAACAATTGATTCATACTACTAACATCATTTCCCCAATACTTAGCAAACTTTGATTTCATGTTTTCTGCCATAGGTTTCAAGAACAAATCCCCTCCATTTACCTCCCTTTCAATTGTTTCTTGAATTAATACCAATTCCATCAAGAAAGCATTACATGTAATGTGTTTTGTTCCTGAAAACCGCAATGTTGCATCATAAAAAAGTTTAAGAAATTTCACAAACAACCTACATTTGTCCCAATCTTCATAGGTGAGAGGGCCCTCTCCCTCTCCCATTAAAGCCTTAATACACGTTGTAACAATCTTTTGCAATGGTCACTCGACTTGGGATTTTGATCCATTTTGGGCATGTAACAAATGTATATTTTCGAAATCCTTCATTTTCCACAAACCTAAAGGGCAATTCATCAGTGATCAACATCTCGGCTAAAGCTTGTCTACATCTATCAGGACTAAATGCAACCGACACAAGACCGCTAGTAGGGTCTCCTTCTGTTTTGGGTTTGAAACCCAAAGTAGTTTGACCCTTCTCTACCTTCCGAAATGGGTATTTCGTACATTGGTTTTCCAAATGATGGGACAAAGAGGTTGTCCCATTTTGTTTAGGGTCACTTGCATACGATGTGTCACAGTAATTACATTTCGCCCTACGTCCGACATCATTATTTACATTTTCAATTTCAGTAAAATGATCCCAAACCCAGGACCTTCTCCTTTTACTCCCCGACTTTTTCTTACTCACCTTGGGTGGACGAGGAGGGAGTCCCGTTGCATCTTGTTGCATTGTTTCCCTTGCTTGACCCTCATCGACCTCAATCGGAGAATGTTTATCGCCCATCTACAAATCAAATTAGAAAAAGAAAAAAAAAACAAAAGGAATCAAATTAGCAAAAAAATAAAATAACAAAAACATTAACAAATAATTTTTAAAAAAGTAAATGGACTTGCAAAAGTAAATTGTTAAAAAGTAAATAATATATGTATTATGTAGGAACTTGCAAAAGTAAATTGTAATTGGACTTGCAAAAGTAACTTGCAAAAGTAATATATGTATGAACTTCCAAACTTTAACAATTGGACTTGCAAAAGTAAATTGTTAAAAAACAGTAGCAAAATAAACCATGCATAGAAAAAATTAATCAAGTTGTAGCTTAGAGATCATCAATAGTACAAAAACATAGACTTGCAAAAGTAAATTGTAAAAGTAAATTACATGGATCTTACTAATTTGTTAAAAAATAGTCACATAGACTTGAAAAAGTAAATTGTAAAAAAACAGTAGGAACTTGCAAAAAAATTATATGTAGTACATATCTATATGTATATTTAACAGGAACTTACTTTTTTTCAAGTTGTAGCTTAGGGGAAAAAGTAACAGGAACTTGCAAATCTAAAAATAAACCATGCATAGAAAAAATTAATCAAGTTGTAGCTTAGAGATCATCAATAGTACAAAAACATAGACTTGCAAAAGTAAATTGTAAAAGTAAATTACATGGATCTTACTAATCTGTTAAAAAATAGTCACATGGACTTGAAAAAGTAAATTGTAAAAAAACAGTAGGAACTTGCAAAAAAATTATATGTAGTACATATCTATATGTATATTTAACAGGAACTTACTTTTTTTCAAGTTGTAGCTTAGGGGAAAAAGTAATAGGAACTTGCAAATCTAAAAATAAACCATGCATAGAAAAAAATAATCAAGTTGTAGCTTAGAGATCATCAATAGTTCAATAGAGTCAGAGATCATCAATAGTTCAATAGAATAAAAAAATAAAAAATATGTATAGTCTGAGATAGTGAGACACTGAGACATGTAACATTGTAATATAAAGAAAAAAAACGAAAATAGATGGGGGTAAATGCCTAAATGATAATGAAAAACATACTAGAAAAAAGAAAAGGGGTAATGAATAACATACAAGATCATGGATCTACACTACAGATCTAGGGCTTAGAGATGCGTGTGACTGTGTGTGTGTGAGAGATGTGAGGAAGATGAAAAATAGAGATGGGGGTAAGGAATTAGAGATGTGTGTGAGTGTGTATAACTGTGTATGTATGACAGTGTGTGTGTTGGGGGATGAGGTTCCGAGATCCGACGCCGGCCGATTCGAATGACGAGAGAGAGAGAGAGAGAGAGAGAGAGAGAGAGTTACCGGAACTGGAGAAGACCGCCGGCGGAGAGGAGAGTGAGATCCCGAGATCCGACGCCGGCGATACAAATCGCCTCCTCTCTGTGCGAACTGAGGAATGAGGATGGAGGAGAGCCTGAGAGGCTCTGTGCGGCTGTAGTTTAGTTTATGAGTTCATTTTACTCATTTAGGTTAAATATAGTATATGTACCATATATATTTTATAATTTTTATAAGTGTAGTTTATTCGGTCGGTTTTCGGTCGGTTCGCGGAAAATAGAAGTGTAAACCGCAGACCGAACCGAAAATACGAAAATTTTATTTTCAAAACCCCAGACCGACTGCTCTTAATAAGCACCGACCAAAGTATTTGTAGTCGGTCGGTGGCGGTCGGTCGGTTCGGTTTTTTGAAATATCCTTACACCCCTATATGTGTCTATTAAAACTCCCTTAAATGATGCAATTTATAGTAGATGGCCTAGAACAAAAATTTGAAGAAAATCGGGAGTAGCGAGGTATATTTGACCCCCCAAATTTATTTTGAGGTTATGGTTGATAGAACTCGGGAGCCATGTCTAATTGGCACTCCCTACAAATCATAATTTATTTATTTATTTATTTTTGTTGAAATTCCTACAAGTCATAATTGATTACTCAATTTCAAAATTGAGAGCCTTAAGTGATACAATTTATAATAGATGGCCTAGAATGAAGTTTCGAAGTAAACAGGGTATAGGTAACGAGGTATATTTGACCCCCCAAATTTATTTTGGGGCTATGGACCGTTAGATAGAACAATGCAGTTCTGTCTAATTGATATTCTCTACTAATCATTCAAATATATGCTGAAGGTACTGTTAAGTTACCAACTACTCCAAAAGCTTAAGCTGTTAGAGAATGAGCCCAACAATATATATCAAGCTTCAACACTTTTCCTCACGTTCAACCCCGACTTGCACGTGGAGAACAAACCAACCAACTCCATCATAGTGGAGACAAATAACAAAATGCAAATATACACAACAAAGCGGGGATGGAGAGTCGAACCCAGGACCTCCCACAAACAAGGCTATGATACCATGTTAAGTTACCAACTACTAAAAAAGCTTAAGTTGTTAGAGAATGGACCCAACAATGTATATCAAGCTTCAAATACAAAATTTATTCAAGAGTAATGCTATGCTTTCCAAATTCACATCTCAAATGATGTGGCAGTAGGACCAATGGATTTTGATTGGAGACTATTCTGGGGTCACTTAGTCTCCAATCAATATTTATTGGTCCGCTGCCTCATCATTTGGGATGTGAATTTGGAATTTGAATTCTGATTTGGAAAGCATAAAATTACTCGTTATTCAATAACTAGACTGACTAAATAGATCAGAACAAGCAATATCAAGTGGACAAACATAAGGTTTTACTAATTGTTTTGCATCAAACAATTCAATAAATCTGACTGGAGAGAAGCCAAGAACGTTAGAACCCACACAATTCTCCCAAAGAAATATAAAGAAGTTGATTACTGTTGATCAAAAGAGTAATTTGCTAAAAGGCTTATAGCTCCTTAATACTCAAAATCCTAATCAAGTAGGGAACTAAATGAAATTAAGAAAATAACCCCCCAAAAAAAAAGTCGTGTTAGGATTAGGCCCAAATTTGGAAATTAGGAAATCAAAGTAAATCAGTGCCACAAACGTCCTCAAAACCTAAGTCAAAGTTACTGACTACACAAATGTTACAGAGAGCATGTCCAAAAAGATTTTTGAGGCCGAAATGGTGGAATTTGTCCGAAAAACAAAGTATGTCACAGCAAATCGAGAGTTTTGACATTTGTCAATTATGGGCTTTTCTAGCATGGCTGGCTTTGGCCTAAAATATCACTTCCTCACATTCAACATCAAAACCGCTCACCTGAACATTGTAGCCGTCTATCTATTACTCAATGTTATTGCAAGAATGTAATGGGAAAAAAAAACCTCTATATTATGTTTGTCATATATGCTATACAACATGTGCTTAAGAACTAGTATATTTGTATGACAAGAAAAAGAAAAAAAAAAGGAGTTAATACCTCAAATGGGTGTCATGGAGGACTCGAAAACACATTCTTCAAGCAATAGCATGTGCGAGTGTCTCTACCTCTTTTGGGCGCCACATTGTCTTTTGGGCACAAAGCAATCCTTCCTTGTCCTTATAGTAGCTCAAATGGACGTTCCAATGCATAGTCTTCAACATTGCCTCCAACTCGTTAACGGTCTCAACATTGTCACGGACGATAAGATTTCCCTCCGGTCTTAAAATCCGATCAACCTCTGCAACCAATGCCACAAGATTGCACCTGCGGGGACCACAAAAGCATCGCAAATTGGAAGTGACTCTACAGAATGGTTCTCAAATCAAGTACTAAACAAATTGAGAGAGTAAAAACGCACTTCTTTTTTTTAATCTCTGAGAATAGATTATCGGCATGGAGAAGATCATATGATCGAGGGTAGGTGCTAAATGATTCACACCAATCGTGGTAAATTCCAAATAGGCCTCGTTCATATATGACAGGGAGTGTAAGGGGAGCGTCTATTGTGACCACATTCATGACCCACACATTCAAATCTCTTAGAGCAGCAGCAAATCTGCAAGCACAACTTTTTAATTAGAAATCTGGAAATCAAAAGAAAGCAAGAGTAATATAATCTCTAGCGGCAGTTAAAATGAACTTGAAAATAGAATCATCCCCACCGTGCAAAACAAGAAAGTTGAAAGTAACAGAAAAGGGTGCAATTGGAATTTATCATTTCCGGGATGCTTTTTCACCAATTACATTGTACAGCATGTGGAATGGAATTAAATTCTTTTTCGCACTAAATCCGCCGAAACATATTATGGATATACAGAGACCAGGAAAAAAAAAAAAAAAAAAGAGTGGTAGAGATGGAGATAGAGACACATTTGCTATAGAAGTTGAGGAGCATGGAGTTCCATCAACCCCTAACTAATGTCCTCATATAGAAAACATCATCTCCAACTTAAAAGTGGAAGCAAGTAAGATTTTGGAAAAGTAAAAATTGTATTAGAACGCATCTTTAAAATAAGTTGAAAACATTATTGCGCGAATTCTGGCCAATGTTGGAATTTTTTTTGAAAAAGAGCTCATTGTACTTTCGAATAAACAAAAGTATATCCAGGAAAAAAACTCTTAAGAAAGTTCTTCTTGATCGATCTCGTGTCCACAAAATAAGACATTATTCTATGACCAAATAGTAATTATGGTATAAGACAAAATTATTAAGATTACTTATCTTACCCGCCATATATAGATCTCATGTCCATGACATTCCTCACTGCAGACCAGCTTATCCCCATCTTATTAAGATACAATTTGGTCACCACATGTTTCCAATGTTCATAGTCTGCAGCGAAGTCCTCGGGTTCAGCTTTGCCGTAAACTCCAGCCTGTGGACTCAACATCCAATAGGGTGGGTTCTCCAACCTTTCCGGCCATTTTTCTGGCCATTTGGACCCACGTTCTGATGCATTAACAGGCACTTTATGCATACATGCTTGCAGTGGCACATTCCTATTACATATCAAATCATTGCAACTACATGTTAAAAGGTGGATTTTGAGTTTGTAACAGAGAAAATAGTTTTGGAACCAGGTACAGGTCCATTCAGAGAGAAATATATGATCACGAAGACTCCCAAGTATGTTTGGTTGTCACATGAATTTAATTAGTCATGTTCCTAACACACACACACACATATATATATATATATATATACGAAAATTTTCTAAAGAGGGCGCCCTCTCTTTAATAAAGAGAGGGCCTTTTTATTGCCATGTAAAAAGTGAGAATTTCTCACAAAAATGTGAGAAAATTTAAGATGTGAGAAATTCTTACTTTTTTGTGAGAAATCCTCACTTTTTACACGGCCAAAAAAGAGGCCCTCTCTTTAATAAAGAGAGGGCGCCCTCTTTTGAGCCTGACTGTATATATATATTGATAGGTAAATGTATTGTATTGAAAAGGCACCAAAGGGGGTGCACCCATGTACACAGGGGGTCTTGTTCATAATATGTTAGTAGAATCCATCATTTTGATTTATTTAGATAAATAGGAGACTTGTCCATATTTCATGGTGTATGACCATCTGTGGGTTTTGTTGAAATGACAAAATTCATGATTTAAGCAACTTTAAACAAGCCACAAAGAAACTAATTATAATCTAAAGAAAAGTTCAAATTACCAGGCTGCATTCGGATCATCAGACTCTTGGCAAAGAGGAGGCTCATGTTGTGTTCTTCTATCATAACACTCATTTGAAGTAGGCTTCCGATATATCGCCACACCCACTCTATTCACTCTATCTCTATTCAGCGACACAAGTTTCCAACACATCGACTTTGTAAGTTGCTTCATGGCTGCCAAAAATCCCCAGAAGAATGCAAAGTGTGTTAGATTTAATCAGCATAATAACTTCCGAGAACAGCAAAATAGTAGGTAAGAGAATCATAATCCACCTTCCCAAATCTTGAGATCTTCCAAATGTTTTTGGTATACAGGAGTAGCAGACCATACAAATAAACCACCAGGTCTCAGTATACGATTCAGCTCCAAGAGAAGTTTACCACCTGCACATCATACCGTGCAATCGATGTCCATATCAGATTTGAAAATTTTATACAATTTATCACTTTACATTGATTGGATGCAAAAAGAGGAGTGGCTTCAGAATTGAGATATGGAAAATATAGAAAAATGACAGTCAATGTTTCAGTTTCTGAATATCGAATACCAAAAACGAAGCTTGGGTATGGTTGATATTTTCTAGAAACTAATCTGCAAACAAAATCATCAATAATATTTAAATGAAGAGTCAAGTACTCTTCAGTGCCTTATATTTTCTCCAAACTTCACTTTAAAGGTATTATGAAATGCAACAGTTGATTTTTAGACAATACTAATTGAGGACTATTGTTAACTGTTGCAAGTTGCAACGAAATCTTTGACGATCGTTAATATTTTTACACACGTATATATGGGCCAACATGCACTTTAGCACCCTCTATTTTCCCAAAAGCACAACAAACAAGGGCCCTGATTAGTAAGCATACTGTTAGTTCCGTTAAGGGTTGTCCTCGATGTTTAGAAAAGAACCAGTTCAAAAAAGTCAGTTTTTGCTTCTGTTTGGTTACATACGAGTCCATGGTCGTTGCTCACTTAAAAATGCCCCATGAACAGGTTTTTTTTTTAAAACCAACACACTACTGGTTTTCTTAAAGGGTACCACTATTATTGCCAAAGCAAGTACAATTTTCAACAAGTGAAGTCGCTTTGGCAACAGCCACTATTGCTTTGGCAAAAGCGAGTTTGCTCTGGCAACAGCCACTATTGCTTTGGCGATAGGGTACCCTTCCTAAATACCATATTACAGTGAGACTCAGTCTGAAACAGATCATGTTGTAAGCCTTTCCAAACAGGCCCTAGGGGTTAGATATTGGAACTAAGTTTAGACGCTCCTAAGTGAACTTTTGAAAGAAAAAGTATTGAAGTTTATTTGACCCTAAGAGCCCGCTCAGATAGCTTCTTGGGGGGCGACAATCAGTTTTGAGTGATTGATTAAAGAACTGTGACCATTTGGATTAGCTTTCCACATAAAAAGCATGATTTCCTTTTAAAGCTTAAGCAGCACATTTTTAAAGAGCTCCAATTTGTAGCTTATACACCAATCTCTTGTTCCAAAAGTGACTAATTTAATAGGTAATCGAAACAGGCTCTAAACAAAGTACCTTCAATATGCCAGGGGACCCTGCACCTTGAGCAATGGACGACATCAAAAACTCTTCCGGGGAACGGAAGTCTCTTTGTTCCCATCACAGCGGATACAGCAGGGATCCCTCTTTCAAGTGCAAATTGAACCTGTGCCTCATGTTCATCTTTTGGGGCAAGTGACATGGTGAGAACATCTTTATCAAAGAGAAAACCTCCAAAGCTAGCAACCCCACATCCAACGTCTAGAATTACACGGGAGTGTTTTCCCCACGCAATGTCAGGAACAGACTGTAGCAATAGTATATATAACTCCATGTTAAGTAAAAGTGAAAAACATTCAAGATGATTCTAATTTCTAAGCAAGATCTCTAAGGCTCTGTTTCGTTCATGGACTTAGTGAGGGAAAGGGGAAAAATCTCAGAGGAAAACAATTTTCTTTGTTTGATTAATAAGGAAAATATGAAGGAAAAGAATATCTGGTGAAAATAAAATTAAAATTTTGAATTTTGTGAATGACTTCCCTTCCTCTTTTCTTCAGTTTGGAAATATCTAGTTCCTAATTTTATTTGAGCAGGAAATCACCAGGGAAATGGTTATCTTTCTCGTTTTCTTTTCCTTCTCTAAATCCGCAAACGATATGCAGCCTCAGCTATCAAAGCACATCGAATCATTTTTCCATTGAGTTATAAAAAAAGATCAGAAAAATAAAGCAAGAAACATAAAAATTGAGATAGAAATGCTGATTTCTTATGTCATGTTAAATCCAGAATTTAGTACAAAAGATTATTTACCCAAACACCCAGTGCATAATTATGTGAATAATATATTTTTCTTTGATAAGTTGCTCAACTACTTTGTGTTTGTGTGTGCTTGAACCTACAATGTCCAAATAAAGTGTAATGTAGTGAGTGCACGACTTGGAAGTTAGAACCCACAGACGCAGTGCAAAATTATGTTGATAGTATCTTTTTCTTTGATAAGCTGCACAACCTTTTTAGGGGACGAACAAAGAGAGAGAGAATAACAGAATGTGAGTGGGTACAACGGTACAAGTATTCACCTTCTGCAAGAAATCAATGTAATGAAGAGCGCCATGCCTAAATTGGGTGCCACCACCAGGGAAAATATGGTAATCACCCCTAACCTTCAACCAATTTTGGTGTCCTTTAACTTCCGCAAGCTTAGTATGAGGAACATTATTGTACCATATCTGCACAAACAAATGTTATAAGTTCAAATGTCCATATATACATGGGAAAAGATAACCTACTACATATCTCAAAGTAATCATTGTTAAATGGACAAAACAGACTCTGCCACCACTTTAAAATGAGTACCTTAAATTAAATCCACAAAGGACAGCACTTTGGTGCTGGTCCTTATAGGTCCTTTAGGTGCTGTCTCTAAATGTCAGTGGTCCAAGTAAGCAAATGTTGTCTATGACAGTAACATAATGCTATCTTACTAACTTCAGGTAGTAGGATGGCAAATAGTAGGATAGGCGGATAGCAATCCCCTAAATGTGTGTGTATATACATAAAAGTATAACCCCCGGAATCGAACTTGCGATTGATTCAAGTTAGTATACCTTTTTTCTGCTCACAGGCCACTCAATTGGGTGTCGATATCCTTCAGGAAGTGGAAGAAGGCAGGTGGGTGGCTCCTCCGGACAATGCCTCTCCCGATGTTCATAATGCTTAGTAGTTTGGAGGCTCCTAATAGCTTGCAAGTTATCAAGGCACGGGATATGATCTGGACCTGCGCTTACATTGCAAAGTTTCCATCTAAACATATATTCGTGCACCCTTTCAGAGGATCTTTCGGTCCAATTCCAAGTTGTTGTCTCATTTAAAATCTTATCCTCTTTTTTCCCAGTAGAGAATTGCTCTGTCTCGTTAGCCTGATTCTGCGTCACCTTATTCTCTATATGAGTGTCCATTTTATTTTCTCCTTTTGTTTCACTTAAACTCCCTTCTGAGTCCTTGCTCTCACCCAAACTAGATTTATTGTCACTCACGAACTCTTCAGAATCTCTGTTCTTTGTCTTTGACTCATCATCCATTTTTACTTCTCCATTTTCCAGCCCAGTTTTTGATGCATCTTCTGACTTAGTCTCTTCTTCTAAACTCTCCTTTACAGGCTTTTTTTCGGGCTTTTCTTCAATAGCATTCTCGGTTGTTCTCTCAGGAACTTTTGACTTTTCTTGAGAACTAGAATTTTTTTCCTCCTGTGATAAACTCGCATTGTTGTCCCTTTTCGTTGCAACCTCGGGCAAGTCAATTAGATTATTCCGAAACTCCTCAGAGTCACTCTCATTGAATTGTACCCCCATCTCAATTTTACCCTTCTGAGATGACACGCCCACATTCTGAACAGGAACTTTGGACAACGATATCATCATCCATAGCCCAACTAAGCAAAAGGCCAAGAATACAAACGAATTCACCTTTGAACAGCAATTCAACGATGATTTTCTGATCTTCGTTCTAGAGTACTTTCCAAACGACATTGCTTCTTCGTTTTTCTTAAAAACTTTTGCTTAATTCTTGGGTTCTTTCATAGTTTTTTGTTTCCCCAAGAATTTACTTCGTAGAGTAAGCCCTCAACACTTGGTTTTTGAATGCGAGACTAGGTAACCACTATGCTTATTAATTTCAAATTATTTACTTCAAATCTGTGCCTGCAAAGTAAAAAATAATAATAATAATAACAATTATTAGTTGCGTCTCAACTGTCCTCTTAAATGCATATGAATCTAAGTTGCACGAAGCGGGAGAGGGAGCAGGGGCAGGAAAGCGCAAAACGTTACTGGGGCGGGAGCGGAAGCGAGGGTGGGAGCGGGGGGAGCGTGACCAGTTTTAAAGATTCCTGCTTCTAAGATATGAATACATACCACAAATCCAAAGTAAAGCATTAAATTCCAAACAACTAAGTTTTGTTTTTTTTTTTTTTTTTTCAGTGTGACAAACTCAAACAGCCCATGCATATCAGTAAAAAGAGCCGATGCAAAATTACAATCTCGAGGTATTAACCCATGAAATTTTTTTTTTTTACATAACTTAATTAACCGGATAATCCAAGAGTAGTGTAAATATAGATCAATTGTCTTCTCAACATATCACTCAGAAAATTACTAAACCAATTATTCACACCCAATTTAGGATGGGAAAGAAAGTTATCAAACAATAAAAATCTGAGTAAATTTATGACCACATTTAAGGTTGTGATTTATATGCACATAATTTGCACTGTTTGCTTCCGTAGAAAATAATAATAATAATGCTAAACGATTTTTTTCAAAAACTAAAGAATTAAAAGAAGAAAAAAAAACACCCTTTTACAAGCCTACAACATAGAGTTTCACAAATAAAGCAAAGGAGTGCAAATCATATATATACATGTGTGTGTGTGTATTTAGAGAGAGAGAGAGAGAGAGAGAGAGAGAGAGAGAGAGAGGATGCAATCAAACAAAGCAGAAAAACAAATGCAGACTGAGAAAATCAAACAAAGGCTGATACCAAATTAATATTAATATCTATATATATATATATGTATATGTATATAACAAATCAAAACTTGTGGAGTACTAGTTATTATTAATTATTAATAAAAATGGGTGAAGAGCACAATGTGTATTTTATCTAAGCCTTATTAATCAAATTTCGCGTACCTGTTTATACAGAGTTAGGGCAGAGGTATACTTCTGTCGTCGATAGAACGTGAATTAGCAATGTGATTGGTTCATTCTGAATTTCATATAGCAATGGGATAGGACAGAAGATTTGAAGTTTTACTATTTCACTTCGCAGACTGTATGTGTGTATATATATATATATACGAGACTCTAAAAGGGGGTGGTGGTATTAGAGACCAGTACGTTTCTTCTTCCAGGGCTCCATAAAATGCATACTCATTAAGGGGAAAAAATGATAATGATTATGCTTTAACAGTAATTCAAATTTCCTATCTGTCACTCATATATTCATATATAATTATATATGTACACTCTTGCCGTGGTGAGTCTGGTCCGTGTTGAGAGTCTATGGAGACTGAGATATTCGGCCGAAAAAACCGCCAACGGTGTATTGCGGCGGCGGCGAGAGTACGAGACAAAAGAAAATGACAGCACTTAGGTACTTTTCGCTTCGTGTTTTTCGTGCTATTTCCTCTCACACAGAAGTTGGACCCCTGTGTGAGGGAAAGCACAGGAGAGAGTAAAAAGCACCCTCTATTGCAAGTGTAATTTTGCAATAACATTATGGGTTCTATATTTAACCCCCTTGTGGGTAAGACTCATTTTTACTTTATTCGTGGGCTCACAAGTGAACACTTATTGTTTTAAATTAAAATGAATTTTATAAGATTTTTCTCAAAATAACTCCAAGAGAGGATTAAGTGTTAAAATTAGCACCATAGATGAGAGTTTAAGTGTCAAAATTAATTATGCATAGACAACTAACTCCAAGATTAACAACGAAATGCGGTTAAGTATTAAAAATTAGCCCCCACATAAGTGGATTAAATGATAGCATTATCCCCACAATGGAGGAAAATCTTAACAATTTCAATTTACTCCGAAATTACAGAGAGGTTAAGTGTTCACTTTTAAACCACGAGAAATTAAAATAAAAATAGCCAAACTATAAAGGGATAAAATGTAATTGATCCTAAAATTAACCATATGAAAGTTACGAGACCTGTTTGGACTCACTCTCTCTTGGAAAAATGTGTCTCTTGAAAAATATTGTCCTTTTTTGCTAATGCCTCATACTAAAAAATAAAAAAATTTACCCCCTCAACTATTAATTTTCTTCTCAAATACCCACTTACAAATAGTCGAGGGAATCAATTTGTTGAGTTCTTTTTTTTTTTTTTTTTTTTAAGTTTAGGAGATACTAGTGAAAATGGCAATACATGAGGAAATGTCCATATAATTTATCCTTTATTTATCTTATTTTTAGTAAAATGATATTAAATCCTACATTAGGAGAATTATTTGGTTATACGATACAATGGAAAATTTTTGGTAATAAGAATATTTATTAAAGAAGTTAATTGAAATAGTCCATTGACCGATTGACCACATCTTTTGGGACATTTACCCCTTTGTAATCTCTCTCTCTCTATCTCTCTCTCTCTCCAGCACTCTCTCTTTCCAACGATCATCTTCATTGACAGTGGCGACGTACAGATTCGGCCATCACCACGGTGGCTGCACGAGAACGACGCTGACAGTGCCATAATCATCGATGAATAAATCCAGCTATATCTGTCTAGGTCCGGCCATCGATGCTACCGATCGTCTCCGCCGACATCACCACGATCGTCACCTGCAACCTTCCTTCACGTTGTCGGCGACAACGTACCTCCATCTGTTCCACTTTATGAAACCTCAAAACAGAGATTGAAGAATATCTAATGTATGTACACGTTTTACCTTGGTGGTTTGTAAGGGCTTGTTGGTTAATAATGGAAGGTTGTGGCTTGTTTTGTTTTGTGAATTGAATGGTTTGGGAAATTTAACAAAAAATTTATGTGAAATTAATACTTTTACAAAATCAAAGGTTAGAGCTTTGTTTTGAGTTATGAATTGAATGGCTTGTGAAATTTCACAAAATAAAATTTTGATAAATTTTACAACTTTTTTTGACAAATTGCACAACCAGATCTTGTGTGATCTATCTCCTCTGACCACCACCAATTCTAGATCTACCACCACTACGATCAGATCTACCATCATCGGGACCACCACGAGTAGATTCACGAGCATCGCGTGACCACAGCCAGTGCAGCGAGCATTTTCACGAACTTCGTGAAATTTTACATCTTTTTTTTTATAAATTTCACAACTTTTTCTGTGGTATGAGAAATGAAATTATATAAACTTGTTTTGTGATCATTGCATGCTGATGTGGTAGTTTGGTTGTGAAGAGATCGTTTAGGTAATGTCGTGGTAGTGGTCGTCGGAGGTCAGGTAAGGTTGTGGTGGTGGTGGTGGTCATCGCTGGAGCTCTGGTGTGGTGGTGGAGGTGCTTGTCGGAGGTCAGACGATCACAATCGAGGTCATCGGAGCTCAAGTGAGCTTGCCTTGCTCGCCGGATCTCAGGTGAGGTCGCTGGAGGTGCAGGGTTGAAACTCTTTGGAATGGTGAGGATAGTTTAGACAATTGAAGGAGAATGGACTTATAACTAAAAACTTTTCCTAGTTAAACCACAAAACTTTCTCTAATTTGGATTTATCACTAAGTCCCCCTTTTCTTTTTTTATGTATTGAAATGAACCTGGGCAGGCCAATCTGTAGGGTCATCGATGGTGTTAACCAAGGGTTGTGTCTGTTGGTCCAATGACTATTGGGCCAAACAAACGAGATGGGCCAAATAGACGAGACCCATGGGTTCGAATATAAGTTTTAAACCATAGAGGTAGAACCGAGTGAAGCTGGTCACAACCCGCAACTCAAGCCAACTTGCCAAATTAAGCAACCTAACACCAAACTGAACGTAAGCCCTAATACAATCCTCAAATAGCAGTTCGGGAGCCATAAAAAGTATTAGAGTAATATTATGCTTCTAAAAAAATCCAAAAAGTATTTTCTAACATATGTTGCAGTAGGACCTTCTTCAATAATGGTGGGAGCACTTTAATATCAACCAATCAAAATCAGCTAAATCCTTATGTGTTGGGAAATACTTTTGGAAAAAAAAAATTGAGAAGCATAGCATTAAGTATTAATAGCATTGTCAATGTGTGCTAGATGAGTTTTGCATTCGAGAGCCTTAAGATATTAGAATGGAAATTGATCCCAAACTATAAACCCAACCAAACAAGGTTACTTTTCGTCTAAACAGTCACGTAGGTTTATACAAACTTACCAATTTATACAGTTGTACTAGTCATACACTTTCAGCACATCACTTGCACATTTACCACCAGCAACCATGTCCTTTAATCTGTGAGAGAGAGAATACAAGAATCTTCTAGTTTGCCTATTCTTGCAATTTGTAGTGCTGTTATTGTAAGAACTTCTGATTATGTCCTAGAAGACAAATGCCATCAATCCATAAGCACTAGCGCGGGGCAAATTTATCTACATTTTTTGTAGAAAACAACTTCAGTAAAGTTGCTTCAGTGTTGTTCATATTGTGCCTCTCACATTTTGAACAGTAAAACAACTTTTGCAAAAATGGTTTTAGAAAACTGTCCTGGTTTTACTATTCAAACTATAAGAGGCACAGTAAGAATACTACTGAAGCAACTTTACTGAAATTGTTTCTATTTTTTTATTGTGTTAATTTATGGGAATTACTATTAGCACTTTTAAAATGACTAATGCACTCTATGGTACCTCTCAAACCAGGTATGTCTTCCTTGGTACATGGTGTACCTAATCGGTTCGTGTTACAGGATGAAAGGGTGAAACATATGTTTGAGAAAAGGGTAAAATCTGAGCCTATGCTCAAAATGCTCAAACCTCCTTTGGTTTAATCGAATCACTAGTATGTTCTTCAATATCCAAAGAATAAAAGAACCAAGATCTGGTTCCTACCATTAATCAAACTTAGCAGAGGAGAATCCAAGGGAAATTTATCTTTTGGAAAGAATTCTTGCAAATGAATGGTGAAAAGATAGACAAGGAACCTTCAATGGAATCGAAGACGAACCCAAGGTTCAATAGAGGAAATGACACTGATGGTGGTACTACTTAGAAGAGAGTGCAATCAAACTCAAAGTCAAAGAGTTAGAAAAATCCACGAGTATTGGTGATGAGGATGTCACCATGGGGGAGTCCCATAGTTTGGGAAATGAGGAGGCTTGTTAAGACTCTCGAAAACATTTTAACGAGGAAAAGAAAGAAGATATTTCCCATATACAATTCGGTTCATTTTCAGTACCAATGGAAGTCAACATTGCCTTTACTCTTCCAAAAACATTTGAAGCCAAAGAGAACCATCAAATGGTTAAAGATGATGAAGAAGACAAGGCATCGAAGGCAGATGACCGAGAGGTAAAGCCATCAGAGTTAATTACTTGTAATGAATGTGACTTCGTTTATGCTTTCGAAGAACCATTGAAAGAACTGACTAAGCACATTAAACCATTGTATATTAAGGCTTGCCTTAATGGAGTTGTCCTTAACAAAGTTTTGGTTGATAGTGGTGCTTCAGCAAACATAATTACATTTACAAATCTTAAAAGGATAAAAAAAACTTGGATCTAAGTTAACTCAAACTCACATTGTTATATCTGGATTGCTGGTGATAAGAAAAATACCAAAGGAGTCCTACCTATTGACGTAATTTTGGGTTCGAAGAGGTTCAAAACTGCTTCTTTGTTGTAGATGCTAATCCAAGTTATAATTCCTTATTAGGTTGAGATTAGATTCATGCTAATAAATTTATTCCTTCTTCTATGCATCAGAAACTTCTACTTTTGAAAGAAGATGGAAATGTAGATAGTTGAGGTTGACACTTAGCCTTTTCATGCATGTTCGAACTGTGTAGAGGCATAATACTATCAAGGTTATATGGGCACTTTAAACATTAAGGAATCATCTAATGATACTGTCACATCCCAGAGCAGCAAAAATAGAGAAAATAAATTCCTTTTTGGGTCCATAGCGAATGACCGGTGAACGCCACTAATTATCCACACCACACAGTACTAGTCAACTAGAAGCAACAAGAACAATAATAATATCAAATTGAATATATTATAGAAGTTCTAGCTATTACAAATCATTAGATTGTGCTACATGAAATATAACAGGTCTGAAAGCAACTTATGCCTAAGTACCCATTTAGAACAAAGTTCAATAGAAATAAAACTAATAACTATCCAGGTCTTCAGCTGGTGTAAACATCATCGTCAGCATAATAGTCTTGTCTATCCTCACCTCTCTCCCCCGGCACGTCCTCAGTATAGCCTTCCTCTATATAGTAACCACCTTGGTAGTGATCGTGACCTGCAAGGTTAGGAATAGGGTAGTCTGGACGGGGAATGTCCAGGCAATAACGTCCGTCAGTTTACTAAGAGCTCAGTGAATATAAACTAACTGAGTACTAGTTATATAACGTAATAACAAGTTATGAAATGAATAAGATATAGTGCTACAATAGTATCTTCATCTTTATACAAACGTCGTTGCTCAACCTTTTCCGTCTTATTATCCGAAGATCGATAATCAACTTACCTTGTTGAGTATATAGACCATCCACCGCATATCATGGACAACATGTTAGTCCATCCCCTGCTCGTTAAGGACATATCACTGCCCATCGCATATCAGGGATATAACCTTTCAAACAACAGTATATCAATTCTATTGCCACAACTCATCGATGTCTACCAGTAATCCCCATCCACCGCTCATTAGGGATATAACCCATCCACCACTCGTTAAGGATATACATGGATCATCTGACTATCTCAGGACTGCCTGGTCCTACCCACATACCATTTCCAGAACTTATCAAACCTACATACGTTCAGTACTAATACAGATACATGATCAATCTCATTGTGGCCTAACTACTCTAATTAAAGTAAAACGGATATCGACTCAATTATGAACAACATAACAGCTAACGTTATAACATTAATCCATTATTTATCCTCGTACTTATATTTGGTATCACATCATCCTTGGTTATCCCAATAGTCACATAATGAAAGTCCAAATCGAAAATCAAATAATCAAACCCCTTATATAATCAACAAAAGAACCAATCTATGTTTTGTAAGTGCCATTCGATAGGGACTAGGGTCCAATCGATTGGGGTAAAAATTGTAACAATTGATTGAGGAAAAAGACAATCAATTGGATCCAAAACAATGCCAATCGATCGCTAACTTTGGCAATTGATTGGATTGTAAATAATGGCAATCGATTGGAAAACTATCTAATCGATTCGGTCTTAACTGATGGCAATCGATTAGGAAAAGTCCAATCGATTGGGACTTCGTCTTCTCCAGCAGAATTATAAAATAGCACATACACACGTATAACACCTGTAATTGTGTTATTGCATATCATTACATTGTCATGCATGATAATGTGATGCGTTGTGCATTTTGGCACATATTTGAGTAAGTTTTGACTCACGAGTCAATTTGGGTGTCTGTGTTAGAGAACCCTCTAAGACGGTGTTGAATAAGTGTTCTGTTGTTGTGAAGTCTCTCTGAGTATGAGACGTTCATTGTGAAATATTTAAAAGTTTATCTGAAAATAAATGTTTACCTATGTATTTCACTATCTGTATTGTTATCTAGTTTAGAATACATTTCTGTTGTTAATTTTAGTATCCTGGAGAGGACGAATTAACACGCTGTATAATTGGTAGACTAATTAACAATTTCATAAAATCACGTGGGACTGCATTTTAGCAACCAAACGGAACTTAGGCAAAAACTTTTATAACTTTATGTTTTCACTCTTGAAGCTATGAATTACCTGTGTAAAAAGTTTCGGAGACTGCTTAGGAGTTTGCGAACTCATGGGGAGGTAAACACAATTTTGAAGAGTGTTGCCTATATATAGATAGAGATGACTTTAGATATTTTTACAAAACTTCTAACCTAAGTTTCTAGAGAGGCCAAAGGGAGATTTGGAAGCTTCGATTTTTACGACGAAAAACGACGGACTTCTGCCCATTTATTTTGTTCTAAATTTCGTATTCGAACTCCTTGAGGCAAGGGCTTCATTTTGATATCCGTTAGGACTTGTTTGGCTAAGTTTTTCCAAAAAGTCATTTTTTAGAATTTTCATAAAAAATGATAATTGGATTTTTGATCGATAGGAATTTTTCTAGACGGACTTCTGCACAATCTTTGTGCTTGGGTTTTCTTTGGATCGTATTTTAGGAGCGTTATTCGGAGGTAAGTGATTCAACTATGTTTTTGGAATGATTTATTGACATGTATTCATGTTTTGTATGAAAAATATGTGTTAGTTTATAGATATGTAGTCCATATTGGGAAATTATATTAATAAGTACAATAGCACGGTGAAATGTTTTGATTATCAAAAGCATGGTAATATGTGAATTGAGCATGTTGAGTTGTTATTTGGGTCAAATGAGCATGTGGTACCAAGCCATCTTGTGTAGCCGATATAGGTATTAAGGTCGCACGTTTGAAGAAAAGAAACATGGGTCTTACCTTTTCGAGTGGACTTATTGGCGAGGAGTCGCGGATTAGGAGTATGGAACGTACACGTGAGACTCCAGAGACTAGTATGAAATGTAGAGATGTGAATGCGAGCATGTTTATCATTCATGTGCATTGTTGTTTTATTCACTAAGCGTTAGCTTAAACAAATCAAATATGTGTGGTTATTCAAATAACCATTTCAGGTATTAATGACTGCGAGGAATCGCATAAGTGAGCACGTGGGTTTGGGAGTTCACTTGGAAGGCGACACATTATGTTTATTCCGTAGTTTTGGAAATGGAAGTGTTGTAATAAGAATTTTATTACCTTTTGGCTATGTTTAACTTAGAATTGTAGAACGGATTCGTGATGTTAGATAGTAATCTTTTGTAGTTACGTTTTAACAATGTTATATTTCAGTTAGAATCGCTTTGGTATGAGTTTGGAGTGTGTGTTTGGTCCTAGATAGAATTCAGAAAAAACCTTTAACTTGAAAATTTTTGCAGAAAGGGTTGCTACTGGGAAACAGTCGGCTAGACCGGGGGCACAGTCAATTGAACCCCTGTTTGAGTAAATCATTCTTTGGTTTTCAAAGGGCATCAGTTGACTGGATGATGAATTCCAGTTGACTAGAATCTATTTTTAAAACACACATTCTGCTAGACATGGATCAATCGACCGGACGAGCCCAATCGACTAAACATTTGAGGCATCAGTTGACCGGACCGAGGAGTCTAGTCGATTGAAGGTGGCTACTGGGGATTTCTTATTCTCTGTAACCTCTGAGTCAGTCGACTGAGACCCCGACCTAGTCGACTGAACTGCTGGTTTTAACAATGACTTGTTTTTCTTTTTCGCTGCTTGTTCTTCAAACTTATTTTTGGGAACGGTAATGAACTAGTTTAGCCTCGGTGGTGTGCCACGGGCTCTGGTTCTACTATTGTGGGACCGGACTGTGACAACATGTCTTAAGGATGGGTATGTTACATCTAAACTTTTTATATACTCATGAATAATCATATAAGGTACCCGGTGAGTTAGAACTCACCTAAGGGTGTGTTTGGGTGTGTGGTTGGCTATGGAGGCCAAGCTTTCTCTCTCAACTTTCCTTCCTTCTTCTCTCTGTTTCTCTATCTTAGTCTCTTCTCTTTCCCTTCTTCTTTCTTTTCTTCTCTTCTTCTCCTTATCTTCTTCTTCTTCTTCTCCTCTACTCCAGCAGTGTATGTGTGTGTATATATATATATATGTATGGATGTGTGTATATATGTGATATACAATCTCTCTCTCTCTCTCTCTCTCTCTCTCTCAAAACTGGCCAAACAGACCCAAGGGACTAAAATGAACTCATATATATAGAATTTGAGAGTTCAACATGTCAAACCACGAATCAAAGTTGAAAACTTATCTTTGTAGGTAGCAATCAATTGGTACTGATGACAATCGATTGGCATAAGATATTTCAAGGTAATCGATTGAGAAGGATGACAATCTATTGGGATAGTGCCACATAACAAATTCCAGTCGGTAGTATGGCAATCAATTGGCAAATATGTTAATCAATTCGTATCCAAAAAGTGGCAATCGATTGGAAAAACATGGGAATCGTTTAGGACTCAAAATTAAACAAAGGGAAGTTATAGGTCATACAAGTATACATGAGTTAGTATAAAGTCCCATTCATTGATATATACTCCAAAATACAGGGTATTACATCATCCACCACTAATTGAAAGATTTCATCCTTGAAATCAAAGCAACTAGATTTAAAACAAAAATGAAAAATTCTCACACATCTCCGAATCTAGCTCCCATAAAGCTTCTCCTTCATCATGATGCTTCCACTAGATCTTTACTAATGGAATCTCCTTGTTTCTGAGCTTCTTGATCCCATTGTCTAGGATTCATATGGGTGCTTTGTTAAATGTAACGTTGTCGTTGACTTCAATGTCTTCGAAGTTGATTTCATGTGTCCGGTTGTGAACACATTTTCTTAGCATACTGATGTGGAAGACGTTGTGCACTCTTGACATCTTTGTTGGCAACGCAAGTCAATATACAACTTTCCCAACATGCTCTAGAATCTTGAATGGTCCGATGAATCGTGGCAATAGCTTTCCTCTCTTCTGACCAAATCTGATGATGCCTCGAATAGGTAAAACTTTAAGCAGCACATGATCTACAATGGCAAACTCTAAGTCTTTATGTTACTTATCAGCATAACTCTTGTGTCGGGTTTGAGCTATCTTCATCTTCTCACGTACGATTTGAATCTTCTCGCTTATTTCTCGTACCATTTTTGGCCCAAGAAGTTTGAGTATCTCCAACTTCAGCCCATCATAGTGGCGATCGGCAAGGTCTTCCATAAAAAGCTTCAAACGGTGCCATCCCTATGCTCGTATAGTAGCTATTGTTGTAGGCAAACTCAATCAGTGGCAAGTGCATCTCCCAAGAACTCTGAAAATCGATAACGCAAGCACGTAGCATGTCTTCCATCACTTGATTGACTCGTTCAATTTGGCCATTGGTCTGTGGGTGAAAAGTTGAACACAAGTGCAATGTTGTTCCCATTGCAATTTGGAGACTCTTCCAGAACTCTATAGTAAAGCACGAATCTCAATCTGACATGATAGAAATAGGTATTTAGTGCAATTGTACAACGTGTTGAATATACATCTGGTTCAATCATTCGACTGGATACGTTATGCTGTAGGTGATAAAATGCGCAATCTTCGTAAGTCGATCCACGATTACCCAAATAGCGTCGTGGTTCTGCTGAGATTTTGGCAAAACCACCACGAAATCTATAGTTACATTTTACCATTTCCATTGGGGAATTGGTAACAGCTTTAGAAGTCCTGGTAGTTTCTTGTGTTCTACCTTTACCTGTTTACAAGCAAGACACTGAGCTACATACTCAGTCACTTCTCTCTTCATTTGTTCCCACCAGAAGTTCATCTTCAAGTCCTTATACATCTTTGTACCTCTAGGATGAATTGTCATTCGTGACTTATGTGCTTCATCAAATGTTTATTTTGGGAGATTTGCTTCGTCAGGTACACACAGTCTACCTTTACATCGTAAGGCTTCGTCTGTACCAACACCCCAAACCTCTGGTTTCTTTGCTTACATCTTGGCAAACCATAGCTTCAAATCTTCCGTTGTCTATAGAACTTCTATGATACGACTAATCAACGTTGACTATACCATAAGACATCCAAGATGTTGTCCTTCGGTGGACTCCACTGGCTGAAGATCAAATTCGGCTAATACTTCCAACGCTTGCCATTCTTGAAGCAGTAATGCAGCAATTACTAGTCGAGGTCGACGACTCAAAGCTTTGGCTACAACATTTGTTTCACTTAAATAATACTGCAATGAAAAGTTATAATCATTGATCAACTCCATCCATCTTCATTGTTGCATGTTCAACTCCTTCTGAGAGAACAAATACTTCAAGCTCTTATGATCGAAAAACAGATCAAATGTTTCCCCATAGAAATTGTGTCTGCAGATCTTCAGAGCAAACACTGTTGCTACTAATTCCAGATCATGCGTAGGGTAGTACTTCTCATGTACTTTTAGCTGTCTTGATCCATATGCAATCACATTACCATCTTGCATAAGCACACACCCAAGTCCTTGGTGTGATGCATCATTATAGATTACGTACCTTTTTCTACTCCTAGGTATCACAAGTACCAGTGCAGAAGTCAATATTTCCTTTAATTTGTAGAATGCATTTTCTTGCTTATCTGCCCATTCATACTTTATCTCTTTCCTTGTCAAATTCGTCAATGGTACTGCGATCTTGGAGGATCCTTCGACAAATCTCTGATAATATCCTGCTAGACTGAGAAAACTTCTAAATTTTATAGCATTAGTTGATCTATTCCAACTCAAGACTACATCAATCTTAGATGAGTCCACAGAGATACCGTCCTGGGAAATCATATGTCCCAGAAATATGACTTCCTATAGCCAAAATTCACATTTACTGAACTTTGTATGTAACTTAATATCTCGAAGTTTCTGTAAAGCAATCCGTAAGTGTCCTTTATGATCCTTCTCTGTCCTTGAGTAGATTAGGATGTCGTCGATGAACACTATAATGAATTGATCCAAATATGGTCTGAATACTCTTCATTAAATCCATAAACACTGTTGGCGCATTAGTCAATCTGAAAGGCATAATAAGTAACTCATAATGCCCATATATCGTCTTGAACGCAGTTTTTGACACATCCTTCGGTCTAACTAACAATTGGTGATATTTGGAACGTAGATCGATCTTTAAAAAGATCCTTGATCCTTGTAACTGGTCGAATAGATCATCTATCTGAGTTAGTGGATATCGGTTCTTGATCGTAACCTTATTTAACTCCCTATAGTCTATACAGAGTCAAAGTGTTCCATCCTTCTTCATCACAAATAGCATCGGTGCTCCCCAAGGCGACGTACTCGGGTGAACAAATCCCAAATCTTCAAGTTCCCGAACTTGCTTCTTTAATTCCAACATCTCAGTTGGCCCCATCTGATATGGAGTCTTAGATATCTGCAATGTGCCAGGTACTAGTTCCAAACAGAAGTCTATTTCTCTCTTCAGTAGAAGTCCTTTAATATCCTAGAATACCTCTTTGAAATACTGTATAGTAGGAATCTGATCCATTGTGAGTTCCGTACTTGTACTCCCAATTGTAACTAAACAACTTGTGAGAAACATGTCACTCGTTGGTTAACATTAAAATCTGATTGTCGGTCGACTTGGTATTGGAAATATAATTGTCTTGCTAGGGCAATCCAAGTTGGCACCGTACTTGGTAAGCCAATCCATTCCTAGGATAATGTCGAACTTTGACATTGACAGAACTACCAAATCTGCTGGAAGATTCCTATCTCCCAAATTCAATGGACAATCTTTACACACTTTACCCAACTTAACTCACTCCCAATGGTGACACAGCATTAAGTGCTAGCTAAAGTGCCTGGGGTTCTAAACCCAACTGATGCACAATCTTAACAGTAATAAATGAATGTGCAGTGCCAGTATCGAATAATGCTTTAACTTGACTGTGAAAGAGTACAAGTGTACATTCCAAATATTGCTGCTCATCAGGATTAAAGCCTACTTCTGTAGGAATGATGGTATTCATTTGTGTCTGATCTAGGGTCTTTGTATTCCTTGAACTCGTGCCCCATGGTATCCTCTATGTGGTGCATGTCAATTCCTACTCAAATACCCTGGCTTGTTACAATTCCGGCAAATAGCACCCATCCGGTGGTTAACCTTGAGGACTGTACAAAACTTGGCAATGTGCCCTAGCTTTCCATAATTAAAACATCCCCTATCACCTGGCGACGAGGCAGTAAGTAGTTCCTAAGGTTGCAGTCCCTGCTGGCGTTATTTTTGGGGTCGAGGATAATTCTGATGGGGCTTCTTGGTTCCATCCCAGGTGCACTTGTTTCCTTGAAAGCTACCCTGAGGTCTCCACCCCTGGGTATACCTCGGCGGCAAGTTCTGGAAATTCCTGTGTTGGAAACTCCTTGACGGTCGGGGTTTTCCCATCAGCTGTCATTGTACTGAATATGCATCCTTCTCTAGACTCATATTAAGTCTAACTAATCCTTTAAATGATTGGTTAAGGTGCCCAATCATCATATGGTGCAAATGAGGGTTCAATCCTTGGTGAAACCTTTTCACATTCTTCTGCGGGGTATCGATTATGTGTGGAGCGAATTGAGACAATCGCTCAATCTGTGATGTATATTCCCATACAGTCCAACTTCCTTGGACCAGGCTAAGAAAGTTCTTCTCCTATTGATCTTTCTCATCTTTCAGAAAGTACTTTTTCAAAAATCTTCCTTTGAACATTTCCCAAGGTATCCTCCTGCGACTTCAACTCCTATAGTGGCTCGTTCGACTTCCCACAAATCTACGGTAGCATAATTAAGCTAAAATGTAGTATGACGGTGCATATCCTACTCATTACACTCCAAGACTTTGAATATCAGCTCCATCTCCCATATCCACTACTCAACTCTCCATGGCTCAGTTAACCCATCGAGCTTCTCTAGAAGTAATCCATAGAAACATTCAGGTAGTTTATCTCCAGTTCGTCTTGGAAAAAATGGTGTAGCTGGAGTTTGGACAGGTCATTATTTGTAGCATGGTTGTAGGTATCCCCTATATGCTCCATCCTCTGTATAAATGCCTCGAAGACACATATTGGATCCATGCTCTCGGGAATGGGTGCTCCTAATCGCGACTAATTCCTTCTAGGTTCAACCATAGTGATCTCGTGTGAAGTGTACCTACAAGAGACCTATCGATTAGCTGAAAGTCTTCTCGGAGAAATAAAATCAAGATAGAGCGATAAGCAGTAAGAACTAACAGTTCTACTAATCAACACATATCAACTCAATCATGCCACCAATATATCAAAAGTAAT
The DNA here is from genome assembly GCA_033977485.1 of Hydrangea macrophylla. NCBI lineage: Eukaryota > Viridiplantae > Streptophyta > Magnoliopsida > Cornales > Hydrangeaceae > Hydrangea > Hydrangea macrophylla. The sequence continues at coordinate 18,607,564 of CM066984.1, forward strand.
GCTCGTATATATATATATATATATCAAAAGATGTATTGTATAGTACACACTAGTTAAATTGTGTACCACATAGGATATAAACTACTACAAGTACTGTAGTCAGCTATTTACAATGCTACTATTATTGATAAACATCTATACAAAGCTATAGTCAAATAGCTATATCTCAAGCTCCCAAAAATCATGTGGACAACATGTCCTGATAAAACTAACAAAAAATATAAACCCCCTCCAGATCCTGACTCAAAAGTCATCGGCATCTGATCCTGTAGGTGGTGCCTCGTCCTGGGATGCAATGTCCATCTCTACAGGTGGATCATCCTCTGTTGGCACATCAAGTCCTCCAACTACTGCTCCAATATCCCAATCCTCCACCATCATCTCATCAACATCCATATCCTCAATACTGAATGCTGACTCGGCAATGTCAGTGATTATCTCGGCGAATCCTCCAACTACTACCATAGCCACTACTAACTCAGCCTATCCTATAATGAATCCTTCTGGTTGTGTAACTATCTGTGCTACACACTATGCTACCATATTATCAATGGCTTCCATATGTATTATGGGTCTTGTGGGTAATATAAGTATCAAAGGAATCTTAGGTGCAATGATCTCCTCATCAAGAATCTCCTCCTCATCTACCTCAAGCACCTCATCGTATCCTATCACTATATCGACCTCCAAAACTACCACATCCTTGTCAGCTACGTCATCTATGTCGGCTGGCTTAGGATCCTCTGAATCATCCTCTAAGTCATCTATGTGTGCATACTCTGGCTCCTCAGGGTCATCCTCTGGCTCCTCGTCATTAAGAATCAACTCTGGCTCTGGATCTAGATCATCAGGTTGATCTTGTGGCTTTAGGACGGGTACGTCGAGTATCAGTGATGCTACCTGTACTACAGGTGCTGGCAGAATGGGTCCTCCAAGAATGGATCGTAGCTCTATAACATCCATCTCCAACTTACTTTGGATCAACCGTGCAATCTCTAGGTAATTGTCCTTACCAATCCTCACTGAATGGTAAGCATCCATGTGCATCTCTATAGGGTGAGTCTTCCCGATCATATATATAGCCTTCCACATATCCTCCTCTAGATACTGACTAGCTATCTGTCGTATGCACTCCTGATAGAACTCTGGGTCAGCTGGTTCTACTGTATCCCCATGGATCACGTGTCCTCCATATGCGTTAGCCACAAACTTATAGAACTCTGGATCCATGCTAACCAGCAAAGGAAACTATCTGTCGTCAGAAGGAGGAATTTATCTTAAACTCATATCGCATCTCATGGATCCTAGAATAATAGGAACAGGTGGTGTGGGACAATATGTGAACGAAGTATCAAACCTAAGGCTCTGATACCAAAAATCCTATTACGCCCCGGAGCAACAAAAATAAAGAAAAATAAATTTCCTTTTTGGGACCATAGGGAATGTCAGGTGAATGTCACTAATTATCCATACCACACAGTACTAGTTAACTAGAAGTAACAAGAACAGTAATAATATCAAATTGAATATACTACATAAGTTTTATCTATTATAAATCATCAGAGTGCGCTATAGGAAATATAACAGGCCTAAAAGCAACATATGCCCAAGTACCCATTTAGAACAAAGTTCAACAAAAATAAAACTAATGACTATCCAGGTCTTCAGCTGGCGTAAACATTGTCATCAGCATAATAGTTTTATCTATCCTCGCCTCTTTCTCCCGGCACATCCTCAACATAGCCTTCCTCCACATAGTAACCATCCTGGTAGTGATCGTTACTTGTAAGGTTAGGAATATGGTAGTCTGGAATAGGGGGTTTTCGTAGTCGATTTTTTTATTTTTTTTAATGATTTTAAAACTGACCATTTGGTTTCGGTAGGTCTGTTTTAGGAAGTTTTGGTCAGTTTGCTTACGCAATATTTTGAAATACCGATCAATCGGTGTTTGGTCAGTTTGGTTCGGTCGATTTTCATTTTTTTTTTAATTTTCTTGAACACCCCTAGTTTGGAAAAGGAATGTCCAGGCAATAATGGCCGTCAACTTACTAAGAGCTAAATGAATATAAACTAACAGGGTACCAGTTATACAATGTAATAACAAGCTATAAAATGAATAAGATATAGTGTTATAATAGTATATTCATCTTTATACAAACTTCATCACTTAACCCTTATCACCTTATTATCCTAAGACCGATAATCAACATACCTTGACTGAAAGAACAGATTCAATCATTCACAACTTATAGATACACCATAATTCTGTCCACTGCTTGTTAAGGATATAGACCATCCACCGCATGTTATAGACAACCCATCAGTCCATCCCCTGCTCGTTAAGGACATATCACTGCCCACCATATATCAGAGATATGAAGTTTCAAATAATAGTATATCAAATCTATTGCCACGACTCATCGATGTCTACCAATGATCCCCATCCACCACTCGTTAAGGATATAACCCATCCACTGCTCGTTAAGGATATACATGGATCATTTAGCTATCTCAGGATTGTCTGGTTCCACCCACATACCATTCGCAGAACTTATCAAACGTACCTATGTTCAGTACTATTACAGATACATGACCAATTCCATTGTGGTATGACTACTCTAATTAAAGTAAAACGGATATCGACTCAATTATGAGCAAGATAACAACTAAATTATAACATTAATCCATTATTTACCCTCGTACTTATCTTTGGTGTCACATTATCCTTGATTACCCAATAGTTGCATAATGAAAGTCCAAATCAAAAATTGAACAATCGAACCCCGTATATAATTAACAAAAGAACCCATCCATGTTCTGTAAGTTCCAATCGATTGGGACCATGGTCCAATCGATTAGGGTAAAAATTGTAATAATCGATTGAGGAAAAAGATAATCGATTAGATCCAAAACAATGCCACTTGATTGCTAACTTTGGCAGTTGATTAGGTTACAAATAATGGCAATTGACTGGAAAACTATCCAATCGATTGGGTCTTGACTGATGACAATGGATTGGAAAAAGTCCAATTGATTGGGACTTCATCTTTCCCAGTAGAATTATGAAACAACATATCTACACATATTAAGGACGGGTTTGTTACATCTAAACTTCTTATAAACTCATAAACAATCATATAAAAGGTACTACGTGAGTTAGAACTTACCTAAGGGTGTGTTTGGGTGTGTGTTTGGCTATAGAGGCCAAGCTTTCTCTCCTCTTTCCTTCCTTCTTCTCTCTATTTTTCTGTCTCAGTCTCTTCTTCTGTCTATTCTTCTCTTCTTCTCTGTCTCTTCTTCTTCTTCTCCTATGTTCCAATAATGTATATGTGTATATATATATGTGTGTATATGTATGGATGTGTGTATATATATGATATACAATCTCTCTCTCTCTCTCTCTCTCTCTCTCAAAACTGGCCTAATAAACCCAAGGGACTGAAATGAACTCATATATATAGAATTTGAGAGTGCCACATGTCAAACAACGAATCAAAGTTGAAAACTTATCTCTGCAAGTAGCAATCGATTGGTACTGATAGCAATCAATTGGCATCAGATATTTAAGGCAATCGATTGGGATAGTGGCACATAATGAATTTAGGTCGACAGTATGGCAATCGATTGGGAAATATGTCAATCGATTGGTATCCAAAAAGTATTAATTGGTTAGGAAAACATGATAATCGATTGGGACTCAAAATTAACCAAAGGGAAGTTAAAGTTCATACAAATATATAGGAGTTAGTAAAAAGTCTCATTCATTAATATACACTCCAAAATATAGGGTATTACAGATACCCTAGTGGAAGATAGAGAAGACCAACTGGAAAAAAATGGTGTTTAATGGATCAAGCCCTATATAATATAAAGGAAGTAGATGAGACCATCCAACTGGTCTTACAGAAAATGGTAGGGGTTGATATCAAATCTAAAATTCACAAAGATATGACCATTTATTGGGCAGACTATATCCTTGAGCAAGATGATAGTGAAAAATCAAATCCAAGCTTAAGTAAAATCTTGAGATTACCAGTAGATTCCAGAGAGTTGGAAGTGGATTCTCAAGATTCATTAGAAGATGTTAATTTAGGTAGTAGGGAAAACAAAAGAGTAACTATTATAGAAGTACTCGGTTACCTAAATATGCTCAAGATAGACTAGTTGAAATAATAAGGGAGTTCAAAGATTGTTTTGCATGGGATTATGATGAGCTCTTAGGATTGGATAGAGATTTAGTAGAGCACAAGTTACCAATCAAGGAAGGGTATAAACCAATTAAACAATTATCTCAAAGGATGACCCCTGAAGTTACATTGAAGATCAAAGAGGAAATTGAAAGGTTCCTTAAAGCTAGCTTCATCAGAATAGCCAAGTATGTTGAATGGGTGTCTAATGTGGTACTAGTGACTAAAAATAATGGCAAGTTAAGAGTTTGTTTTGATAATAGGAATCTTAACTCAGCCATACCAAAAGATGAATATCCTATGCCAATTGTAGATTTACTGGTTGATAGATCTGCAGGACATTCAATTATGTCAATGATGGATGGACATTCAGGATATAATCAAATTTGTATTGCTAAAGACGATATCCATAAGACAACATTTAGATGTCCAGGTGACATAGGAAGCTTCGAGTGGGTTCAGATGCCTTTTGGACTTAAAATAGTTAGTGCAACCTATCAAAAGGCAATGAATGATATTTTCCATGATATGATTGGAATATTTTTAGAATGTTATGTTGATGATATTATGGTTAAATCTAAAGCATTCAATGATCATTACACTCATCTAAAGAAAACATTCGAAAGGGTGAGAATATTCAAACTTAAATTGAATCCTCTAAAATGTGCCTTTGGAGTCCTAGCTGAGAATTTTCTAGGATACTTAGTGCAAAAAAAGGGAATTTAAGTTAAAAAGAATAAAACATTATGTGTGATTCAAAGTAAATCACCTTCAAATAAAAAGGAATTACAAAGATTTTTGGGTCAAGATAATTTCATTTGAAGAATTATTTCCAATACAGCTGGAAAGACTAAGATTTATTTCCAAGCCTTGAAAGACTATTTGTTTAAGCCACCAGTGTTGATGCCTCCAAAAGATGATAAGCCTATGAAGTTATATATTTTAGCTGCAGAAGCCTCGATAGGAGATCTCTGGGTACTAGATAATGATGAGAAGAAAGAACAAGTTATTTATTACCTTAGTAGGTTTATAAATAAGGTTGAATGTATATATTCCTTTATGGAGAAGCTTTGTTTATCTTTGTATTTCGCAGTTATGAAATTAAGACATTATCTTCTTCTTAGAGAAGTTTATGTTATTGCAAAGTTTGATTTAGATAAGTATATGCTAACTAGACCTATTTTATGTAATCAACCAAATTGGGAAATGGATTTTGGCATTATCATAATTCTATTTAACCGATGTCCCTTATTAGGCAGTGAAAGGGCAGGCATTGGTTGATTTTTTAGCTAACCATCCTAATGATAGAGAACTTCAAGAACAATGTGAAATTGGTTTTATATCTATGAGCCCATGGAAATTATGGTTCAATGGATCAAAATCGAGTTAAATTCAGGGATTGGATTTGTGATCGAATCCCCTGAAAAAATTAAAACCAAACATGGTTTTAGACTAAATTTGATGCAGTGTACTAATAATCAAATGGAATATGAAGCAATAATCATGGGATTAAAGACACTTCTGTGTTTAACTACATCATCTGTTGAAGTGTATGGAGACTCTCAATTGGTTATCAACCAATTAAAAGGGGAATAGAAATGTATTAATCCATTGCTAAATATCTATTATGATACAACAATGAACTTACTGACTAAATTTGATGATGTCACATTGGTGCATATCCCAAGGTTTTTTTAATGAAGAAGCCAATGATATAGCTTAAAGGTCTTCTGGTTTTCGAAGTGCATACAGTGATCTCGAAGATACAAGCCCCATTTTAGCAAATAGATTATTATTGGCAAATATCTTTAATATTGAAATCAATGATGATTGGAGAAACCTTACTATTGACTATTTGTCTGGTTCGATTGATAAACCTGATAGAATTGTGAGATTGAAGTCAGTAAATTACATAATGTATACTGGGATTTTATTTAAGAGAGGAGCTGATGGTATGCTTTTAGAATGTTTGAAAAGCCAGATGGGTTATAGGTAGGTGTGTACACAAGCTGAGCCGCTCAACAATGGCTCGCGGCTTGACTCAATAATAGCTCAGCTGAGCTCGACTCGTTTAATAAACGAGCCAAGCTTAAACGAGTTGAGTCAAGCCCGAATACCAAGCTCGATAGGTAAAAAAACGAAGCTTAAGCACACGTAGGCTCAGCTCGGGTGGTTTGGCTCGATTAAGACTCATAAAAAAGCTTGTAAAGATATATATATATATATATATATCAGTGGTTGGGCAAATAAGAAGTTCCTTGTGTTTTACTTTTATGTTGTTCTTACTTCTTTTGCTTGTATTGGTCTCCCTTTGGATATTCTTTCATTAATGAGATTTCTAATTTTTTTTTAAAAAGGTGGTCACCAAGTTTCGAATAAAAAAACAAACTGGTCAAATAAAAGAAAAACACCACATCAACTAATAAATTAACCAAACAAGCCTTTACTACCAAGAAAACAAAAACACACATGTTATTCAGTTGTCCCATATCGGCCAACTAGAAAAAAAGAGTGGCTAGAAGGTGGGTCTATAAGTAGAGAGGGAGAGAGAGAGAGAGAGAAAGAGGAAAAATGGTCTTGCCCAGGGCATGTGTATGAGCAGCCGAGATCTTTTCGGGCCTAAGCTTAATGCTTTAGAAAACTGAGCTCTTTTTGACTTGAGATTTTTTTAATGATCCAAGCTTTTACTGAGCTCAAGCCGAGCTTGATTATAATGGTTTTTAATGGAGCGAGCTTGATAAGATTTTCATGAGCTTGAGCCGAGCTTGAGCGGGTTCCCCACCCTTTGAGCTGAGTTTAAGAAGCTCGGCTTGTATATACCCCTAGTTAGAGTTTCATGAAGGGCTTTATGGGGACACATTAGTTTGGGATTAAGATGACATTGTTACTTCAGAGACATGGTTCTCAAAGCTTACATTAAATATGCTAAGGGGTGTACAGAATGTCAAAAGCATGGTCCCTTGAAGCATTTACCTACTATTGATTTGCAATATGTAATAAAGCCATGGCCATTTAGGGGATAGGCTATTGATGTAATTGGAAAGATAAGCCCTTTTGTCTTTGAAGGGGCATTGCTTCATTATTTTGGCTACTGATTATTTTACTAAATGGGTTGAGCCAGAACCAATGCAATCTATTAATTAATATCCAGTCATTAGATCCCTAGAAAACATAGTTTATAGGTTTGGAATACCTAAAACTATTGTGTCAAATAATGCAACTATCTTCGAAGGGGAAGTTGTGACTTTTGACTCGAAGTTAGGAATCACAATGACTAAATCTACCCCATATTATGCCCATTCTAATAGGCAAGTAGAAGCTACAAATAAAGTTAAAAATGAAAATATAGCAAAGGTTATTAAGAATAACCCTCAAATGTGGCACAAAATTTTACTAGAGGTTTTATATGCATCTAGGACTTCGAAGAGGACAAGTACATGAGTATCTACATAAACTTTAACTTATGGGCACAAAGCTGTTTTGCCCATTGAAATCAAAATCAATTCTTTAAGGACTTTGAAGCAAAATCAATTGACTATAGATTTTTATCATACAGCCATGGTGGTGGAGCGGGAAAATATAGACGAAGAAAGAGTTAAAGCTCTGAACAACATTCTTGCTTATAGAATAATGGCAGGAAGAGGTTATAACAAGAAGGTTCGACATAGATCCTTCAATGAGAGAGATCTGGTTTGGAAAACTATTTTACCAATTTGGGTAAAAGAACCATAATTTGGGTAATGGTCGCCCAAGTGGGACGGTCCTTTTCAATTTCATAAGGTGTTTAAAGGTCGGTTCTACCATCTTAAGAATTTGAATGGTCATGTTCATCAAAGGAAAATCAGTGGATGATTCCTTAAATTGTTATCACCCAACTATTTGGGAAGCAAGAGAGGAATGAAAATAAAACATCTGATTTACATAAGACAAGTTTAGAAAATACAATAAAATAGGTTATAAAATAGAAGCTAAACTTTGGCTATTCAGCCTAAATTTATCCCAAAACATGTTGTATACTTTGACTTGATTAATGATATACTGTGCTCTCCCATAGTTTGTTGCTACTTCAGGTTCGAAGTAGCTAACTCGATTTTCATTACTTTAAGATTTTTTTGAGTTTTGTCTTTTCTTGTCTTCATAGTGGCAATTTGATCTTCGACTCCTTGTAAGGGTTCTCTGAGTTTGGCGGCTTTTCCTTTGAGAGCTGTCAGTAGTTCTGTGTCAACCTTGGATTGTTTCACCGTGTCAAAAGCCTTTATTTTCTATTGAAATATCTCATCCATGTCCTTTTCTAGGAGATCCCTCTGTTCGGTGATTCTGGATAGGATGGTGTAGTGAAATTCTAATGAACCAAGAAGTTAATTGACTTATTGCTTATCTTCGACAGTGACTTTGCCCTTGGTAAGAAGAGTGAGGCACAAAAGCTTAAATGTAGTCTTCATCTCTTGGTCCAGAAAGATTCCAAAGGGGGCTTGATTGAAGAGTCTGAGGAAAGGGGTAACACCAAGGAGGTCAAGGTCAAGGACAAGAGACTTTAACTTAAAGGGTCCTTTGATGAGCTTTTCAATTTGGTCTTCTACATCCCCAGTTTCTGGACTTGATTTTGGACCATACAATCTTACTACAATCTTCAATGTCTTCTTGAAGTTTTATAATTCTTTTGTAGACATTTGAGGAGGTGTATCTTGAGAGAAAATGGAAGGCAGGGTGTTTGTTGGTTTTGAAGAAGAAGGGATAGATGTTCGGGGGGTAGAACCTTTTGTGTCTGAAGGAGTTGTTTCTGCAGAAGAACCAGTAACTTTCGTATCATTAGCCTGGAACCAAATTTTTTTTTAAGATTTATTGTATACTGAATTAATTCGAAGATGTCAGTTTACCCGAGGAGTCTCTTTGAGAATGAGTGCTACTGTGTTTATCTCTTCTGTAACAGAAGGGATGTTTGGAGTACTAGTTTCTTTAACCCTCATCAGTTTTACCATGGAAATTGGGATTGCTTTGATGGGAGAACTACTTTGAGGCACCCTTTTCCTTTTCTGAAGATAAATTATAGGTGAATCATCTCCTTGATCTGGGTCTTCGATGATGTCTACATTTGATGGAGGTGGTTGAGTTTTTGAAGGTGTATCCTCTTGCTCAGCTTGAATGAATTTCCTCTTCGGCTTAGGAGTAGGAGGTTTTCCTTTAGTCACTCTGGAAGACTTTAAAGTGGCTACCCCTATTGGCTTTTGGGGAGGTGATGCTTTTGCTTTAGGTTGTAGAACTGTGGGATTGAAGCCATATGGGATGTAGCTGAAGACATACATACTTTGGAAGAGCTGGAAGTCCCAGTAGTCCTTGTAAAAGATAAGAGTAACTTGAATGCTTACTCTTTATTAGAGGGTAGATTCTATCTTAACAATATATGTTCAAAACCCTGTGAACATGACATACCCGAGATACTAGGTGTTGATCCTTAAGATCTCACTGATTGGTAAGTAAAAGCAGCCATATCCACAGTCTGCGTTCATAATCGTCTCAAGATTGAGAACACATACCTTATACAAGTTATGAGTTCTTATCGACTATTAACAGTCTTAAGTGTCAATAGGAAAACTCAGGTCCGTTAATGCACTATAAGCACTAGCATATTAACAAAGAGTTATACTCTAGTGATTGAGATTCATCACTCCATCCAATGGTAGTTAATCATGCTACAATGTAAGCTTGATGAGATATCCAGTCTCATCATCCACTGTGACAATCTCAAAGTATCAAAGAATAGTAATTCGTATCTCGCTTGTATATATCTCATACATATACGAATTACTTACTATGATACATAAGGATTAACAATCATCTCATAAAAAAAACATACACGATGAAATGTAAAGCTGATATCCATATATTAAAATGTCAATGTCTCATGCATAAAATAATTGTTTGAGGGCATAAACCCAACACCTACAAATTCTTATAGTGAGTATAGTTGGGGGAATCATCCGAATTTGAATAATTGGAGAACTAAGGCAAATCAAGCACAAAGTAATTTTAATCAACAGCCTCAACAAAATCAATACTTCTAATGTAATCAACAATATCCATCCCCATAACAACAAAACTATCATGGTAATGTACAACATGATATGCCCAAAATGATCCAACCATGAAGTTGGTCTGCCAAGTCACCGAGAGGTGCTGATTACTTCAGTAAAGGCACCGTAGTCAAGCAATCCCAAGGTGTTCGTCAGGACCGTGCAGTTCATACCAACAGGACTGGCATGAAAGACCGCAACATCCTGTGGACCTGGCCTAACCAGAAGTTTCCTAAACCAGCTGCCAGTCTGCAAGATGGAATGTGGCAGTTTCCTAAACCGCTTATGAAACTCTCCCAAAATCATGCAATTCAATTGTAATCAGATTAGGCTTCCTAATCTAACTAACTTACCATGTAAGAGTGGACTCTTGCATCTATAAAAGAGCCCACCTACCCTATCTACAGGGATCCGAATAACTCTAGCTAACAAGCATAGAATGGAGAATCCATCACTGTACGCATATACCCGGCCGGTATTATTTGTAGTGTCGCCCCTCTTTGTTGGCTCACCAGGCCCGCCGGTGATCTGCTAGTGAACGCGCTCAGACGCAACCGTGGACGTAGGTCACCTAATTAACGGGACCGAACCACATACAACTTATTCTTGTCTTTTTCTCTCTCTAAACCCTTCTTACCAACTTTTGGCATCATTAGTTTGGTGCCGTCTGTGGGAAACGACAGAGGTTTTCACGAACAAATTCTTGACTGATCAACATGCTGCCTAGGAGTAAGAAGCCCGTTACCCAGCCTGGTCAGGAGGATTCACAGCCCGGGCGATTGCCTGCCTCCATGACCACAGAACGGATAACGGCAGCGCTGGCGTAACTGTTGGAGGGCCAGCGGCGAACACAGGAATAGATGGAGGCGCTTTTGGCCCTGCAAGAAAAGCGCCCTACACCAGAAGATCAGCCTGAGAAAAGCGCTCCCGTTCAGGATACCGCTCGGGTACGAAGGCGAGCCTGTTCTGCCCTGGTGTCCCCATCAGACTGGGAACACCTCAGTGATGGTGAGCGCAGCCAGGCAACCAGACGCTCGCAATGGTGAGCTCGGCCCAATCCTCACCGGCTGGAGGATGCCAGAATTATTATCAACCGGCGACGTGCGGCCAGAGGGGAGGAGCCAGGACGAAAGGCCCGGGAATCAGCCAAGGATGCTCTGACCCGGAGCCAGGAGGACCTTAGGCACACGATTACTCGAACCCAGAGCCGAGCTCTATCCCCAAGGTGGACGTGCTTTGAGGAAGATGCCTCGTCATCCGATCCGACCTACCGCTCGGATATAGAGATGAGAATCGGGCGGGATGACGTAAAGGCCCAGGTCGAGGAACTGTAACAGCAGATTGAGAGGTTGAGCCGCAAGTCCGGCCACGACCTTACAAACACGGAGACGGAATCACCATACACAGCTCGAGTGGTGCAGTTCCCTATCCCGCGAAAGTTCAAACCCCCTCACCTTAGCTCCTATGACGGCACAGGGAGTCTAATGGACCACATCCGCACCTACAAGGCTCAGATGGCACTGGTCACCAAGGTGGACGAGCTACTGTGCCTGGCCTTTCCCAGTACCCTTAAAGGGCAAGCAGCACATTGGTTCCATGCTTTAAAGCCCCGAACGGTCGATGACTTCAAAGCCCTCAACAAGCTGTTCATCAGCCAGTTTGTCGGGATGCTCGATCGGTCACAACCGGACACTCAGCTGTTGACCGTCAAGCAGCGCAAAGGGGAGTCCCTGAGGGAGTATGTGGACCGTTTGAACCAGCAAAGGCTCCAGATTCGCAATCTCAATGAAACAACCATAATTATGGCCTTCTGTCGGGAGTTCAACACACCAAGGTTGCCACATCATTTCATCGTGACCGACCGGCAACCCTGGTGGAGCTCTCGGAGAGGGTCGGAAAGTACATAGACACTGAAGAGTTCCTGAAAGCAAAGCACGCCGGTCAGGCGGGAGATGAATCCCTGAAGGCCAAGCGCAAGTGTGAAAGATTTGAGAAGGTCTCGGGAAAGAAGCCGAAGCAAGATCAGAAGGATGTCCGGGGTCAGCCCCCGATCGCTTTCACACCCCTTTCCCGGGCCATACAAGAAGTCATGGCCGCCGCAGAGGTGCAGAGGTTGCTTCAGCAGCCAGCTAAACTCAGAGCCCCGCCCGGTAAGAGGAATCGGGACAAGTTCTGCCACTTCCATAGGGACCACGGCCATGAAACGGAGGATTGCTTTAAGTTAAAGCTAGCAATAGAGAAGCTGATCGAGCAGGGACACCTTGCAGAATTTGTCATAGTAGATAGACGACCCCGATAGGACACCCGAGCTCCCGATCAGCCACCACCACTTGGACAAATCTACGTGATCTCCGGAGGAACGTCAGGCGGAGGGGATTCACAGTCGGCACGGAAGAGGCATACTCGGGCATCCTGGGCGGATATCTGGCAGGTCCAATCCACCGGCTCCTCCCCAACTGATGTTCTAACATTCTCATCCGACGACTTGCAGGGCATCCACTGCCCCCACGATGACCCGCTAGTTATGACGCTTTCTATAGCCAACTATATGGTCAAGAGGGTGCTAGTGGACAGAGGTAGCTCATCCGACATCATGTTCACGTCAACATTCTATCAACTCAGGATTGCCAGGGATTGGCTCTGGCCGGTTGCTACCCCCCTGGTTGGGTTCAACGGTTCCAGCACACAACCGCTCAGAAAAATCGAGCTCCCAGGTCTCATGGGGACCTATCCTCAGCAAGCCTCCGTGCTGACCAATTTCGTGATCGTGGAATCCCCGTCGGCCTATAATGCCATTCTTGGGAGGCCAACACTCAACAAGGCCAGGGCAGTCGTCTCCACCTACAGCTTAACAGTGAAGTTCCCAATTCCTCAGGGACCCGGATGCTTGCGTGCAGATCAGACTACCACCCAGAGTTGCTATGTCAGCTCGCTATGCCGGGGGGCTATCACTGAACCATTAAACGTTCAAGAGATGGACCCCCGGGACCAGAGCGACGCGGTAGGTCCGGTGGAAGAATTGAAAAGAGAGACGTTGAATCTCGAGTATCCCGCGACCGCACGGTCAACATTGGTACCCTGCTGGAGCCCAGCCTGAAGGAAAAACTGACTCAGTTCCTAAGGCAAAATCAGGACATTTTTGCTTGGAGTCATGAGGATATGCCCGGGATTGACCCCTGGATAATGTCCCATCGACTCAATGTCAGTCCAGATTGCCGGCCGGTGAAGCAGAAAAGGAGGGGCATAGCCCCCGAGAGGCAGAAAGTAGTGAATGAGGAGGTCGAGAAGCTCCTCAAAATCCGTTCCATACGAGAAGTCCACTACCCCGACTAGCTAGCCAATGTGGTACTTGTCAAGAAAAGCAGCGGGAAGTGGAGGATGTGCGTGGACTTCACTGACTTGAATAAAGCCTGCCCCAAGGATTGCTATCTGCTGCCCAGGATAGACCTCCTTGTGGACTCCACGGCTGGTTACTCACTCCTCTCGTTTATGGACGCCTACTCGGGGTACCACCAGATCAGCATGTATCGCGGGGACGAAGAGAAGACTGTGTTCATCACTGACCAGGGTACGTATTGTTACAAGGTTATGCCATTCGGTCTCAAGAATGTCGGGGCCACTTACCAATGCCTAGTCAACTACATGTTCAAGGACCTGATTGGGAAGTCTATGGAAGTATATATGGATTATCTGCTGGTCAAGAGCCGGGACGAGCCCGACCACTTTGAGCATCTGGCCGGGGCCTTCAGCATTTTGAGAAAATTCAGGATGAGGTTGAACCCGGCCAAATGCACCTTCGGCGTCTCGTCCGGGAAATTTCTGGGCCACTTAGTCAGCAAACGGGGGATCGAAGCAAACCCCGAAAAGATCCAGGCCATCATCAACATGCGGTCGCCCAAATCGACGAAGTAGGTTCAGAGCTTAGCCGGACGGGTGGCCATACTGAACAGATTTATCTCCCGAGCTACCGACCGGTGCCTGCCATTCTTTAAAATCCTCCACAAGATATTTCAGTGGTCAGAAAAGTGCGAAGAGGTGTTCCAGGAACTCAAAAAGTACTTGGCGTCCCCTCCTCTACTCTCAACACCCGTGCTGGGGGAAGAATTATTTTTATACTTAGCAGTGTCACCATCAGCGGTTAGCTTGGCACTCATTCGGGAAGAGCACGGGATACAGTTCCCAGTGTACTATACCAGCCGGGCGTTACAGGGTGCAGAGAGCAGATACTCTCGTATCGAAAAACTGGTGTTCGCCCTCATCACCTCGGCCAGAAGGCTCCATTCGTACTTTCAGGCCCATGTCATTATGGTCCTCACAGACCAACCCCTTTTTAAAATCCTCAGCCGGCCCGACACGTCCGGGAGGCTCGTCAAGTGGGCCTTGGAGTTGGAAGATTTTGAAGTGCTCTACCGACCCCGGACGGCCATCAAGGGACAAGCCGTAGCAAACTTTCTGGTTGAGTTTACGTATCCAGAAGACCCGGTCAAAGATACTGAACCACCGGCCCTACCGCCCGGGTTACACTCTGATATCCCTACCTGGGTACTGCACGTGGACGGTTCATCTAATCAGCAAGGCAGTGGTGCGGGAATCATCCTAACTACCCCCAACGGTATCCAGCTCGAATATGCGCTAAGGTTTGGGTTCCGTGCCTCCAACAACGAGGCCAAATACGAAGCCCTATTGGTCGGATTGCAGTTTTCCATTTCTATGAGTGCACAACAGGTCCAGGGATACAGCGATTCCCAGCTCGTGGTCAACCAGGTTAACCAAGAGTACGAAGCGCGGGAAGACAACATGGTAACCTACTTGGCCCTTGTCCGAGAGGTTTCCAAGAAGCTCAGGTGGTTCTCCATCATGCAGATACCCAGAGAAGAAAACACCAGGGCCGACCGGTTGGCTCGCCTTACCTCATCTTCTGAGTCAGAATTGCCCGGGATACGGATAGAATATCTACCCGAGCCAAGTGTGGCAAACTCAAAAGGCATGGAGGTAGATCCGGTCACCATGGGACCTAGCTGGATGGACCCAATCATCGCATTCTTGACAACGGGAGCGCTACCAGACGAGAAAGAAGATGCCCGCCGGGTCAAATACCGGGTGGCCCGATATCATCTTGTTGACGGTATCCTCTATAAGAGAGGATTCACTATCACATACCTCTGCTGTGTTCACCCCGCACAGGTCCAAGCGATATTGTTCGAAATCCACGAAGGAGTGTGCGGGAATCACATCTGAGGTCGGGCACTCTCCAGGAAGGCCTTATTGCAAGGTTATTACTGGCCAACCATGGCCCGAGATTCTCAAGAGTATGTCAGAAGGTGTGACAAGTGTCAGAGATACTCTCCCATGATCAACCGACCGGGACAGCTCTAGACACCAATCCACAGTCCCTGGCCTTTCGCCCAGTGGGTTATCGACATTGTCGGTCCCCTGTTGATGGGAAAAGGACAGGTCAAGTTTGCCGTGATCGCTGTTGATTACTTCACCAAGTGGGCAGAGGTCGAGCCCTTGACAACAATAAGTGAACGAAAAATGGAAAGCTTCGTGGAAAGGAATATTCTCAGTAGGTTCGGCATTCCCCGGGTTCTGGTCAGTGATAACGGCAGACAATTCGACACCCCTATCTTCAGGCAGTTCTGCTTGGATTATGGGATACTAAATCATTATTCCTCCCCCGAGCACCCTCAAGCCAACGGTCAAGCCAAGGTGACAAACCGGACAATCTTGCAGTCAATCAAAACAAGGCTTGAAGGCGCCAAAGGGCTGTGGGCTGAAAAACTACCAACCCTCCTATGGGCCTACCGCACTATACCCCGAGCGGCAACAGGCGAGATGCCGTTCTATTTAACTTATGGATTCGAGGCGGTGGTCCCCACAGAGCTCGAGTTGCCTACATATCGGGTGGCTAACTTCAGTGCGCCGGATAACGAAGAAGCTCTAAGGTCAGAACTGGATCTGGTAGAGGAAAGGAGAGACCAAGCCTATCTAAAGGTGGCATCCTACAAGCAACGGGTTTCGCGATACTACAACAGCAAGGTGAAGCACCACAGTTTTCAAGTCGGAGACCTCGTCCTTAAGGCAGTGAACCAATCCACCCAGATCCCGAGCCATGGGAAGTTGGGGGAAAACTGGGAAGGCCAGTATAAAGTAACCCGGGTCAACCGACCGGGAACTTACTGGCTACAGAGCATGGACTGGCACGATCTCTCTCATCCTTGGAATGTGAAACACCTCCGCAAGTATTATCAGTAACACTTGGCCACGAGAATTTAGTATTGGTAGAAATTAATTTTTGTAGCTCTAATTGAGCAATCGCTATAAATTTTTGTTTTTAAATAAAATTGAATAGTTTATTTTGCAAATTTACTCCTGTCAGTACACCGTGCAATGCAGAAAAGTCCCCGGGCCTAACCCCGAGGCACAAAAGACCTTGGGCTCCAAACCCAGGCACAAAAAGACCTCGGGCTCTGAACCCAGACACAAAAGACCTCGAGCTCCGAACCCACGCACCGGCTTCGCCTAGGTCTAACCAATGATGGGGGCAAACCCCTAGGTGGCTGATGATGGCAAGCCTAAAAGGACCCTGCAACCACCTATGTTCCAGGTCAGTTTCCTACGGTCACTCCTCACCATGCGTCGCCTTCGTAGGACGCTCGGGGGGCAAGGGGATACTAGACCCAAACAAGAAATTACATAAAGCTTTGCTTAGGTCCAACCGACGACGGGGGCAAACCCCTAGGTGGCCGACGATGGCAAGATTCAAAGGACCCTATAACCACCCATGTTCCAGGTCGGTTTCCTACGGCCACCCACTCCTGCACTCCCACCTTAGCAAAATGCTTGGGGGGCAGGGGAATATTAGGCCAAAATAGGAAATCACACCGGTCACTAAAAGAACTTGGAAGATATTCCTAAGGGCTTACATTGATCAGAGATAGATATCCTGAACATTAAAACAGGATACTCCTATAATACACGGGGACATCCCGTACGGTAAAATAGGATATTCCTATAATACACCGAGACATCCCGGACGCTAAACAGGACAATTTCCTATGGCACACTGGGCTATTACCTTTAAAACAGGTCAAGAAGACTAGGTGTTCTACTGGTTACAAGTTCCTAAACCATTTGCTAAGGCAGGGGATTAGGTCGGCTAAAAATAGGGTGGATACTAGCAATCGCAAATAGGCACAGTGCAGATAAAAGTAAACAATTAATGGAAAGTGATCAGAAAATGGAAAGAAAGTTTGACCTCGAGGGCCTTTTCATTAATAAAGAACTGTACAAAACCACGGGGGCAGTTGTAGTAGCCTCCCCATAAAAGGAAAAAACTATAACAATATAAAATAAAAAAAACAACCATAGGTCATGGGTTGTCCACAACGACCACCTCTTCCTCCTCAGCACCCTGCTCTTCCACAGAGGGGTCCCTGGTCAGTGCAGCTTCAGCGGTGACCTCGGAGTTAGCTTGGCCCTCCTTCCAATAACTGGACTCTGCCCAAGAGTAGCCAGACAGGTCCCAATCAGGGTCTTTGGCAGCAACTCGCTTCGCCAGATCAGCATAGCCCGTGAGGAACCCTGCCTCGAACTCCTCCTCAGCATCCTTGGCTTCAGCATCCCGAGCGGCAGTGAGCTCCGAGAGCGTGGCTGTCATGGACACCAAGTCCTTCTCGGTAGTGATCCTCCCGGCTTCCGCGGCTGTAGCTTTCATCTCTGCAACCTTCTGGGTGGCCCGTTCGGTTGAAAGAGAGACGCGGGTCTCCCCAAGCTCCAGGGCCGCTGCCCGGGATTTTTCCTCCTCCACGGAGAGAGCAAACTCTGCGGACTCCCGGCCAGCCCTTTCCACGGATAGGTCAGCCTCTGTAGTGGACAACCTCTTAGCAACGCCTGGAAGGGTGGCTTCAGCCCCGGCCGCAATGCAGCCAATCTGCAAGATCAAGACAATGTCAGTATACGCAGGGAAGAAAAGCTAATGTTCATATTATAAAAGAACTCACCTTGTGGCTGATGCTGTAGAGCCAATTGATTATGGCCTCGGGACTAAGCAGAGCGCATTTGTCGATCTGACTCTGTAGTAGCCCGAGCCAGACCCTTCCGCGAATGTCGTCCGCCGTCTCGACTGCCGGCCTCGAGAAGGGGCCCACGCGAGCTGTCTCCTCCATGCACAGGAAGGAGACCCCGGACGGTTTGACGGCGGGGAGAAGTGGTGGTGGCGCAGCGATGGTAACACCGGGTGTTGAGGCCGCAACAGCCTCCTTCTCCGCCCGGATAGAGATTCCCCGAAAGATCCTCTTGAGGGGCTGGCCCTCGGCGGGGTCTGGCTTTTTCCTCTTCTGGCCAGCCCGGGCCATCAAGGCCGCCTCTTTTTCCTTCAAGGCTGCTGCGCTCTTGGGAGCCATTTCTGAAAAACCAGAGAAGAGCACATAAGAATTCAGTAAAGTACCAAATAAAAGGAAAACCGGAAGGTCAAGATATGGGATTTACCAGGAATGATCACCGGGAATATGGGAGCTATAAAGTACCAAATACTTTGTATTTGGGAGCCATTTCTTCTTCTGGCCAGCCCGGGCCATCAAGGCTGCCTTTTTTTCCTTCAAGGCTACTGCGCTCTTGGGAGCCATTTCTGAAAAACCAGAGAAGATCACATGAGAATTCAGTAAAGTACCAAATAAAAGGAAAACCGGAAGGTCAAGAGATGGGATTTACCAGGAATGATCACCTGGAATATGGGAGCTACAAAGTGATGCTGGGGCTCGTAGGAAGTCTTCAGGCTTCCCGACCGGGTCAACACATTATTGATGTCAGTTGGGTCCTCCACCAAAGACAAGATCCTCGCTTGGAACTCGTCTGGAAGACTGGGCGAGTCAACTGATCCCACTGCAAGGCAAACATACAAACGGGTTAGTCATGGCGAAATAAAGAGATTAATCAAGAAAGAAAAGTGATTGGGCTTACTCCTCAGCTTCCCCGCCCAGGAGGTCCTCAACTGCACACCTGGCGCCTTTTCACATAGCCCCAGGGTGGATACTTGGAAGAATTTCTTCTTCCATCCTTTATTATTGATCGGGCAGTTAACTATTATCTTCCGCTCCTGCCTGGCCCCGAGTGAGAAGAAACCAGACTTCCCATGAACTTGGAACGGCCTGTAGGTCCAAAAGAACTCCTGTAGGGTGAGCTCATACCCGAGAACTTGAGGCCACAAGGAGATGGACCCCATCAGATACCACTAACCGTTAGGGGCGAGTTGCCCGGGGGAGATCTCGAGGTAGATCAGTGCGTCCCGGGCAACAGGGTGGAGCGGTAGGCGAAGGCCTGCCATGAAAGCATCTTCATATAGGGTAACGAAGCCCGACTCGTGGAAGTGAGCCCTGCCGTCGTGGACAGACAGAGAGAAGGGGCCGGGAATGTCATATCTATCCCTGATTCGACCCAAATCAGGACCGCGCAGGGTGCTGATGATTGACTCGTAGGCGAAGATGACTCCGGGACTGTTCGGTAAAGACCCTTCATAGCCCGACCCCCGAGATGTCAAGGCCACAGGAGAATCCCGGTGCGTTTCCTCGTGAGACGCCCAAGCAAGTATCCTTCCCTCACTATGGTGATCAGAGGGGGCCAAAGAGGGAGGGTCTAGGCTTGTGCTCAAGGTTCCTAATCGTGACTGCTCGTCTTCCGATCGGGATGACGAGTTGAAGTCTGAGTTGCACATGTCTACGTCAACAGTGGACCTAGGAGGCAGACAACGACCTAAAAATGGGTCAAGGACTCCAAGTCTGATATACAAAGGAGGCAGATCTAACAACCTGAAGGGCAGGTCATACAAGACTCTAGATGAAAGGTAACACTCTCTCAAGACTCTCCCGGGAACACCCGTTCGGTCCAACTGTCCTAAAGAGCCTCCGGATTGGAAGAAATAACAGAACCTAAAAAACAAAAAACCCCACGCCTGTTCTAACCTAAAGTGGGTTCGCTCCCTCTAGCTTTGTTCAGAAAAGAAGAAGAGAGTGAAGAACTGAAGACAGAAAGGAAAGACTTACAAGATTTAGCGCAGAAAAGGGGTCGGGAATCTTGCTCGGGATCTTGTTTGCTCTCAAACCACTTGGTAAACTCTTTCACTTGGCAGCAGGAATTGAAGAAATGAGCAAGTGTTCCTTATATAGGAATAACGGGCAGTCCAGATCAATCAGATCCAATGACTCAGGAGTTTTCCCGGCAAGAGCCGCCAGACAGCTGTCGCATCAGCCACGTGGAAGGTCGCCTCAAAATGCGCACGCATCAAATGTGTGACGTGACTGTCCGGTTACCACACAGCTGTTCGGTTACATCCAAACCGACTTCCCTGGATCTTGACCATACCAATTACTCCTTGACACGTGGCAACACCACCACCCGGGCTTCTCCCTGTACCGGTCGGTTATTCCACCGGGTGATCTGGAAGGCGGGCCCCATCCCGAGCGGCATTCCCGGAGAATATTCGGACGATTTCTAAGGCAATACTGATTTTCGATCCTCACCCGATGAAGCATCCAGTTAGTTCCAAAAATGGGGGCAGCTGATATGCCCAAAATGATCCAGCCATGAAGTTGGTTTGCCAAGTCACCGAGAGGTGCTGATTACTTCAGTAAAGGCGCCATAGTCAAGCAATCTCGAGGTGTTCGTCAGGACCGTGCGATTCGTACCAACAGGTCGGGCATGAAAGACCACGGCATCTCGTGGACCTGGCCTAACCAGCAGTTTCCTAAACCAGCTGCCAGTCTGCAAGATAGAATGTGGCAGTTTCTTAAACCGCTTAGAAAACTCTCCCCAAATCATGCAAATCAATTGTAATCATATTAAGCTTCCTAATCTAACTAACTTACCATGTAAGGGTGGACTCTTGCATCTATAAAAGAGCCCACCTACCCTGTCTACAGGGATCCGAATAACACTCTAGCTAACAAGCATAGAACGGAGAATCCACCACTGTACGCATATACTCGGCCGGTATTACTGGTAGTGCCGCCCCTCTTTGTTGGCTCACCAGGCCCGCCGGTGATCTTCTAGTGAACGCGCCCAGACGTAACCGTGGATGTAGGTCACCTAATTAACGGGACCGAACCACATACAACTTGTTCTTGTCTTTTTCTCTCTCTAAACCCTTCTTACCAATTTTTGGCATCATCACAACATAACTCTAACCTCTATGTGCCTCCTCACAAGAAGGCGCGGGAAGACCCAAACTAACAAATGCTACAACAAATGGTTGAAGTAATGGGAAAACTATAAACAACGATGGAAAAAATGAGAAAACAACTTGACTATAAAGAAATGGAGTTTTTCAGCTCAACCACAAGAAAATCCTAGAAGTAACCTCCCTACTCAACTATAGCCGAATCAAAGAGGCTAAGGGCAAGTAGTCCCCAATTTTAACAATCCAGAATAGGCAAAGCCATTACAACGATAAGAAGAAAGAAAGTGGTGGAGAAGGAAAAAGAGGTTGATGAAGAACAGAATGAGGAAGAATTGAAAGAGTCTCATGTTGAGGAAGAACTTCGTTCTGAAATTGAAAAGTTAAAATTTGAATTTAAACAAGAAATAGAGAAATTGAAAGAGAGCATAGAGAGGAAATCGAAAAAATAAAAAATGAGTAGGATGAATAAAATTAAAATGGAAAACATTGAATGTCCCTTTCCTGCTCCCTTTCCTCAAAGATTGAAACCACAACAACAAACCAAGTCAGGAGTTTCTTGAACTTTTTAAGCAAGTTCACATTAATCTCCCTCTCTTGGATATTGTTCGACAAGTGCCTACCTATGCTAAATGCCTAAAAGACCTGTGCACTGTTAAACGCAAGCAAAGTGTTAAAAAGAAAGCATATTCAATAGACCAAGTGAGCTCAATCATGAAACATAACTTACCTCCAAAGTTTAAAGATTCCAGGACCCCAACCATTTCTTGTATCCCGGGGAATCAAAGGATCTAAAATGCACTCCTAGATTTAGGAGCGAGTGTTAATTTGCTCCCGTATTCTGTTTACCTTAGGCTTAGGTGAGTTAAAACCCACCCGGATTACATTATAACTCACTGATATATCCATTAAAGTACCACGAGGCATGTTAGAAGTCATTAGTTCAAATCGATAATTTTGTTTACCCTGTGGATTTCATTATTTTAGATACAGAGCCGGGACATATGAAGAATACACAAATCCCTGTTATATTCGGTAGGCCATTCTTAGCAACAATCGATGCAACTATTTGGGTTAGAAATGGCCTCATAACTATGGTGTTTGGGATTATGACTCTGAATGTTAAGATCTTCCCGAATCCCCATCACCTAGATGAAGAGAAAAATGACGACGAAGTTCATTGCATTTATTCTATAGAATCTTATGAGCTAGTAGAACATGTACACCATTCCAGACCATGGGGACCTGGAAATAATATAGATAGTGAGCCCGATGGAATTTTAGATTGTGTTGATGTAAGCTACTTGAGGGCGATTATCAAAAGGCCAAAGAGTGGGTCAATCATACAGTAAATATGGAGCTGGATGAATGGAAAATTGAATTAGATCAGTTTTTAAATACCGATTCGATTTCCCTTTCCAAATGTACTAGTGATCTACCTTGGAGTGCTACTGTCAATTCAATAGGAGTGTGTAATCATGAATCTATCATTTTATATCATGTGGAAATGGTTATACGATATCGTATACTCCTTAGTCTCTAATACTTTCACTTTATTTGTATTTGAATCCAATATTTCATAATCATTTTAAAAATACAAATGGTGGTGAGGTCATATCTACTAAATCCTCTGACCATGTGCTGAAAGTTAGTTGGGGGGAATTACTGCATTTCAAAGGTCATCTTGAACTCTAAATTGTGTATCTATTTAATCGCAAGAACCTTTTAAAATTCCGATGGTGTATGACACTCATTTTGAGTAATTAATGCTAGTAAAAATACCAACAGTTGGGGGGAGATGCTATTAGGATCCCAATTTCTTTTCACTATAAAATTATTTCATTGGAATGATCTGCAAAAATTTTGGTTACTGTTTTATGATGATTATCTTAACTAACCGCTTACTTTGTTTACTGAGTTGATGTATTATATTTTCTATCTCGCCTTGTGCTTCAATGTCATATACATGTGTATAGCAACATGAACTCAGTAAAATAAAGTAAGTTTTTAAAATTTTAATTTTTTTTAATAAAATAAAAGGGTTCTTGTATCTCTTTTAGTTGATGTAGCTAGTTATGATGCATTTATGTCATTTTTTGTATGTCATTAGCTAGCGATACACACGATTGTTGTTCGTTTACTATCTTAGTTATAGTATGTTTTCTACTTTTTAATCTTCAAACAACTTGAGCACGAGTTACAACCACGTACTTAGCTAAAATGGATTAGTAAGCATAGCTTAGATATCTTAAGAGACATGTAGTGGAGACTAATAACCTAAGTGAGCATATTGAGCCATTCTTTCATTTTAGAAGGTTTTATATTTTTACTCTTACTTTTTGAAAAGCATTGATTTCGTTGAAAGTCTCATTATTCTTTCTATTTTGGTGATCACTAGAAGAGAATGTTCAGGATTTACCAAAAACTCTAAAATTCTCAAATTACTAAAATGGATAAACTAATGTACATGAGAAATGATTTAGGCCATTTTTCTTCGATTATACACTGATATTGCAGTCCTGAGCCTAATCATGCATACTTTCTTAGATATTACCCTTCTTGATATGTTTCTATCATAAACCAAAACTTTGAGCCAAAATGCTATCGATTCATGAATTACAACCCAAACACCTACACCTCAAGTAAGGAGTACATGTCACATACTTATTGCTTATATACATCTTGGCATGTGATTGAGAGTGTGATGTATCTATGATGAAATCTGTGAAGTGTGAACGAGAGAGAAGATGGAAAAATGAATAAAACATTATATGGTGAGTTGCCAATAGAAAGAAAAAGGACATAGAAGAGGGATGGAAATATGAAAAGAAAAAAAATAGAAAAAAAGAGGGATGAGTCATGAAGATTGGAGAAGATAAGAAGTTGCAGAAAAATTGCAAACTAATGTATTTAGAGTGAGGAAATACTTCAGTCACATTCTAAGACAATACTGATAATTTCTACTTTTCTTTCCCTTATGTTGATACATTTCAAAGTTCTAATAATTCAGTCACTACATTGCTAGAGACTAGCAATAAGCTAGTTGGGGGTATGATTAAACATAGAAAGTGCATATTCATAACATGTTATATGATCTTTTATGTGTACTTTTATTCCCAAGTCCCTAGAGTTACACGTATTTCAATAACATAGTGCTTTCATGGCGATTAATGTTAAAACGTGTGTATTTGTATTATTTTATAAGCTATTGGGTGCATTTAGATGAAATGATTCTTGAAGCTTGGAAATGAATGCCTCACTTTTTGTTATACAACCCTTATATATTTCATTTACATGAGGTTTGTGGGTGTTTTGTAGGTCAAAGAAAGCATAAGTTGCTTAAAATGTGATTTTGGTGGAAGAGAATGACAGCAGCAGCTGAGAAAATGGCAATTTTGACATTGAAGAGTTTGGAATTGTGAATTTTCTCTAGAGATAAAAGATGTAGTTCGTCGAGTTACGGTCGCGTGGCTGTAAACCGTACGTCAATCTGAATCCGAGCAAAGAGACATCGCAATTCTCCCATCGGTGCGCAGAGATGTCAACTGCAGAAGACCATGACCAATCCTAAAATATATACAGGACCGGTCCTGGCCATGACTAGTCCTGGTAGTGTTGTGAAACCGGTCCCACTCAGTAGATTTGCCCCAGTAGCTTCTTTTTAGATCTAGGATTCCTATATTGATATATATATATATATAACTTGTAAATGTATTATACTCAACTTTTATCATATTTTACATATAGTAGTTGTTAGAGAGCCTAGTTTAGGATCTCTAAGGCCATGTTTGGATGTTATTTCAAGATTTCAAGTCAATAAAGTAGTTTTTCTTCGTTCCAGGTTATATTGCTCTCTATTATTTATACTTTCAGTATATTAATTATTTTTAATCATAATTTTCATTATGTTTATGTTATTTATGATTGTTAGATTTATTTTGCTAATGGTGGGCTAAACCTAGTGTTAGGTTTATGCGATGAAGCACTAGAAAAGTCAATTTTCATGCACGTTCTCAAAGGGTAACCTTCATAATTCAGCTTTTCCATAGAGTATAGTTTAGAATTGTTGTCATAATTTTATGCACGTTCTCAAAGGGTAACCTTCATAATTCAGCTATTCCATAGAGTACAGTTTAGAATTGTTGTCGGAATTTTTCTAACTATATCAAACATTGGCCTTACATTCTAATCTAATTTTTGATTCGTTTCACGAACTTAGACACTCAAATAAATTTCTCACTTCAAATAATTAGTATTTGGACTTGTTAAAGTGTTTTGAATGGAAAGAGGAATTGTTTCAAATCTGCCCGTAATTAATTCATAGGCTAGTTTGGCGTTGTTTTATGTCGATTAATTAATAGTTGGTATTTTCTCAACTCAAGCAAGACACAATATTGAAAGGCACCCGGTAAATTATAGTAGGTGGCCATATCCTTCCTTAGGCATGATAATTGGTGAATCTAGTGTGAATTCGTGTAATCCTAACCCATTAATTCATATTTTACTTGGTTTAAGTTAATTCGCTGCTTTAATTAGTCTTATTAAATTTTCTAGTTTAGTTTACTCAATCAATCTAGCCTAAATTTCAATATCAATTAGTTTAATAATCCTCCAAAATCAATCATCTTTTCTTTTCTATAAGAAGTAATTTAGAGAAATAACATCTTAATAATCTAATCCTTTCTCATGGGATTGATCTGGATTTCTAGTACTATATATATTACATGCGGGATCACCTATACTTGGGTGTTACACACAAGAGCACACAATATTTTATTTTTTTCACTGCCTGCTAGGAGGCGGCCAACTCAACACAGGCCTGAAGCAAGTTGAAACGGGCCGTCAAGTCTCGAATGTCAGTCCAGGCCTCACCGAGTTATCCCTGAGTCTCCAACAATATGCACTCCAGACGAACATATTCATGTCCCACAACAGTGATGGGAATAGGCTCCTCAACCTCAACGTCTTCCTCCTCAACTAGAGGGACATCTCCCCCAGCTCCCTATAGTGCACCACACTGCATCTTTTTGGCTTGAGCTTGGAAGGCAGTCTTGGATTTAGCCAGAGAAGTCCTCGGTGGATATGAAGTGGTCCTCTGGCTTAGGCTTCACCCCCTCGGAGAGGCAAAGTCGAGTGACAAGATAGTCATATGGGAGGCTCCCTGATGCCACGGTCTTAGTCGCAGTATTGTATATAACCTCTAGAATGAGCCTCGGCAAAGAGAACGGGTCCCCAATCCTGATAGCGGCTAGGTGGGCAGTGTAGTACTGTTCGAGGGTAGCTTTGTGCGTGGTAAGCAACAAAGTCTGGTGAACAATGATGTAGAGGTCAGCGTCGGCTTTAGTCAATGCACTGGCTGGCAACTGGATGCTAGTTCAATCAAACTCCTGGCCGGTAAAGGACTGGTAAACGACGAGAGGTGGCAAAAATGATGCCAAGGTAGGGTAGAGGGCAATGAAGTCGCACTCCTCGAGGATACCCATGAACCTAGCCAGGGTGTGAAGGGTGATCGTGAACCGCTTGCCTCGTACGTATGCAGAGAACACGTGCGTGGAGTCCAAATCTGGAATGCGGTTGGCATAAAACTCTAGCACCATCTCCTCATTGATGTGGTGCTCAATAGTCGCGTAGTCATCCCACCCGCGGCCCTCGTAAAACTCCCGGACAGAGTTGGAAATGAAATCAGGTTGAGGGACTGCTCCTTGAGGATTGTACGAGTGGCGAAGTATGCATTGAAGGAAAAATAGGTTTAAAATCATTTTAAACGCGCAACAGAAAGATTAAAGACTTTATTGGTAGCTCGGATCTACTACTTGTTAACTCTATAGATGCGTACAAGAGAGGGGACAAGAGTTATACCTTTGTGTCTTGAACCCAATTCTGAAATCTTCAACCTTCTGGACGATGCTGCAGCCTCCACTAGGTTGTCTTCACCCTTATGACTCCTGCGGATGCTACTGGAGAGGCTAGAGTTGGTGGGAACTCTAACGAGGAGGATAAGAAGGCTAAGGAAGCCCTAAAATAGTTTCTGCAGCTCTCATATAGAAATATGACAATTATTAAACCCTATACGCTGCTGCCCTATTTATAGATTCCCAAAACTGACTTTAAGCCATCGACCGATCAAACCTTCGATAGATCGAACACCTTTCGATCGCTCGAACCTGCCTAGACTTCAATTGATAGAGACTCCTTAGATCGATCGTACCTGTCTTGATAAGATACTCATGTGCCTTTTCCAAGCATCCTAGCAGAGCTAAGAGTATGACCTCCTAGACTCTTTATTGTTGGCTCAGACTAGCTGTTAATTCCCATGATTAAACTCTTTGATCAGCAAACTAACCAGCTGGTCAGTTAACGTTTACTCTACTATACTACAATAACTGAACTCCAACGCAAAAGAACATATCCGAAGCGATAACTAGACTTATATAAAGTACTAATATCCTTCTACCATCAGCATTCGTAATCATATTCAGGTAGTCGGATAAACGGTTATTGTCAACTTGAATCATGATTACTTCTTGTATTCCTTGAGTCCCATTCATCTCATGATTACCAAACATGTTGATAATTACTTATCAATAAAACTGCAGTTCTCAGTAATCAACTTGGTGATATTCTCAAGGGAATGCTTACTCTTTAATAGAGGGTAGATTCTATCTTGACAATATATGTTCACAACCTTGTGAACATGACATACCCAAGATACCCAGGTGTTGATTTTTTATAGACCTCACTGATTGGTAAGTCAAAGCAACCATATCCATAGTCTGTGTTCATAATCGTCTCAAGTTTGAGAACACGTACCTTATACAAGTTATGAGTTCCTATCGACTGTTGACAGCCTTAGGTGTCAATAGGAAAACTCAGGTCCGTCAATGCACTATAAGCAGCAGCATATTAACTAAGACATACACTCTAGTGATTGAGACTCATCACTCCATCTAATGGTAGTTAATCATGCTACAGTGTAGACCTGATGAGATATTCAGTCTCATCATTCACTATGACAAATTCTAAGTATCAAAGAATAGTAATTCATATCTCACTTGTATGTATCTCGTACACACACCAATTACCTATTATGATACTTATGGATTAACAATCATCTTATGAAAGAAACATACATAATAAAATGTAAAGCTGATATCCATATATTAAAATGCCAATGTCTCATACATAAAGTAATGGTTTGATGGCACATTCCCAACAAACTCTCACTTACACTCATAACCAATCAGGACTACATCTGAGACCTAGACTATCTAGATGACGATCAAAGACATTCTGTGGCAAGGCCTTTGTAAACATATCCGCAAGATTGTCAAAGGTGGTAATCTTGCTGACAGTCACATCTCCACGTTGAACAATATCTCAGATTAGATGATATTTTTGCTCTATGTGCTTTCCCTTTCCGTAGTTCCTTGGCTCCTTGGACTAAGCCACTGCCCCATTATTATCACAGTATAGCGTAATAGGTGACAGTGACATTGATACCACCTCGAGCGCCATAAGGAACTTCTTGAGCCAAACTACTTCCTTTGCAGCTTCACCAACAGCCACATACTCAACTTCTGTAGTTGAGTCTGCAATGCATTTCTGCTTAATGTTCCTCCGTCTAACAGCACCGCCTCCCAAGGTAAAGAGATGTACGGATGTTGACTTCCTCGAATCTTTATCTGACATAAAGTCTGTGTCAGTGTATCCTACTAGAATTAACTCACTACTGCCATTCAAAAGCATGTAATCTTTAGTTCTTCTCAAGCACTTAAGAATGTGCTTAACGGTTGTCCAGTGCTCTAGACCTGGATTCGACTGATACCTGCTAACCATGCCAATAGCAAAGCAGATATCTGGTCTAGTGCATAACATCGCATATATGAGACTTCCCACTGCCGAAGCATAGGGACTCCTGTCATGTAATTCCTCTCCTCCTGTGTCTTTGGACACTGGTCCTTAGAGAACGCTAAATCATGCCTGAAAGGTAATAAACCTTTCCTCGAATTATCCATTGAAAACCTAGTTAACACCTTATCAATACAACCAACTTCAAATAATCCCATTATCTTTCACTTACTATCATTCCCAAGAATATAGCTCGCCTCTCCCAGATCCTTCATATCGAATGTACTAGCTAGCCAAAACTTAACTGTTAACAATGCCGCTACATCATTCCCAATGAGTAGAATGTCATCAACATAAAGAACAAGAAAGGCCACCACTTTTCCTTCACACTTCTTGTATACACAAGGTTCATCCAGATTCTGTATGAAACCAAACGATTTGACCGCTTGGTGAATACGAATGTTCCAACTTCTAGATGCCTGCTTAAGCCCATAAATGAACTTTCGTAACTTGCATGCCAAGTTCCCTTTCCCACCAGCAATAAACCCTTCTGGTTGTTATATATAGATGTCCTCCTCAAGATTACCATTCAAGAATGTAGTCTTGACGTCCATCTGCCAGATCTCAAAATCTAGGCATGCAGCAATGGATAAGAGTATTCTAATGGACTTGAGCATGGCTATCGGCAAGATGGTTTCCTCATAGTCAATGCCCTCCCTCTGAGGATAACCTTTCACTACAAGCCTGTCCTTAAAGGTCTTAACCTTTCCATCTGATCCTCTCTTCCTCTTGTAGACCCACTTACAGCCATTGTGTTTAGTATTGGCTGGAAGTTATACAAGATCCCAGACCTTATTAGAATCTATGGATTCCAATTCAGCCTTCGTAGCTTTAACCCAATGAGCTGAGTCTACATCAGCCATTACCTCTTCATACATAGTAGGATCAAATTTAAATTCTATGGAGACGGCTTCAAAAACTTATCCTAAGAACATATATCTATCAGGTTGGCTGATAATCCTCCCACTACGATGAGGTACTGGTGCGAAAATGGGTGAAGAACTGGTATTTTCTTGTCTTACATCATTATCAACTGTGGGTAGGACTGAGGGCTCTCCTTCTATCTCTATAACATCTATCCTTCCCTTAGGTTTATGGTTCATTATATAATTATCCTCTAAGAAAATAACATTTGTACTAATAAACACTTTCTGTTCCCTTGGATCATAAAAATACCATCCATAAGTACTCTTTGGATACCCTACGAAATAACATACTTCTGATCTAGAATCCAACTTGCTTATCTTTCCTTTCAGCACATGTGCTGGACACCCTATACCGGAGATGTTGCAAAAAAGGCTTGCGCCCAATCCATATCTCTCGTGGTGTCCTGGGAACATACTTGCTTGGTACTAGATTTAGTATGTATGCAGCGGTTTCCAAAGCATAACCCCAAAGGAATAATGGCAACTCAGAATAAGTCATCATCGACCTAGTCATGTCTAAAAGAGTCCGATTCCTTCTCTCTGCTACACCGTTCTGCTGAGGCGTACTAGGTGTAGTCAACTATGACAAAATCCCATTCTATACGAGGTGAACAATAAACTCATTATAGAGGTACTCGCCAACTCGATCAGATTAAATGGTCTTGATATGTGTGCCCAATTGCTTCTCCACTTCAGCCCTAAACTCTTTGAACTTTTCAAAGGCTTCAGACTTGTGCTGCATTAGGTACACATATCCATACCTAGAGTGGTCATCAGTAAATGTTATGAAATACTCATAACCACCCCTTGCTCTAATATTTATTGGTCTGCACACATCAGTACGATCTAATTCTAACAATGCATAGGTCCTATAGCCCTTTACAGGGAAGGGCATTTTGGTCATCTTACCCTCTAAACAAGACTTTTAGACTTCCATTGGTTCGAGAACCAAATCGCCTAAGACCCCTTCTTTGACTAGTCTACCAATCCTTATTAGATTGATATGGCCAAGCCTTATATGTCAAAGCTTTATTGGATTAGTGGAAGGTTCCTTTTTTTAGATGGTACAGTTACCACTGAGTTATTAAGTTCCATACAAGAGTCTTTAGAAATATTTGGAGTGATCATATACAAGCCATTTGATTTAACACCAGAATAAATAAAAGAACCATTTCTTTTAATAACAACGTCAGTTCCAAAATGAAAAGAATAACCATTATTCGATAATTTAGAAACTGAAATTAAATTACGCCTCATTAAAGGGACGTAAAGTACATCTGATAAAATCAAAACATTATTGTCGAAAATGGTTACGCTAGATCCCAGAGTCAGCACGATTTCTCCATCTCTGCATTTCCTGCTTGATTTGAATGCCTCTAACAAATTACAGATATGGTTAGTCACACCAGAATCAATGCACCAAGTGTTTGAAGTATCCATTATAAAATTTACTACAATCACATGTGATTCAATCATACCTTGAACCATTGTAGCCAAGAATTGTGGACAATTCCTCTTCTAGTGGCCCTTCTCACCGCATTAGAAATACTTTCCTTTGCCTTGGCCACCCACCTTCTCCTTACCCTTACCTTTCCTTTAGATTTTGCAATCTTAGGGACTGGTCCAATAGTTGGTTCAATAGTGCTAGCTTTCTTCTTCCCTTTCTTTCCTTTCAGTGTAGATTGGGAGGAGGAAGAGCCTTTCTCAACATTCAAAACTTGCCCCCAGGTTTGATCACCCCTTCTGCTGCCAATAAAGAACTCATTAATTCGCTCATTAAAAAATTCATTTGATTCATATTATAGTTAAGTTTAAATTGAGTGAATGCAGGCGATAGCAAATTGAGGATCATATCAACTTGGGTCTGTGAGTCGATGTTGGCACCTAGGGTCTCCAGCTCGTTCAAATAACCAATCATTTTTAAAAACATGTTCTTTAACTGGAGTCCCTTCCTACATCTTATCACTCATTATCTTCTGTATAGCTACCTGCTTGGCAGGCCTGCCATGCTCCCCAAACATCTTTTTCAGGGATTCGATAATGTCACTGGCATAATTATTCGATTGGAATTGATGTTGCAATACATCAGCCATTGAGGCAAGAATGTAGCAACGGGCCATTCCATTCGACTTCTTCTACTTGTCGAACTCGCATCTGGCAGCTGCCGAAGCATTTTTCGTGGGTTCTTCAAGGCATGGGGTGGTGAGGACATATATGTGATCCTCTGCAATTAATACGACGTCAAGGTTTCATTTCCATTCTGTGTAGTTATTTCCAGTTAACTTGTTTTGAATGAGTATGGTGGCAAGTGGACTAAATGCAGATCCATACATTATGATTACTAAAAAATCACACAGACAATAAATATGGATATTAGAATTTGACAGTTTGAAATAAAAGAATCCTTAAAACTCTTATTTTAAAAGTCACAGGAATATCAAAACAAAATAGTAAAGCCTCCATGTGGCGGTTAATACTCGATCTTTCGATTTATCATGACTTGCCCGCCATGCAACTCTTGCGAAATAAGTTGTGACTCCCGAACCTATTTGATCTCTAAGTTTCTAAATAATGCCACGTGTAGGATCCCTTATCCATTGCTTAGCTAGTGTATACCATTAACTAGGATCCAATCACAACCGCCTCAAGTAGCGCCTCCATGTGGTGGTCACCCTCTAACACGTCTGATTGATCCTATCCATAGGAAGTTCACATCTAGTAATCAATGAGTAGTGTACCCTCCGTATAGAATGATCACCCCTAGCGAGGTGACATAGAATGCACTAATCATCTTACATTGAACCGTTAATGGAAGATCGTGGGTGTTATAAATAAAACCCTCTCCCACTAGATTTGATAGTAAAGGATTTTGCTTTTGGAAAAAATTGTCCACACATTACCCATAAACATCCAATGTTTACTAATGCGTTGAAACAGTTTTTGAATTTTATTTTAGAAAACTTGTTTTACGTGTATACAAGTAGTAACAATATAATTAAATTCCAATCACAAACCAAGCACATAAAACAAAAAACTAAAATGAAATAAAGGCATTCATATGCCTCTATCTCCCATGGCTCTATCTTCGTAGAACCTCCTTCTTGGTTTGATCGCCTCTGGCTCCATCTTCATGGACAATGGCTTGCTCTTCCATCTTCATGGATTTCCTAATTCTATTACATTGGACCTATGCTTCTTTTGAAGCTTATAATTTGTCTAGAAAAAGAAATAACATCAATAGAATAAAAAAGCTAGGGAACCGGTGCGACTTTCATTTTTGTAGGATTGAAGTCGCAATGCCATTTACACATGCCTCAAAGCCAAACCAAAATTAAAATACAGCATACACCAATCTCAAATATTCAAATAGACTTTAAAGGACTTGGTGCCATGGGAGATAGATGACTAATCTTGCTGCAAAAGGATTAGTCGTACGCACTTCCACGCATATATAACAAATATATATAACTACTGGAACCCCTAATTGATTCACACAGTACATAAACTCTTTACGTACTGAATTAGAACTTAAAATAGCATCTTTGTTCTCTGTCACACTTCGATCGATCGACAAAGGTTCGATCGATTGAAAGTTCAATCGATTGAACACAATACAATCGATTGAACTTTCAGTTTCACAGAATGATTTGAAAATTTTACAGAAAATTTAAAATTAAAGTACATAATTTTAAAACCTTTAAAATCATGAACAGAACACCTGGACAGAGAATCTATCTCGATCGATCGCACAAAATAATGTTCGATCGATCAAAACCAGTTCGATCGCTTGAGAACAGCTAGTTCAATCGATCGAACATACTTTGATCGATCGAATCCACCATGCATCCAATACAACCACAGATTTGTATTCTACTGCGAGACTAAAGCAGAAATAGATCTGTGACAATGCAGGTTTAAAATTATTTTAAACGCGCAGCAGAAAGATTAAGTTTTAAAAACTTTATTGGTAGCCCGGATCTACTACTCGTTAACTCTATAGATGCATACAAGAGAGGGGACAAGAGTTATACCTTTGTGTCTTGAACCCAATTCTGAAATCTTCAACCTTCTTGATGATGCAACAACCTCCACTAGGTTGTCTTCACCCTTATGACTCCTGCGGATGCTACTGGAGAGGCTACAGTTGGTGGGAACTCTAACGAGGAGGATAAGAAGGCTAAGGAAACTATAAAACATTTTCTATAGCTCTTGTATAGAAAAATGATGATTATTAAACCTTGTAAACAGTTGTCCTATTTATAGATTCCCAAAATCGACTTTAAGCCTTCGACTGATCGAAGTCTCTTCGATCGATCGATGTTTAATCGATCGAACAACTTTCGATCGCTCAAACCTACCTAGACTTCAATCGATCAAGACTCCTTAGATCGATCGAACCTGTCTTGACAAGATCCTCATGTGCCTTTTCCAAGCATCCTAGCAGAGCTAAGACTGGGACCTCTTAGACTCTTTATTATTGGCTCAGACTAGCTGCTAATTTCCATGATCAAACTCTTTGATCAGCAAACTAACCAGCTGGTTAGTTAACGCTTACTTCACTATAAAATGATAACTGAACTCCAACGCAAAAGAACATATTCGAAGTGATAACTAGACTTGTATGGTGTACTAATGTCCCTCTACCATCAGCATTCGTAATCATATTTAGGTAGTCGGATA
The DNA here is from genome assembly GCA_033977485.1 of Hydrangea macrophylla. Lineage (NCBI taxonomy): Eukaryota > Viridiplantae > Streptophyta > Magnoliopsida > Cornales > Hydrangeaceae > Hydrangea > Hydrangea macrophylla. Next base: position 18,642,506 of record CM066984.1, read on the forward strand.
AACAGTGACTGTCAACCTGAATCATGATTACTTCTTATATTCCTTTAGTCCCATTCACCTCTCATGATTACCAAACGTGTTGATAACTACTTATCAACAAGACTGCAGTTCTCAGTAATCAACTTGGCGATATTCTCAACGAAATGCTTACTCCTTAACAGAGGGTAGATTTTATCTTGACAATATATGTTCACAACCCTGTGAACATGACATACCCAAGATACCCAGGTGTTGATCTTTTATAGACCTCACTGATTGGTAAGTCAAAGCAACCATATCTATAGTCTGTGTTCATAATCGTTTCAAGATTGAGAACACGTACCTTATACAAGTTATGAGTTCCTATCGACTGTTGATAGCCTGAAGTGTCAAGAGGAAAACTCAGGTCCGTCAATGCACTATAAGCACTAACATAGTAACTAAGAGATACACTCTAGTGATTGAGATTCATCACTCCATCCAATGGTAGTTAATCATGCTACAGTGTAGACCTAATGAGATATCCAGTCTCATCATCCACTGTGACAAATTCTAAGTATCAAGGAATAGTAATTTGTATCTCACTTGTATGTATCTCGTACACACATGAATTACCTACTATGATACTTAAGGATTAACAATCATCTCATAAAAGAAACATACATAATAAAATGTAAAGCTGATATCCATAGATTAAAATGTCAATGTCTCATACATAAAGTAATGGTTTGAGGACGCACTCCCAATAGGCATTGTGCCACTCTTTGGACTCCCGGGATCGGAAACCACAAAAGTTGCGGGGCTTGAGGTCAAAGGGACGAGATACGTCGGTAACTTTGGGCTTCGTCATTAATTCCCTAAAAAAGAACAGATGAAGAAGTAAGCATGAGGGAAAACCACGAAAACATGCCTTAAAGACACAAATTCAAGTGACCAAGTGCTTAGAAAGAAAAAAAAAAAGCTGTCACGAGGACGAGCAAAGCACATGGCACGCACCGTGTGAGCACTCACTTCCAACATTGAAAATTTAGTCTAGCCCTAAAGCTTGTTAGGAAGTGATAGAAGAATAAGTGCCAAGTGTTCAATTTAATGAAGGGGCTAAGAGAATGGAAAAGAAAAATAACCCTGCTATGAAACCACAAAGCCCCAAAATTCCAAGGCAAATCTCGACCATAACTCCTATTTTGAAAAAAAAAATTTGGTTGAAGCTTTAGGTTAGGAGAAATGTGTGATAGAAGAGATTTGAAAAGCCATGGGTTGAATGTGAAAACCCCCAATTATGAAACCATGTTACCCCCAAATATTTGAAGCAATTCACAACCATAGCCCTATATTGAAAATGTTTGAAGCTTTTAAAATGGAAGGATCTCAATCATAAAGAGATTTGAAGGCTTAAACCATGTGCGAGAAATGACAACCCCAATTTTTGAAATCAACAATTTCAATTCAAAATTATACTGACCCCATTTGAACCCAATAGATCAACATTGAAAATGCCCTAAAAAATAGAAATTCCAAAACCAAAAGGGGTTGGGATCTCTTACCTTGAGTGTAGTAGAAATTAGACCAAGAGCGAAGGAGAGAGCGGCAATGGAGCTGGAAGTCCAAACCCTAGCGACAATGGTGGCAGGTGGTTCGGTGGTGATGGAGTGTTGGGTTAGGCTTAGGGTGGTGGATGGTAGAGAGAGAGAGAGAGAGAGAGAGAGAGATTTAGGGTTTATGTTCGGATGGTATTGATGTTGCAACACATTAGCCATAGAGGCCAATATGTAGCAACGAGCCATCCTATTCGACATTTTCCACTTATCAAACTCGCATCTGGTAGCTCTCGAAGCATTTGCCATGGGTTCTTTTGGGCATGGGGTAGTGAGGACATATATGTGATCCTCCGGAGTTAAAATGATGTCTAGGTTACGTTTCCATTCTATGTAGTTATTTCCAGTTAACTTGTTCTGAGTGAGTATAGTGTCAAGTGGACTAAATGCAGATCCAAACATTATGATTACTGAAAAATCAAACAGACAAAATAAATATGGATATCAAAATTTGATAGATTGAAATAAAAGAATCCTTAAAACTCTTAATTAAAAACAAAATCTTCGGAATATTGAAACGAAAGAGTATAGCCTCCGTGTGGCGGTCAATACTCGATCTTTTGAATAATCATTTCTTGTCTGCTATGCAACTCTTGCAAAACAAATTATGACTCCCAAACCTATTTGATCTCTAAGTTTCTGAATAATTCCTCGTGTGGGATCCCTTATCTATAGCTTAGCTAGTGTGTACCATTAACTAGGATCCAATCACAACCGCCTCAAGTAGTGCCTCCGTGTGGTGGTCACCCTCTAACACGTCTAATTGATCCTATCCGTAGGAAGTTCACATCCAGTAACCAATGACTAGTGTACCCTATGTATGGAATAATCACCCTTGGCGAGATGACACAGAATGCACTACTCATCTTACAGTGAACCGTTAATAGAAGATTGTGGGTGTTATAAATAAGACCCTCTCCCACTAAATTTAATAAATAAGGATTTTGCTTTTTGAAAAAAATTGTTTCTACACATTACCCTTAAAAATCCAATGTTTGCTAATGGATTGAAATGGGTTTTGATTTTTATTTCAGAAAACTTGTTTTACATGCATGCAAGTAGTAATAATATATAATATGACAATCACAACAAAGCACATAAAACAAAAAACTAAAATTGAAATAAAAACATCCAAGAGATACCTCTATCTCCCATGGCTCTATCTTCATAGAACCTCATTCTTGATTTGATCGCCTACGGCTCTATCTTCATGAACAATGGTTTGCTCCTCCATCTTCATGGAATTTCTAATTCTATTACAATGGTCCTATGCTTGTTTCGAAGATTACAATTTATCTAGAAATAGAAAATATCAATAAAATAAAAGTCTAGGGAAATCAGTGCGACTTTCCTTTTCGCAGGATTGAAGTCGCAACGTCCTTTACACATGCCTTAAAACCAAACCAAAATTAAATATGCACCAATCAAAAGCTGAATAAAAATTAAATTTGTTGACGATCGGTGCCATGGGAGATAGTGGTCTAGTCTTTGCTACAAAAAGGTTAGTTGCACAAACAACCATGCATATATAATAGAATATATATCTATTGGAACCCCTAATTAATTTGCACATTTCATGAACTCTTCATGGAATGCATTTATAACATAAAACAACATCATGGTTCTCTGTCACACTTCAATCGATCAAAGAAGGTTCGATCTTCTTCGATCGATCGAACCTTCGATCGATTGAACATAGGTCAATCGATGGAACTTTCAGTTTCATAGAATGATTTAAAACTTTACCAGAACAATGTTATAAAATTCAAGTAAATTATTTTAAAACTTTTTAAACTATTAATAGAACATCTAGACAGAGAATCAGTTTCGATCGATCAAACAGACATCAATCGATCGAACAGAATAATGTTCGATCGATCGAACTAAGTTCGATCGCTTGAAACTCGCATTGGTTAGATCAATCGAAATTTTTTCAATCGATCGAACACAACCAGTTTCAATCGATCGAAACAAGTTTGATCGATCAAAATTTCCATGCATCCAATGCTATAACAGATTTGTTTTTTGCTGCAAAACTGCTGTAGAAACAGATCAGTGACGATGCAGTTTCAAAAATAGTTCTTAAAACAACATGCAAATCAATCTAGTGTTCCAAAATGCATCTATATATCCAAATAAGCGTGGCTCGGATACCAATTGTAGGGAAAATAGGTTTAAAATTATTTATTTAAAAGTGCAACAGAAAGACAAAGTTCGAAAAATTTATTGGTAGCCCGGATTACTACTCATTAATTCTATAGATACGTATATACAAGAGGGAAAAGAGTTTATACCTAATGGTCTTGAACCCAATTCAGATTGTCTTCTTCCTCGATGATGCAACAGCCTCCACTAGATGGTCTTCACTCATATGCCTCCTTTGAACACTTTTGGAGATGATAGAGATGGTGGGAACTCTAATAGGGAGGATAAGGAGGTTAAGGAAACCCTAAAACAGTTTTTGCAACTCTGGTATAGAAAAAAATGACAACTATTAAATTCTGTACGTAGCTGCCCTATTCATAGATTTCCAAATTGACTGTAATCCTTTGATCAATCGAAGTGCCTTCGATCGATTGAACCTTCGATCAATTGAAGCGTTTCAATCGATCGAACTTGTCTAGACTTCAATCGATCAAAACTCTTTCGATCGATCAAACCTGTCTTGACAAGACCCTCTTGTGCCTGTCCAACCATCCTAGTGTAGCTAAGAGTGGGACCTCCTAGGCTCTTTATTGTTGGCTCAAACCAGTAGTTAATTCCCATGATCAAACTCTTTGGTCAGCAAACTAAATAATTGATCTGTTAACGTTTACTCTACTATAAAACGATAACTAAACTCCAACGCAAAAGAACAAATCTAAAGCAATAACTAGACTTGTATGGTGTACTAATCTCCTTTTACCATCAGCATTCATAATCATATTCAGGTAGTCGGATCACTGTTACTGTCAACCTAAATCATGATTACTTCTTGTATTCCTTGAGTCCCATTCACCAAACATGTTGATAACTACTTATCAATAAGACTGTAATTCTCAGTAATCAACTTGGTGACATTCTCAAGGGAATGCTTATTCATTATCAGAAGGTAGATTCTATCTTGACAATATATGTTCAAAACCCTATGAACATGACATACCCAAGATACCTAGGTGTTGATCTTTAAGACCTCACTGATTGGAAAGTCAAAGCATCCATATGCACAGTCTGTGTTTATAATCATCTCAAAATTGAGAACACGTACCTTATATAAGTTATGAGTTCCTATCGACTATTGACAGTCATAAGTGTCAATAGGAAAACTCAGGTCCGTCAATGCACTATAAGCACTAGCATATTAACTAAGAGTTATACTCTAGTGATTGAGATTCATCACTCCATCAATGGTAGTTAATCATGCTATAATGTAAGCCTGATGAGATATCCAGTCGCATCATCCATTGTGACAATCTCTAAGTATCAAAGAATAGTAATTCGTATCTCGCTTATATGTATCTCATACACTTACGAATTACTTACTATGATAATTAAGGATTAACAATCATCTCATGAAAAAAAACATACACGATGAAATGTAAAGATGATATCCATATATTAAAATGTCAATGTCTCATACATAAAGTAATGGTTTGAGGGCATCAAACCCAACACCTATAAATTCTTACAGTGAGTATAGTTGGGGATGAACATCCGAATTTGAATAGTTGGAAAACTAAGGCAAATGGAGAACCAAATAATTTTAATCAGTAGCCTCAACAAAATCAATACTTACAATACAATCAACAATATCAGTCCCCACAACGACAAAACTATCATGGTAATGCTCAACATAAGTCTAACCTCTATGTGTCTCCTCACAAGAAGGCGCAGGAAGACCCTACTCAACTACAGCCGAATCAAAGAGGCCAAGGGCAAGTAGTCCCCGATTTTAACAATCCAGAACAGGCAAAAGCCATTACAACGTTAAGAAGTAAGAAAGTGGAGGAGAAGGAAAAAGAGGTTGAAGAAGAACAGAATGAGGAAGAATTGAAAGAGTCTCATGTTGAGGAAGAACTTCCTTCTGAAATTGAAAAGTTAAAATTGGAATTTAAACAAGAAATAGATAAATTGAAAAGAGAGCATAGAGAGGAAATAAAAAAATTAAAAATGAGTGGGAATAATAAAATTAAAATGGAAAACATTGAATGTCCCTTTCCCGCTCTCTATCCTCAAAGATTGAAACCACAACAACAAACCAAGAGTCAGGAGTTTCATGAACTTTTTAAGCAAGTTCACATTATTCTCCCTCTCTTGGATGTTGTTCAACAAGTGCCTGCCTATGCTAAATGCCTAAAAGACATGTGCACTGTCAAACGCAAGCAAAGTGTTAAAAAGAAAGCGTATTTGGCATAACAAGTGAGCTCAATCATAAAACATAACTTAACTCCAAAGTTTAAAGATCCTGGGACCCCAACCATTTCTTGCATCCTAGGGAATCAAAGGATCCAAAATGCACTCCTAGATTTAGGAGCGAGTGTTAATTTGCTCCCGTATTCTGTTTACCAGCAATTGGGCTTAGGCGAGTTAGAACCCACCCGGATTACATTATAACTCGCTGATAGATCCATTAAAGTACCACGGGGCATGTTAAAAGACGTCTTAGTTCAAATCGATAATTTTGTTTACCCTGTGGATTTCATTATTTTAGAAACGACGTCGGTACATACTAGCAATACACAAATCCCTGTTATATTCGGTTGGCCATTCTTAGCAACAATCGATGCAACTATTCGCGTTAGAAATGGCCTCATGACTATGGTGTTTGGGAATATGACTCTTAATGTTAAGATCTTTTTGAATCCCATCACCTAGGTGAAGAGAAAAATGATGACGAAGTTCACTGCATTTTTTTTGTACAATCTCATGAGCTAGTAGAACATGTACACCATTCCATCCCATGGGGACCTGGAAATGATATAGAGAGTGAGCTCGATGGAATTTTAGATTGTATTGATGTAAGCTACTTGAGGGCGATTATCAAAAGGCCAAAGAGTGGGTCAATCGTACAGTAAATATGGAGCTGGATGAATGGGAAATTCAATTATATCAGTTTCTAAATACCGATTCGATTTCCCTTTCCAAATGTACTAGTGATCTACCTTGGAGTACTACTGTCAATTCAATAGGAGTGTGTAATCCTGAATCTATCATTTTATATCATGTGGAAATGGTTATACCGTATACTCCTAACTCTCCTATACTTTCACTTTATTTGTATTTGAATCCAACATTTCATAATCATTTTAAAAATACAAAAGGTAGTGAGGTCATATATGCTAAATCCTCTAACCATGTGTTGAAAGTTAGTTGGGGGGAATTACTACATTTCAAAGGTCATCTTGAACTCTTAATTGTGTATCTATTTAATCGCAAGAACCATTTAAAATTCCGATTGTTGGTGTATGACACTCATTTTGAGTAATTAATGTTAGTAGAAATACCAACAGTTGGGGGGAGATGCTATGAGGATCCCAATTTCTTTTCGCTATAAACTTATTTCATTGGGATGATCTGCAAAAATTTTGGTTACTATTTTACGATGATTGTCTTAACTAACCGCTTACTTTGTTTACTGAGTTGACGTATTATATTATCTATCTCGCCTTGTTGCTAATAAATTTTGCAGGTAACCTAAAATTCTTTGAACTTTAACACTTGAGGTAACATCGTTCCTTCTCTCACTTTACTTTAAATATCCATGTGCTTAGTTCAAAACATTGAGGATAATGTATAGTTTTAGTTTGGGGGGTGAGTCATTGCATGCCTCTTTTCTTTCTTTTTGTGCTTTAATGTCATATACATGTGTATAGCAACATGAACTCAGTAAAATAAAGTAAGTTTTTAAAATTTTAAATTTTTATAATAAAATAAAAGGGTTCTTGTATCTCTTTTAGTTGATGTAGCTAGTTATGATGCATTTATGTCATTTTTTGTATGTCATTAGCTAGCGATGCACACGATTGTTGTTCGCTTACTATCTTAGTTATAGTATGTTTTCTACTTTTTAATCTTCAACTAACTTGAGCACGAGTTACAACCATGTACTTAGCTAAAATGGATTAGTAAGCATAGCTTAGATATCTTAAGAGACATGTAGTGGAAACTAATATCCCAACTGAGCATATTGAGCCATTCTTTTATTTTAGAGGGTTTTATATTTTTACTCTTACTTTGTGAAAAGCGTTGAATTCGTTGAAAGTCTCATTATTCTTTCTATTTGGTTGATCACTAGAAGAGAATGTTCAGGATTTACCAAAAACTCTAAAATTCTCAAATTACTGAAATAGATAAACTAATGCACATGAGAAATGATTTAGGCCATTTTTTCTTCGATTATAACTGATATTGCATCCCTGAGCCTAATCATGCATACTTTCTTATATATTACCCTTCTATATATGTTTCTACCATAAACCAAAACTTTGAACCAAAATGGTATCCATTCATGAATTACATCTTGAACACCTACACCTCAAGTAAGGAGTACATGTCACATACTTATTGCTTATATACATCTTGGCATGTGATTGGGAGTGTGATGTATCTATGATGAAATCTGTGAAGTGTGAACGAGAGAGAAGATGGCAAAATAAATAAAATAATATATGGTGAGTTGCTAATAGAAAGAAAAAGGACATAGAGGAGGGGTCAAAATATAAAAAAATAAAAATAAAAAAAAAAAGAAAGAAAGAAAGAGGGATGAGTCATGAAGATTGGAGAAGATGAAAAGTTGCAGAAACAATGCAAACTTATGTATTCAAAGTGAAGAAATACTCCAGTCACATGCTAAGACAATATTGAAAATTTCTACTTTTCTTTCCCTAACATCGATACATTTCAAAATCCTAATAATTCTAAGTAAATTGAATTTGAAGTTAAGTTAATGAGAGAGTTATCCACGGTATTTCGCTCTTCTAGTGTGAGGTATCTGTTCGTGAGACTATTGCACTTTAAAACGTCCATTTTTAAATTCGTATGTGTAAACCATTAGTTTCTATTGCATTTACTCTTTATAGCTTCCATATCATGAGTGAAAATTATTACACCTAGTGATTTCATCTTGAGAGTGTAACACGGTGAGAGTTGAGTCAAAATGAACGTCTTGATAGTGTTTGAGGTTATGCGAGCTTTGAAATTAAAGTTTTGTATTTTGGTTGTCCATTCACACACGCACTTGAAGATTAATAGGTATAGAACATTCTAATGACTTTGATAGTAGATTAACTGTAATGTGTGTATTACAAGGTCAAAGCATACTAGAGAATATCATAGTTGTTGAGCATAATTGCATTGATATAGGAGAGAGAACTTTCTTGAAAGATTTAAATTCGAACCATAAACATGAATTTTGTGGGTAGATTCATTACAAACCCTCACGAGACAACACTCGTCAGGCTAGGGGAACCTAGGGGTTTAACAGCTTGTTGCATATGCTAAATGCAATCGCGATTCCTGCGAAAGTGAATTAGAATTTTTTTTTCTTTTGTTTTTGTTTTTTTGTTTTTAGAGTTTAAATTAACCTTGCACTAGTTCACTACATTGCTAGAGACTAGCAATGAGCTAGTTGGGGGTGTGATTAGACATAGAAAGTGCATATTCATAACATGTTATATGGTCTTTTATGTATACTTTTATTCCCAAGTCCCTAGAGTTACATGCATTTCAATAACATAGTGCTTTCATGGTGATTAATGTTAAAACATGTGTTATTGCGTTGTTTTATAAGCTATTGGTTGCATTTAGATGAAGTGACCCTTGAAGATTGGCAGTGAATGCCTCACATTTTGTTACACAACCCATATATATTTCATTTACATCATTTAAACGAGGTTTGTGGGTGTTTTGTAGGTCAAAGAAAGCATACGTTGCTTAAAAGGTGATTCTGCTGAAAGAGAATGACAACAGCAGCTGAGAAACTTGAACGGAGTTAGTATCCTATATGTTAGTAGCACACGCACACGCAAGAGAGGCATACCCCACTTTAAAGCAATTGGCTCCCTTAATCACCTCCTTGTTAGGGACGCTCGAACCCACAACCTCCCCATTGGGAAGTATGGGTCCTGGCTAGGGCTGGCAATTATAGCCCGCATCAAAGAGCCCGCCCAAAAACTGCCCGTTAATTTGTGACTTCGGGCTGAGCATATTTTCTTAGCGGGCTGTTATTGGTTTACTTTATAATGTTCGGGCTTTAGCGGGCCCGTAGTGAACCATTTGAGGCCCGTGACCGGCTTTACAGTGCATATAAAATAAGAAAACCCTATTTGCACTCCCTCTCTCTCTCTTTCTCTAAACAAACAGCGCCTCTCTCACCTCTCTCTCTATTGGTATTTAAAAACGTCTCTCTCTCTACACACACTCTTTCTCCTATATATCTCTAGACTTGTCATGATCTCTACATACACACAAATAAACGTATCCTCTATTTCTCTCATATAAAATAAGAATTTTTTTTTTTTTTTTTCATTTTCAAGATTCATTTTTTCCCTAGGAAGTCTTCTTTATTTTGACTAATAATACATACACAAATGGTTTATTTCTATGGGTTTTTGTTTTTTTTTTTTGGGTTTTCATTTGGTTGAATTAGGCTTTGCTTGGTTGAAATCTTTTACACCTACAGAAGAAAAAAAAAAAGAATAAATAAAGTACAACAGACTCAAACAGCGCTGCACTGATTCAGGCCAAACAGGTCAGACCCGGACCGACCCGTATCAAACCCGCACAAGTCCAATCTTGGCCCGAACCGGTTTTGGCCCGACCCGACTTCAGCCTGGACCGTACCCGCCCAAATGCCAGGCCTAGTCCTGGCCAACTCGACTAGCCGAGCTTAATTCCACATTTGAGGGATTTAAGCCTAGCTTTCAATATATTTTAATGGCATGATGGTATCTCAATTCCAATAGATGCAACATCGTCATAACATATCTCACATCTCCTAAAGTATTAATATTCTTGGATTAATATTTGAGATGTCGAAACAATTAAATGGTTTAATGGTTAGAAATCCATCAAACATTGTTCCAAGAACAATTGCTTTACGCTTTGTTGGATCGCAAATTCAGTGATGGAAACGAAGGAAAAATATTTTTCTTTGTTTGATTGCCAAAGAAAATAATAAGGAAAATTATAATTTAAAGAAAATACGTTAAAAACAAATTATTAAAAATATTGAAGTTTGTAAGTTTTCACTTTCCTCCCACTTTTCTCAAGTTAAAATTATGGTTAAAAATTTATCAACGTTAGTTTTGTTTAAACATGGAGGAAAAACATAATAGAAAACATAAGGGAACTAATTTTTCTTTTGATTTTTCTTATCCTTATCTTTTCCTTCAAAGAATCCACTTAATGCATCACAATTTGCTAGTATAAAGTATAAACAAAAAAGTTGCAATAAAATACCTCACCAATAACAAAAATAGTAGCAGCCGCAGTAGTGAACTACATCACAAGGACAAATATATATGAACAGCAAAAAACAATAGCTTTTAACTAAAATATCACTGATCCAGTTTCACCATGTGAAATTCTAGATCTAACGCTCATCATCGTTTGAAACCAATGTGATTTACATAAGAATGTTTTACTTCCCGACAACTAATGACATTACAAAATAGAAACCCCGAGCACCACCAAAACCGAAAAATCAGAAAGAAGAAAACAGATTAGAGCACTAATGGGGACTAACCCACATGATAATGATACAAATTAGCAAACAAGCCAAAAAAGAATTACCTAATCTCAGGGGTGTGGAGGCCTCCGCTACAATGACGGTGACTTTGAGAGCATTTCTTAAGAGATCGCATACGTTATTGTCTCCACGTCTTTGGGGCGCCACATGGTCTTCTGGACACAGAGCAACCCTTCATTGTCCCTCGAGTAGGTCAACCGAACCTCCCAGTGCATAGCCTTGAGCATGTTTTCTAGCTCATTAATAACATCAACATGGTCCCGGACGATCAACTTACCATCTGGTCTAAGAATCCGATCGACCTCGGCAACCAATGCGGAAAGGCTGCACCTGTAGAACCCACAAAAGAATTGCAAAACCGTTAAAGCCTGTTTGAGCATCTATGGATGCAATTACAACTAAGAGGATGATGAACTTGAATTGTTTCATTAAGAATTATTGAGCTTATTTAAAAAAAATTATGCTTGAAATCATGAATTCTGACTTTCCGGAAAGGTTGCACTTGTGAGACCCACAAAAGAATCGCAACACCGTAAGGGCCTGTTTAGGCGTGTGCTTGAATGCAATAATTGCATTTACATTGTATTTTAACTAAAGAGATAATGAAGCTAAATTGTTCCATTTAAAGAAATTGTGCTCATTTAAAAATGATGCTAAAATCGTGAATTTTGACATTCCATAAAATATATATATATATATACACACACACACACACAGAGAAATGACCATATAAGAAGAAATTTGAGGAAGTCTTCTATTTATCTAAATGGATGAATTCTCTTTATTCTAAATTATGGATGAAGCTACTCAAATTCAAGTGAAAAAAAAAATGCTAGAAGTGAATGTACAGAAATAAGGTACTCAGATCAAGCGACTTGAGTCTCTTGCTGAGGAATGCAAAAATGCAAGAATGAGAACGTACTTCTTTTTTATCTTGGAGAAGAGGTGATCAGCATGGAGAAGATCATAGGATCTAGGGTACGTGCTGAAGGATTCACACCAATCATGATACATTCCAAATAGACCTCGTTCAAAAATTATTGGTAAGGTATCCGGAGAGTCGATTGCAATCACATTCATGACCCACACGTTCAAGTCTCTTAGAGCAGCGGCAAATCTACACGCACAGCACAATCATTAGATCATATACAAAGCATTAGAGCAGTGGCAAATCTGCAAGCACAGCATAATCATTAGATCATATACAAAGCGAAGGAGAATACGATGTTACGTATTAGCATTTTTTAGTGGCATTGTTGAAGATTAACTACATAAATATAACAAACAGTATATTAGACACTAAAAATAAAAATCAAAGTTGTCCCTGGCCCACCAATCCTCAAAATTATACAAAATGAAAGGACCACTTAAGTTTCAGTGAACATAAAGTAGCCAATACAAACACTTAATGCAAGCATTTTTACCAAAATGGGAGAGAAATGGAGCTTAAAAGTCCAACTTCACGCACATCTCAGAAAGATAATGTTTCTCAGTGAGCAAAACAGAATTGACCGAAGGTGGTGGTGGCTGGGTGGAGGCGTGGTGGCGGTAGGAAGGAGGCTTTTTTTTCCTCACTAATACTCAAAAGACCTCATTTTGGAAGTTGAGGCTGGTGGAAGGGGATAGTAAGAAATAGGAGTAGGATGGTGGGCAATTATCCTACTCTAATTTCTTACTATACCATCCTACTCTTATTTCTTACTATCCCCTTCCACCAGCCCCAACTTCCAAAATGAGGTTGTTTGAGTACTAGTGAGGAAAAAGAATGCCTCCTTCCTACTGCCGGTCCGCCACCCCACCACCACCTTCTCTTCTGTCACCAGCAACCGCAACAACTCCTCCAGCACCACTGCCCAACCTTTTTGCAACTAACCTGTCCCACAGGCCACAACCCCCTCTGCCACCTCTACAGTGCCACGTCTTCACCACCGCCACGGCACCACTCCCATCAATCCACCACAACCGCAACCCACACCACCATCAGCCTCATCCCCACCGATGCCCACAAACACCACAAATGCACCCCTGTTCTATGCAACTTTTTATCTCCACTATGATTCTCTCTCTGCTCCTATGTTACCCGGACCCTTTATAATTCATGGAGTACCCGTACCCGACACGACACCCAGATAAGGGTACTTCTCTTACCGATCCTTCAAAATAGTGTAAAATCTTTAAAATTGGACAAACCCAACACCCGTACCCGAGTCTGTACCCGACACCCGTACCCGAGTCTGGGTAACATAGCTCTGCTCAAATTCTCTCAACCAGCTTACCAGTACCACCGCAACTATCATAACTATTAGCCTATTTTTCCAGAAAGCATCTTTATGTCAAGATTTTGATTGTTTAGTCGAGCCGTATCTGTTAAATTCCACCAGACCCCCACCATTGACCACCACCCAATTCCAGCAGCATATACCCCACCTAAATCTTGACCTCAAAACTGCCACAGCCAATCAACATCACCGCCTCAAAGATCAACAGTGCCACCACAACCTCCACCAAAATCCTCATTTTCCATCCCCACCACAATACACCACAATCCCCTTGAAGATAAAATATAAATAAGTCCTAGAATTTACAAAGAACAAGAAGATGGAGGGGTGATGATCGTGCCAATTGCCTAATCAAGCAACCACACAACCCATCTTCTCATTGTGCTCCGCTGTCACGGTCCGCAAGTCTGACGGCTTTAACTTTGAGCTTTCTTTGATGATATGTCAAAATGGAGAATGGGAGGTGGAGAGCGCAGGGGTGATTCCAATGAATCAGATCTCAGCGACGTTGTAGTGAGGCGGGTATTCTCTCTCTCTTGTGTGTCTCTCTTGCTCTCTCTCTCTCTCTCTCTCAAGATTTCTGCGGTGGGTGTGGAGGGTGTTGGATGGGTGACGTTGTGGCGCGCGCAGATGATGGCTACGCGTAATGGATATAGTAGGACGCAGATGAAGGGGGTGGGAGCCATGCTGGACGACAGCAGCAGTGCTGGGTTGGTGTTGATGTGGCCAAGGGCCGAGTTTTTCTTCTTTTTTTTTCCACCCCCCTCTCATCAATCTAGCAAGACAAGGTCGTTTTGGTGGGAGGTGGATCATGGCTTTTTTTCTAAAAGAGCAATATGGTGACTTTGTGCATAACAATAAGGGGTCTTATTGTCATTAACATTTTTGAAAAATGGAAGTTGATGGAAATTGCTGTTTTTTCGGTATTTGAAGTCCATTTTCCCCCCATTTGCTATTTTAAATCCTCAGCTACGTAACTATCCCACATTACAAATAATTATCCCACTTGATGTTAAAACTTGGAATAATGATACACACATATTATTCCACACCCAACAATCCTGGCCTTTGATTCCAATGGACCCCATGTGCTCCCATGTGGGAACTTGTTGTCGTCCCACATCGCTTAAAGGCGTTGTTGCCTGTGCGGTTTATAAGGCCTTAGTTCCCCTCTCCTTAATACCTGGGTTTTAAGGAGTTGAATGGGTTGGGCCTTACAAGTGGTATCAGAGCCTTATTTGTCCCCTATCTCCGTAATCCACGTGTGTGCCTTTGATACACGTGCGGGGACATGTTGTCCCACATCACTTAGATGTATTGTTGCTTGTGCGGTTAATAAGGCCTTAATTCCCCTCCTTAACACATGGGTTTTAAGGAGTTGAATGAACTGGGCCTTACAAGTGGTATTAGAGCCTTATTTGTCCCCTATCTCCGTAATCCACGTGTGCGCTTTTGCCACACGTGCGAGGGCATGTTGTCATCTCATATCGCTTAGATGTGTTGTTGCCTGTGTTTGACACCTGGGTTTTAAGGAGTTAACTGAGCTGGGCCTTACAAGTGGTATTAGAGCCTTCTTTGTCCCCTATCTCCGTAATCCACATGTGTGCCTTTGCCACACGTGCGGGGGCGTGTTGTCGTCCCACATCGCTTTGAGTTAGATGTATTGTTGCCTATGTGGTTTATAAGGCCTTAGTTCCCCTCTCCATAACACCTAGGTTTTAAGGAGTTGAAGGGATAAGGCCTTACAAGAGATCTACATGGGGTCCACTGGAATTAAGGTCCAAGATTGTTGGGTGTAGAATTTTGTGTGAATCATTACTCTAAGACTAATTTAGTCATAGGTTACATTAGGTTGCATTTGCCCTTCAAAACGAAGAAAGATTGCGAGTATTTGATGTCTTAACTAAAAAAGAATAAGAATATTAAAAAACTAAATTTTATCTATTTACTTTCCTATTAATACTCCAAATAATATAATTAGGTAGAAAATTGCACAAGGAACTTTTCACAGTCACCAAGATCACTTGGGACGTTAGTTTTTCGCTTACCCTCCATAGATAGATCTCATGTCCATGACATTCCTCACGGTAGACCAGCTTATTCCCAGCCCGTTAAGATATGACTTTGTCACCACACGCTTCCAGTGTTCATAGTCTGCAGTGAAATCCTCAGGAGCTGGTTTGCCATAAACTCCAATCTGGGAACTCAGTAACCAGTAAGGTGGTTTCTCCAGCCTTGCTCGCCATTGTGCTGGCCATTGGGACCCACGCTCTGATGCATCAATGGGCACCTTGTGCATACAAGCTTGCAACGGCACATTCCTGTACACAACCCTCGCAATTAAATGATTGTTAGTGTGTCTGAGTTTGTAGTATTTTGAAGCCATATGCAGTTACATCAAATAGGAAAAAATCACACACAAATGCCAGCTACTTCAAAAACCTACTTTTTGTTTTCAAAAGCCTACACCATGTAGTTTTTGCATCAATGCTCCTTTTGTTTCGACATATAACATTTTCTGCAAAAAAATATTTACACCAATTTCCAGTGTTTTGTCGTCCGTAATTTACGAGATTTTAGCTTAGAATGCTGAAAATGATTTCCTGGCAAAAAAATTCTGTAAGCCACTTTCCGGATCAATACCTGGAAGTGAAATGCCATGTACACACACAAACATGTGTGTAGGCATATTCACACATATTTGAGAATTTGTACACACATTTATATGCGCATACTGCATATACATGTTGTATACATACAAGTTACAAAATAATACTCTACATACATATGTTGTATATATGCAAACTGTTTAATTAAAAAAAAAAAAACTACATTCATCCTGGTAAAAGTGCTTAAAAGTGCTTAATTTGTTACTCGTAAAAAAAATTTACAAGTGTCAACCAAACACCAGAAAATGAGAAGGACGAGATCAATGTTGTCAAATCGTGAATCGGTTTGCCAAAATTATGAATCGTGAATCGAACGAATCGTTAATCGTAAGATTCACTTTTTTAGAAACTTGATTGGCGTATTTTTTTATATGCATATAGAACACATGTATATATAGATGTATGTTTAAAACACATGTATATATATAGATATATGTTTAAAACACATGTATATATAGATGTATGTTTAAAACACGTATAAATACAATGTGTTATTTTTTTAGGGGGTGAAGCCCAACACTTCACATACGTACATGAATGTGAATAGGAAAAAGGAAAAAACATTGGACAATGCATGAATGGCATTATTGGTGATTTGCTAATAAAAAAGCTTGGCATTTTCTAATTAGTAAACCTATTTATTTATACAGTTTTAGAAGTTTTATATGTAGAAATTGTTTCGCAACTTAATAAACTGTAAACTAATACACTTGAAGAACATAATTGGCAACTAAGACGAGCAAAAAATAAGACAACACCTTCAAAAAAAATTAGCAAAGCTCATAAATTTATGAATAGTATGAATCGTATTGTGAATCGGACGATTCAATGCGATTCCGATTCATATGCACGATTCGAATCAATGGGCATGAGAATCAAATGAATCGTACGAATCGAATCGTGAATCGTAAGATTCTAACAACCATGGACGAGATATTTTTCAAGTAAAGCTTACATGAAAAACATTTTCGGCGTAAAACATTTTACGTCAAAATAAATGGAGCGGAAGTTTATAAACATAATTAAAAGCTCTTCTATGTAGGTGATAAAATCCGAGGGCAATCACTAAACCATGAAGAGCATTTTCCTATAAGGTCATCCATATCCTTTATATTTACCACAAGAGTTCCCCATCAAGCCAAACTAGAAAATTTAATCTCAACTAAAGAAAAAGTACCAGGCAGCATTTGGATCATCAGATTCTAGACAGAGAGGAGGGTTATTTTGTGGTCTTTGCTCGTAGCACTCATTTGAAGTAGGCTTCTGATATACAGCCACGCCAACTCCATTCACTCTATCCTTGTTTACTGACACGAGTTCCCAGCAGATCGACTTGGTTAATTTCTTCATGGCTGCCAAAAATCCCCAAAAAAATGAACCATTTGTTATAATTAGTTACCCAACTCACTCATAGAGGACAACATAATATTAGATAAGAGAATCATCTACCTTCCCAAATCCCTACATCTTCAGGAAGTTTCTGGTAAACGGGAGTAGCAGACCAGACGAAGAAACCACCAGGTCGCAGTACACGATTCAGCTCCAAGAGAAGTTTACCACCTGCACATTGTACTTTCAAATGAATTTCCAAAGCAAAATTGGCAAAGTTGGCCCATGAACCGCAGAGAAAACTTGAACTTTCAAAATGCTTCTGCGGCAGTGTCACAAGGGACTGTTTGGGAAACAAAAGAATCAATTCTTTGGTTCATAAGTAAACCAGTCTGTAAAAAGGCCCTTTTTAGCACCGGAGTCCACACCGGGTCCAAAATCAATCTTAAAACTGGTTGTTAAACCAACATAAGCTTTGTTCTCACAAAAACCTATGCAGCACAGTTACGTACACAAGACGCAGATACGACACAATCCGAACACAGTAATACGACAAATTCTAAAAATGTAGGATATAGACACGGCTAGGATATTTTGAATAAAAAAGTTTATTTAATAATATACCATGTCGTGCCCACTCGTGTTTCCTGAATTCTCAAATAAACCAAATACTTATACAGTAACACCCCATATCACCTAGGAAGCACAAACTCTTCATATGAAGTGCCGTAGTCCAACACACCTTTGACACCGACACTCGGGCGACATGCCTCCGACACGTGACAGACACAAAAAACGTGTCGGAATTATTTAACTTATTTTTGAAATCCAACACATCATCGACACGACTCCAACACATCATTGACACGGCTCCGACACTTACCCGACACAATATGTTTTTTTTTTAAAGAGAAGTCTTGAATTATGGTGTGAAAGTCTTAATAAGAAGGGCTAATGTTGAAAAGTTAATACACCATATGAAAAATAGAAGGGATACTAGAAAGTTGAAGGATTTAAAATTAAAAAAAAAAAAAGCGAAAGAGACAAAGTTGAGAGACAAGCTTACAGAGACAGAGAAGCGAACGAGATCACCTGCTACGAGACGACAGAGAAGGTATTGTTGTAGGTAATTTATTTAACGTCTTAGTTCTTAGTTAATTTAAGAATATTGTCATTTTTATGTTACATGGTAACATATAAATATATTTACATATAAATTTATGTTTCCCGTATCGCCGCCGTATCATTATCGTGTCACTCTTTTCTTAGGATTTACCGTATCGCCGTTTCGTGTCGTATCGTCGTATCTATATCGGTGCATCTTAGCATATCACTGTATTAAATATTTTGACTCAAATTTTTAAACCATTTCCAAAAGAGGCCACCATGTTGCGTTCTCTCCCGTGTTGTCTGGGAATAAAAAAAAGGGCAGCCCAGTGCACGAGGCTCCTGCCATTGCAGTGTCTGGGGAAGGTGAGATGTACGTAGCCTTACCCCTGCAAGCAGAAAAGCTGTTTAAAGATTCGAACCCGTGACCTCCAGGTCACAATAGAGCAACCTTACCGTTGCGCCAAGGCTCTCCTCTGGGATAAAAAAAAATTAATTTTAAGATACGTTTTTAAAGGTCACCGTGTTGTCTGGGATAAAAAAAATTAATTTTAAGATACGTTTTTTTGTGTGTTCAAAATGGACACTGCATCCAAATTGAAGTGTCTGTGTTACATAGATTAAAACCAGATAGCAAATGGGATTGAGATTGACCCAAATCCTATGTCAAGCATTCCCAAACAGCCCCTATAGCTTCAATTACTTGAGTCCACAGAGCTCTCAAAACACAGAAATCAGTAGTAAACAAATGTAGTACCTTCGATATGCCAGGGGACCCTACACCTTGCGCAGTGGACAACATCAAAAACTCTGCCCGGGAAAGGAAGTCTCTTTGTGCCCATCACAGCAGATACGGCAGGGATTCCTCTTTCAAGTGCAAATTGAACCTGGGCTTCGTGTTCGTCTTTTGGGGCAAATGACATTGTGAGCACATCTCTGTCAAAGAGAAAGCCTCCAAAGCTAGCCACACCACATCCAACATCCAGTACAACACGAGAGCGTTTTCCCCAGGCAACATCAGGCACCGTCTGCAGCAACAAAACATATATTATTTGAAATAAAGCATAAAGAAGCATAATGATACTAATAATAATAAAAATTATATAGCTAAAGAGACACATAAAAGCATTTTTGGCTTTTACTTGTATTATAAAGAGATAAGATTGATAGTAATAAGCATAAATTTTGCAATAATCTGATAGGTTTGTAACAAAATTAGAAGTATTTCAATCAAAGAAACAAAGCACACCAACCAGCTGCTCGTGATAATTAACTACTCCCTCCGTCCCATTTTGAGAGTCCTATATTCCATTTTGGGATGTCCCAAAATTGTGTCCACTTTCCTTAAATTGGTGTATAATTTTTACTTACTTACCAAAACTATCCCTCCTTGAAATCTACACCAAGACAAAACTAAAAAAGTAGTTGTAATTATTAGGGGCAATTGTGGAAAGTAAGTGTAGATTCTTTTTGTCCCCTTAATAAGTTGAGTTCCCAAAGATGGACTCACAAAATGGGACGGAGGGAGTAATACATTACAATAGAATATAATTTAGAAAATCAATGGAGATATTTGGTAAAATTTCACGAGAACAAATGAGTGTCTCTTCCCAAAAAAAGATCTTATTTTTTGTCTTTTGCCCTTACAGTCCTAATTCACACATCAATTTTACGTAGGAATGGGGGCCGGCCTTTGAATGTAGAATAAAATAAAGCCTTTCCAAGTATTCTTTCCCACATGGTCCTTTAGTTATAACTGACTGCTGGCAATGAAATGGTACCAGCTCAGAAATTCCAAAGGTCCGGATGGCCAAATACCGAAATTTGCAAAAAATCTCACTAAACAAATTGGACGACAGCCACATACTACTGAGAAGAAGCAAACTAACACAGATAGAACAGAAAAGAGTGATTTGTAGGGTGCGAAGGACCATATAGATCAACGCATTTTGAAAGAAATCAACTAATTCAATGACCTATATATCCACTATCACCCCTTCTGAGATGAGTTTTAAACATTCAATCTCATATATGCTTTCAAATGAAAGAGAGGAGTCTGAATTATACTTCCAGCCGGTGCTAGAAAAGCACAATGGACTTTGTCTATTGCGGTCCTTTTGGAGGACACCCTGTTAAGATATTTGGTTCAAGGAATATGTAATGGCCCCACAGTCACTTTCTTTTTTTTGGGTAGTTCAGGTATCACAATCTTATTAAAATCAATTACGTGTAACAACAATCACAATATTGTTACACATAGTTTAAAAATCTCCAATATAGGTACCACATGAAAGTGTGGCTCAGATTAGAGCTTCCGGACAATTCTCTCGTTAGCAAGTTTCAGGTAGTGAGGTTTCAGGTCGCTCGAACGAGACCAGGGGTAACTGAATTTTCCAATCCGTCAAGGACTCTGTTTGTGTAATATAAACATTGATCTCTTAGGGCTTTTAAGAGAGATGAATTTGGTACTGTTGGGAGGAACTACTAGAGGGCTGTGAGAAGAGACTTGGGGGAGCATTGTAATCTCTAGGTTTATGCATGGTGAAACTTTGTTATCTCTTACCATGGACGTAATTTGATTTTGGGTGAACCACATAAACCGTTGTGTTCTATACTGCTTATTGTTTGTTTCTTTGCTATTGCTTTCTCTTGGATCTATCTTGGTTTCAATTCAGATTCAGGATAAGAATTGGTATTAGAGATGTACTGGTTGGCTCAATATACCATATCACAGAAACAAAAACCCCAAAAAAGGTTTATGTACTAATGTTCCCCCCAATGAAAAAAAAAAAAAAGAGGGGGCTAAACTGTCGGTAACAAGATTGTGGTTACAATTAATTTGCCAACGCAGGTTCATGAGTTCTTTTCTTTCCCTGCAAATATGATGTTAACACTCATTATAAGCCTGCTCATGTTATTTAGTTGCAGTCCATTGAAAAAATGCTGTTAGAATTTACAAATTGGAAAGTTGAAACTAAAGAGTCTCCAACACTAGCTTGAAGAAAGATGACCGCATTAAAGATAAGGAAAAAAATGCAAAGCAAAGAAGTTGAAAAAAAATGCAAGCAAAGACGAATCTCCAACTTTTTATAAGAAAAAAATAGATAGAACCCCTATTTACAACATTGAAACAATATAAGTAAATTATCTTTTACATTTGAACACTGTCCTCGTACACGTGCCCAACTTTGAAAATATACAGGATCTCAAGTCAAGTACCCTTAGTCAGACATCTCTACAAAATCCCCCACCTGACATGTGTAATGGAGTCCAACTGTCCAAGAAACACAATGACCAGGAGTGGAGAATGATCTAAACATTAAAGATATGAAAAGTTTTTCTCACTTTATGTATTAGGACCAGGTTTGGAGAATGATGACAACATTAAAGAAAACATAAAATGTGATTCTGAACCTTTTCACCAAAAGAGGAAAAAATAAAAGTTTTTTCTACATGTACGTGTATGATTGATTATTGTCTACCACGTCACATGCTCGTTCAGCTGTGTTCAATCTCTCTTTGAAAACAAACATATTGAGTCAATTCTTGATCTAACCACCGCTTAGTCTCCTTAAAGGAGGGGAGAACCTATGAGGAATTGACTCATTCAGAGTGAAGACATGGTACTTTTTAACATTGGGCTTGAAGAATGATAATAACTATAGGAAAAGCAACATTTCAGAGGCACAGACCACAGCCACCACAATAAAATGTGATTCCTAACCATTTCAGTGGAAACAAGTTTCAATAATGAAAGCATATATGCGTGAGAATCATATATACTTCACTGCATCCCTGTGATATGTTTGTTTCACCGTGTTTTCATTTCTATGGTGTTATACATAGAATTAATTATTGCTCTTATAACAACTCTTATCTCTTCAAAAGGACAAGAGGAGGACGACGAGAGAAACCAGATAAGGAACTGATCACTGATAAAGAAGCTATGGCACAAAAGCTCTGCAGTGACTGACTACACATGATGGTAACAAACACCAATGAGCAAATAAAAATAAATAAATAAAAGAAATTAATCCACCAAGAAAAAAAATCCATATATCGTTAAAAGACTTCTCTCTTAGAGAATAAATGGAGAATAGCTGAATGAAAATGGTTCAAATTATTCACCTGCTGTATAAAATCAATGTAATGAAGAGCACCATGCTTAAACTGGGTCCCACCACCAGGAAAGGTAAGGTAGTCACCTGTAACTTTCACCCAATTTTGGTGTCCTTTAATTTCCGCAAGCTTAGTGTGAGGAACATTGTGATACCATATCTGTACAAACATTAAAAGTCCATTTAAGAAAAGAACTAGGAAAGACAAACGGAAGTGATATGTCGCACGGATAAAACGATACCATAAACGAACACAGCGATACATACAATTTAAAATGTAGGATACAGACATGTCTAGGACAAGGCAAGCAAAAATCTTTAATCTTTTCATTTACTATATAATATACCCTAACATGTCATGTTCGGTCCATTTTCCTAAATTTTCAAACAAACCCATTACTTATCTCTAATTTTACTATATCAAAAAACCTCACAACTTTGAAAACAAATTTCAACGGAGTCGCAGTGATGTCCAATGTCCATTCATGTTGTCCACGTGTCCAATGCAAAAACAAAATATTAAGCCACACTTTTCACGTGTCCAACACCGACAAGGCACCCAAATTGTAAGTGTATGTGATACACAGTGAAAGTGAGCTTGCATTGAGTCAACTACATTACCTTTTCCCTGCTAGTTGGCCACTCAATTGAGCGTTGGTATCCTTCGGGTAGGGGAACAAGGCATGTGGGTGGTTCATCTGGACAGTGCCTTTCTCTATGTTCATAATGCTTAGTGGATCGGAGGCTCCTAATAGCTTGCAAATTATCTAGGCATGGGATGTAATCGGGACCTGCAGTGACATTGCAGAGTTTCCAATTGTACCCGGGTTGTTGCTCAGGTGAAGAAGATTTTTGGGCTTCTTTTTCATCCTTCGACTCCGCTGCCTGGGTTGACCAAGAACCATTCTGCGTTATGGTTTCATTCAAAAGCTCCGACTGAGCACCAGAAGGAAAGACCTCAGTTTGAGCTTGCTCTTTTTTCTGACTATCCTCCTTTTTCTCACCAGAGCCTTTCTCTGGCTCTTTATCCTGATTTCTTTCCACCTTCTCCTCTATCTGACCTTCCACTTTATCTCCATCTTTTGATCCTTCTTTTTGCTCTGATTTTTTCTCACCTTCATCTTCGTCCGATTTATACTCACCTGAGGCCTCTTCAGAATCCCCCTTTTCAGCATCTGTTTTTGTCTCCCCTCCTTCAGAATCTTTGTCCTCCTTCTTGTCCTCACCGTTGTCTGCTTTCTGTTCCCCATTTTCCTTTTCAGGCTTCTCTTGTTGGTTTTCCTCATTGGCATTCTCATTTGTTTTCTCAGGAACTTCTGTGTTCTCCTGAGGATTAGAATTGTTTTCCTTCGGTGTTGAGCCTGTATTGACATCCCCTTTTGTTGCATCATCAGGTAAATCACCGGGATTATCCTCGAACTGCTTGGAATTGTTCCCATTGTTCCCATTGCTCTCCTGAGATTTTTCATTCACTTGTTGACTGACATCATTTTTGTTCTCGACCTCATTTTTCTTCTCATGAGAAGAAACATCGATGTTTTGGACAGGAACTACAGATGACGATGTCATCATCCATACCCCGACTAAGCAAAGGGCCACAAACACAACCAGAGTCACTGTTGAACAGTAACTCGATGATGATTTTCTACCGTCAACTCTAGAGTACTTTCCTAGCGCCATACTTATTAAAGTCAGCTATTCCCCAAAATTTTGAAACCTGAAAGAAAATAAATTATTAGACATTTTTCTGGATTCTTTTCAATGCCATAAGGCCAATTAACAGCATTCCAGTAAACCCATATTAAAGCATTAAATTCAGACAAAACCAAATTTTGCAGGAGCCCAAATCAGTTTAAGGAGATCAAATCCAGATCTATGTTTATAAATTATAACATCACAAACCGAAATTTACCAATATATTATCTCACAATCACATTAGTCAGGAAGGAAAGGAAGTTATGAAACTGTTAGGCTATGTTGAATTTAATGAGGGAAACGAAAGCAAAACATGGACGAAAATTTTCCTTTGTTTGGTTGACAAGGAAAAAAAAAAGAGGGAAATACAAAATAAAAGAGAATATGTTGAGAAATTAATTAAATATTCTGAATGCTGTGAGTCATTTCCATTCCTTTATTCATATATTATAATTAAAATTTTAAATGTTATTTAAGGCATGAAAGAAAACGCAAGGAAAACACGAGGAAACTAGTTCTCCTCCTAGTTTTCCTTTTCCCTCCCTAAATTCATGAACCAAACAGTGGCTCAGTGAAGTCATTATCACATTATAACTAAAAACCCACAATTGTCCAAATTTTGAAGGTTAACACTAACAAACTAAACACAGATCAAAACTGACAAAATAAAGCATCCAAATCAGTAAATGCAGCTTTTAGTATATACATTGGAATTCACA
Organism: Hydrangea macrophylla; assembly: GCA_033977485.1. Taxonomy (NCBI): domain Eukaryota; kingdom Viridiplantae; phylum Streptophyta; class Magnoliopsida; order Cornales; family Hydrangeaceae; genus Hydrangea; species Hydrangea macrophylla. Next base: position 18,667,723 of record CM066984.1, read on the forward strand.
AATAGGAAAACTAATTGAAATTCATAAACTCAAAACTTTAAAGAAAAAAGATGACGGATTGCTCCAAATCTGAGTCTTTTGAGTCAAAGGCTCAATGATCATAAGAAAATTAGACTTGAACTGCCAAATCCAACCAGATCTGAATCAAAACACAAATGCAGCAACCCACAAAAACAGAACAAAGCAATTTACACAACCCATAAATGTCAGAAATCAAATGTCTCAAACATTGATAATGCAAAAAAAAAAAAAAAGAAAGAAAAAAAGAAAAAAGAAAAAAGAAAAATGGGTTTCTCAACTTCAGAAAAATGAAACATTTACCACAGAAAACTAATCCGATTAGATCGACATCAAATCATAATACAATCAAAAGATCAAGCACCAAAATGCAACCAAAAAGCATATTTATTTTTTTTTCTCAAAACCGATAAAAGAATCGAATGGAATTCAGATTTAGCTGGAGATATGAAAACCTCTCACGTACCTTTGATATCGCTTTGGTTGAAGAATCAGCGCCACATCTAAGAGGAGAAGAATAGCTAGGAGAGTTTTAGAGAGAGAGAGAGAGATTCTTCTCTTGTGAGATAAATGCGAGTACGAAGTAGATATAGCTGAGAAGAAAATTTTAAGCGTCAAAGTTTCTATTTGTTTAATATATATATATATATATATTACATAGGAGTATCCGATTATTTTTATACGTATTTGTTTCAATTAATGCATGAGAGAGAGAGAGAAGTAGAAGCGAGGGAGACTGAGAGAGAGAGGCGACCACGAAAACGCCGTGAAATCAGGAGAGAGAGAGAGGCTAAAATAAAAGTGAAACACCGCAAATGAAGGGTATTATTGTAAACAGATGTCGGTGCCGATATTGTGATTGGGGCGCCTTTCTAGCTGCTTATGGTACCGTCACTGAAATGACGATATTGTCTGTTCCCCTTTCACTTGGATCCCAATGAGTCGTTTTAAAGATGCTAATCGCTAGCTTAATTTCTAAGAATTGTCATTTTCTCACACAAACTTTTGTTTGGTTTGATTTTGATTGGACACTTTATGTGTTCTTTAAAATCAACATCATGAGGTTGGATAGAATTGTTGCTGCTCTTAAATTGACATTCACATTCTTGTCCTCCTATTAATTGGAGGATAATAAATTGATTTTCAAACAAAAATATTAATAAAAATTTAGTGAAATTTGAGTTGTAGAAGCTCAAGTGGTGCTGTCTATAAATCGCAATAGGACAAAGAGACAAGTCTCGGGCTCGTCAAGATTTGTACCTATTGTCCGCTTAATCGGAGTAGGACAGAGAGGTAGGTCTCGGGCACGTCGAGATTAATATTTATTGTCGTTTAATCGGAGTAGGACAGAGAGACAAGTCCTGGCACGTATACAGACCTCACAACACACGCACGCCAAACTCTGGATATAATTCGTCCAGCTATTTGAGATTAGTCATTTCCAACCAACTTAATGACCCACAGGGTTTTTGTCATATCCGTACCAAAATTTCATAAGTTTTGTCATGCATATTTAAATCGGTGAGTTATCATTGTTAATTGATAGTGAATGTTGAGATTGACTGTGGGTCAACAGTAAGGTGTCAGTGAGGACACGGGAACATAGTAGTTCATTTCGTTTTGGCACGTTTAAATGGCATTTATGTGATTTAAATATTATTTGACTTTCTAGTATTATTGATGAATAGTAAATTTACCTGTGTAGGGTAAATTCTGGTAATTTCGATATTGTTATATATTATTTTGAGAACTGTAGTGAGAACGTGAGTGTCACGTTAAATAAAAGGTAAGTTGTTTAGAGATTTCACGGAATTAAGTTTTCGGACGTGATTTTGCACCCAAACGAGACTTAGTCGAAAACTTTTTATAATTTATAATTTTCACTCGTAAAGGTATAAAATGGACATGTGCGACGTTTCATGGACTAACCAGGAGTTTAAGAAACTCGCGGGGAGGTAAACACGATTTCCAAGACGTTTGTCTATAAATAGAGGAGGGTGAGAATTAAGTCCTCACAAACCTTATAAAATATCTTGAGAGTGGAGAGAGAAAAGGGAGATTTGTTGCCACAAGCTTGCCGGCGACATACGACGACCTTTCGTCCGACAGACTTTTCCCAAATTCAAGATTTGAACTCGCGGAGGTAAGACCTACGTTTTGATACTACTTAGGCCACGTTTGGCAAACTTTTGTAAAAATCTAATTTCTAGACTTTTGAAGAAAATCCAGTAAAACTTGTAGGAATCACCTCAAATTCAAGATCCGACTTAATTGGCCCTCTAGTCGATCCTTCAAAGTTTGGAAGAAATCGCACGAAGTATGGAGTTCTGACTTGTGAAATATAGAGAAATACATGTTTTATATTTCGACGACGAAATTGTGATCCGGGCAAAATTCATGTGTTAATAGTGGACCCGTTAATTATGAACGCGGTTAAATGTGAAAAGCATGTCTAAATTTACGCGAGCACGTTGAGTTGTCTATGTGGGTCAAAGCGGGGACTTATACAAATTTATGCCAGAGTAAGCTTCTCGATATTTGAGAATTTTAGTAGCGACGGTTACTGTGCATGGTTTAAGGCTTGGACTTGCCAGGGCACTTGGGATGTAATGGTTGTAGGCTTGGACTAGCCATTGACATCGTGGTTTAAGGCTTGAACTTGCCGCTACCGGATGAATGCGTATATTTCTCTCTAGAGACTATTTATTACGAGTTGTGAGATTAGAGCTTGTTTTATCATATATTGCATATGTTAAAACTTGTGCACTAAGCATATAGCTGAGCAGTGGAGATTCACTCCATTGCAGGTACGAAGAAAGACAAAAAGAAGCATGCGGAATGAGGACGATGAGACGACGGGAACCACTCATGTTTATATTTTTGTTCCTAACTTGTATAAGGATTTGGAAATTCGTTATATGTTGTAATACAACCATGGGGTAGTTTTGTAGTACTTAAATGTTGTATCCAAACTCTCGTTTTATATTTTAAACCGTGATAATATAGTGATGGTTATTTTAGTCTTGATTGGAAGACCTTGGGAGTAGTCCTACAGAATGCTCAGTAATCTGCAAGGAATCAGTCGACTGATTTCTTGTTCAGTCGACTCGACCACTGTTCAATTTTACAAACTGTTTTTAAATGTGGCAAATCCAGTCGACTGGTCAATGTTTCAGTCGACTCGACAACTGATGGGAAATGTGGATTTTGATTCTGCTAGGGGCACAGTCGACTGGAAGAATCCAATCGACTGAAAAATGAAGGCCCTAGTCGACTGAACCCCAGTCACAGTCAACTGAACAGGCTGGTAAACTTTTCAAAACCAAATTGCTTAGGTCTTCAGTCGACTGGACTCCCGATACAATCGACTGGACCCCTGTTTTCAAAACTGATTTCTTTTGGACAGTGTTCCAACTGGACAAAACTTTTTATAACTCTGATTTTAAAGGTTGGTACTTAGTATTTTCTGCTACTATTTTAGTTTAATGAACTGGATAAGCCTTGATGGCGTGCCATGTGTCCTATTTCCACGCGTAGTGGGATGAGTCGTGACATTTAGTGATATAAAAGTTAGAGGTAACAAAACTTTGTGAACGTTCGACGACGAGTGGAGTGTTGAGTGAATTGTTACATGTTCTAGAGTGCATCCATACATAGTAGAGGTGTTTGATGCATATTTATGTTGTTTTATATACATGAATTGTTGATTGTCATACATATATAGTGTTTAAACATCGAGATTAACAGGTTGAATAATCATGGGTGATCGAGAATTATCACCGCATACCCGACGTATGAATGAAATGGCAGAAATGATGGGTAATATGGGAGATATGATTCGGAACAGAGCAGAGCGATTACCTCCAACGCCTTCAATTGAAGTAGAAGCAATAGTTATAGTGCATGCACCCGAGAATAGAGGTATGAGATCAATATCTGAACAATTTTCTCGAATGAAACCTCGACCCGCTCGCAGAACATTGGATAATGGACATGGAACGCATCTTCTGATCTATCCCGATGACCGATAAGGAGAATATGGAAAATGCAAGTGATGTACCGAAGGGCGAAGCCCATAATTGGTGGGTAAATGTTCGGGGAATTCAATCGTCGGTTCTTTCCGCGAGCCACCTACAATGCGAAAAAGTGAGAGTTTGATAACCTTAAGCAAGGGGAAATGACCTTAACTGAGCATACTTCCAAGTACAACGCTTTGTTGAGATTTGGAAAGGGTTCAGTGCTAAAGGAGGAAGAAATGGCGAGGAAATTCGAAGTGGGTTTACGGGAAAATATCCGGTTAAGGGTAGAAACCTATGAGCATTCCACTGTGGTAGTAGTGCAATAGACAGCGCTTGTGGCCGAGAGTGGAATGGAAAGATCGAGGCAGAATCAGTACGGTAAACGGGGAAATGAGAGTGTGGTAGGAACTAAGGCGGATCTTTCAAGAGGCCATTTCAAAGAGGCTCTGGTTCTAGTTTCAGTGACTTCAGAAGGACGATAAGTAACATACCGTTGTGTTCACTTTGCAACCGACCACACTCAGGCCGATGTTTCATGACTAAACCCCAAAACAGGAATCAAGGAGGGGGGGTAGTGTTAATTCAACACCTGACATGAGAGGTAAGGGTTATGACTATGGAGTATTTGGGCATCAAACCAAGGATTGTCTGAGGAGGCATTTCCAACAAGGAGCTAGTTCTATGGCTTCTAGTGGGTTGAAGCCTAGAAAGTCTAATGATGGGGGACAAAGGACAAAGCAATGCCAAGGAAGACCATACAAGATGAACCCAGGGGACATGGCTGCTTCAGAGACAGTGGTCTCAAGTATGGTGCTTGTATGTGCGCACTTACCATGTATACTTGTTGACTCAGGATCTACGCATTCATTTGTATCGCATGCCTTTATTGAACATTTGAATGTTAAATCGGCACCATTAGGATATGAATTGTCTATTGTCGTACCACTTAGTAAATCAATAATGACGTCTACAATATACAAGAACTGTGATATCAAACTAAGCAAGAAACTGATGATTGTAGACCTGATACTGATTGCTATGAGCAATTTTGACATGATATTAGGAATGGATTGGTTAGCACTTAACCAAGCTACCATAGATTGTGAATGGAAAGAAGTTAATTTTCGATCACCGATACATGGAAGTTTTTGTTTCCAAGGTACCGCCACCGTATTTGATTTCGGCTATTCGAGCGGGTAAGTTGTTGAGAAAGGGATGTCGAGGATTCCTATGTTCAGTGACTGATGCCTCAGTGACCGAACAAAAATAGAAGATATTCCGATAGTACGAGAATATTAAGATGTATTTCCTGATGACCTACCAAACGTTTTGATTGAGAGAGAGATCGAGTTTACCATTGAGGTTACGCCAAACGCAAGACCTGTACCCAAGGCACCGTATCGAATGGCACCTGTAGAGTTGAAGGAACTAAAAGTTCAACTGCAAGAGTTACTTGACAAAGGTTTCATTCGACCTAGTATATCGCCGTGGGGAGCTCCAGTATGATTATAAAGAAGAATGATGGTTCAATGAGAATGTGTGTAGACTATCGAGAACTAAACAAGTTGACAATTAAGAATAAGTATCCATTGCCGAGAATTGATGATCTATTTGATCAACTTTGTGGGGCACAAGTATTTTCAAAAATAGATTTGAGATCGGGTTATCATCAGTTGAAAGTGAAAGCGAAAGATGTAGAGAAGACAGCTTTCAGAACGCGTTATGGACACTATGAGTTCCTAGTTATGCCATTTGGAGTTACAAATGCACCAGCCGCGTTCATGGATCTTATGAACCGAGTCTTCAAGGACTACTTGGGATGATTTTGTGATAGTGTTTATAGATGATATCCTTATTTATTCGGTGAGTGAGATAGAACATGAGAACCACTTGAGGCTGATACTTCAGAGATTGCGGGAAAAGCAACTATTTGGTAAATTTAAGAAGTGTAAATTCTGGCTATCTAGCATTACTTTTCTTGGTCACGTGATTGACAAGAATCGAGTTTCAGTTGATCCTCACAAAGTAGAAGCTGTATCAAATCGGCAGAGGCCGACATCCGTATCCGAAATCCAAAGTTTCTTGGGATTAGCAGGATATTACTGCCAATTCATTGAGAATTTCTCAAAGATTTTGTTACCAATGACAAAGTTGATGAGGAAGGGTGTTTCTTTTTAATGGAGCCAAGAGTGTGAAGATAATTTTCAAGAGTTGAATGTACGATTAACGAGAGCACCTATTTTGACAGTACCATCCGGGACTGAAGGATTTGTGATTTATAGCGATGCGTCACATTAGGGTTTGGGGTGTGTACTTATGCAAGGTGGTAAAGTGATAGCGTATGCTTTAAGACAATTGAAGACACATAAGGTTGATTATTCGACTCATGATTTAGAATTGGCCGCTATAATTCATGCCCTAAAGATTTGGAGACATTACCTATACAGAGAAAAGTGTGAGATTTTCATAGATCATAAGAGTTTGAAGTACATATTTACGCAACAAGATTTGAATATGAGACAGAGAAGATGGTTAGAATTAATGAAGGATTACAATCTTTCAATTGAGTACCACCCGGGGAAGGCTAATGTGGTGGCCGATGCTCTAAGCCGGAAGATGACAAGGAACTTAGCCGACGAGCTAACATAACAAAAAGAAGTGGTAAAAGAAATGGAACGTTTGGAATTAGATGGAATTCCAAAGACTAGTGGTGGTTTAAGGATGGCGATCATAGCATATCCAGATATTATTGATGAGATCAAGAGGGAACAGTTTCACGATGTCTACCTGTGCAAAATGAGAGACGAGATACCTTTGGGAAAGTGACCTGGTTTTGTATTAGAACAAGGAACGTTGAAACTTGGAAATCGGTTATGTGTACCAAATGTGAAGGGCTTGAAGGAGAGGATCCTAGAGGAAGCACATAATACTAGATATTCAGTACACTCGGGAAGTAATAAGATGTATCAGAACTTACGAGAGAATTTTTGGTAGAAGGGTATGAAGCGTAAAATTGCTAGGTATGTTTCTGAGTGTTCAACATGTCAGCAAGTGAAAGCAGAAAGACAAGTACCTGTGGGGTTACTACAATCATTGCTTGTGTCAGAATGGAAGTGGGATGAGATCACCATGGATTTTGTTGCGGGATTTCCATGATCGCTTAATAAGAATGACAATATTTGGGTTATAGTTGATTGATTGATAAAGTCAGATCATTTTCTACCGATCAAGACGACTAAACCTTCGAAGTTAGCTGAATAGTAAATGTTATTTGACTTTTTGGTATTGTTGATGAATAGTAAATTTACCTGTGTAGGGTAAATTATGGTAATTTCGATATTGTTATATATTATTTTGAGAACTGTGGTGAGAACATGAGTGTCACGTTAAATAAAAGGTAGATTGTGTAGAATTTCACAGAATTTAGTTTTTGGATGTGATTTTGGACCCAAACGAGACTTAGTCGAAAACTTTTTGTAATTTATAATTTTCACTCGTAAAGGCATAAAATGAACATGTGTGACGTTTCATGGACTAACTAGGAGTTTAAGAAACTCGCGGGGAGGTAAACGCGATTTCCGAGACATTTGTCTATAAATAGAGGAGGGTGAGAATTCATTTCTCACAAACCTTATAAAATATCTTTAGAAAGGAGACAGAAAATGGAGATTTGTTTCCACAAGCTTGCCGGCGACATACGACGATCTTTCGTCCGTCAGATTTTTCCCAAATTCGAGATTTGAACTCGTGGAGGTAAGACCTACATTTTGATACTACTTGGGCAACGTTTGGCAAACTTTTGTAAAAATCTAATTTCTAGACTTTTGCGGAAAACCCAGTAAAACTTGTAGGAATCACCTCAAATTTGAGATCCGACGCTTAATTGGTCCTCTAGTCGGTCCGTCAAAGTTTGGAGGAAATCGCACGAGGTATGAAGCTCTAACTTGTGAAATATAGAGAAATACATGTTTTATATTTCCACAACAAAATTGTGATCCAGGCATAATTCATGTGTTAATAGTAGACCCGTTAATTATGCACACGCTTAAATGTGAAAAGTATGTCTAAATTTAAGCGAGCACGTTGAGTTGTCTACGTGGGTCAAAGGGGGGACTTATACAAATTCATGCCGGAGTAAGCTTCTCGATGTTTGAGAATTTTAGTAGCGACGGCTACTGTGCATGGTTTAAGGCTTGGACTTGCTAGGGAACTTGGGATGTAATGGTTGTAGGCTTGGACTAGCCATTGACATCGCAGTTTAAGGCTTGGACTTGCCGCTACCGAATGAATACATATTTTTTCTCCCTAGAGACTATTTATTATGAGTTGTGAGATTAGAGCATGTTTGATCATTTATTGCATATGTTAGAACTTGTACACTAAGCATATAGCTGAGTAGTGGAGATTTACTCCATTGCAGGTAAGAAGAAAGACAAGAAGAAACGTGAGGAGTGAGGACAATGAGACGACGGGAACCACTCATATTTATATTTTTGTTCCTAACTTGTATAAGGATTTGGAAATTCGTTATATATTGTAATACAACCATGGGGTAGTTTTGTAGTACTTAAATGTTGTATCCAAACTCCCATTTTATGTTTTAAACCGTGATAATATAGTGGTGGTTATTTTAGTTTTGATTGGAAGACCTTGGGAGTAGTCCTGCAGAATGCTCAGTAATCTGCAAGAAATCAGTCGACTAATTTCTTGTTCAGTCGACTGGACCACTGTTCAATTTTGTAAACTGTTTTTAAATGTGGCAAATATAGTCAAATGGACAACTGATGGGAAATGTGGATTTTGATTTTTGCTAGAGGCACAGTCGACTAGGAGAATCCAGTCAACTGAAAAATGAAGGCCCCAGTCGACTGGACCCCAGTCACAGTCGACTTGACGGGCTGGTAAACTTTTCAAAACCAAACTTTTTAGGTCAGTCGACTGGACTCCCGATACAATAGACTGGACCCCTGTTTTCAAAACTAATTTCTTTTGGAGAGTGTTCCAATTGGACAAACCTTTTTATAAATCTGAATTTAAAGGTTGGTACTTAGTATTTTCCGCTGCTATTTTATTTTAATGAACTAGATAAGCCTTGATGGCGTGCCACGTGTCCTATTTCCACGCGTAGTGGGATGGGTCGTGACAGTTTTAAACCCTTGACCTCCCTTAGGTAAGCTAGAAACTTTAACCAACTGGGACAAGCCAAGTTGGTTAAAGTCCTGCATATTTGAATATCGAAACTTCTCCCCAAAGGATGCAGTAGGAATGAAGGAAGTGGCGGGGATGTGGTTCCTCGTTTTAAAAAAAATTAATGAGACACAAAGTTTCCCTTGAAAACACATTCAATATGAAATTATGCCCATGTCATCATCCGTTTTCTTTAAATTTCAAAATTCCACAGCTCCCAAATTTTTTTTTTCTAAATTTATACTTTTGGAATTGTAAAAAATTAAAAACAAGAGCAGTATATGATATGAAATTTTGAAGGAAAAAAATGAATTATTTTAGTGGTTGTCTAGGGATTTTATTTGTCATACATTGCAAATAGTATTATCTGTTTGAAAAATGTTCACTTGAAACGGTCATAACTCACTCATTTTTTGACCTTGTTGGGTGCTTTTTTCATGTATTTTTTTTCGAGATCTATAAATTAGATTAGTCGATTTTGCCTAAAAATAAAAATAAAAAATCAAATTAAAACTAAATTTAAAAAAAATCTAATTTTGAGCCTCAATTTGAGTTTATTTTATTTTATATGTCAAAACTAATTCACGGTTAATAGTACCTATTAGAAAGATGTCCACTTTAAATGGCCATAACTTTCTCAGTTTTTGCCCTTTTGAATGATATTTTTTTATTTCAGGTATTGTTCTTCATGATCTATATATTGAACTTGTCAATTGTGCAAAAACATCTCATTTTGAGCTTTTATGGTTTAGGGATATTATTTGTCAAAATCTACTTCACGTAATACTATCTATAGGAAAGTAACTACTTCAAATGTCATAACTTTCTCACTTTTGGCCTTCTTAGAAGATTTTTTTTTATTTCATGAATTTTTTTTAGATCTATGGATTGGACTTTTGCAATTATGCAAAACATCTCATTTTGTGCCTCAATTTGAACTTTTTGGTTCAAGTAATTTATCAGTCACAATCTACTAATTTACAGGTAATATCTTCTTGAAAATTGTCCATTTAGTGGTCAATCTATTGAATCAAGCTTGGTGAATGGCCGATCGATCTTGATTGCACGAGTCCTTAGGATTCATCTAAGGAGTTTCAAGTTGAGAATTGAGTAACCATGGTGAAGCCAAGCATGGCTTGGATTTGAGTTCGCTAACCGAATCGATATCGATTGTGAATGGCCTTTAAGGTCCTAATCAGGGCTAGCCCTGTGTATATGGAGTCCTAGGATGAACTATTAAAAGGAAGGCTCCTTTACAGGAGTTCGGGGGCAGCACACTCGAAGTAATTTTTTTGGGATATACTTATACATAATTGACAATTTTTTTAGGGTCTACTTATACGTAATTGTCAATTTTTTTGGGAGTCTACTTATAATATGAGTCTATTCGTGAAATTTAAATATTATATGGTGCCTTTCAAAACTTCTAAGAGGGTCTATTTCTAAAACTAAAAAAATTCTTGCACTGAAAGTGTAATTTTCAAAATTCCAAGGGCCTTCACTTTTGAGCTTTATTTCTATATATATAAATAAATATATATATATATATATATACAATTGATGGCACTAAATTGCCCAAACTAAAAAAATACTCATCATGATATTAGATGAATTAATTCACATAGTTTAAATCATTATGTCAACATTATATTGGGTTTCTCAATCTAATGAGATGTGTTCATACATTGACGCTATAGAACTAACTAGCGAGTTTTGAAAATAACTTTGGGCGTTCGAAAAATCATTATTGAAATTTAGCTTCTTTCAAAATTGACACTTTTGACTTGGGGTCCTAAATATTTTATTAAAAAATTGTGTATCATCTGTTTGGGATCTTTGTCGACATTATTTACTTTGGTTCCTAATTTTAAAAAGGACAATTAGAGATATATCAATTGTCAACTAAAAATTTAGCAAAAAAGGTATTTAATACCTTCATTTAATCAAAAGTCCATTATCTTTGACAAAAGGACAAAAAGACAAAAGTGACGTGCACCCAAATATTTTCCACACTCCTGCCCAACTTCTCACATGAGCGCGCTTTTGTAGCCGCTCATACGATACGAGCAGTGTACCATATGATATCCCAAATTCAAAAAATATTTTACAATTTTAAATCTCCATAACTTTTGACCTACAACTCCATTTTTCTCAAATTTTATACTGTTGGAATCGCGTCGACAAAGCTACAAAACTATTACCATTGTTGATATGTTTTTAGCAAAAAAATCAAAATTTTACATGTCTTGTGCGAAAATTTCACAAAATAATTTTCAAAAATTTTGACAAAGTTATTTTGTGAAATTATCAAATTTCAAAAAAAAATTCAAAATTTCTTAAAATTTCATGTCGCGCCCGCTCCCTCAAAACGCCAGGCTGTCGGTATGGGCCCGGCTTTTGAGAGCGGGTGAAACGCGGCTTGATTTCTATTGGGAAGGGTGAAAAGAGTATGGTAGGGCCTATTTGAAATGTTCAGAATCTTCACCTAATATTTGGGGTATTAGCACCCCTGCAAAGACAATTAAAGTAATTCATCTTTGACTTTTGAAAAATAGTTTTGAGAATAGTGGACCCTTTAAAAGTGTGACTCTAAATAGCCATGTGAAAACCACAGATTTTGAGATGGGTTTAGGGACTCGATTATATCGAGAGAAGGTATTAGGCACCCTCGAACATCTATGCGAACACGGTTGCCAATTTTAGTGATTTTTATTAAAATGAGGTATTTCAATTGAAAAAGACAAAAAGTTTTCCTCTTTTTTATTTTTTTTATTTTTAGGTTTTAGTATAAAAATTTGTTATAAACACGTCCATAAGGACGCCCACCTTCTTTTGTACAATTTTCATAGAGAGAGATAGAGAGTTTGCTTTATTTTTTGTAGGTTTAAAAGCTTGGATATTGGCTTTGTGATTGATTTTCAGTGATTTTAATCGAAGTTCAACGTTTTAGGTTTCGTATTATCGTTATTTACAGTTTGCTGTTCGAGTCTCGTAGTATAATCTGTCATTTTTATAGTCTTGCATGATAGTTTACTGTTAAACCTTAGTTCTTAAGATTTTTATGATTAAAACACAACCAAACAGAACTTTAATGAATCTCTACGTTAAAAACAAATATGTGACACTCTAAACCATGTTTGAGTAGTCCCAGAATTGGGAGATCATGATGAAATAGTGATCTCCAGCCTCTACCATGCAGCAGTATAAAACCTGCATTTGATCGATCGAATAACTTCGATCGATCGAAACAGAGATATAGTCAAGCGATCGAAGACATTTCGATCGATTGAGAGATGATGATGTTCGGTCGATTGAAAGCTCGTCGATCGATCGAACCTTAAGATTCTTGGGTTGAACCTTTGCAGTATTCCTAGACTTTCTGTTTTTGAGATTTGTTATCAAACTGTCCCCATATGCTCGGTTTGTCAAAACAGTTTCTTAACTTTAAGCCTTAAGGCATTTTTCTTCAATAACTTTTGCAAACCACTTTGAATTCTAACACCATTCATGGTGTAAGTCTTGACTATTGTTTTAAACCGCCTTCATGTATTTTTAAATCAACTGTGATGATATAGTCCTGGTCATGAAGGGACTATTGAATCTTTATTTTTAGAAAATACGGAATCCTGTAGAGAGACATACTCCATAAAGCTTTAATGTAACTGCATGGTAGATGATTAGGTCACTGTGGATTCGTGTGATCCCAACGCTTCCTTTTTATAAAGAAAATTTATTTTCAAATATCTCTTTAGTTAATTAGTTAATCATTAGTTTAATTTAGTCATTTTATTTTAGTAGTTGTTAAGCATGGAACTTTGTGTTCTACATCCTATTTAAACATTAGATTTTTATTTTCTTTTTGAGTATAATCTAAGTAACTAGTATAAAACCTTCTCTGTGGGATCGACTTGGTCTTATCCAGCACTACTTGCACGTCTACCTACACTTAGGTATTGTACACAAAATATTTTCGTGTCAAGTTTTTGGCGCCGTTGCCGGGGAAGGCGACTAGCTAGTATTTAGATTACCTCGCTCTTTTTTCATCTATTTATGTTTTTCTTTTTCTTTTTCTTTAGGTTTAAAATCTTTTTAGTCTTTTTCCTTTTCATGTCCGATAATTTCATAAAGGAATTTTCGGAATTCCATTCTATTTATCTAATTCTTTTAGTTCCATTAATCCCATAGCCATACCTATAGATTCAATGGGTGACACTCATAGTGAAAATGGTGAGAATGTGGTTGTACCAATTGACTATTCTTTGCGTCCCTTGCGCGATCTCATGCATCCCGAACACGCACCTACGCCTTCTTGTATTCTCATTCCACCCTATGCGGGCGAATTCCAATTTCGCAACGGAATAATTCAACTCCTTCCAACCATTCACGGAGTGGAGAGAGAGAAGGCATATCTACATGTCAAGGATTTTGAGGATGTTTATGAAACATTCTCCCAAAACAGTCCTGTAGATGTGACACGCTTAATGTTATTGCCCTTCACTCTAAAGGATAAAGCAAAAGCATGGTTGCTCACCCTCAAACCAAACTCTATCTTCACCTGGCATGCAATGAACACTGCGTTTTCAAAGAAATTCCTCCCACCTAGCATGAACACCGAACTTAAACGTCAAATAAATTCCTACAAACAAAAGAGTAATGAAACCTTCACTCAAACTTGGGAGCATTTCAAAGATTTTTTTCTCTCATACCCACATCACGGATATGAGAAGTAGCGAACTATCAGTTTTTTTATATGAAGGACTTAATGGTAAAATGAAGAAACTGGTTGAAACCATGAGCGCGAGTGCATTTCTTAACAAAAACACCGAAGAGGCTGAAGGCCACTTCGAGTGGTTGGCCGAACATGTTCATGAATGGTCTAACTCTGAAGATGCTTCACGTGCACAACTAGTAGTTGTAGGCCCGCATGGAAATGAATGTCATGCAAGGATATACAGGGGCGGGGAATTCCTATAACAATAACAATAATAATTTTCAAAATAGTAATCGATGGAATCACCCCGGTTTTGATTAGAAGAGCGACACTGGGACCTAAAATTAATATCAGCAACAGCTCTACTATAACAATCAATATCAAGGGCAAAACAACAGACAGCCCCAGCAATTCAATCAAAATAGATCTAAAAATTACGACCAAGCTCAACCCTCTAATAATCAACAGTCAAATGTGTACGTGCCACCACATAAAAAGGTGCAAGAGGAAGATCCGCTCTCTAACGCAAATCTAACACAATAGTTAATTCAAATGATGAGTAAAATGTCTGTGACGTTAGAGAGAATGGATGCACGACAAGAGAGATCAGGTGGAATGTTTCTTGCCCAACCACTTCAAAGCCCTAAGGGATACAACAATGGTCCTAATAATCAAGAACATGCTACAGCCGTGACTACTCTGAGAAGCGGCAAGATGATAGGGCACAACATGCCTTCTTTTACTCCTGAAGAGTATGAAGAGGATGAAGTGGTGGATAAAAACGAACCCTCTGCTCAGGAAGAGGAGCCATCTACTAATAACGAACCATTAGAATCAAATGATGAAGCTCCTAAAGAAGCATATGAAGTTGAGAAAAGGCCTGGAAAGGAGCCCGTTAAGAATAAACTACCTAAATGCCCTTTCCCCGCACCTTACCCTCAAAGGCTAAAGAAGCCCAAAAATGAGATAAAGAATCAGGAGGTTTTGGAATTGTTTAAACAAGTTAAAATAAACATTCCACTCCTTGATACAATCAAACAAGTAACAGCCTATGCTAAGTATCTTAAAGATTGATGCATGGTTAAGAGGCGGCAAAGTGTGAAGAAACATGCCTATGTTGCTTGCCAAGCAAGCGCAATCATCCAAAATGAACTGCCTCCAAAACTCAAAGACCCCGGTATTCCCACTGTCTCATGTTAAATTGAGAATCAAAGAATAGACAGCGCACTCCTCAATTTAGGAGCAAGCGTAAACCTGTTGCCATACTCCGTCTATAAACAACTAGGGTTAGGTGAACTCAAACCTACTCGAGTTGTACTACAACTGGCAGATAGATCAGTGAAATACCCTAGAAGGATACTAGAGGACGTCCTCGTGCAAATAGACTTATTTGTCTTCCTGGTTAATTTTGTAATCTTAGACACTGAACCTATATCCTATCTATGTGCACAAATCCCGGTAATATTCGGACGGCCATTCCTCAACACAATCGATGCCACGATTAAAATAAAAAGTGGTATACTGACCATCGTATTCGGGGATATGACTTTAAACGTCAAAATCTTTTCCAATCCCCGACCTGAAGAATACGAGGATGAAGAAGAAGTAAACTACATCGAGACGGTCATCGAAGATGAGGCTGATGTTATCGATTACAAAGATCCTTTGGAGGTAGTTGTGTCACAATCCGACGCAGTCTATCGACCCAACGATTCTACTCTACTGGATGCCGACCTTGATCAAATCTGTCTCATGATGGAATCACTAGAGGAGGATAGAGCCGAATGCATGTGGGTTACACCATATAAACCGTTGCCTCCAAAAACGAAATTAGTTATGCCCTCGAGTTTTCAGTTCCCTGATTTAGAATTGAATGAGTGACACGAGAATTATTTGTGTATACTTGTGTGCTATACCCAAGTGTAGGTAGACGTGCAAGTAGTAGTCTGGTTATGACTAGGTCGATCCCACATGGAAGGTTGAGAACTAAATAATTAGATTAAACTCTAAAAGAAAAATGAAAACTCAAGATTTAAGCAAGGTGTAGAACACAGAGATCTATAATTAACTACTACTAGAAATACAGCAATTAAATTAAACTAATGATCAATTAATTAACTAAAGCGATATTTAAAAACGGTGTTTCTTAATAAAGAGGAATGTTGGGATTACACGAATCCGCAGTGACCTAGCCATCTACCATGCAGTGACTAATATATGATAAAGTTGTGTTATTTTAGATATTATTTATGCAGATTACTGTTTTACTGTGTGAAGAAACGAATAACAGGATACAAGGAATGCTGGACTATAAGCAAGATAATTTAATGAAAAGTGAAGTTTGAGCGATCGAAGAAGTTTAAGCGATCGAGCTTTCGATCGATTGAGGACGATTCAAACGCTCGAGTAATCCAGAAGTTCAATCGATCGAAAATCGTCATCTCTCAATCGATCAAAATGTCTTCAATCGCTTGACTCTATCCCTGGTTCAATCGATCGAACTAACTTCGATCGATTGAACACATTTTTTAAACTACTGCATGGCAGAGGCTGGAGATTACTGTTTCATCATGATCTCCCAACCTTAGGACTACTCAGACATGGTCTGGAGTGTCACAGATATGTTTTTAATGTAAATATTCATTAAGGTTGCGTTTGGTTGTGATTTAAACATGAAAACTATAAAAACTATGGTTTAGCAATACGCTAGCATGCAATACTATGATTCTAACAGACTGTACTATATGAACTATTAACAGAATGTAAATTAAACTATATATAAAAACCTGGAACATTGTATTAAGCTTAACTTGCAAAAAATCCAAGGGCAACCAATATCCAAACCTTTGAACCCTACAAAAATAATGTAAAACTCTCTATCTCTCTCTCTAAAACTGTTGAAAATAATGTGGGCGTCCCCATCGACATCTTACAAAATTTAATATATATAGATAACCTAAGGGCTAGGGTTACAATGCATGTTTCTGCTACGTGCGCGTAAATTCTGATAAAAGGCATGTTCGATCGATCGAACATCACTCAATCGATTGAACTTCTGGATTACTCGAGCGCTTGAATCGTCCTCAATCAATCGAAAGCTCGATCGCTTGAACTTATTCGATCGCTCAAACTTCAATTTTCATTGAATTATCTTGCTTATAGTCCAGCATTCCCTTTATCCTGTTATTCATTTCTTCACACAGAAAAATAGTAATCTGCAAAAATAATAGCTAAAACAACACAACTTTATCATAGATTAGTCACATTATATAAAAGCTAGCATTGTAACACAAAGTGCAGATATGACAATGAGTTGTGAACTAAATCAGTGTATTTTCTTCTATTAGCATGGTTGTATTTTACAAATACCCCCGCTTGTCATAACCCCCAACTAGCTTATTGCTAGTCCCTAGCGATAAAGAGAAAATAAAAACAAGATAAACTACTTCTACAATGACTAAAAGAAAACAAAATAAACTAAAGCAGACTAATCTAAAAAGAAAGAGATACTACCTAACTCACTTTCGTAGGAATCGCAGTTGCATTTAGCGAATGCAACAAGCCGTTAAACCCCTAGGCTACCCTAGTGGACGAGTGTTGTCTCGTGAGGGTTTATAGTGAATATACCCACAAAATTCTCGATTTAAGTTCAAAAAGATATAGAACAACTTTTAAAACACTCCCTCCAATTCAGTTGCTAACTTAGCTCTACAAAAATATATTAACCTTCTTCAAACCATGAAAGAAGTACACATGCTCCTCAAGTCACCAAGATAGATGTCACATATATATATATCATAGTCATGTATCCGTGTGTGTGTATAGTTAACAGCTATGCATCGTACCTTATTTAAAGTTGTTTAGACTATCATACCCTTAGAACTTGTAGTTTTAACTCAATTCTCACATGGGTTTACACTAAAAAATGAACGTCTCTCGGAACTGGCTTAAGAATGATCGCACAGTGTCTGAAAGCTTTGATAGGAGTGATTTCTATGGATGCTAATGCTTTCATACTTGACTCTATAAAAAAAACGAACATTTAGAGTGTATAGTCTCGCGAATAGAATTCTACTTACTAGAGGAGCGAAATACCATGGATAATTCAAATTACATGTTTATGTTCAACTAAGTTGTTAAGAATCATTAAGGCTTTGACTTATTGATTTTTCTTTTTAATAGGATAGAAATGAGAGGAGAAGGAATCGCACGTCTTTAGCATGTGATGGAGTCTAATTTTCTTTTCTCTTTCTTTCTTCTTCACTTCATTACAGCCATCCTCCATTTTCATATATAATTTTTTTAAAAAAAACTTGCACATTCAAACATCTCTTTGTATATTTCTTTTTATAAGGCCATTCCCACTCCCTTCCAGTCATATACTTCAACAGTTTAATCATATTAGGTGTGCAATGGGGTTCATTGAGGTCAAAGTATAAGATTTAGGAGTTCGGATTTTCTTAATAACATTGGCGATATTTAATCGGTGTGGGGTTCTTGAATATAGATAATGGTATATGAAAAGGTTAAGGAGTGAATAACGATGGCTTAAATCATTTTCTTAACTTCTTAAGTTTAGCACTTCAGTGTTCATTGAGTTTAGTTGGTAAATCCTGAACGTTCTCCTCTAATAAGCAGACGAAATAAAGAATAAATTGAGGCTATTCAACGAATTTAATATGCATGTTCAAGAATAACAATTCAAATTTTATGTGATAATTCCCTCAGAATTGAAGATTGGATCAAAAGCTTACTAAGGGTACTTGTATCCACTACTCATTCCTTAAGCACCAAAGTCGTATTAACTCATATTTTAGGTTCTCTACATAGCTATCAACATGTGCATATGGCTATTGGATACATGAAAGATCAAGACATGCAATCATCCTAGTGATACTAGGAAAACACGTGAACTTAATTCATGAAAAGATGAGAATAATCTGAATGTGTCATTGCTTGGTAACAGCTAAACAGGAGTGAAAGTTCAAAGTTATTTTATCAATTAAGTTCAAAATTTTTTTCAAATTTTAATAATTGAGATTGTATGTTATTGAAATTTCTCAAAGTTTGAAGGTGCTAAGTGTGGAAAATGCAAGTGAAAACCTATCTATCCCCTACCCTCAACTGAAAACAACAATGTCCTCAGAAGTTGATTTTCTGAAATATAAATGTATAGGGTTCACCTGATTAGAAGCAAACCAACAACATCATACATAGCAACCTGTAGTATATAAGACAATCTCCAAATAAACCAGATCAATAGATGTATCATTACACAACAGGATCCATGTATACAAAATAACCAAATCACTGGAAATATGAAACAATAATGAACAGGGCAGTGATCATAATATCCAAAACAAATAACCCAACAGTCCCACAACATAGCCAAACAACCAAAAGAAACTAAGAGAGAGGAGAAAGAAAAATAAAAAGAAAAGAAATACAAAAGAAATTCCAACCCTCCTAGCAACCATGCTACTCATCGGTAACGTCCGATAGGATCTCGATCGGCTCATCAAAAACATCAACAGGTATAATAGAAGGTATATCCATAGTCGAGGCTGTATCCTCACCTCCACCCTTAGCAACCGCTGAAGCAGTCACTGGGCCATTCTCAATTGGGGCATCTAATGTAGACACTGATGGGTCAGCCATAACCAGAGGTGGTGAATGTGCTGTCTCAGAAACAGCAGGTGGAGCAGCTGATGTAGATACTACAGTAGGATCAGAAGGTGGCGGTGCAGATGATGATGGGTCAGAAGTGGGTAGTGCAGGTAGAGTCTAAGAAGGTGTATGCAATGACTGGGCTACTCCCAACTGGATCAGAAGTGTGTCAAACTGGGCAACCATATGATCAACCTTGCCCTTGAGCCTCATCCGGGCCTCCCTCTCCTCGAGAAATAATGTGTGGAGATTCTGGAGAGACACAGAAGAAGACTCTCCCTGGACTGGAGCCTGAGACCTTTGTCTCAACTCGAAATGCTCAACCTCCTCAACATGATCAACCTCCTCCTCTGAATCATGCTCTTTAGCCTCGGAAGGCATCCCAGAAGCCGCACCCTCAGTGTTGGTGTCTCCACCTCGCCTCCTCTTTGCTCCAACTTTCGCTTTTCCTTTAACTTTCCTTTTCTTCTGTGCATCAGAACGACGTATCGACTAGAGGCCTGAGTAATCACATCTGTGGCCAAGGGAACAAATCCAGCCCACTCCATAACTTGATGGATAGGCCAAGCGCCCTTCAGATGGCACTTGGCGGCGATATATTGCGTCGGCTGGATGAAGAACTCAATGTAGAGGCGAGGCAGACAGACACTCTGTCCTGTCCCAATGGCATAAAGGACCTGAGTGTACCATGGCGCCACCTTCTCATGATAAGAAGTCATCAGAATATAGTTAGCAAGCGCCAGGTGGAGGAGATGGAACTTCTAGGTCAAAAACTGATCCTCAATAAGGGAAACACCATTCCATATTTGAACAGTGCCTCCTGTGATCTCGCGGATGATAGTGGTGGACGGAGTCTCTAGAGTGCCTGGTAAACGAGGGTAAAAATAGTCAGGGATCTCTGGGACCCCAGAGCCTCTGCCACGGTAGTAGGGCTGAAGATGATCTCACGCCCTCGGAAGAAAGATTGATGTGTAAATGGGGTAGTAGGGTCCTTAATCATCGTTGCACAAGCGCCTCGGACCCAAGAAATGTTAATGCACTTTGCCTGTGTCAACATATCGTACCAGCGGGGCATGCCCCTGATTTGCTCTAGAAACCATAGAGTAGATAGCCATACAGACTCAAGTGGTTGCTCTAACATAACCTTACGCGTGTGAAAATAGCGGTCGAACCACAGTCGATCCTTGGCATTCCAAAACCCGTGATCGGGTACCAGATCAAGTATAGTGAGATCGACGGGCTTGGATTTGTGGTACCCTATAATAGGGTTCATCTTATGGATCCTGAAAATAGAGAAAAAGAAGACACAAATCAAAATAGAGAAGAAAAAATAAGGGATCTGCCTCTACAAATGTTCGATCGATCGAAGATTGCTCGATCGATTGAACAAGGGAGAATCTCGAGCACTTGAACCTAGCTCGATCGATCGAGCACAGAAAATTGCGAAGACAGAGAAAAGGAAATAGGAATGACAAGAAAACACAACATAAGAGATCAAGACAGTCATTAATTGGTCTTATGACCAATGGGGAGCACCCCTTCATGTTTTTGAATGAAAATGAATAGGGGGATCTCAGGACCTTACCTTGGTGATGTGCACTGAAGAGGTGAGGATGATGATGTCTTGGATAATGTGGGAGCGATTGGATACCAGCAATTGGTGTGTGTGTATAAGGAGAAGACAAATTGCCGAGTCCCCTCTCTGTGCGGAATCGCTTGAGGGTGTGAGTAAGGGAGAGAAACTGAACAAGAGTGTTAGGGACACCTCATTTAAATACAAGTCTTGATCGATTGAGCTCTTTCAATCGATCAAAAGTTAGATCGATTGAGACATATTAAAGCGCTTGAGGATTCCAAGACTTCGATCGATCAAGATAAGTTCGATCGATCGAACTCAAAAATTTTCAGATCTCTTTGAAAAGAATACCTATGCACCCCCAACTAACAACAATGGTGCTGGACATACAAGAATAGTCAAAAAGCAGTGCAAACGCAGAGATGTAAGCCAGAATTCACCATCATCATAGTAAAAAGTTGCAAATTTTATAAATTTGACTTTTTAATAGCATCCATTTTGCAAAATTATAATCTCCAAATTGGCAATTAAGACCTTATTAACAGAAAAACTAGAATTAAAAATAAAACTAAAAATTCTTGGTCCATCATTAAACTTCAATTGAGAAAAGATGAATCAAATGACGAACACAACCGAAGTGGGTCACTAATCTTCGAACATGAAAATTTCTTATTCTGCAATTGTTTCATACTCCGCTAAATCTTCAAAGGTGGAGTCCAACCTCGATAATTCACGATTCTAGAAAGATCTGAAAGCGCCCAGAATATCATCGAAAGTGTCTGAAATCTCCAAAGAATTGATTGCACCGGCAAGAGGTGATCCGGATGGAGACATTGATAGAGGAGTGTAATTCCTCAGTTGATTGCTCTCTTGCGGCGAAGTACCAAGAGACCCTATGTAAGGTCCATGTCCATGAAACAGTTGGTTCAGAAGGAACATCAGCAGACCGTTGTAGAACATAGTGATAATTCTGGACAAGGACAACAGAAGAAAGCCAAAAAGAAAGAAATTAAATAAAATAAATGAAAGAACTAACAAAAAGGAATAAACAAAGAAAGACAAAAAGATAATGAAATGTGCCAATGAATTAACCTCACTAT